>OY728136.1:1812519714-1813769714 GCA_963277665.1 Viscum album | reverse complement strand
CGATTTTACCCACCATCCTTTCTATGAAGCTTAATTCCAATGTTTAAATGGTTAGTTTTTGAGAATTTTTTTTTGAAATTATTTTTCAAGGAAACATGTTTTCAAAATGATTCAAAGATTCCTTCATATGTTTTTAAGTAAAAAACTATTTCAAAAAATTTTAAATATTTCATTATAAAATTTTAAGGTAATTTCAATAAAATGGGTGTTAAAACGTTTTCCATATTACCTTTAATGCTTTCAAGGCATTTTCAGATAATTTTTTTAAAAAAATATTGGAATCTTATCCTATATTTTTTTTGGGAAAAAGTTTTTCAAAATGATATTGAGTCTTCTTTATATGTTTTCATGATATTTTATAAGAAAATTATTTTCAAATGTTTTATGAATTAATAATAATTTTTAAAATAAGAAAGTATGTTTTCTTCAACAAAGGGTTTTAAATGATATTTTAAATTTTTTTCCATCTTAGATGATATATGATGACGTCACTCATGCCTTTCTAGGAAATTATCTAATAGTTCCATTCATATTATTTATATTAATTGTTTATAATTTGATTTCATGATGTTTATAAAACCGGTTTGTTTTCTATGAGTTATATTCTTTTAAATCCCACATATTTTCACAATTTATGCATTCATTAAGTGATTAGAAACCCTATATATTTTCATAGTTTATGATTTTATGAAATCATCATGATACAAATTCCATTTAATGAGTTATGATTTGATATTTATAAAATTTATTTCTTTTTATTGTTCATGATATCAGGAAAGTTTCATTTGTTTCACATCTTTGAATGATGTTATTATGAGATTCGTGGGACCTATATCTCCCTCGAATGAATTGGGTAATGATGGAGGACACATGAGAATATATTTTATGCATTAACATAATTTTATCATCACAATTTCATGAGTGATCTTGATTACAGGTGCAAAATGTTATGAAAGGACCAGGTTCCATGTCCATTATTTTTTGCGTGAATCTGATAATATGTTCACAGTGTTATTTGTGAACCTGATTACATGTTCAAAATGTTATGCATGAACTTGATTACATGTTCAAAATGTTATGAATGTACCTGGTTTCATGACGATAGGGTTATGTGTTAACATGATTACACATCCATAGTTTTATGTATGGACCTGGTTGCATGTCCATAAGTTGATGGGGGGGCTGATTTCATGACCTTTACATAATGAGTATCCCTATTTCAATTTATACATGTACACAATGTTCTAAACCAATGTTCTTGTCACAACAAAAAATGTCTTATTCTTATGTTATTAATCCACCACTTATGCTCTTAATTTTCATATGATTCATTTATTATGAACATCAAATCTTTATTATGGTCTTTAATATGCATGATATGATGTTCTAGTGTTATTTGAATGTTACAATACATCTATTCATGTTATGCTTACAAATCCCAGTTATTTACCCTTACTGAGAAATCTAATCTCACCTCTTACTTATATTTCCTTTACTGAGGTTATGCCAGAAGGTTTTAGGTTGACTTAATAATGGTTGAGATCATTATAATATATTTTCAATATCTTTGACTAGGATAGATGATATTTTTAACATGTTTCCAATGAAACTAAATTATTATGGTCCTCGAGCATGTATTTTTGAAAGGTACTGAATTTTTATCTAAAATGATGTAATGTACATATATGTTGATACTTGGTCTCTATAGTTGGTATCAACATAAATGTTTATTAAGCATTTGTAAACTAGGATTAGAAAACCTTAGTGATATACCTAGGGGTATTTCTATAAATATGTCTAGGGATATCTTTTAGGATAAGTCAAAGGATGAGGAAAAGTATAAAAAATGTCTTAGACTTTGGGTAAATGATATAGAATGTGGTTTATTTGAGATATACCCTTGTCTAGATACTACAAGGGGATATGGATTCAGAATAAATTTATCTAAGATTAACAACTCTGACAAGATGGTATAGGTCTAACTCAGGGTAATCTTGTACACTATAACAATCCATAATTGACACCTAGTTTGACATTCCTGGGGGATATACATTGGAAATTCAAAAACACTTTATAAACTATTATAAAGGATTTGAATAGAAGATCACTATGAATAACCTACTATAAACTTATGTTGTCACTGATTAATAATGGTTTCATAATTTTGACATCCAATAAGTAATTTTTCATGGATATGTAGTTTTTATATATGATAGTTATTTTTCACCCCATTATTTTTGGTTTTAGACAGTGGAGAAAATTAGAAGCAGTATGGTTAACATTTAATGTTTCAGATGTGGAATGTATGTTCATTATACAAATTGATTTCACACGTGGAAATATCATTAAGAGAATATTATTGGTTATAATACAAAACATAAATAGATAGCAAATGAAAAGTATATGGTATGTTATGTTAATCTAGTATTTTTTACATTAATAATAAGAATTTTTATTAGATTTAGGTTGAGTAAACTTAAGATATGATTCATATTTTCTAGAAAATTGGTATTAAGGAAAAGTTAAGGAATCCAATGTAATGGTTTAGGAATAATGTAAGATGAATTAATTACTTATGGTTTATAATTCAAGGATTATTTAATTCAAATCAAGAAATATAGATTGAATCTCTATATAAGTATTCTTTCATGATTGAAATGGTATGTTTAATGGTGATGAAGACATAGAATAGTGATATTTTGATAATGGGAAGCTAACAAATAATCTGATAAGGATGTTGAGAAATTTTCGTTTTTCTTTGATAAAGATATTATGGATTTTGATATTGTACATTGGAAGGAACTGATTACCTAAAAACTAGTAAAGAATCTATTTAATAATTAATCTATATTATCATGGATGAATTTTAAAACCTCATGGATTTAATAAATACATACATTAAACTATTGAATAAGGAAGCTTTATTTTTTCAATAAGGATTTATGGTAATTCTGGTTATTACCATGTTTTATGAGAATATACCATAAAGATATTCACATGATTGGAATGTAAGAACTAAGAGATACTTTGAGATATATAGATATCAATGTTAATCTGATTTATTCGAATTATTACCAGGGTATTAGATTTTCATCATTCAGAAGGGTTATAAGGATGAACATTTATGGGATTTTCAAGTTAAAATTCAGATGAATTATGTGAGGTTAAAGTGTTATCTCATTACAAGGGGATTTATTCATATTAGAAAACCATATCTAAAATTTTTTTATTGATGGTCACTAAAGAGATATGAAATAACTTATCATGGATATCATGATCTATTAGTAATTTAGGAATGAACAATTCACCTTCCATTTTTGTAGAGTGAGGTAAAGTTGAAATTGGTAATAACATGACTAAATGGTGATATTTTACCTATGAAAGGGAATAAATCAAAAGTGTATACATTATCAGGAAAATTATTCAAAACTAGGGAAATGATTTTGAAATAAAAAAGGTTATCATAGTTCTTTATTTTCTTATAAATGAGACGGTCTCTTAGATAAACCATATTTATGGCTTTCTGATCGTTAAAATTCTCCTGACTAAGTTCCCTATCACTCTTCATCATAACAAGATAGTTATATATCTCTTCCATATACATGTTTCAACTTCCCACCTATTTTATCCTATGTGGAAACATATTTATATGTTACATTTGGAAACCATTATGTTTCAATGTATTATTTTTAAAAGTAAGTTTTAGTATTTTTTTACGATGTGGGATTTTATAAAAAGAACATTCAAAAATAAAACCATTGATAACCCACGTGAATTTCCAAGGAGAAATTATTTTTTATGGGGGGAAGAATGTAACATAAAATGTTTTTGTAAACTAATTTTATTTAGAAAAAGATAACTTCCATTGAGGTGTTTTTTTAATAATTAAATCATTCCTTTAACATGACACTAACATGGAATTCTCTATATGACACCAACATGGCTTGTATTGCACACAACACCGACATGGGTTCTGTTACACGCAATACCAAGTGTTAAAGGGAATATAATAGCCCAATAAATTACAATATATTTACTACATTGAATAAATATTATATATCATATGTCTGTTAATGAAAAAACACATATTTATCTTTCATCATAGATAAAAAAGTCTTTTTTTAAAAGCATACACTAAATTTAAGATTTAATATTACAAGACAATGATATATTATTAAAAATTTATTATTTAATGTAATTAGATATAGCATTGCCATTAAATTATTAGTTACTAATATTGTTAAATAAATTATTATAATTTCTAGTTCATATAAATATAAAATGAATTTATTGGGTATCGATTTATTATAATGGAATCTAAGAACCAAATGAATATAAAAATTAAATATTTTTTTTTTCATGATTCCAAAGGGGTGTTGTCTTGATAAACTAAATTAATCACAACCAGTTAGGTATATTAATGAAATATATATGTTACATATTCAATAAAATATTTTTTATACTCATCCATTACATTTTATAGTCCTAAGATAAGAATAAACCAAATTTCACACATAAAAAATAAAATTTATATAAAGGAAAATTTACCACCTTTTAATAGAGAACCCATTTTAAATCCAAATTTTGGACATTTTATAAATTTATAATGTAAATAAATTCATATTTTTAAGTGAAAAATAAAAACATTCTTAGAGTGATTTTTTTCAATGAAAATTCATACTTTTAAGAATAACGAAAAATACTAAATTTTAGTTAAAAACTCATATGTCATCTAATTTATTTATAATATTAAATTATGTTTTTGATTGTTTTTAATGTAATATTAATTTATAATTTTATCTATTAATACAATTTTTGTAATTGGAATCAATTTCAATTTGAAATTGAAAATAAAAACATTGCCAGCTTTCGAACGCTTTTACTTTAAAATCCCGCATTGTTGTCCCACCTATGGGATGAATTTAAAATTAATTTTTTCCACATCTATAATTGGAATTTGGAAAAATAGAATCCATATTTGAATTAATTGATATTTATAATTTCTAAAAAAATAATGTTTTTTTAAAAAATATTAATGAATGTGACTAAAATTAATTACAACAATTAAGGCTAATGTAAGCACAATAAGGGACTAAACCTTAACATTAATTCCCAAAATGACCTAAAAACTTGTGAAAGAGATATTTTTCCCATATTTTAGACCATATACTATGTTTTATGGAATGGGGTCTATTATTGGAGCTACTTTAAGTGTGAAAAATATTTATGGAATCCCTCTGAAAAAATATTACAAGAGCTCCACGCCTCCTCTACTATAAAAGAACACCAATTACCCCACTTCCTCATACCACTAAAAGAAATTAGGTTAGTAAAATATCTGACCCAAAAGCTTCACAAAATCCCTCCCCTATACCTTGAATCCTATTTTTTGGTATAAATCCTTCCAATGAATCTCTTTGGTACAAATGAAAAGGGGATGCTAAATTTTAAAGAAATGTTTTACAATGATATCTTCTATTTCTTTTTATTTTACAATACCTATATAATTATTATTAAATTATTACATATAAATTTTTTTATAATAAGTATAATAGGATATTTATGTTATTATTTATAACTAAACTTAGACACACTTATATTTAATGGGCAATTCACATAATCTTTCTGAATACAGTGATATATCTGCTACTTGAAATGACGATTGTTCATTTTTTTCAATACCACCTCTCATGGTGGAAATTAGGATGAAAATTTTGTTTATATATTATTTATTTTATATTTTTAATTTCTTTATTCTTATATAATATTTATTTATATCATACAATTATACTTTCCATCTTGTTTAAATATGATAAATTTGTCTGAGGAAGGTTGGACTACCTCCCACTCAAAGCACTATGAGTTGTTCATCCCATACATGAATATAAAAAGGATAGTATTAAAAAACCTATAAAAAATATATAACATATAAATGATAATTTAATTATAATAAAAAAAGATAATTTTTAATCATTTAAATATGACAAATATATGAAAGTAATGTTCATGTGTATGTACATCCTACCGTCTCCAAAAATAGTGCATTTCATTTATTACCTCCAAAAAATATAGGTTATTATAAATAAAATTGTACTCAATATATAGGATAATTATGTTATGGTTTAAATTTTAGAGTTGATTAAATTTTTTTTTAAGTGAGAGTAGAAGAAAATAATAAGCTAAAACATACTTGAAGAAACTAGGAAACTAACACCTGAAATAGTGAAAATAATGAATGATTGTTAAAAATGGTTAGTAAGGAGTGACAAGAAGATGATATATAATATTATAAATGTTAGTAATGTCATGGTATAATTTAGTAAAATATTTTAAAATAATATACAGTTGTATAAATGGGACACAATAAAAGGAAGGTTAAGGTAAGGTAATTTCATCTAACTTTTTATTTTAGTGAGATACATGCATTATTCACCACCCATTAATTTTTTATAGTGTGTATAATTCACATGGATGAATTATATGATTATTATAAATAAATTTATGGTGTTTTAAATATACATTTGATTATATTTATTTCATGGGTACTATGTTTCAAAAGTTAACAAATCGGAAAAATGATTTTGTCTCATATTTCAATTATCAATATACATGACATGTTATGCACCGATATTTTTTATGAGTTATATATAATGCCTTTTAATTGTTAAAAAATGAATCAATTTCAATTCATGATATTTTATTCTTCATTTAATTTCATTTTCTTATATGGGTAGTATTGTTTGAGGTTACCAAGTGGTAATAGTTTATTCAAACAATCTCACAATTTTTCATGATTTCTTATGATTATGTCTCCTTTGATGAAATCCTATGATTCATCCTCAAGAACAATCATTAAATTTCCTCTCCTCAGGTTATTCAAGATATATTCATATATTGGCACAATTTTTTCGCTCATTAGAACATGATATAGTTAAAAAAAAATTTATGATGAAGTCCAAATTTCCTCCCTCTTTAGTCTAAAATATTAGTTCTTTAAAAACCATGTTTTATAAACAGGGTTCCAATAATATTCTAATATTCTACCATAACAATTAATATAAACTTTTACTCTTTTTTTATTTTTACAATGGTTTCAATGGAATATTATGGTTTTTTTAATTAATTTTTCTTAAATTTATACCATGCAAAGGCAATATAATTTTTCCATCATATGACATGTGCAGATATACGTGCCATAATTTATGTGAATCTTCCTTTCCATTTTTAAAAGGGAATTTATAAGAAGTTTTTTAAAAAAATATTTTAAATGTGAATTGTTTATAAAATGTTATCAAGATTATTTCATATTTTTTCATGTAAAAATGTTTTCAAAACATTTTCACGATTTCTGTATAATCATTAAAAATATTTTTAATTGAAAGGTTCTCAAAATATTTTTAAGAATTCTATGAATGTTTTCATGTTATTTTTAGATAATTTTTTTAAATTATTTTATGCTTATTATATATGATTTCAAGTAAAAAATATTTTCAAAATGATTTCATGTATTCTTTATAATTTGTCATTATATTTTCTAAGAAATTCATTTTCATATGGTTTATACATTAAAAATAGTTTTTCAATTATAAAATGATATTTCCTTATGAAATGTTTTTCAAATATCTTTTAAAATTATTTTCCATCGATTATGAAATATGTGCATGTCACTCATTATATTCTATGAAATAATCTAGAGGGTCTATTTTTATTCTTTCTATAAATGGTTTATTCTTTGATGTCATGATGTTTATGAAACCTATTTTTCTTCAAGGAGTTAAATTCTTTTAAAACAAACTTCATTTAACAGGTTATTATTTTATGAAGTGAATAAAAACCCATATCTTTTGATAGTTTATGATTTGATGAAATATTAATGATACCCATTTCATTTCATGGGTTATTATTTGATGTTTATTAACCCTATGTCATTTTAAAATTCATGATATTATGAATGTTTTTTTTATAACACATATGAATGATGTTGTTATGAGATGGGTGGGACCTATATCTCCCTCCAATGAATTGGGTAATGATGGAGGACTCATGAGTATATATGTTATGTGTGAACCTTATTTCATGTTCACAATGTTTTGCATGAATCTGATTCCATTTTCATAATGTTATGTGTAAATCTGATTGCGTGTTAACAATTTTATGCATGGACTTGGTGGAATTTATATTAGTTTATGATTGAAATAGATTTTATGTTCACAATGTTATATGTGAACCTAATTACATGTTAAAAATGTTATATGTAAACCTAATTATTTTCCCCAATGTTATAAATATACCTTGTTTCATGTCTATAAGATTATGTTTGAACCTGGTTAAAAATTGGCAATTTTATGCATGAACCTAGTTTCATGTCTAATTTTTTATGATGGGGGGTACTGATTTCATATCCATAACTTAATGAGTAGACATTTTTCTACTAATACATGTTCACAAAGTTATTGAACAATGTTCATGCCAAAAATACCTTGTCTTATTCTTATATTAATATTTCATGACTTATGATATTAATTATCTTATGATCTAAGTCTTATGAAATTATAATTTTTATTATGATCTATAACTTTTAGTGTATGATATTTAAATATCTTCTCATGTTCTATACACTTTGTTCGTGTTATGCTATCACATTTCCTTTATTTAGCCTTACCGGGGTTATGAAATCACCCCTTCAAATGTTTCAATTCCCTATGTTGTATAGAAAGGTTTTCGGTATAAGTACAAATGGTAGATATATTTATGGTATATATTGATGATATTTCACCAGAATAGAATATTTCATTTACATGTTTCTAAATAAATTAAACAATTACATTCATCAGTAATATGTATTTGTAATGTAGTGAATATTCTTCTAAAATGATTTAATATACATGTATGTTAAGCATGGTCCACTATAGAGTAAGAATATATATTTGATATAATTATTAAATATTTATATTAATTTCATAAATTTCATATAAATATGTTAAATCCCCCATTATATCCATCCTTAAAACTTAGTGATTGAAAACAAACAACATCAGATAGTGAGTCAGTAGTCTATTATACACATGATCGATGGTTTCATTTTCCATTTGATGGAATTGTAGATGGATATAGATTATTAAATTTCGATAATTATATATAATTATATAGTATATACTGGTTCTATTATGTTTTAAGTGTTAATACATAACTAGTACTCACACGTGAGTACACACGACATTTGGAATTAATGGTTTTTATTTAAAAATAGAATGCTATTTGAAACAGTTATTCAAGAATACTAATGAAAATAAATGAAATATTATAACATGAAACCTAAATTATATTTGAAAAGGAATAAAAATGAATGAAATGGAGAGATAACAATGTAAAAAGATAAAAAAAAATTATCATTATGTATCATAAATTATACATCAAAATGAATGAAACTGTATTTTCAACAATGATGAAACAAAAACATGATTTATTAGACATTTGTAATAAGAAATAGTAAATATTAACATTTAAACACTCAAATTGAAATTGTGATTATAAAAAATTAAAAAAAAAAATCAAACCTAGGATACAAAAAATCCTGTCCATAGAGAATGATTTATTTGAAAAAATATTGGTGAAAACCGTAAAAGTTGGTAATATTTTTAGATTACATGCTATGAACATCATAGTTACATAGTCTGAGTGGAATCCCTATTCTTAATAGCCAGATAGATGTTCCCTTCTTCATGGATGCAATAGTCTAGCACTTGTGGATGGTGATTGACTGCAAAATCATTTCATGCAGCACTTCAATATAGCTTATAAGAAATTATTAAACCCTTCTCACACTACATGAATTCATTACCAAAAAAGATAAAATTATAACTTATATTTACTATTATAGGTTTTATGTATACCTTAATAAATTTAGAGTTATGAGTGGAATTATAAATGAAAATGTTACTTTGAACATAACATATTCAATGAGGATATTTCATTTCGTTGCAATATAGGAAGAGGAAGAAAAAGAATAGTTAATATTATTTAATGCACATTATGAAATATAATCATATTTTTTTTAATATTCTTAAATGTGAAGTGTGTGATTGAAATCACTTATAACTAATTCACATATTATAGAAAGACACATTTGATAGGGAAATTACATGTAATTGTAACACATGAGAAGTCAAAAAATAAGATTTTAATTTGGTATCTAAAAAGAAAAATACATAAATAATAAAAAAAATAGAAGAGAAAAACATTAAGTTGTAAACATGAAATATATTAGGCTACGGTATTTTTGTGGTGTAGACTTTTTCAAACCATCTTAATCAGAAACATATAAGATACACTATATTCTTGTGCAAATTTTGTTAGTAATCTATGAAATCTATCTTCCATGGAAGTCTCTTGGAAATTGAAATTAATGTTTGAAATTTTGGTAATATGATTATACAATATATGTACGGATATGTCGAGACTTGTTAATATATTTTTACCTCTCCAATGGAACAAAAAAATCCCTACTTAATGATGTGTTCTCATGTGATGTGAATTTCATGCATGATTTATGATTCACTTATAGATAAGAATGCATGGATCCATATATGTCACTACCATCATTCCCTGTGATTACATGTTCACATATCACAACTACTAATTGAAAGACCTCCAAAAAGTAATAGTATATTGAAAAAATTTCTTCAACTAAATTTAGAAAAATTCAAATGCATGGAATAATAATTTAATATGTTTTTTAATAGGATCTCACCTTTGGGAATCCCCAATTTTATCTTAAAAAATTATTAAAACTTCATTTAAACTAATCAACTTGATAAAATGCTTATAAATATTTCTAATAGTTCCCTGTTATTTCCACAATTCACTAAACCATTAAATCAATAAAATTTTTATTAATACCTCCAATAATGTCATATATCAAGGGTAAAATAATATTATAGGTCTCACAAAGCAATGAAGAAATAATAAAACTAATTTTTTAATTTAATTGAATCATCCATTTATCACATAGTAAATTACATAAAAAAATCATATCTTACATCCCCTAATAATAATTCATGGAAAAATCTACCGATACAGCCTCTTCCTCACCTCCCCACTGAAGATGTTGGAGGTGTCTCTCTTTCACAATTTGTTCCCTGCCACCCCTCCCATATCCTAAGGTTTTTCTATTTTCTCTAGAGATAGGAGCATGAGTGTCATGCATGTTTAGACATTTTATGGAACCATACACTATTCGTGTATATTAAAAAAATGGTAAAATTTTATGTTTATGTATATAGAAGTTTAATCTCACCACTATTTCTATTAATTTTTTCTGCTGTGTTCTACTCATAAGTCTATATTTCTGTTGGAATAAAAATCCATGTTGATATTGAGCCAACCTAGTCAAGGATTTTTTCCATCAATAAAAGATGAATTCACTATAAATCATAAACAATGAGATATAAGTGCATATTGATAATTCATATTTTAAAAACAATGCATATAATATTGAGAAGAAAAAATGCATAGCAGATATGGGGTTACTAGTTCTCCTTCCCCAATGTGGTTTCTTACTTATATCCATACATGTATTTAAGAATAGATTTAGTAGACACATTTACATTTATTAAAATATATTTATCAGTAAATATAATCAACCACTTACTCAAAATTTTCACACATAATATGATCATCATCCTTCATGCCAGAGGTATCACACCATTACTTAGGAAAAGAAAATAATGATGAAGATGAGAGAGGTATTATATTATGATTCAATGATACAGACCCATCCTTCTTGATAAATTAATATAAATATGGTAACTGAGAACATTTATATCATATTTTCTAATAAAATCAAATAATAATATATCGGAATATGTCGAAAATAAATTCATTGGAAATAAATTAAAGAATGAATCTTCAAAAGTAAAGGAATAAATTCTATAATACTTTAATCAATGAAGAAAAATGATTTTGTACGAATGTATGTTTTATAGAATCAGAAAATATATGTTTTTTAGAATATAATAGTACAACATTTGGTTATAACTATATGCATACATATTCAATGAAAGGTGGGAGTAGAATTATCCAGGAAGAAGTAAGAGTTCCAACACAAGATATTAGGGTTTAAGAAAATCAATGAATCATGGAAAATAAAAAAATTTAATCATTGATGGTGAGGAAAAATTCCATACTGTGACACAATGTTCGGGCCATAATTGACCCAATTTTATGCCCTCCCAAGAAAAGACCAATGAACTGGCAATGAAACTGAAGAAAGGGAAATATGGAAGGTGATACTACATGGGATTGATCTAGTGACAACCTAGATACTATCCTCAACCAAGTGGATAGGGGAATACCAATTCACCTTTCTAATCTTGGTTTCTTACATCGATTCCTCCTTGTATTTGAAAAAACTAGTGTGAACACACTTATGCATAGAAATATCTATTCATAAGTAAATCAAATCAACCGTTTACTCAACATTAACTGACATAATATAAAATAAATCCTATACGAAATTTGTAATTTATCATTAGCTAGAAATAAGAAATAATGTTAAATATGAGAGGAGAAGTGTTACCTAAGGATTAAATGCTACATAACCATCCTTCTAGACAAATTAATATAAGGACATTAACTGAGAATATTTCCATTTTATGTTCAAATAAAATCAAAGAATAATAAATTGGAATATTTAAGTTCTAAAATCATTAGAAACAAATAAGATAAGGAAAACACATAAGTAATGGAATAAATTCAATAGGGTATTAATCCAGGAATAAAAATGAATCAGTAAACATGTTTGTTTTATGAATTCAACAAGCATATATTATATGGAATAAAATAGTACAACATTTTGTTATAGCTGAATGCATAAAAGTTAAATGAAGTATGATATGGGAATAGAATCATCCATGAAAATGTAAGACTTCCAACACAAGAAATTAGGGTTTATGAAAATTATTTAAACACGTAAAATAAGAAAATCTAACCTTTGACAGCGATGAATCCTTCCATATAATGATAAAAAATCATGGTCATAGTGGGAC
This sequence comes from Viscum album, assembly GCA_963277665.1. Classification (NCBI taxonomy): domain Eukaryota; kingdom Viridiplantae; phylum Streptophyta; class Magnoliopsida; order Santalales; family Viscaceae; genus Viscum; species Viscum album. The sequence continues at coordinate 1,813,756,668 of OY728136.1, read as the reverse complement.
CAATGCCATGCCTACTAAAGCACACACCAATGAACTGGATGAGTAACATAAGAAGGGGGATGAAGAGGAAAAGTGATCCTTCCAGATATTGATCTAGTGACAACCTGAATACCAACTTCAACCAACTTGATAGGGTATTACCAGTTCACCTTCCTCATCATGGTTTCTTACTTACGTACATCCATTTATTTGGTAAAATCATTACTTGACACATTTTCATGAAAAAATACAGATTTTTTCAGTAAATAAAATCAACCATTTACTAAAAATTTATACACATTGCTCATGAAAGAGATAACCTGACATTATCTCTTCCAAAAAAAAATTTAGAGTCACTTAATTTCATTAGAGGAACCTACACATGAGTAAAAATAATTAATTTCTAAGATAAAATCATGATATATTAGTCATTAAAAACTATCAATATAATTAATGTAATATTAAAATCAATAATATTAAATGATTCTTGATTGAAAAATCATGATAATTGAAAATTATTCACAAACAATTAATGAAATCTCTATTGTTTAAATTTAGTCGTGCAATTTTACCTTAATAACACGCTACACCATGATATCCCTAATCATAAACATGTTCCTACGATGAAACATATCAGAGTATCTCCAATGAAAAATAGAAAGTATGTATATGAAATGAATTAAATCACCATAGTTCACCATAAACCATCTATGTTAACACCCATAACCTATATCACCTAACCTTGAATTAAATAAGCCAACTACATGAATTAAATCATCCATAACCTACATTTTCATAATCCAATATAAATCATCCATGTGCACCTACACAACCTATATATGAAACCATTCATGTGAAAATAAAATCATGAATTTAAAATAATTAATTCAATTATTCCATTATATGACAGGCAGTGAAAATATTTTAGAACATAGCCAAATAGTATAGTATCCCAAGAAAAAATTTGTTTAATTTAGAACATTTCTAAAGAGGAATGATTTCAATAATCACCCCTAAAATAATTTAATGATCACTTCTAATATGTTCTATTGAAATCAAAGAAAACTGAGCATTATATTCATAACTGACATACATCGAATATTCCAATATTTATAGTACAACGAACAAAATATTCTAGAATAGACATGATGAATAATAAAAGATGAGGATTCCTATTATTCCAAATAATCTATGAATGTGATGAGACATGGTTTAGACAAAAAAATCTTTCTTAGGAAACCTAGTTAACAAACAAATAAATAATGTATCATAATTAAAAAATTATTATCAAATTGGTAATTCCTACAATGTAACCTATCAAAGTACCTCTAATGAAAATTAGACGATTGAAATATAAAATGAATTGAATCACCTTGATGCCCTAGAAACTATCTAATTGAACCTTCATAACATGCACTGACACACTTTTACTTAAATAAGCTAACAAAATGAATTAAATTAGTGACAACCTATATCAATTTAAACCGAGTTAAATCAGCTAAGCGCAACTCTACAACCTTTATCTGAAACCATGAAAGTGTACAAGCAGAAAATATTTTAAATAAAATGATTCAATTATTCGAACATATGACAAATAGTTAAAATATTCGTGCACATATGAATATTTAGAACTGTAGAAACAAATTCACTTGAAAAAAATAAGGAAATTAGATTTTTAATTACCTAAAAATATAGAAAAAAATGGAATATCACATAAAAATTTAGTAGTCATTGAAAACTGGTCAAAAATAATATTGAATCAAAACAAAAACATGATAAATTGATTCAAAATCAAAGTGGATAAAAACAAAAAAAACCATAAATAGAATCGATATGTGTGGAAGTTATGTATTTAAAAAAACTAGACAGTCGTACCCGGATTGTATGATACAATCTGGTGTATTAGAAACCTGATAGTTTTGTAACTAAAAGTAGTTATGTAAGCAGTTAAATTAGAGTTCATTGGTATTGTATGAGTCAATGTAGTTCAAAATTTGTACCATATATATGGTAAATTGACATTACATACCATCTGATGTTGAATGAATTATTTTGAAAACAATTCTATAATATGTGATTAAAAATTATAATACCTTAATGTAAGAATAAATTTTTCTTCCAATATAATCGAATGAATAGTTGAGCCTAAATTCCATGAGAAGTTGTTGTATAAGGAAGAAGATGTTCCCTTGTCCTGAGCAATGGCTCACACGGATCCTGGTAAAATTAATATGAAGATTCATTTTACTATAGGTGGTCAAAGATTGCTGATTCACTATACACAATGAACATAAAAACATCTAATTTTGTTAGTCTGTAATGTAGTTATAAGTATAGGAATTTAGACTAGAAAATGTCCATTGAAATATTCATTGACAGAGAAAGGTGTTAATAGCATGTGTGTGACTCTATCTCTGATTCCATTTGTAGACTGTGGTTTACTTATAGATGTACCAGATAGATTTATAGAGGTCATTGATGAATTTACATTAGATTTTAAACTATTATTGTGATAGTAGTATGTTATACAATTACTGAAATAATGATAACCAATAAAACATTTTCAACTAAATATAATAGAAAAATCACAACTATTTTTTTCCTTCATTAGTTGTCTCCTTTGAAAAAATTCATCTCTAGTGGTTGATGGGAAATGAATATTTAGATAGGTTTTCATTACATATAAATTTCAATGTGTGTAGTGAAAACATTTTATGTAGTATGGACAGTAAAGGAAATGTAATATACATATTGAATTAAAAAACCTAACAAGATAAAGGTATAATTATGTAGCTTTATACAACTATTATAAAGTGACACATGAAATCAAAAATTAAGAAATAGTGGAATATGAAAATAATAAAAAGTGTATGTTACCTATTGAATAAAATAATATGGGCATTCAATGTTTGAATGATATGATCTGGTGTCATAGAAACTTAATAGTTATGTATTTGAAATATATTTCTCTAATTGTAGAGACCCGAAGCTTAAATTACATAGATATTATATTACTTTTGCGGGATACTTAGTACATAACAAAAACACACACACACAAGGATCGTAATAGTTTAGTGTCTTTGGAAACTCGGAATAAAATCTTCTAATCATGGTGAAAGATATTCAACAACTCCCATAAAGATCTTCTTTTTTTTATACCTAAAACCTTTCTTTATATCCTGGGGAAAAGAAAACATAAAAGGGTGAGCTCAAATGCTCAGTAAGGGTAAACAAAAGAAAAATCAATCACATCATATTCATAAGAACATAACTTTTGGAAATCTTAACCTGCAAAAGAGAGCATAATTTCATAACATGGGATAAATCATAGTAGTGAAATGAAATCCCAATAATCATAACTTAAAACATGAAACTTTGTGGCATACACACATAATCCTAGAGAATCATTTCTTGTTAGTCAAGACTCATTGCCAAGACTAACTTAGTGGACAAAGTCCCTTTCTGAACCGAGTCACCCTCGTTTCAGTCCGGTTTCACTGAACCGGTATAACCTACCATTCCATCCATGTCTATCTCATGAGATATGAAATCTTTCCCAATGCATTAGAGGGATATATAGGTCCCACCCATCTCATAATGATACCATTCTTATGTGTGCCACAAAATCATAAATCATACATCATTGCATAACCCATGTAATAAAAATGGGAATCTTAAACATCGTGACATCATAAAACATTTCATATAAGATAAAGGAATTCATAAAAATAATTCCATCACAACACCATCAAATCAATGTAATAATAGGGATAAAAACAGAACACTTTATTATCTTAGATGGAAAATAATTTTGATAAAACACTTGAACTCCATTCTTGAGGAAAATATCATTTCTTCTTAAAAAACATTTTTCCTTTCTTAACATGTCATACAACTTTAAAATAAAAGAAGTTCATTAAAAATAAACATGAAAACTTGTAAAGGAAGCTTCTTGTAAATAATGTTTTAAAAATCCATTCATGCCGTATAAGTTAAAAAAACATTCTTCTCGTACTTTTGTCGGAAAAGTAAAAAAATTACCTCATACGAAAAACGACAAAAGGTTCCTTTCATATCTTTTACTAAAAACTCACCAAAGGGTAAAATTTGATATAAACTATTGTATAATTATGTAAATATTATATATTGAGGAAAAATGGATGTGGATGATAAAATACACCCTAGTAAATACTAAAGTATAAACAATCTCGGATAAAAATGAGATTGTGATATTTCCCTTACCTTAGGTCCGATTTGCTTCGTAAGTGTCCGAACCTCCTGTATAATGATTTAAATAATGTCATTGACTTATTAAAGAATCATATTCATTGTTATGATATCATATATGGTTCACTTATGACTTTATATTACCCGTTCTTTTGTAAATTCCATGTTAAAGAAGCGTTTTGGGTAAAATCGTTTCATTTACCGTAGGTGTTTTGACTTGTTGTTCTTGACATTATTATTACTTATATCATGATTTACTTACATACAGAATATAAAATATGATTTATATATCATATATATTTAGTATATATATATATAATAGATAGATAAATGAAATGAAAAACACCGTTCATGGAGACGGTAGTCCGTACGTACGCATGAACGCTGTTTTCCTTTCCTTATTGTCTTGAATGGAAGTAAGTAGATGACATACATATATATATATATATACATAAATCCAGTAGCTTTATAATGTAATATATTTCATTATTATTTCTTATATATACTTTATAATCATTCTTAAATGGTTAACATGGAGAATGAATCTTATCGCGTCGTGGAGACGGTAGTCCGTACGTACGCACGAGCGATGATATCATTTCCATAAATATTGAATTGAATTGGAGTGGATTATACAAGATATAAGAATCAATATGATGTTGTAATAACTATGTATAGTTATTCTTTACACCATTATACCTATCCATGTAAGGTGGTGGTGGAAAATAGATTACACCACGGCGTGGAGACGGTATTCCGTACGTACGCATGTGCGGTGATTTCTTTTTCCGTAGGATGGATAGATGGTGAAATAGGGTTGTTTCATAATTATAATAACATATCAGTATATGAGTGAAACTGATGTTATTACTTCATAATGAAACAACCTAAGAAGAAGAAGTGGAAGAATAAATAAAGATGAAAGTATTGGTAACGGTAATTACCTCTTCTTTGAAGCGCCTCTTTGAGACCTCCTCTTAGGTCACTAAAATTGGTCTTTGAAGAAGACCAGAACCTCTAGGATGTTTCTAGGGAAGTGGAGAAGATATTTTGGCAGGGGTTGGTCGAGCTTGTGTGCTAAAATTGGTGTGAGGAGGAGGGGGAGGAGGTACCCTTTTATAAGGGAGGAGAGGGGCACCTTAGGAATTCTTAAAGATATTAATTTATAATAAATCTAACCCCACTTAAAAACCTCCAAAAATGACTCATATTCAAATATTAGATGAGATAGGGTTGTAATCTCATCAACCAATCAAATTTAGACATGTTTTGATCTTATTTTAAACCTTATCATTTTGATTTATCCTTATTTAATCTATTTAAGTTTATTTGTGGTAATAAAATTCTAAATTTTAAATTATAACAAATAATTACTTATTTGTTGTGAATTTTCCATAATTGTTTACTTTATAACATTATATACCATATAAATATAAATTTATAATTTTTAAATATTTTTGGGATTTTTAAACAATTTTATAATATGTTATTTTTGTAAAATAACAATAGTGTCAATTTTGACACTATTCATTTATTTGAATTTAAGTAAATATATACAGAAGATATGTTCGAAATAAAAGCTTTAATATATTAATAAAAGGTCATATGTGTCTATAAAATTAGTGTATCACATTAAATAGTTCATATAATATTTATTTTTTTATTTTTAAAACCATTTATTTGGTTTATCTCTTAATAAAATAATTACTACATCATTTTTGTATAATTATTTAATATACTTATTTGTTGTATAAAAATTTAAAATAAAATTCTATGATGAAGATAAATATATTACCTTTCACAATAATACTTTTACTCGAATTTATCATCTAAAAATCACAATATTTAAATTGTTATATTTATTAAATTATGAAGGTGACAACTTTGGCATCATTTAAAATAAAATAATATAAGTGTCATAATCGCTTTTATAAGGCTCCAAATGGTCAAATATTCTACAATTGGATGATTATGGTTTACCTTTACATGTCCAATAAGTTTTGGTTAGGTATTTGTGCATTTTATGGTCACTATTAGTTTAAAAAAACAATATTCTTGATTTTTCACTAGATAAACAATTTCTGCATCACTATTGTGTCATAATTAATGATAATTATTTAATCCCTAAAAATTATAAATAAAATTATATGATGTAGATAATTTCATTAGATTTCTGGAGACTATACATGTTCGAAGTTTCATAATGTTTATCACTAAATTAAAATTAATATACTTATAAAATTTATGAGAGTGACATGTTGTCACTTTCTTTGGTTTTAATAATAATTAAGTTATTTTCATGGACAAATGTCCATTAAATGATTCTAATCCGACCCTTAGGTGATATGGGTCGACTTTTAGTCATCCAATCGGATTTTGACATTTTTTAGGGTAATTTTAAAATATTATATTTACCCTTAATTACCCGATTTACCTTTAACTATGGTAAATAAAATTTACCGTAGTTACTATTCATAATTCCCAAAAATAAAAAGTAGCTTATTAACATAATTTGGACCCACTGATTCCAAATATAGAATCCATTTTTCCAAATTCAATACACAAAAGATGCAGAAATTAAATTAAAATTAATCCCGTTGTTGAAAGAAAACGGGTTTTTCTTTAAAACATTGCCAAAGATTGAATTGATTTAACCTACGAATTCAAGGTAAAATCAATGCTAATGACATAAATTATATTAAATGGTAAAAATATATTATAATTATACTTTAAAACCATTCAATATTATAATTTAACCACATAAGATATTACGATGAAAAAAGTTGTTTTTAATTAAAATATAGCGTGTTTTTACTATTCATTAAAATATGAAAGTTATCGGAAAAATATCAAAACTTTATGTAATGTAAATTTTTATATCCTGATTCAAAAGAAGAATATTATTTTGTCAAATTGAACATATAAACATGTCAAAAACCAGATTTAAAGTGGGTGCGCCATCCAAAGGCGGCAAAACTGCATTTTTTCAAAAATACTTATTTTACCCGAAAAAGTTATTTTGTTCTTATACCATGTTCTAGAAATGTGTAAGATGAATAATAATGTTATAAAATTCAAAATTTAGTTATTACTATTCATAACAGCTAATTCATGACAATATTATAATAATATAACATTGTTTATTAAAACCCATTATTGCGTACAATACACGCTATCGAGGAAGGTCGCCATTGCGTGTAATGCACGCCAAGTCAGGGTTGCGTGTTGTGAAAGAATCCTTCATTGTTTCGTATAACAGAATCCAACCATATTTCATTTATACATTTAATATATATATATATATATATACTCAATGTTGCGTAGAATAACTATTATCAAAATTATGTATAACACGGTCCAAGAATAGTGTTGCGTATACTGCAAGCTAATACGGTGTTGCGTATAGCGCATGGTAATCTTGGTGTAGAATACAACATAATACATTAATGAAATTAAAATAATATTTTTCATAAAATCTCGGGGTGTTACATTCTACCCCCCTTAAAATGAATTTCGCCCTCGAAATTCGTCGGGGTTATAAATGGTTTATTATTTGAAAGTTTCTTTGATAGAAACCCACATCGTAAAAAGGAATACCAAAACATATCATTAAAAACAAAAGTATGAAATGTAACGGTTACCCAAATAAACTAATAACTGGGTTTCCACATAGGTGAAAATATGGATATGGAAGAGAAATCTAACCATCATGTTATGATGGAGAGTGGTAGGGAACATGGCTATGGAAAAGCTAGCAATCACAAAGCCATGAATTTGTGATGATCTAGGGTACCATCTGATTCATCGGATATAAGGGCACTAGGAAAACATTTTTGGTTTTCAAGATCATTTCCCTAAAGTTGAAAATTTGAATTAGAATAAATACTTACTTTATTTTGGTACAATCTCACTGTTGTTCGTGCCTTTAACAATTTCCACTTCATCTCTTAAATAAATGAAGTTGAATTTGTTATACGTGAAGTGTTAGCAGATCATGTGATAGAATGACGTGTCATTCCATCTGTCTCAAACAAAAGGTTAGCAAAAAAGAGTATATACATAAGTCGATCTATAGTGAGATTAATCATATATGGTTCCTAAAATGGACTTATACATCATATGTCATATAGCTTAATATAATAAAACTAGTTTCTACTAAACAGGGACTTCCTGTAGGCCAGTGGTAGGCGATAAAGGCCAGTCGCACTTCGGTTGTGGGTTCGATTCCCACAGCCTTGTCCGAAGCGATGGGCTATCGCCCGTCCTGCAGGTTGTCCTTTTTCTAAAATTACATTACTATAACATCCCATCAATAATATCGAAAATCTTATATCCTTAAACAATACTAACTTATGTCCAACATAATCCATTCTAATATTTAGGCTTATCCATAATACTACAGTCCACTGTCATAATATAGTGAAAACGATTACCAGAGATTTAATACTATCGTTAATCCCCATATATCATAAGATATGTCTTGTTGGTCACATTCCAAACATTCAAAGGCCTTAATCATGTATTCTCTTGAATACCCATTGAACCTTAGTGAAAACATGAATGCAGTTAAAAGTTAACACTTTCCACATACCAAAATCCTCAAAATTCTATATACTCAAACCATGATATCACTTAGTCCTTATATCAATCATGAGCTCATGAATACAATCAAACATCTCATTATCATCTTATCCCTTCATTATGCGCATATCATCTACATTCCAAAAATATCTGAATAACCTTTCATGGATACTGGTACCATTAATCATACGCTTTTCAAAACTCAAGTAAAGACAAAAGTGTAACAATCCTTAGATGTCTCTTTAATCCATAGTACTATGAGATTACTTATACAACATTACACATGATAAACATGTAATCATTCCACTACATTCTTAAACTATTAACCGAGCTTCAACAATTCTTTCATCTCACATATCATTTGTAGTCTCTTCATCATCATCCACATAAATACTACCCATACAACCATACTGATTCTCTTCATGAGACTTTACCTTAGGACATTGGTTTGCATAATGCCCGTACATTCCACATTTAAAACATTTAACCATTGTTGATGTCGTAGCAATACTATTATCCTCATCCCTGGTGTTAACTGGACCTTTTCCTTTGCACTTACTGGCTTTGTGTCCTTCTTTTCCACACCCAAAGCATCTTCCAGTTTTTAACGACCCGAAATTTTTAAATAAATTTTGTTTCCTAATTTTATGTGTTATTGTTATACTAAACAAAAATGTTTTATTTGATAAACATGATTATAATTAAAATGAGATCAGTGGGTTTTGACTATTATATAACCATCGTTCAACATGACCGCTGTGAACAAAATGTTTTGATTATTTTCTCTAAATATAAGTAATCTTGGTTAATTATTATTGAAAGAAGATTCGATGGCCTCACCTAGTAGTCTTGGACCGATCGAAGCCCATCTAAAAGAGCTTGGGAAGGATGTAGCACCACTGGGCTTTGCTCTGGATCAAATCCAAGCCGAACTTCATCATGTGAAGCTGGAACGAAATCGCCTTCATGAGAAGTTCAAACTGATAGAAATTACTACTCGGGCAATGTTGACTGAGCCGCCCCAAGCTTCTATCACCCTAGCACACCTTACTCTTAGGTCCTATGCTGGTATAATAAGGGGTTATGTAACGAGACCATAACTACCTTGTGTAATCCTTGTTTTAAATAAAAATTGGGATTTCTTCTTATGATGAAGTTTATGAATCTTGAAATGACCGGATAAATATAGTATGCATATTTTTGATGAATTTTAGAAAAAGTATATTTTAAATATGTTTATGTAAACCCTAAATAATTAAAAATGTGTAATGATTTTCAAAAAATGGTCTTCTGCAATTATGTTCAGTACTAAATTTAGAGTCTAATAAGATCAACTTGATTTTTGATGAATAGTAAATTATGAATAGTGATTTTATGATTAGGATTAGTAATATGACCAAATGGATTAGTAATCTCACTTAAAGAAAGTTTTAAAATAATCTAGGCACCTTGATTAAGTAATGTGATTCAATAAAATAGTTAAATAACGGTTTCATTAATTATTATTCAAGAATTAGTTTTTTCGGGTGAATAGTGTTTTTTAATTAAAAATTTAATTAAAAATAATTAGAAAATTATTTTTATCAAAATGACTTTATTTTTGAACTCAGAGCATCGATATTATGTTATGGTAATTTTTGGGGTTTTTTCTGAAAAAAATGAATTTTCGATGAATAGTGTTTTTATTTAAAAATTAAATTAAAAATATTTAGAAAATTATTTTTATAAAATGGATTTCATTTTTGAAATCAGAGCATTGATATTTGGTTAATGTTAAATTTTGGGATTTTTCTGAGAAAGTTGAATTTTCAGTGAATAGTAAAAATACAGTTTTAGGGTTTCGTTATGTTTAATGACATCATAACGGTGTCATGATGATGTCATGAGATCTTTTGAGGGTTGGCCGGACAAGGGTGATGAATTATTGTTTTGGGGGCCCCATGTGGCCTAACTCCATGATAAATGACAAGGGAGAGCACATGGGTTTGAGAAAAGCACATGTGAGGTGTCCCTTGGCCATTAATGCCTTGTCCCCTCACTTTCCCAATAAATACCAAGCCCTCCTCTCATCCATTCGACTCCCCACTCATTCCCAAAGAATTTCTGGTCTCATTACCTCCCAAGGAGTCCTCCCAAGGTTCCCCCAAGCCCTCAAGGTCCCACCCTTTGAGGTTTAAGAGTTACATTTTAAGGTAAGGGATTCGACCTCTCTCTTTCTTTTCAAGTAATCTCTTTTATGTCTTTTCTTTTATACTCCATTTTATTATGTTGGAGGATGTTATTTTATATTCATCCTACTGCCTATTTTATGTTCATATGATGAGAGACCCCCCCTTTCTCTCATCAATTCGTTTTAAGAATGTTTAAGTGGCGTCGTTAGGCTGCCGAATTTTTAAGTGGTTCTTCACCCTTCTCGTTTTGAAGTTCTACTTTCATGTCAATTATTTCAAGTTCCTTTTTGTTATATTGGGGTATTATCTCTATATATATCATACTGGACTCTTATTTTCATATGATGAGAGACCCCATTTGATCTCTTCAATTCAGTATTTTGATGTTTTAAGTGGCGCCGTTAGGCTGCCGAATTTTTAAGTGGTTCTTCACCCTTCTCGTTTTGAAGTTCTACTTTCATGTCAATTCTTTCAAGTTCCTTTTTTTTATGTTGGGGAATTATCTCTATATCTATCATACTGAACTCTTATGTTCACATGATGAGAGATCCTATTTGATCTTTTCAAATCATTGTTTGTTGAGGTTTAAGTAACGCCGTTAGGCTGCCGAACTTTCATAAGAGAAATCTAATTTTTTTTCTTCCTTCCATGTTTTTCATTTCAAATGGTATGTCCTTGAAATCTCATTACCATGATCATGTATCCTTCTTATTCTGTCCATGTACTATTTTATGGGTCATTTATGAATGTTTGACCCATTTTACCTCTCTTTTAATGTCTTCTAAAACCTCGGAACATTGCCGTTATGCTGCAGAATTTCTGTCTCAAAATGTCTATCACTTTTTCTAAAGTCCTTTTATTTTATTAAGTGAATACTCAAAGCTATTTCTTCTAAAGGGGTATTCACATATATACCAAAATGTTCTATTTTAAATTCTGGGATTTACATACATGAGACCCACCTTCCTTTTCTGTGGGTTTTAAAGTGACGTAAAGATCATGTCTTTAAAGCAGTTTTTAAAACGTTATGAATATGAAATGAAACCCATTTATTTTATGCTATATGGGTTATTTATGAAATGTTTGATGATGATATATGTGGCTCACATGAAAATAAAGACAAATTTAAGGGTGTGCCCTGATAGCGCTCCAATGCATTGGGTAAAGACTTAATCTTTAGAGATAACCATTTTAACGACGCCTTGGTGAATAACCTTGGTAATTTTTAAGGACACCTTGGGGATGGACCTTGGTGAAACGAAACGATTGTCCATATTAAATGTTGCAGCCACATCTTCATGTTATGAAAAAGTTTTATTTTTTTTATGACATGCCTCATGATTTCATTTTCATGCATTAAAGTTCTTTTCATGACTTTATTGATGTATCTCAAGTTCATATGTAAAATGTTTCACTTGTTTCCCTTGCTGGGCCTTATGCTCACCCTTCCTTTTGATGTATGTCCCCAGGTTATGAGATGCAGTAATGAGCCTAGGGTGAACATGAGGAGAAGCCTTTCAAGTGTTTAAGAAGAATGTTTTTTTTTGTTTCATGTTTTATGTTCCTTGTTTCCAAGACACTAAACCTTAAAGATCCTCAGTTCCATGTAATGGAATGAAAAGTTATGTTATAAAAAGACGGGATGCTATAGTTGGTATCAAAGGATGGTTTAGTTATTTGTGGAAATTAGGATATGAAAACTCTAGGAGGAACCCTATAGAAAAGTTTAATATAGGAAATCTTCCTGGTATTTTGGTGAGTATTGAGTAAGGGGTTGCCAAGCAAATACATCCCTGTCTGGATACGAGCAGGTAGAGGTGGCTCTGGCACAGATGTACATAGGGGTAAAACCGAAAAACACCGCTTTGATCTAGACTCGAACGGGAACTGGTACACGACAACGGGCCTTGCTGCACTCTTGGTTACGACACTCCCGGGGGATATGCTTTGGTAAATTCATAAGCTTGGTATGAACCATTGTTAAAGGAACAAAGATAAAATAAAATAAAGGTTCACATAATAATATATGATCATTCATAACCTAGATGGGAACCTAGGAGATCACAACTTAGGGTATACCTATCATATACAAGTTATCCTTATATGCTTTCAGTTCCTTTTCATGATTATTAGCTAAGTACTTAAGCCCATAATTATGCTTTCTCTTCTTAGTTAATGGTGGGAAATGGAAGAACATGTTCCGACAACCAATGTGATAGGAAATGCGACGATTTTCGTATTAATATGACAGGGATGATTAGGGGATTAAAATATGATTATTATTTTGGAAGACGTTCATTATTTTGGGAACCATATTTGATCGAGGTAAATAGATTACTACGGTATTTTCATTGAGGAGTAAGGTTGACTTATATTTTGAAGAATCGATGAATTTAAGGTGAACTTATAGTAATTTAGGTTACTTATGGGAATGACTAACCTATCATGGGTAAAATATGTTTAGGTTAGCTACTTTTTTATAAGATGTTAGGAGTGGTTGATGTTGTCTGGAGATGAACAATGAAGTTGTTTTGGAAGACTATGTTATCAAATCCTTATTGTATTTGGGTTTCAATCTTAGTTTGGTTTGTTTTGAGGAATTTTAAGGACCGTTATTTATGGAATGGTCTATGATGAACTTTGGGTAGTACCATGGAACTTTGATGATTTAAAAGTAGTTTCCATTCCTATGGGATTCTTTCTTTTTGAAGAGTTGTTTTACCTTAACCTTTCTGTTTTTAGGATAATGTTTAAAGATAGAAGAAATAGATAGTTAATCTTTTGTAGATTATGTGATTCTATAGAAGATGATTCTTGTGCTTTTATGAGACCAAGTGTTTTTGAATTCTCATCATTTGGAGAAAAGATTAGTGTTGGTAGGGACTTGTTAAAGGATGAAAATCTACTTGAAGGTAGGTATATTTTATTATGTTTTTGTTCTATGTAGTAAATGAAATCCTCAAAATTTTGAAAAGAAACGTAAAACAAAAATGTTGTTGGTTTACGTTTCCTACTAGGTAATCAAAGACCGTTTACACACATCATAAGTTTGGGATTTTCTCATGGTTAACTTTCTCCTAATCATGTTCTCTATCACTCTCCCTCAGAACTTGACCCTTTGTTTTTTCCTCCATGTCCATGTTTTCCTACATGGAACCCTAGTGTGGGTTAACTCGGGTGACCATTGTACTTCCCTTTCTTTATTTTAAAGTAATAGTTTTACTGACTCCTTTTCCGATGTGGGACTTTCAATGAAATTTCAAAACCCAGTTTTAAAATTGCGAGGACGCAATTTCTTAAGGGGGGAAGATTGTAACGACCCGAAATTTTTAAATAAATTTTGTTTCCTAATTTTATGTGTTATTGTTATACTCAACAAAAATGTTTTATTTGATAAACATGATTATAATTAAAATGAGATCAGTGGGTTTTGACTATTATATAACCATCGGTCAACATGACCGCTGTGAACAAAATGTTTTGATTATTTTCTCTAAATATAAGTAATCTTGGTTAATTATTATTGAAAGAAGATTCGATGGCCTCACCTAGTAGTCTTGGACCGATCGAATCCCATCTAAAAGAGCTTGGGAAGGATGTAGCACCACTAGGCTTTGCTCTGGATCAAATCCAAGCCGAACTTCATCATGTGAAGCTGGAACGAAATCACCCTCATGAGAAGTTCAAACTGATAGAAATTACTACTCGGGCAATGTTGACTGAGCCGCCCCAAGCTTCTATCACCCTAGCACACCTTACTCTTAGGTCCTATGCTGGTATTATAAGGGGTTATGTAACGAGACCATAACTACCTTGTGTAATCATTGTTTTAAATAAAAATTGGGATTTCTTCTTATGATGAAGTTTATGAATCTTGAAATGACCGGATAAATATAGTATGCATATTTTTGATGAATTTTAGAAAAAGGATATTTTAAATATGTTTATGTAAACCCTAAATAATTAAAAATGTGTAATGATTTTCAAAAAATGGTCTTCTGCAATTATGTTCAGTACTAAATTTAGAGTCTAATAAGATCAACTTGATTTTTGATGAATAGTAAATTATGAATAGTGATTTTATGATTAGGATTAGTAATATGACCAAATGGATTAGTAATCTCACTTAAAGAAAGTTTTAAAATAATCTAGGCACCTTGATTAAGTAATGTGATTCAATAAAATAGTTAAATAACGGTTTCATTAATTATTATTCAAGTATTAGTTTTTTCGGGTGAATAGAGTTTTTTAATTAAAAATTTAATTAAAAATAATTAGAAAATTATTTTTATCAAAATGACTTTATTTTTGAACTCAGATCATCGATATTATGTTATGGTAATTTTTGGGGTTTTTTCTGAAAAAAATGAATTTTCGATGAATAGTGTTTTTATTTAAAAATTAAATTAAAAATATTTAGAAAATTATTTTTATAAAATGGATTTCATTTTTGAAATCAGAGCATTGATATTTGGTTAATGTTAAATTTTGGGATTTTTCTGAGAAAGTTGAATTTTCAGTGAATAGTAAAAATACAGTTTTAGGGTTTCAGTATGTTTAATGACATCATAACGGTGTCATGATGATGTCATGAGATCTTTTGAGGGTTGGCCGGACAAGGGTGATGAATTATTGTTTTGGGGGCCCCATGTGGCCTAACTCCATGATAAATGACAAGGGAGAGCACATGGGTTTGAGAAAAGCACATGTGAGGTGTCCCTTGGCCATTAATGCCTTGTCCCCTCACTTTCCCTATAAATACAAAGCCCTCCTCTCATCCATTCGACTCCCCACTCATTCCCAACGAATTTCTGGTCTCATTACCTCCCAAGGAGTCCTCCCAAGGTTCCCCCAGGCCCTCAAGGTCCCACCCTTTGAGGTTTAAGAGTTACATTTTAAGGTAAGGGATCCGACCTCTCTCTTTCTTTTCAAGTAATCTCTTTTATGCCTTTTCTTTTATACTCCATTTTATTATGTTGGAGGATGTTATTTTATATTCATACTACTGCCTATTTCATGTTCATATGATGAGAGACCCCCATTTCTCTCATCAATTCGTTTTAAGAATGTTTAAGTGGCGTCGTTAGGCTGCCGAATTTTTAAGTGGTTCTTCACCCTTCTCGTTTTGAAGTTCTACTTTCATGTCAATTATTTCAAGTTCCTTTTTGTTATATTGGGGTATGATCTCTATATATATCATACTGGACTCTTATGTTCATATGATGAGAGACCCCATTTGATCTCTTCAATTCAGTATTTTGATGTTTTAAGTGGCGCCGTTAGGCTGCCGAATTTTTATGTGGTTCTTAACCCTTCTCGTTTTGAAGTTCTACTTTCATGTCAATTATTTCAAGTTCCTTTTTGTTATGTTGGGGAATTATCTCTATATCTATCATACTGAACTCTTATGTTCACATGATGAGAGATCCTATTTGATCTTTTCAAATCATTGTTTGTTGAGGTTTAAGTAACGCCGTTAGGCTGCCGAACTTTCATAAGAGAAATCTAATTTTTTTTCTTCCTTCCATGTTTTTCATTTCAAATGGTATGTCCTTGAAATCTCATTACCATGATCATGTATCCTTCTTATTCTGTCCATGTACTATTTTATGGGTCATTTATGAATGTTTGACCCATTTTACCTCTCTTTTAATGTCTTCTAAAACCTCGGAACATTGCCGTTATGCTGCAGAATTTCTGTCTCAAAATGTCTATCTCTTTTTCTAAAGTCCTTTTATTTTATTAAGTGAATACTCAAAGCTCTTTCTTCTAAAGGGGTATTCACATATATACCAAAATGTTCTATTTTAAATTCTGGGATTTACATACATGAGACCCACCTTCCTTTTCTGTGGGTTTTAAAGTGACGTAAAGATCATGTCTTTAAAGAAGTTTTTAAAACGTTATGATTATGAAATGAAACCCATTTATTTTATGCTATATGGGTTATTTATGAAATGTTTGATGATGATATATGTGGCTCACATGAAAATAAAGACAAATTTAAGGGTGTGCCATGATAGCGCTCCAATGCATTGGGTAAAGACTTAATCTCTAGAGATGACCATTTTAACGACGCCTTGGTGAATAACCTTGGTAATTTTTAAGGACACCTTGGGGATGGACCTTGGTGAAACGAAACGATTGACCATATTAAATTTTTCAGCCACATATTCATGTTATGAAAAAGTTTTATTTTTTTTATGACATGCCTCATGATTTCATTTTCATGCATTAAAGTTCTTTTCATGACTTTATTGATGTATCTCAAGTTCATATGTAAAATGTTTCACTTGTTTCCCTTACTGGGCCTTATGCTCACCCTTCCTTTTGATGTATGTCCCCAGGTTATGAGATGTAGTAATGAGCCTAGGGTGAACATGAGGAGAAGCCTTTCAAGTGTTTAAGAAGAATGTTTTTTTTTTGTTTCATGTTTTATGTTCCTTGTTTCCAAGACACTAAACCTTAAAGATCCTCTGTTCCATGTAATGGAATGAAAAGTTATGTTATAAAAAGATGGGATGCTATACAGTTCCTTTGAAACATTATCCTTGATGCCTCTTCCCACATGATTTGCATAGGGGAAATTGAACTTTCTTTCCTCTATGATCATCAGGAAACTTACCAAATTTTACTTTATTGATCATATTATGAGATTGCTGATTCGGCATAACAATGATGTTTGGACTTCAAAATATCATTTCATTTGGTTGCTCATGAAGATTATCATTCCATTGTCCATCATATCCTCCATTATCGTGAATCATCTTGCTTCCAGCCATTTTCTAAAACCCAAAAAGAATAGTGTGAGAGGAAAAAATCATAATAAAGGGGGAGTAAATTCAATATCTAACATATTTGGTTTAATCTAATATCGTTACCATAGTTCTAGGACTATATCCTATACATATACTTATCCATAGGGGCATCCCTAGACATACCTTATAAATATCTCTAGGGATCTCACTAAAGTTCTCGCATCCTAGTTTCCAAAGGTTGACTAAACCTTTCCTCTGATACCAACTGTAGAGACCCGAAGCTTAAAGTACATAGATATTATTTTACTTTTGCGGAATACTTAGTACATAACAAAAACACACACACACAAGGATCGTAATAGTTTAGTGTCTTTGGAAACTCGGAATAAAATCTTCTAATCGTGGTGAAAGATCTTCAACATCTCCCATAAAGATCTTCTTTTTTTTACCTAAAACCATTCTTTATATACTGGGGAAAAGAAAACATAAAAGTGTGAGCTCAAATGCTCAGTAAGGGTAAACAAAAGAAAAATCAATCACATCATATTCATAAGAACATAACTTTTGGAAATCTTAACCTGCAAAAGAGAGCATAATTTCATAACATGGGATAAATCATAGTAGTGAAATGAAATCCCAATAATCATAACTTAAAACATGAAACTTTGTGGCATACACACATAATCGTAGAGAATAATTTCTTGTTAGTCAAGACTCATTGCCAAGACTATCTTAGTGGACAAAGTCCCTTTCTGAACCGAGTCACCCTCGTTTCAGTCCTGTTTCACTGAACCGGTATAACCTACCATTCCAGCCATGTCTATCTCATTAGATATGAAATCTTTACCCAATGCATTGGAGGGAGATATAGGTCCCACCCATCTCATAATGATACCATTCTTATGTGTGCCACAAAATCATAAATCATACATCATTGCATAACCCATGTAATAAAAATGGGAATCTTAAACATCGTGACATCATAAAACATTTCATATAAGATAAAGGAATTCATAAAAATAATTCCATCACAACACCATAAAATCAATGTAATAATAGGGATAAAAACAGAACAATTTATTATCTTAGATGGAAAATAATTTTGATAAAACACTTCAACTCCATTCTTGAGTAAAATATCCTTTCTTCTTAAAAAACATTTTTTCCTTTCTTAACATGTCATACAACTTTAAAATAAAAGAAGTTCATTAAAAATAAACATGAAAACTTGCAAAGGAAGATTATTTGAAATAATGTTTTAAAAATCCATTCATGCCGTATAAGTTAAAAAAACATTCTTCTCGTACTTTTGTCAGAAAAGTAAAAAAATTACCTCATACGAAAAATGACAAAAGGTTCTTTTCATATCTTTTACTAAAAGCTCACCGAAGGGTAAAATTTGATATAAACTATTGTATAATGATGTAAATATTATATATTGTGGAAAATTGGATGTGGATGATAAAATACACACCAGTAAATACTAAAGTATAAAAAATCTCGGATAAAAATGAGATTGTGATATATCCCTTACCTTAGGTCCGATTTGCTTCGTAAGTGTCCGAACCTCCTGTATAATGATTTAAATAATGTCATTGACTTATTAAAGAATCATATTCATTGTTATGATATCATATATGGTTCACTTATGACTTTATATTACACGTTCTTTTGTAAATTCCATGTTAAAGATGCGTTTTGGGTAAAATCGTTTCATTTATCGTAGGTGTTTTGACTTGTTGTTCTTGACATCATTATTACTTATATCATGATTTACATACATACAGAATATAAAATATTATTTATATATCATATATATTTATTATATATATATATAATAGATAGATAAATGAAATGAAAAACACCGTTCATGGAGACGGTAGTCCATACCTACGCATGAACGCTGTTTTCCTTTCCTTATTGTCTTGAATGGAAGTAAGTAGATGAAATACATATATATATATATATATATATATAAATCCAGTAGCTTTATAATTTCATATATTTCATTATTATTTATTATATATACTTTATAATCATTCTTAAATGGTTAACATGGAGAATGAATCTCATCGCGTCGTGGAGACGGTAGTCCGTACGTACGCACGAGCGATGATATCATTTCCATAAATATTGAATTGAATTGGAGTGGATTATACAAGATATCAGAATCAATATTATGTTGTAATAACTATGTATAGTTATTATTTACACCATTATACCCATCCATGTAAGGTGGTGGTGGAAAATAGATTACACCACGGCGTGGAGACGGTATTCCGTACGTACGCACGTGCGGTGATTTCTTTTTCCGTAGGATGGATAGATGGTGAAATAGGGTTTTTTCATACTTATAATAACATATCAGTATATGAGTGATACTGATGTTATTACTTCATAATGAAACAACCTCATAAGAAGAAGTGGAAGAAGAAATAAAGATGAAAGAATTGGTAACGGTAATTACCTCTTCATTGAAGCGCCTCTTTGAGACCTCCTCTTAGGGCACTAAAATTGGTCTTTGAAGAAGACCAGAACCTCTAGGATGTTTCTAGGGAAGTGGAGAAGATATTTTAGCAGGGGTTGGTCGAGCTTGAGTGCTCAAATTGGTGTGAGGAGGAGGGGGAGGAGGTACCCTTTTATAAGGGAGGAGAGGGGCACCTTAGGAATTCTAAAAAATATTAATTTATAATAAATCTAACCCCACTTAAAAACCAACAAAAATGACTCATATTCTAAGATTAGATGAGATAGGGTTGTAATCTCATCAACCAATCAAATTTAGACATGTTTGGATCTTATTTTAAACCTTATCATTTTGATTTATCCTTATTTAATCTATTTAAGTTTATTTGTGGTAATAAAATTCTAAATTTTAAATTATAACAAATAATTACTTATTTGTTGTGAATTTTCCATAATTGTTTACTTTATAACATTATAGACCATATGAATATAAATTTATAATTTTTAAATATTTTTGTGATTTTTAAACAATTTTATAATATGTTATTTTTTTAAAATAACAATAGTGTCAATTTTGACACTATTCATTTATTTGAATTTAAATAAAATATATACAGAAGATATGTTCAAAATAAAAGCTTTAATATATTAATAAAAGGTCATATGTATCTATAAAATTAGTGTATCACATTAAATAGTTCATATAATATTTATTTTATTATTTTTAAAACCATTTATTTGGTTTATCTCTTAATAAAATAATTACTACATCATTTTTGTATAATTATTTAATATACTTATTTGTTGTATAAAAATTTAAAATAAAATTCTATGATGAAGATAAATATATTAACTTTCACAATAATACTTTTACTCGAATTTATCATCTTAAAATCACAATATTTAAATTGTTATATTTATTAAATTATGAAGGTGACAACTTTGGCATCATTTAAAATAAAATAATATAAGTGTCATAATCGCTTTTATAAGGCTCCAAATGGTCAAATATTCGACCATTGGATGATTATGGTTTACATATACATGTCAAATAAGTTTTGGTTAGGTATTTGTGCATTTTATGGTCACTATTATTTTAAAAAACAATATTCTTGATTTTTCACTAGATAAACAATTTCTGCATCACTATTGTGTCATAATTAATGATAATTATTTAATCCCTAAAAATTATAAATAAATTTATATGATGTAGATAATTTCATTAGCTTTCTGGAGACTATTCATGTTCGAAGTTTAATGAAGTTTATCACTAAATTAAAATTAATATACTTATAAAATTTAAGAGAGTGACATGTT
Organism: Viscum album; assembly: GCA_963277665.1. Classification (NCBI taxonomy): domain Eukaryota; kingdom Viridiplantae; phylum Streptophyta; class Magnoliopsida; order Santalales; family Viscaceae; genus Viscum; species Viscum album. The sequence continues at coordinate 1,813,735,169 of OY728136.1, read as the reverse complement.
GTCACTTTCTTTGGTTTTAATAATAATTAAGTTATTTTCATGGACAAATGTCCATTAAATGATTCTAATCCGACCCTTAGGTGATATGGGTCGACTTTTAGTCATCCAATAGGATTTTGACATTTGTTAGGGTAATTTTAAAATATTATATTTACCCTTAATTACCCGATTTACCTTTAATTATGGTTAATAAAATTTACCGAAGTTACTATTCATAATTCCCAAAAATAAAAAGTAGCTTATTAACATAATTTGGACCCACTGATTCCAAATATAGAATCCATTTGTCCAAATTCAATACACAAAAGATGCAGAAATTAAATTAAAATTAATCCCGTTGTCGAAAGAAAACGGGTTTTTCTTTAAAACATTGCAAAAGATTGAATTGATTTAACCTACGAATTCAAGGTAAAATCAATGCTAATGACATACATTATATTGAATGGTAAAAATATATTATATTTATACTTTAAAACCATTCAATATTATAATTTAACCACATTAGATATTACGATGAAAAAAGTTGTTTTTAATTAAAATATAGCGTGTTTTTACTATTCATTAAAATATGAAAGTTATCGGAAAAATATCAAAACTTTATGTAATGTAAATTTTTATATCCTGATTCAAAAGAAGAATATTATTTTGTCAAATTGAACATATAAACATGTCAAAAACCAGATTTAAAGTGGGTGCTCCATCCAAAGGCGGCAAAACTGCATTTTTTGAAAAATACTTATTTTACCCGAAAAAGTTATTTTGTTCTTATACCATGTTCTAGAAATGTGTAAGATGAATAATAATGTTATAAAATTCAAAATTTAGTTAATACTATTCATAACGGCTAGTTCATGACAATATTATAATAATATAACATTGTTTATTAAAACCCGGTATTGCGTACAACACACGCTATCGAGGAAGGTCGTGATTGCGTGTAATGCAAGCCAAGTCAGGGTTGCGTGTTGTGAAAGAATCCTTCATTGTTTCGTATAACAGAATCCAACCATATTTCATTTATACATTTAATATATATATATATATATATATATACTCAATGTTGCGTAGAATAACTATTATCAAAATTATGTGTAACACGGTCCAAGAATAGTGTTGCGTATACTGCAAGCTAATACGGTGTTGCGTATAGCGCAGGGTAATCTTGGTGTAGAATACAACATAAGACATTAATGAAATTAAAATAATATTTTTCATAAAATCTCGGGGTGTTACACTAATATTCATATTACAGTTCAATGATGTTCTATGTGTCATAGTAGTGCTAATTTATTGTTTTCAATAAATAATATTTTCATCACTAAAAAACACATATGAAACATAGTTATATTCATATAAATGAAAAAATAGAAAATGAATGGAAAACTAAACTTAGTATTCTCATCGCCTATATGATGAAAGAATGTTTATTTGGTTATAGAAAAAAAATATAAAATAAGAAATGTATGGGATTTGTTAGTAATATAAGACAAGTTCTAAAGAAATGTATGATTATGCTACATGAATAGATTAAATAGTTTTTAGGAAAAAAATGATTATAGATCGTTAGTCAAAAAATTCAAAAACAATATATATCTCAATAGTGGAGATGTGTTGTGGACGAGGTGAAAATCATTAAAATATTGGTGGACATGTGAATGACCAGTAATAGGAAGGCATGTAGAGGAGGTGTCCAGCTTAAATCATAGTAGAATCATAGGTATATAACCATAAATATGTTCAAAAAATTAAGAGAATCAAACATAAAATATCAACAAAAAATTAAGAGCATCCAAAAAATTCACAAATTAAAATTTTAATCCAAAAATATATTATTCAATGTATCAAAGCCATTCCCAAATTTTATACCACATAATAAAATTAAAAAATTGTGGTAAGACCTGAAACATGATTCAATATAAGACAAGTGCTGAAGAAACATATGATGATACAGCATGAATATAATAAAGGGTTGTCCAAAATAATATTATTTATAGATCATTTGTCAAAAAGTTCAAAAAATAACAATATCTCAAAATGTTACTGCCCTGGTATATAGTACGATTTTAAAGAGGTACATGAAATCTCCAACTAGGAAACACTGAAAGATATTTATTGAATAAAATAGGATAGGAATATTAAAATGTGTATGATATAATATAATGTGGACAAAAGAAGGTTGTTCTGTAATTGGTAGAAGTTATGTAAATAGTCATATTATAGTTCGAAGCAGTTGTATGAGTCGTATTATTCCAATTTTAGTAGCTGTTATCTGGAAACAACAATGAGATACCTACTAATTATGATTTCATTATTTTGAAAATAGACCTATAATAGGAAATTTAAAAGTAAACTACCTTAATGCATGAAGAGTTTCATGTTCCAATATTCTGGAATGAATAGCTGATTGTGAATTCTGAGAGCAGTGGATGTGCCAGAGATGAAGATGAATACTTTTCAATAGTAATTGGTTACAAGAATTCGGGAAGATATATTATACAGAGATAGTTATATATTTTTAGATGCATCATTTGGATTTATGTAATAGGAACCCAACTAGTACCAAAAGATGAACCACTGCCAAAGTATTTCGGAACTAACATGCAACTGATGAGAGGAAATTGTTAGAGTTTGTAGCATTGTTTTAGTGCCAATAATTACAAGATTATCTTAGGTTTTCTGAATGTAGAATATAGATTTATAGTGGGTAGGGTTTCTAAGAGAAATTTCTATGTTATGAGAACAAAAAGAATGATCCTGTTGATGAATTATGGTAAATAGCAGAGCATTAAAAGGAAATTGATTCTTCATACGGTAGTAAAGTAAAAGAAAACCATGATCCATAAGCGTCGACATAAGGGGTTAATCATATGGATTTTGAAGTGGAATGAGAGATCATAAATGGATGTACATTATATAATTATGGATTCTAGGATGGATATATGGGGATGGTGATTGGGATCTCTAGGTTCGTCGGCTTGAATATAGATGTAGATGATGGAGATAGAAGATGTGTTGTAACCATAGTTTCGTTGGGTGTGTTGAGGAGGAAAAAATATTAATACAACATAGTTTATGATGACTAGAAATGGGAGGACAATGGATACATGTGTTTGACGTGAGTCTAGGTCGTCATGCACGATACCCTCAGTTGGAGTGGGAGAGGGAGTCATAGAATGTATGTGAAACTGGGTGGAGGGGCAGCGTTGAGTAGGGGAGGAAAGGAAAATATGGAAAAATTGATTTGGAGAATGTGAAGTGACACGTGGAATCTAGAATTCTAGTATTAGTATATATAGTAGTTTTAATTTGAAATGAGAAGAAATAAATACCATTATCTTAGTAAAGAAAATTAACTTCGCTTATAAGAACTATGTTTGGATGTCTTGTTAATGATCATAGTGCTTATCTTTTGGAAGTAAGAGAATATATGAAACATTGATATGGATTATGGTAGTATTTTTCAAATAAATCAGGATTTATAGGTGTGAATAAATTGGTTTTGTTGGTTACCTTTTATAAGTGTGGGAAAGAAACCCTATTAGAAACTATTAGGAAATTTCCCAAAAGAATCCAAATTAAAAACTTATTCATTAATACTAGCTTATGAATGAATATATAATTTATCATTGGAAGTATAATATTTTATTATTTCCAGAAAATATTATGTTTTCAAGTTTTGTAGTCATTCATCCCTTAGCTTGTTAGTTTAACCCCTGGTAAACTGATTTTTTTCTTTAATGATGTAATTATTTTTTTACTTTATCACTATTAATTATATTAAAAAAATTCATCTGACCTTATAAGATAATATAAATAATTATGATTTAAAATATGGAATAAATTTTCACAAATTAAATTAACATAAGTGGAAATTTTTAATTTAAAATTCATCACACAAACATGGTGAGAAAGCGATTTTTTATGAAAAAAAAGTTCAAAAGTTTCTATATAAATTTTTTTATTAATGTTATTTAAATTACCTAATTTATATGAATAGAAATTAAATTGAACTAATTTTTGTATTTTATCCATATTAAAAAAAATATTTAAAAGAAATTAATATTATTTATAAAAACCCATATTTTTCACTTTACATCAAAAAATAAATCTTTTCCGTAAAATATTAAACATTTATCATAATATAATTTTTACTTGATAATTAAAAAATAATTTATATTTAATGAAAATAATTTTATAAAAGTGTCAAAAATTATTTTCAGTATTTTTCACAAAATTATATAAAATCAATTTTTTTGAAAATTTTATTTTTGTAACATAAAATTATTTTAATGAAAATTAATTACCTTTTTATCAAAAATATTTCTTTATATAAAGCAAAAATTATTAAGATTTAAAATTTTATTATTAATATTCATGACACAAATTTTATTGTCTAGTAAATAATTGTCATGTTAAATTAATAATATTAATAGTTTGTTGTGCTTTATTAAAAGTCAATGTCATGTGTAATGAAATCTAGCAAAGAAATTTAATTTATTTTAAAAAATTAAATTAATAAAAACTCAAGGTGTTACGTATCATGTACATTCACAAGTGATCCACGAAGTTCATATAACAAAAGAATGTCTTCCATCTCTATTAACCCCCAGATTGGGGTTCATGAGTGAAATACATGGATGTACCCAATCAAAGAGGTATAGGTGTGTATATGTTAATACACTTGAGTAGAAGTGCGTATGTGAATTAACTTCACAAACGTTATACATAAAGAATCACATTTAAATTTTGTGAGCATAATGGTAGTACATAAACATTAATAAAATGTTTTAATGAGAGAGAAAGTGGTATCTAAAAATTTAGAAAATTCTGGATGTTTGAGGGATTTATAAAATAATATCCCAGTATTATCAATTAGAAATAAAAAATTCAAAAAATAAATAAGGTTCATGAACAAATTGAAGGAGAGGATCTATTTTTTTGAGAGCGTATTTCCAGATGAATGGGATGAACTTTTTAAGAGGTTTGGGAAACTATATGATAGCTCTAGAGAGGTAAGGAAAGAGTAAGGACATGATTTAATATTTTTGGGTTAATGGAAATGGGATAATTGGTGGGTATATATAGGAAAATAGAGGGGAAATATTTATTATTTCCTAAACATTGGTTTTGTAGAATATACAATAATGTAATAAAAACCAAAAACATTCCCATATTTTTACCATTTTTTCTCCGAAACAGTATTGTATTTAATTATTTTTTATGATCATGAATCTAACTCATTAAAATATTACATTTAGTGATATAAAAGTGAGTCCCATTTTAAATGAATTGATTTTAAAACTGTATATATATAATACTGGTTTGGGAGGATTCATAATGGATTTAAAAAATTCATCAAATAAAAAATAAAATTACACTATTTTATTAGTTAAATATAAATTTAGACATGGGTAACGTTTTTTCATATATTACAACAATTTTTGGACTTTATGATGTAATATTATATGCTGTATATTTGTACTGTATTTAATTTCTCCGGAAAATTACACTATCATAGAAAATTATGGAAAAATTTCCATTAGATATCATATAAAAGATTATTCGATAAATAAAATTTATGTTAAATAAATAAGTGTCTAATTATAAGAATTTATATTTTTAAATAAAAAGATATATTTATTGAAAAATACTTTTTTTGATTAATAATTTTTTCCAACCATTATAAATAATATTTTTGTTTACCTCATGAAATTATATAATAAATACTTAATAAATATTATTTAATTGTAAAATTTTATTAATGTATCATTTATTTAGAAAATTTATGATTTCATCAAATGTACTATATTTATTTAATTTTCAGATTACCTAAAAATACAATTCATGTTTTGTCATATTGAAATCTAATTCTTGTTAAAATCGTTTTTTAATCATTTATATTGTAAAATAAATAAGGGAAAAAATATAATCATTATTTAATTTAATATAAAATATAATTATTCAATATTTTTGGGTTGAGATACATATATATTCAATACACTAATGAACAGCAGAAGGGTTAGCTTTGTAATAGTGAGATTTCATTTGGTTGTTTAGCGAACATGGTTTGGGTTGTGGTCTCAATGATATTTAACTTATACCATAAATTGTTTTGATCAATATTTTGTCATTAAATCTCGTATTATGTGTAGTCATGGGAAAATATCATAGATTATATCTCTCTCAAAATCTCTTATAAATGGGCTTCATAGGGTTCTATACTGTTAGACAACCCCATCATTTCCATTTTCCATATTAATAGGATTTTTCATAACCCATAATATATAATAATGAAATGATAATTGTTGAAAAAATTATTTTTAACAATTATTATGAATCTTAATGGTATTTTAATTATAATATGATATTATATTCAAAAAAACAAAATAATTTCACGTGTTTTCAAAAACATCATTAAAAGTTAAGTATTTTAATTTAACTGAAATGAAAATTATATGTATTAATTTTTTTTTCATTATTGATTACTTATGGTAAACCATGTTCCTTCATCCTTTTCTATGGTAAATTACCTTCAATTTTAAGGACTTGGTTATCATAGTGCACCATCCCCTTATAGTTAAAGCATTGAAAATCAATAAGATCTCCCATTCCATTTCATTTAAGATCATGATAACATTTTTCTCTACACTACTTTTAAAAAACTCTCATTCCCTTCCCGAAATTCCTTTAGTGTTTCTTTCTATTTTTATTACTTTTGGTAAATTCAACTCTTTTAATCTTACCCATTGAAAAAATATTCTTTCCATGTTTCTCAATAGGCATTTTCAACTAAATATTTGCTTTGAAGACATATGTCATAGAGAAATAACTTTCTATGATTATGGTACTTTAAACTATATGATCTTTCGATGAAAATAAGTGAGAGAATATCACCTTTATAAGTATAGACATTATGCCACAAATGAAAGAATAATTATTTATTTCTGGTATATGTACATAATCAACAATACTTCTTGATAATATCATAATGGTATCCCTATACATATCATCATTTTCATCCACATTATGTATGATGATGAAGAATTTCATTCCCATTTATTCACATTCCTAATGAGTAATGTATTTTTTCAAGAATATCTCCTTCAAATTTCTCTATTTTAAGTGATATATATTTGATTCATCTTTAGTGTTATGAAATAGTGACCACCATTGATCTACATGTCCCTTAAAAAGATATAGTTTTATAATGGTTCATCCCCCTTAACTACATCCTAAAGTGATAAATTTACTTTCTAGATAGTTTATACATTTCATAATTACCAATAGATTAGTATTTCTAATTAATTATAGAGGATTTTATTATATGAATTTGTCCAATATAATTACACTTCATTTTTTATTGACAAGTTTCTTTATATGAATTAGGTTATTTGAAATAACCTAGAAATAATTCCATGATATGGTTATGATATGATCGTCTATAACTCATTCAACATTGTCTTTTTAGGGAGGAATATCTATACAATTTATATTTATATTGATATGGATTCCATTCATTTTATGAGAATCTATATCAAAGTAATGAAATACATATATTTATATCATGATATTTTATATCGTTTTCTATGAAAAAAAATCATAAAAATATTAAGGTTTTTTCCTAACATTTTTGATATATAAATAGGTTCCACAAAATCTAGTACCAAAGGATTGTACTAAAAATCATCTAATACCAACTATAATTAGAATATCTCTTAAAACATATAGATGATAGTTATAATAAATTAATTTTATAAAGTACATATGTTTTGAGCAATCTAACTACTTAGTAGTCATTAAAGACTAGATACTTACATATTAATCACATTACAATGGATAATATAAAATATCGCAGATAAACTCCATGAGAAAATTATTTTTACTAGAAGTTCATTAAAAATTACATATAATTTAATTCAATGTATTCTAGTGAATGGAATAAAAGTATGGTGTTATGAGATGATTATTTAGGAGTAGTGTAGATCCGAATCTATCATTGAAAAAGTTTTTTGAAAAGTTTTATCAAAGAAATAAATGATCAAAATAACTTTCTAATCAAATGAAACTGAGGGAATTTTATATCAATGAAAATAATTAAACATAAGGATTTTAATTTGTTATCTAAGAATAATGAAATTCATGATGATGGGAATCAAAATAATTTCATAAAGGGCTTGTGAAAAGAGATAAAATATAAATAGGTGAGGCATATTCCAATACCTGAGCTAGTTTGTCTCATGAAACATACTAATACAATGAGGGGATATCCCTAATGAACCCCACCCATAACTAATTATGTCCATGGAATTCATCACATTAAAGAATGAGTAAATTATAAAACAAATCACCAACATTCCGTAGTGATCAAGAAATGATTTTATTTAAATATAGTTTATATTGAATTTCATAATTTCCTGAATCAACAAATAGAAAAATGTGATATTTTATAAGAATACATTATAACCAATTTATAAATTAATAGGTATTGTCAATGTAATATGATGTTAAATTATCAGTTAAATAAATATAAGGTGGAAGAGAGGGTACTTTCAATGTGATGATTTTTCAATAGAAGAAAATAATTGAGTTTAATTGTTTCAAATGGAAATAAACCAAATAAACGTATGAAAAACCCATCATTACAGTTCATAAGGACCGTGTTAATTATCCAAAGCATATTCTCTAAGAGTATCTAACCATGGGTATAGTCCTAGTACAACTTATTATGCATTGAGTGAGGATTGATATGATACTCAAATATCATTTTTAAAGGTGATTACCACAATGTGCATATACGAAATAGCCACATCCACATTCCAATATATAGATAAGGAATCCATTTCTATGAAAATCCCACAAGCACATTAATTTCTAAAATTTTGGATTCTTGATATTATCATAGCATTATGAAAAATTTAAAAAAAATAGCTTAAATGATATATTTTCAAATAGAACATTAAGTCCACTGAATAATTATAGAATCATGGTTGTAAATATTTAATGGGTAGTAAGTAAACCATAAAATATAAAATATTTTGTATAATAAGATTATGTCTCTAGAAATTTAAATTTATGATAAAGAACAATTTCCTTTAATCCAACATATAAAAACATTCTATAACCTCTAATATGAAAAATAACTATAATTAACTCATTTTTAAGAATGTTTTTCTACCCATTACCCCTTTTAGCGTCATTTATATTTATTATCTACATTTATATTAGTTAATTACTATATATTTACAATATCTGGAATGATTAGTCGTAATTCTTTTTAACAAGTTTCATAATAATTGGGTTTTTGTTCATTTTATCCTAAATTTTATCATTCCTAGATAATATAAATACTGGAACATATGATTTATAATTATTTATAATGTTTTAATTTCATTATTTTGGAGTTTGGTTAAGATCATTAAAGATGAAATCGTTGATGAACATGTATCAGTGATTTATAACAAATGAACATTGGTATCTTATCTAAGGAATATAAATAGAGTATTTCTATTATAGATATAAAATAAAATCATTATTTAATCATTTATACCACTTATTAAAAGAAGCTAAATATGCGTAGTCATTCACGATATAAATTTGATGAAATTTTTATATAGGTGGAAAAACCAACCCAAAAAAGAACACACCATAATAAATGTATTATTATTATTAAGTGGTTTTTATTAATATCATTATATTAGAAGTATAATGAATTTATTTACAATATATTATTGTGGTATATAATAATTTTAATTAATTATAAGAATATTATAACATATATTAGGTTATTAGATAATATGAAGAAAACAATTTTTCTCTTATAACAATCTTTTTATGGTTGAGTTTACTATGATTGTTTTTTTCTCATTTTTTTTATATTTACTTTCCAATTTTTCATTCCAAAAACATAAAAATTTCAAAAATATATTATTTATCCATTAAACATTTTCTCATAACCGTACATGAAATATGGTGGTTATAATACGAAAACATAAAAGAATAGTTTCATTGAGGTGGTAGTCCACACATACGCATGGTTCATGATTTTATTTTCCATATAATAATAGAAATATATAATATATTTTATCATTATATAATAATAAAAATGATTAAAATATCATACATATGTATATAATATGGTTTAATACCTATGATGTTTTACTATTTTAATAGAAAATATGATTTGTATTTGTTGATTTGTATTTAGACTGAATGAATATGGTATCTTGACAAAGGGTAAATCACATCTTGCCTTATGTAAGGGTAGAATTACAAATGGTCAGCATTGAAAATAGGTAATTTTTAGTCATTAGACATATATGTATAGAATAAGAGACATGAGTGTTGTGTATAGGTACATAAAACATATAGAATATCACATAAGGGTATATCTCATAATTCCTTATATAAGGGTTGAATTCCCTAAGCATAAAGGTCACTTATGTAAAATAATATATTTACATATGGGTAAATAGTTGTGATATGATGGTAAATTGGGTAGTATGTGATGATATGTAAGGGTATCTTGGTGACCTAGAGAAGGGTATTTGGGCAACCCATAAGACTTATGCATGTTCGTTATGACATAGTGGAACTGACCACGATGTAACATTTTAGAGAAGAGTATCAGTGAGTTTTAACATGTCATAGAGACACATCTTGCGTAATATTAAATAGGTGAAATAGATTCATGTTGTTTTCTACCAAATAAGAAATAAAACACGTTACATTAGTATGTAATATCCACCATGGAGCTAATTATTATTCCCTAATGGTAAATAGAACTCATTTTTAGAGTCATTCCTTTTGAAAGATACCCACAATAATTAGAAGAATGATACTCTATATAAATTGTTTCATCTAGATGACTATAATGATACTATACCATTTAATATAGGATATTTCATATTATAAATTAATTAATATTGGATCATATTTTGTGGGAGTCCCTAACTATCAATAAATGGTTGATAGTGTGCAGTTATTCCAAAATGGAGGGCTAACCACATAAGATATAGGTTTTAATGATCATGGTTTATAAAAGATAAAAATATGTATAACATGATCATCATGTCATGACTATATGTTTTTTCATATTTATCGATATGGATATATATGTTGGACGATGTAAAAATTCTCAAGGGTAGTTATCATGGGAATTTATATCCTTTGCATATTATAATATTTGTTGTGAGACACATGGTTACTCAAATAGGAATTTATGACTCTTAAAAATGTAGTTACAAAACATGTTTTTATAAATTTATAAGAGTATAAGTTTTGTTTATAAATGAGATATCTCATAGTATAAGGAAACAAATACAGTATGGGCTTTCACTGAGTTATATGATCACTCCACAAGGGGAGACACTACACCATTCAAAAAACCTATAGAAAAAAAGAGTTAGTTCCATTGAAATTTCATAATTACAAAAGTAATATATTTTTTTAATAAAAAATATTTGAGTGCAAGGGATTAGGAGATACATCATCAAAAGTGAATAAATTATAGTATTGTATAGGAAATGAAGAATTGTTCTATAATTATTATACAAAAAATAATATTTGATATCTCTAGATGGTATTATCAATGGAGGAGTTTCCATAAACACTCATAGAAATAAGGTTCTCTAGTTTATGTTCAAATAAATCATTCCATGGAGAAAAATAAGAATCAAAGTCACTCATATTATGTTTATTTCATCTTTAACAATATGGTGACATCGTTTTTGGAATATGATCCAATATTTTTTAATCTTAAAAGAATTGATTGAAAAAGAGATTTCTTTTAGAAATTATCCCTAATATATATTGTGTATACCCAAAACCATTGTATGTAAGTGATTATTGAAGAAATTAACCTAGATAATACCATAGGTAGTGATCCTTGGTAGGGGTGACCAAACATAAGGAAATAAGAAGTGATCCTTAAAAGGAGTGACCATGATTAAAGAAAAAATTAGTGAGATTATTTCTTTTTGTTCAATAAAAAAATGTTTTTAGAATGATTCTTGGACAATTCCATTGTGGTGAACTATGTAAAACCCCATTTTTTACTTGTGTTTTTTCATTACTTCCCAAGAACCATCATCATAAAAAGAAAATCAAATGAAAAATTAATATATAAATATAGGTCAAGTAAAATATAATCATATCAACTAGAGAAATTAAAGGTGACTCATATAATTAAGAGGTTATGATACATAAGGATAATAACTGGTTAAAGGTGTATCCATATAACAAATAACCCACCTCTTATGGTACCTAATCCTCAACCAAGTCTTATCATTTTGTATTTAAGGGCAAGTTTCCTAATTGGATTTTATTTCAATGATTTTATATACTTTTTTCTGAAGTTAGTGTCTTATTTTGACCCTATATTATTGTGTGACGTACAAAAATGAATAAAAATCATAGAATATGAAAATAATCAATTAGAATACATATTTTTTAAACTATTTTTTAGAATTCTGAGATTTTTTATATGAATCTGACTACATGAAGATTAGAAGGTATTAAATATACATATTTTCAATCTAATTACTCATTAAATGACGATTTAGGTATAAGGGATGGGGTTTATCAACCAATTGATATTGGGACCATCAATTACTAGGTAATACCAAAAAGTCTAAGTAGAAAAAATGGCCATTTAACAGAACAGGAGGATAATAAATAAAAGGAATAATGTTTGATACATAAAGCGGGATATATGTAACTATAAATTATGATTAAAGTGATAAAAATGTTGTTGAAAAAAAATATAGGCCAAAAAAAGTTTTTTCCAAGTAGAAAATGTCATAATAGAAAAGTAAAATTCTCCTGAAAATGAATTAAAAAATGGATAACATAAAGGGGGAACAAATCAATGAGGATTTAAAAGAAAATTTTCAAAACTCAAAAGAGTTCAATAATCCTAATGAAAAGAATGTTTAGTTGTCTAGTCTTATAGCTGAAGTGGTTGATGAGAATATAAGGAATCCACAACAAAAACTCCTAAAAGTATAAATTTATCAAATGTAATATACAATAATGGAGTATGAGAACATTATGTATAATCTTAACGTATCCTTGGAATGAAAGACTAATTGATACAAGAATATCAAGGTATAATATATTTCTCAACATAAATCATGGCCAATAAGATAAAGATGTTAAATGAAGAATTTTTTTTCAATAACCAATTATATGATAAGGGTAATCCTAATATTAATAATGTTTTTATTTATTATTGTATCACCCTTTGTAAGGTTATTATGAAACAAATATGAAGTGTGATATCTCAAATCTGTAACAAGAAAATATTCTCAGGTCATAAATATCATACATCATGGAAAAATCTATTTTATCCTATGATGGAAGACAATAAAAGAATGAGAATGAGATAGCGCTGAATATTCCCAATAAAAGGGAATGTTTATAACTTCTCATAAATGTGTATAAATGGGACTCCACAAGAGGTAAAAACTACCATATGAGTCACCATGCAATGATTTGGAGGTAAGGGCCTTATCCCAATATTATTAATGAAGCTAAGGTAGAAAAAACATAAAAGGAAGAGTCACAATCAATAGTAATTTAGGTATGTACCTTATCCCAATAATTATTAATTCTCTAACCATGATAAAATAGGACATTTAATAGAGGATAAAAGAATATTTCATAATTCATGTAATGGGAAAAAATCTCGATTACAAATAGTTTTGAATGATAATATAATGAAGTATTCATTCCTGAAACTAAATTAGTGAAAATCTCCCAAAATATGTCTAATTATTATATATCTTAGAGTGATAAAAAAAGGGCTTCGAAGAAGGAAAATATCTTTCTTAATGATAGAGTCATAAAGTCCGATTAGGATTATACATCCCAATTAAATTCAAGTATTGAAAATATTGATAACACTTCCAATGATATTAAATGTAGTAAAAATGTTTAGAGGAATAAAAATCATCATATATTTGAAAAAGAATCCATTTTGGGTAATGTGTTCCAAGAAATAACAAATTGTGTGAAAGATAAAAAACCCAAAGATCATAAAAAGTAGTTAGATTCCACTAAATAATGTTTATATATGATTATGGATTCTACAATCAAAGAAAAAAAATTGAAAAATACGGTTCATATTGACTCTCCATTTTCTTATTTAATAAGGTGATAAAAGTGATGATTAATTCTTCAAAATTTATAGTAATAAATCTATTTATTAGTTTTTATATTAACATAATTATAACAACTAAATACATTTTATAAATTATACAGTGTTTTTACTAAATCTATAACTTAACCCTATTAAATTATACTAATAAAAATTATTAAATTAAATAAAATGACATATAATTATATAATATCCACACATATAAAACATGTAACTAATAAATTAAGTAAATTTTGGTTTATTTTAGCACATTAATTTTGTAGATAAAATGAAAAAAATGTGGATCTTGAATAATGGATCTAGATCATAAGAACCCTTTCTTCAGAGAGAGTGGGAGAAATAATATATAATTGATTAATTTTTTTTTACCTTAATGGATGGATGTGAATCATTTGAAATTGAAATTTTAAAGAAAAAACATTATCAATTATTAGTTTATCAAAAAATAAAACACTTCTCTATTTTTTTACAGACATTTGAGAAGAGAAGTGTTATTCATGAAATATATTTGAAATAAATTTAAAAAAAATTATTAAAAATAATTTTTTCCATATTTTATTTTCTATATTTTATGAGAATGATTTTAGTGGTTGATCCCAACTTAAATAATCTAATGAATTATCATGTAATAATATATAATGAATTTTTGTGATGGATTAGAATATCTATTTTAATTAATAACTGATAGTGAAAAATTTCTTTATTTGATTTCTGAAAATATTTTCACTTCATTAAACATGAATTATTTCCAAAACTATTTGATACATATTATAGTTTTATCATAATAAGGGATTTTTAAAATAGTTTTCCCATTATAATTTTTTCCTATCAAAAATAGATATCATTAAATCTATTTTTTAAGATGTACATGCTACCCAACACAAATGTTTCATAATTATTAGTGAAAATTTTTATAGGGGGTGGAACATACATTGGCAGGCGTTAAAGGTATAAGTTCTATTACCACTCTAGTTAAAACTAATTCTATAAATATGATGGAGGAATATAAATAGAATTTGATTGTGTTGATGTTGGTGTAACATCTGAACTTTTTCTCAAGGTATAAACAATAGTTTTTGGATTATTTATATGATTTTTTCATTTTAAAAATTTATAATGTGGGAACTAAGGACACATGGGTATCAAGGTCTTGTTTGGAGGCTAAAAACCCAATTTTTGTAAGAAAAAACATGACCACATAGTTAGAACAGACCATATATCCAAGAAAGTGTGGTTAATAAAGCTGTGTTGGGTGCTATAGGGATCCATCGAGGGGAGTTCATGACCTATGAAAAATTTGTATAACCATTTGAAAAATCTCATTAAGGTTATATTCCCTTGGAAGAGGGGGATGAATAGGCAGAGAATGAATGGAAAAACATTTTCTCCATGTGTAAATGCAAGTGTCATTGGGCAGTATTTCGCAAATGTGGTGCACTTGGTTTATCCAACCAAGCAAAAAACCCTTGAACCTATTTAAAATTAGATCTATTTACTATTTTATCCTTTATTCTTTTAAAAATCTCCCTCCCATTCATTTCTCTACTATCGTTCAACAGGATCTCCCCTCCATATATTTTCTCCCCTAGCGGAAAACATGATCTCCATATGTGAATTCTGACCACCAATATTTCTAGGTTTGGGGATATAATATACATTCAATATCTGATCAAGGCACCATTATTCTCATTGGATCCCCTTTAATAAGAGTTATTATCATTAGGCTTCTTTATATCATTTATCTCATCAGTTTCTATGTATTTTTGTTTTAGATCATATTCCTTGTTTTTGGAAGGCATCCATTTTGGTTATTTATTTTATTATAGCTAAAATAAATGGAAAACAATATATGAGGGGTTGTTTACCAACCTATGGTTGGTGGTCTATTTATTTTCTCTAGAAGCCTCATTGTATTTATGACGTGTCATTATACCACATAACAGACTACTATGGTGTCTCCTCTATAAAGTATAACTAATTCAATTAAATGATATTTTCATGTGTAAAAAATTTGTAGCTATTTGAATCAATGTGGGGGGTAGTTTTACCTTTAGATAAGACACCCCTATAGGTGTTCTTTCCTTAATGGTTTAAGAGGATTGTACCTTGGAATTACTTTTAATTTCTATTATCTGCCCTGTGTGAATCACCGTAAAATAACTATATTGAAATGTGAATTTCATGAAAATATATTATAGGTTATGTTTCAAGACCTTCTTCTTTATTATGTATCTTTCCTTACTTGAATTAAATGGTTTTATAACTCGATTAAAGTTTGATAAGTACACTTTATTTCTAAATGGTATGGGTTCTTTATAGTTAAACCGATTACTCTAATTTATGATGAGGGCTATACAAGGGTGATGACTTAAAGACACCATAGAAGGGGTCATCATGCAATATAAATTGGAACTTTTTTAAGTCTTAAAACACCAGGAGTGGTACATTGTTTATATTAGTAGAATACTTTGGATGGATCAAATGGAGGATGACTTACCAAACAATGAGTTACACAGGTTCCTTAGGGTAATTACCTTATATGTGCTCAGTGGAAAATATGGTTATACCATGACATCACCTATACATATTCCACAATTTGGTATAACTTGGATGTGCCTATTGGGTTATTCTTAAACCATGAAGAGAGTGATACTTGGGATTCATATTAGGAATTAAATTGGATGTACTCTTATAGTGATTGGTATTCAAAAGTAAGCATTGAGTGATACATGGGATTCCTTTTATGGATTTCCTTACATGAGATTAAGTTTCAATTTACTAAAGTCTATGGATTACTTATAATAAAATATTGAATGCCAGTTATATATCCTCATAGCATTCTTACAATCCTAAGAACATTCATGGATTTGAACCATGTTTATTATTTCCTTTTAAAATCACTTGTTTTGTTTTCCATAAATTTTTCCAATAATACAAACTATGTATCTATATAAATTTACACATGTAATATATCTTCATAGGTTGATCATGTTTAGAGATATCTATCTTAGGCCAAAGATTTTTTTATCGGATGAGTATCTGACAATAAACCTAGTCCAAATTATTTTATTTATTTATTTACTTACATTATTATTTACAAGAACACTTCTAATTTTATATTCACAGATATGATATTTCTATAAACCGATGGTGGTGGGAAAATGATTATATCTAACAATATATTTAGGGAGCCTCTGGTACCAGAACAGACTACATTGTTTTAGGTATTGATAAAGGGAAACATCTATTTTCTGATACTTGATATGTGGTAATAGTATAAAGTATTGGAGTAGAGGACCAATCAAATTCTTATGATTGTAGTAGAGGTAGGTTTTATAATTATTTTCTGTCTATTTATCATGATGTATATACATGTAAAATTATATCCCATATAACTCCCATTTTTATAGAACAATAGAATGATCATTATTTTTATATGATTTTGATACGTATTCCATATGTTGGTTATAATAGTAATTTTATTATCATTCTATTTTTATCATTTATAACTATTTTGAAAGATTATAATTATAAAATACCGCCATGATACTCTATAATCTATATTTAATAGTCTCCCTATGGAAAAAAAACCAAAGTCTGGACTTTTAGTTGGTAGTCGTTGGTATATAGAGATCATTTGGCCAACCAGCCAAGGACATCACTTAGTGGATTTGGGATTGGGACACTAAAAATTGGTATCAAAATGTCTTGTTTTCCTTTTTCCTAAATGTTTATGTATTATATTGTAGACTAAGACATATCATAAAATGGAAATGAGCCAGTTCTTCAGAGTAGATACCCCACATCAGTAGAAACCTAAATTAATAGGGATGGGTTATTGCTGTTTTGGTTTCTTCTTGTGATATTTTTAATTACTTCACTGTTAGGTGTCATGCATGTGTTTTAATGTCGTTGTTGATGATATTATTATTTTTGAATCATTTTCCCCTTGGCATGGAATGGTAAGGATTTATTATCTTAGGTATTATTGTATGCACTTACGTATTCACATGTTAGGAATTATGCCATGCCATATTTATATTATTATGTGGATTTCCTGTATTTCTTGTGATATTTGTGAGTGAATTGATTATTATATATGGAAACGTGACAATATTTCTTGCAGGGATAACACAATTGTATTAATTAATTTATTTGCATCAATATAAATGCATATTTCCCATATATATTGATGATGGCACCTTTCTAAACAAAATATAACACATTTCAACCATTAAACATTGGTTTTATGTGTCAAAACATTTGTGATTTGATTTATTAAATACAAATGTAATTTATAAAGCATGTATTATATAAATTGTGAATGGTTGTTCCTTCAATTAAATTATTTTACAGGACTTTTATGTTTTGATACTGGACATGAAGGTCTAGTTATATTAATATAATGTAACAATTTAAATATATAATGAGTATGAAACATTATAAATTTGGAATGGGGAAGCGTCTAACCGAGATACAATATCTAAATGTACATCACTAGGTATGAAGTTAAATAGATTAAAAATTTTAATTTGAATGATTACCGCTAAAAGTGGATGCCAATAAAAATGTTAATGGTTTTTTCCTCTATACCATACAATCTAATCAATATATTCTAGAACATATGTGATGTTCTATAAACCCTTGAACTAGAACCAACCTTTGTATTGGGATATATGTAATGTCTCTTTTGACTCATGTGATATTTATTATCACATATACCTAACATTATGAGTAGGAATAGAGGTATGGATCATTTATGTGGAAGCTATGTAACTATCCTATTTTGTTATCATTAATCGTATATCATTTAAAATGATATATCATGTGTGAGTTTGGAAATTTTAAACATATTCCTATATTATGTCCTTGATTCGTACACTAAGAGGGTGTGGATGACCATTCTCTATTTCTGGGGGCCCCCTAAGCCACCAGTATTAGATCATGTAGTTCCACTCGAGGCACCTCCCATTCTTTCCTCACTGGGTAATGATGATCGGTGTCAGGATATCTTCTTGTAATTTATGGATTTGATATAGAGATCTCCATGCCCTTCCACTACTATGGTAGAGTTGATGTGGGAATTCGCGGAGCTATATTCCCCAACCTTGTTTGGGGGGATTCTCATGCTAATGAGTCATGGACAAGGCCATGTTGTCAATCACCAATTATATGGATATACATCCATATATAATGGTAATGAAATACATCTATATTGTTTTTCACTCTTCCAAACATTGGTGGGTTGTCATCTCTATGGTTGATTGTTATCAAGGTATGGTCTAGGAAGACTTCTTCATATCCTTCTTTGAAGACATCATTCCATATACTTTGATAAAAGACTATTCCAGAGAGTTATTGTACCTATTTAATGGTGGTATGAATGTAATAGAGTTTTCAAATCATTTAATCTAGCTTTAGTGTTTTTTCCCAACACTGGATGGTGATGAGTTGATGACTGTGATACAAATTGCAGATGGGATTGTGTATCCCTTTCAATCATAGTTGAATTTCACCCTTTTGTGCACCATTTTGAATATTTTTAACCATACCCTCATCAAAGAGTTAAACATGTTGGAATATAGAAATTTGAGCTAGGTAGTTCTAACATCAGGATAGATAGAATGTTTTTATAGTGGAAGGAAGCATTGCATTGAGGTTTTTAACAAGGGCATCACAAGTTAGATGATGTGCGCTAACTTTTAAGTGTTGTTCCAAAAGTGTGGTACGAGAGGTCATAAGAATCCCTAGTGTAAAAGGAACACAATAATGTGTCGATATTGAAGTAGGATGGCCCACCTTTAGTGTTTCATCTAGATTTTACATCTTAATCCAAGTGAGAATTGATCTATAAAGATACAACATTCATGTATGGGATTTTTAGATCCATAAAAGGATGGGATCTGGTCTACTACCATCTGGTCAGGACAAGGAGGTGGTAATGGATGTTGAAGTCATACATTATAGGTAAATCTTCATTAGAGTGTAATTTATTAGATTAGTCAGGTTGAATGTCATGTCCTCGGATATGGGCATATCTATGTAGTGTAGCCTAAACTGAATGAAGAGATTTTAGGGACATCTACAGTTCATGGAGCTCTTCTAATAGATTATGATTTAGTTTATAATTTATTTTATATAGAATCATCACAAACATTTATATCTATAAAAATTATGGATATCTTGGGCCTATAAATGGAATAATTATGTGGTGGGATGACTCTTAACACACTATTAGGGGTTCAATCAGAGAGTAAAAGTGAGTGTTGGGATTTAAATCTTGAGGTGGTTGGATGTCTCTTCCTATGGAATAATTTTTTCAAATAGATGATATGCTTTGAAATCATTCTCAAGATGTACTGGTTGGATCCATACCAGGTACATATAGATTTCTATCACCAAAATGTGTTCATTACATCACCTGAAGAATGTATGTACATTCCTAAGGGAGAATGGGATTTCATAGAACATTGATATTTATAAAACACCATGATATAAGAATATTGTAGAACAAGATGGCTATTATCTTTATAAATTTCTAGGGGATTCATAATATGGAACTCCCTCCAATAGATGATCATTTCAAGAATATATTTCCTGGTGAATTCTTTGGATTTCCTCTTGTGTGATAGGTGTAGTTCACATTTGAGCTAGTGCTAGGAGTGGAACTAGTGTCCTTTTTTCATGTAGGTCAAAACCCACTTATGTCTAGGAACTGATGAAGTAGTTATAAGACTTGTAAGCCAAGGGTTTCATCTAACCCAATACTTCATTGTGGGTTTTAGCTATCCATTTCACCATGAGGCATAAAGTACCTTCATGTTGATCACGTATTATCAATTTTTGAACCAACATAAAATTAATTACCAAAATCCATTTTCTCGTATTGAGAACCAATTTTTCTAGTTTCAAGGAGAAACCATTTTCTATAAGATCGACTTTCGATTATGCTATAACTAGGTCCTTGTAAGACCATCAGACACACCAAGTAGAATATTTTGTAGTAGATATGGATTGTATGAGTATCTGGTTATGTCATTTGACATTTTAAACTTGAAAGAAGTTTTCTATTCGTAGATAAATTGAGTTTTCCTCCTGTATATATCTAGATTTATTTTTGGTAGTCTTTATGTATGATATATTAGTCTATACCCATCCATGAAATGACCTTTGAAAACATCTTGAGATCCAACTGAATATAATATGATAGAATTATTTTCATGTTATGATCAGAAAATTTCACTTTTGGATTGATAAGATTTAGTTCTACAGTTTTATAACATCATAGGTAAGAGTATCTATTTATATAAATAAGGCGGGAAATTTAGTTTCCTATGATAATCCCAATAATTTCATTGACATAAATTGTTTTATGGTTATGGATAGATTTTATAGATATTTCATATTTTCCTTATCATGCCTTGAAGTGAATATCATGGGCTTAACTAATAAGGGTTTTAAGTTATTGTGTTCAGGTGATCATGAGACATCCTTTCAAGATCAAAAATAGAGACTCACTTCATCAAGTATCATATTTCTTCTAGATTTAGGAAGAATTTATAAAATTTATTTAGAGACTCTAAGAATCAGGCTACGACCAATTTTGATGCATAGTGATCAGGTTTTAGTGTATGTGTCTAGGTATTTGAAACCTTACGATATAATTAAACAATAAATAAAAAATATCAAGTACCAGCGGTTCCTACATTATTCTACTGGATGCATTATTTATTGGGGGAGTGGTTTTTAATTTATGTGGACAATAAAAGTCTCAAATACATTTCCACGAAGTGTGAGTTGAATCTTCGGTAGCATAGGTGTGTAGAATACTTAGAGTCATCTGAATTGGAGCTTAATTATAAATCCATAAGGGAAATTCTATGGTTAACACCTTGAGCCGAATTAATTAGACACAATCCATCCAAGATAACATTTATTAGTGGAATTTTATGGCTCTTTTTAGGAGCTATGCTGGGAGGTTCAATAATATTGGGGATATCCAGTTTAAGTTTGATTGACAGCGACATCATCCGATCTAGAATAAGTGTGGTTGAGATGACTTTAAAATATAAATGTCTTTTCTTTAAGGCAATCTTTTTTAGTATAGTAATAACCTTGTGGTTTGGTTTTTGATGGGGATGATAATATATACATCCATGGATGTGTTTAGGTCCATTAATACATATGGGAGGAGTTCATGTATGAATATCATGCCTCTATTTGGGAATTTCACCCTAGTGTTACCATTATACACTGAGAAATGCATCATAAATATTTGTGGATCTGTATGAAGTGGAAAATTACAAGTATTATCATTAGGTTTTCCACTTGAAAAAAGGTGAAAGCCAGGAACCAACATCATTTGTCAATTTTATAACCTATTTCCTATACCAAGTTGATGTGGGATGATGTCACTATGGATTTTTTGACTATTTTGTTGAGATCCCCTTATGAAAATGATGTAGTATGGGTGATCATCTATAGTCTGACTAAGGGAACACACTTTTTACTTATATGAGAGACCTTCACATTTTATGATCTTTGGAGGATTCATATTTGTGAGATTTTACACCTTAAGGGTTTTCCTTGTTCTATCATATCATATCAAGATATCCATTTTATGTTGTGGATATAGAAGGATTTATATAAAGAACTGAGATCATAGGTTCTAGTGAGTACAAAATATTACGATCAAATTGATTGTCAGTTCGAGCATACAATATGAGTGTTAGAGGATAGTCATTGGGTTTTCATCCATGATTTTGGGGGTTTCTGGGGTGAACACTTACCTCTAGTTGAGTTCTCCTAAAAAATTTTTTTTAAGGAACTATTTTTATTGCTCCCTATGAGGCCCTATATGTTAGACCATATTGTTCGCCCTTGTACATCTTAGGGATTGTCACAAAAGAAGTACTAGTACCTCTTCTCATTCAAGAGACATCGTAGTATGTCAAGATAATTTAGATGCATATAGCTATATATCCATATGGGTAGAAAAAATATATCAATTTTTTCCGCCGGCATCTAGTGTTCTTGGTGGGAAATCTGGTGTTTCTTTTATTTTCACCTATATTGTGTCAAAGAAGGAATCATATATAGGGAAATCTATCATCTTGTTACATTGGTCCTTTTGAGATAATGGCTAGAGTTTTTCTGATATCCAATCTATTAGATTTTCCGTAGAGGTACAAAGACATTCCTAATTTCTTTTGTGTATCAATGTGCCACTATTATTAGTATGAATATTATCATTCGTTTGATCTTAGGGATATAGAGAGGGAGGAAGATGTGTACATTGGGGATAATCAAATATGTATCATTGATCATAGAATAAAGGCCCTCTGAGATAGGTTTGTTCCTCTTTTCTAGGTGCATAGGAAGAATGGTTGTTCACTAGACGAGACATGGGATTAAGAAGACAATATACATTTCGAGTGGCTTGAACTATTCTCATACAATGATTTACCGCAATTATAAGGGAAACATAGGGATGTGTTTTTTAAGGAGGGGAGGTTAAAACATTCTAGTTTTTATTTGAGGTATAGAATATTAGTTTTTGGATAATTTTTTTATTATCCTTTTTTGAATGCCTAATGAGGTTATAGAGGGAAAAAAATTTCCAGGTCTTGTTTGAATCATAAAGACATGAATTTAGGTGGACAAAATTGGGCCCCATGTTTAGTACATATCGCACTACCTAGTTCACACAACTAGACAAATCACGTGGGTTGTTGTAGGGATCCACCAATAAGAGTGAAATGGCTTCACACTGTTTGTTTTACCATGATTTATAACCCATGTGGGTATTATTCCATGCAAATAGGGGGATGCATAGGTAGAGCACGATTAGATATACTTTTCTCCACAACCAGGTCGTCCACTATACATGGATAATATATAGTTGGTGGTTGGAACATGTTTTGGCCAACCGTGTGGTCAACCCATTCAATTAATTTAAATTGGAATAATTTACTATTTTCCTCCATTATTTTATGAACTCCCAGTTGTTTTCTTTTTACCTCTTGTTGGAAAAATTCTCTCTTCCCATGGATTCTCTACTCTAATCTCCCTAGGATTTGGGATATCTTCTATGTCTAAAATTTGATGGAGTCACCATTCATCTTTTTTTATCCATATTTATAAGAATTATAATATTATTCCTTCTTTGTATTGATTATATCAGTAAATTATATGCTATATTGTTGAAATCTAATATTCCCTATTTTTAGTGCCTTTTTTCACTTTGGAGATTTATTAAATTCAACCTCAAATTAATGGATGAAAATGGAAGAGGAGTTTTTTTTCCAACCTCAGGTAGGTGATATTTTTTTACCTTAATGTGTCATTATATTAATCATGAACCTTTGTGTTTCTCTTCATACTCCCCTAGTGTTTACTCTATAATGTTTAATTTATTAAATTAAATGTTATTATCATGTGTAAGGAATCCCTAGCTACCTATGAATCAATTATATATAGAATTTTACCTTATCATGATAAACTCCTATGGGCGTTCCTTCCTTAGTGGTTTATATTTCATATTAAATAGAATTGATTTTAATTTACAGTAATTATGTTCTGTTAATAACATTGAAATAAATTTATCAAAATGTAAATTATACTAAAAGACAAGATATGTCATGTATTAGGCCCCTATTATGTATTCCATAACATTCATTAAATGAATTAAATGTGTTTTCAAGAATGATTAAATTTTGATGAATACACTACCATATTAAATGGTATATGTTATCAATAATTAAACCCATAAATCTAATTTATTCTGAAAGTGATACAAGGTTCTTTAATTAAGAATTCTTTAAAAATGATCGTCATTATTTATAAATTTTAATGTGTAATAATCATATAATTCTTTGAGATATAATTGGTATCCATTAGTAAATACCAAATATGGGATCATCAGTAGGATGACCTACCAACCTGTGAGCGGTATTAGTTCCCAATGGGAATTACTATAAGGCCCCTGCCTTAAAACTTACTTAATATTGAATTAAATGTGTAATTCACTTTTAAGATCTTTTCAGGTTTAGTGTTTTATAGAATTAGGACATAACTATTACATCTCACAGGATTACAAAGTAGACACTTCTACTAAGTTTCCATAAATAAATAAAAAATCATAAAAGAAACATGTCTAGTTCCATGTTTTAGATGGCATGTCTTTATTTGATCCCATCCCTGACCCTATTAATCTTTAAGTCATGTGTAAAACATTTCAAAAATGTTGGATGAGCATAAAAATCTCCTTATGGGATATAAAAATATGGAAGGGAAACATGAGTACATGTATACATAAGAATCAATGAAATCATACATTACTCATAAAACAAAAGAAAAATAATATACCTCATCAAATCATGAATAAAGCATAGAAATCAGAAGTCATACAGGTAACTTGAGGCATTCATAACATTCTTACGTAGGGAGTAACCCTCTTGGTTACGTTTGGAATACCAATAACAGTATATTCCCTAAATCTGTTCGGGGAAACCTTAACGTTTAACTCCTTCTCATTACCCAATGCATTGGAGAGCTATATCGGGCTCACCCGCCCTTACTTTATCACAGAACCACCCATCTTCATAAACAATTGCCAAGAATAATAACATTATCGTATCACATAAAACATGCATAAAGGAAACATAACATTTCCAAATTTCAATCACAAGATATCAACAACAAATTGATATAATAAAAACATTATCAAAACAATTTTCAATACCAAGATAAAAGAAAATTAAAACATGGTATTTATTTTTCATTAAAAAAAGCTATGGCTTGTAGAAGAAGCCAAAACTCAAATAATGGTCACGGTGGCGGAGAAGTCATTGTCGCCGCATACGTACGACCAAATAAACATTCCCTTTTGATGTTTAGTAAACGATTCTTATAAAAATATTCCTTTCGAATAAATGTAAAAGTCAAAGGGGTTTATACACTGTATAAAAGAAATTTGTGTATAAAACAAGATATGCCTCAATGAATGAATATTGAGACGAATTCCCATACAAAGACGATATCCTTGGATTAAGGATAAATCAATTACATAATTATGTTTGACAAACGAATACACCAAATATAAGTGGATATTAGGTGTAAAACAATCAGAGGTTAGTCACACATATTCATAGAATGACATATTCAAGGAGTACAAGTTAATTCCAAAGAATCAAAATAGGGTTAAGAAGTTCCCTTGCAAAAATTTGACAGTCTAATGGGGTCACTTCAAAATTCTGAAAATGAGTCGATAAGAGATAAAAAGGATATCTCATCACTTGGACATAAAATTTACATCAATAAGGATATATAAGAACAAATCACAACATAATAGTATGTGAATTAAAATACATAACAAAATAAGTCTTTTTAAAAAGAGGCGGGTGAAAGGTTCCCTTCCTGACTAGGGTAACTTTCGAAATGTACACCCCATTGAAGAAGGGTCATTCAATGAATATGAAAATACCCATAAATAAAATGATATTACTAAAATAGTATAATAATGGGATGTACATACACAAATCAAAGGAAATGGTGGCAAATGTAGCATAAATCTCATGGGAATAAAAGTGAGATGAAAAATCCCTTACAAAAACTCGGCAGCCTGACGGTGCAACATAAAACTTCCAAAAATGGATTGATGAGATCAAATATGGCCTCTCATCATATTTAAATAAAATTTACAGAAAGTGTAATATAAAATCACATCCCCCAACATAACAAAGAGGAGATTAACAGAAGTGACATAAAGGAGAGTACTTAAAAAGAAAGAGAGAGGATGGATCTCTTACAAAAATTCGGCAGCCTAACGGTGCCACTCAAAACATACAAAATGGATTGATGAGAGAAGATAGGGTCTCTCATCATATGAAAATAAAAATTAATTTAGTATTAATATAAAATAACATCCCAATCATAAGAAATATGAGCTTAAAACGACTGACATAAAAGAGTGTACATAAAAAGAAAAAGAGGTGTAGGATCCCTTACCTCATGTCAGACATGACTCGATCGTTCTTTAATCTCTTGAATAATAAAATTTTTTCAATTTATAATTTCTTAAGGAACTCCCCTAAATATTAATATTCAGTTCATATCACATATTATAGTTTTATAATAATTTTTTAATAATGTTAGTTCATATCAGCCGTTTTTGCCGATGTTTGGTACATGTGTAAAAAATGAACTTGTTTGAAAATGATTGCCCATGTAGTTATAAGTAAATCATTTCCAGAATAGTATTAATGATTAAAATATCATATATATCCATTAAATATCCATTTTATACCATTCCATAACATTTGGAGATAAAAAATGAAAAGCACCGTTCATGGAGACAGTAGGCCGTACGTACGCATGAACGCTACTTTCATTTTTCTTTGTCATATTAATTGACTTAAAACTAAATGAGAGATATGTATATTTTGATTATATAATTATATTCATCATTTAGATGTAACATTAATCATATATATCCATTATATACTTGTACTTATAATAGTACATTACATTTGGGGATAAGAAATGAAATGCACCGTTCATGGAGACGGTAAGCTGTACGTACGCTTGAACGCTACTTTCATTTCTATCTCATAATTTAATGGAAAGAAATAATAATTATATAAAGGGATATTATAATTTGAGTATAATATCATATATAATATCATTAAATATATCCTTTATATGTACCACATATGGTATTAACGAAGCAAACCACTTTGAGGGGGCGGTAGTCCGCACTTCCGAAAATAAAGATATTGTGTTTACCCATAATGGAAACCATAATGGTATTCCATAAATGAAAAATACAGAAACTTAAGTAAAAAAATAAACATATTATATATCATATATAAATATAGTGAAATATTAATGGCCACCTTTGATGGTGTTATATGAGTGTTGAACAATCATCGTTTCGTGAGACAGAAATTCGCCATCCACAGAAACAATATGTTCTTTAACCATTAGATTTAGGTGTGTGTAATTTTATCTAGAATAATTCTTATAAAAACTTCCTAGTATATTGATGATACTTTTTTTGTTACAAAATAAATGAAAAAAATAGTTTAGAGGGTTGGAGAAGCAAAATAAAACAAAAGAACACAAGGGAATACATTACCTTTAAATCGAGTAACTCTCTTTGATTTGAGGTCAAAGGCTTCCTTGGAAAGGATTATGCCCAAAGTGAGCCTTCAATGATTAAGAGATGGATTTGGAGAGACAAAATGGGCAAGGGTTGGCTGAGCCAAAGGATTGAGAGTTGTGGGTGAGGTGGTAGAGGTGGGGGCCTTTTATAAGAGGAGAGGAGGTGCACTCTTAGAAAGTTATAAAAGGTTGTTGTATTATAAAATGCTTTTCGGATATTAACGGACCCAAAATTATATATTTCGGGGATAATGTGATAAGATTTATATGTCCACCCATCAAATAGTTTTTTGACAGGAGTAGGGATTAGATTTTATATTATCTTTTCATTTTATTTAAATCGTTAAATAATGAGGTAATCGCTGCATCATCCTGGTGTCATAAATAAATTAATTTCCTTAATGTCTAAAAATTATAAAAAAAATATTATGATGTAAGAAATGGTCTTATATTTCTAATGAATATTTTTAGTCAAAAATATGACTTGTATAACCCCATGTAAAAATTGTTTAAGTAAAACCACACATGTTTGTGACATTTTAATATTAACTTTAATTAAAAAGGTATTAATGTCCTTTTCCTACCAAAGTGGCTCCATGGGGTCCCCAAGTTGAACCATGGATTTTCTTGGTCGGTAATGACTCATACAATAATGTTAGGAAATGTTTCATGGTCATTTCATATTATTAAAACATTATTTTTACATTAAATTACACTAATTACCTTTAATCGCGATTAATAAAACTTAAAAGTTACTATTCACCCAAAATTATTTTAATCTCATTGATCCAAATTTTACTTCTTAATGAAAACCATGTATGTCAAATTTTTGAAAATCAAATCAAATATGTGGAAAAGTTTCATTTGAACAAAAAATCAGTTTCTTTAACTACCACTTAGTGGTTTCACTATTCATCTAAAATTGAAGTTTTTTCCGAAAAATACCAAAAATTCACCCTAAGCTATATTTGATATTCCGAATTCAAAAATGATGTCTATTTTAAAAAATTCAAAACATATAAGTTTCATTAATTGATTTAATAATTAATTCCTGCTGTCAAAACAAATAGAGCGTTTTTAAGAAACAATATCTATTAAAAGATTGACACTAGTTTAAGTCCAATTTCAAAGTGAAATTAATTCCAATGACCACTATTGGATTAAATGGTAAAAATATATTATAATTGGACTTTAAAACAAATTCAAAAGATAATCTAATAATATAAATAAATTAGATTAAAAAGAGGTTTGGAATTAAAATACACCATTTTTCACTATTCATTAAAAAATGAACTTTATCGGAAAAATTCCAAAAATTTACAGAAAGTAAATTTTGATGTCCTGATTATAAAAAAGAATTTTATAACACATAATATTTTCAAAAAGTGGATTTAAAAGAGGTTCTCCATTAAAAGGCGGTTAATCGACCTTTTAAAAAATCGTAGATTGTTTATGCTTAAAATTGGATTCATTCACATTTTAAGCCTCTAACATTTATTGTATAAATGTAAAAATATTTGACAAAAATATATAATAATTTTGTAGTTAGTTCTGTTAATTTTATCCATTACAACGGCTAGGAGTTAACAACCATTTAAAATAATATTATTTCATTATTAGAGTGCAACGTAAGATTCCCAAGAAACTCATTGTTGTGTATTGGGTACGCCATCGAGCATAGCGTCCCCATTAAAGTAATATTAATATTTTATTCTAAAATATGGATAAATGTGAAATTGTCATATTCTTTATTTACCTGGGGTGTTACATCCTTCCCCCCTTTTGGGAATTGCGTCCTCGCAATTTTAAAATTGGGCTTGGAATATTCATTGGTAATCTTACATAGGAACAAGAGTCAGTAAAACTATCACTTTAAAATAAATAATGTGAAGTACAAAGGTCACCCGAGTTAACCCATATTAGGATTCCATGTAAAACATGGATATGGAGGAAAAAACAAAGGGTCATGTTCTGAGGGAGAGTGATAGTAAACATGTCTTGGAGAAAGTTAACCATAAGAAAATCACAAATTTGTGATGGGTTAAAAGGTATTCGATTCCCTAGTATGAAAAGTTAACAGACAACATTTTTTTTTTATATTACACTTCATTGATGAATTTATTTTTGAGATTAACTAAATCATAATGAAACATACTTACGTGTCACATTGACATTCAACTTTTACTAGATTCCTTAATCAAACTCATATTTCCTCCAAAAGATGAGTATTTTGGCAGACTTGTTCACATTAAGAGTACTATAATTAACTTCTTGAGAATAAACTAATCCAAAAAATAGAACTATATATTTCCCATGTCTTTAGACAAAAACCAAAACCAAAATTGTTAGTATGAGATCAGATAATCCAACAAATTATAATCCTTTATAAATAGAAAATCTATTCTTAATATCCAAAATTTGTCCAAAAAACCCAAAGTTCAATGAAGACCATTCGATAAACAATTGTCCATAAAATTATTCAAAGTATACCAAAATAAGATTGAAACCAAAATATTTGAAGGATTTAATCACATTGTCTTCCAAGGTACAAATTAACTTTTATCTCTAAATAACATCAGTTGCTCTTAAATTATCATATTGAAAAGTAATTAACCTAATCACATATCCTCCATGATAGGTTAATCATTTCCATAGATAACCCAAAATAAAATTTCTCTTAATTCATAAAATCATCTAACTAAAAAGAAAAAGTCATACTAACCAGGGACTTCATGTAGTCCCGTGGTAGGCGAGAAATACCAGTCACATTGTGGTTGTGGGTTCGATTCCTGCAGCTTTGTCCGACACGACGGGTTATCACATGGTCTGCGTGTTTTCCTTTTTATAAAACTCCAAAAATAACCCTTACATATTTTAACCTCAATTTTACCCCAATTCATTCATATTCCATCATAACATATAGTAACCCATAATTAATTCAAAAGTAAGGATCATATAAACCATAATGGTTACCTTTATAATTTTTACCTGAACATCCACATCAATTGGTCATCTCATACATGATGCATTATAAAACTTACTAAGGTTCAAGTTGTTTATCGTGACTCATTGATAGTTGGTTTAGAAGAACCACGAGTTTCCTCATTGAATCCCCCATTTCATATGGTCTACTAATCAAAGAACCACCACCGTTTCCTTCAAACCCATTGTCACTTTGGTGCCTGCTAGATCCATCCATTTACTAAAACAAAAAATGTCGGTGGGAGTATATTAACAAAGTTATCATGTACTAATGAAGAAGATAGACACTAATATATACTTACTCATTCACTTTATCTAAAAACTATGACTCTTTTGGAAATCCTAGCCATTATGCTAATGTCACTTATGCTTAGAGAATACCCTAACCTCTAAAGTTATCTAAACCGACCTCGTATAGCAACTATAAGGCCCCGGCCTTAAAACATACTTAATATTGAATTAAATGAATAATTCACATTGATGATCTTTTCAGGTTTAGAGTTTTAGAGAATTAGGACATAACTATTACATCTCACAAGATTACAAAGTAGACACATTGACTAAGTTTCCATAAATAAATAAATAAAATCTTAAAAGAAACATGTATGGTTCCATGTTTTAGATGGCATATCTTTCCTTGATCCCATCCTTGACCCTATTCATCTTTAAGTCCTGTGTAAAACATTTCAAAAACATGGGATGAGCATAAAAAGCTCAGTAAGGGATAGAAAAATATGGAAATGAAACATGAGTACACGTATACATAAGAATCACTGAAATCATAATTTACTCATAAAACATAAGCACCTTAACATACCTCACCAAATCATGAATAAAACATTGAAATCATAAGGCATAAAGGTAACTTGAGGAATTCATAACATTCTTACATAGGGAGTAATCCTCTTGGTTACATTTGGAATACCAATCACAGTATATTCCCTAAATCACTTCGGAGAAACCTTAACGTTTAACTCCTTCACTTTACCCAATGAATTAGAGAGCTATATCGGGCTCACCCGCCCTTAGTTTACCACAGAACCACCCGTCTTCAAAAACAATGCCCAAGAACCATAACATAATCGTATCACATAAAACATGCATAACAGAAACATATCATTTCCACATTTCAATCACAATATATCAATAACAAATTCATATAATAAAAACATTATCGAAAACATTTTCAATACCAAAATAAAAGAAAAGTAAAACATGGTAATTATTTTTCCAAAAAATGTTATGGCTTGTAGAGGAAGACGAAACTCAAATAATGGTCACAGTGGCAGACAAGTCATTGTCGCCGCATACGTATGACCAAAAAAACATTCCCTTTTTTCATTTAGTAAACGCTTTGTATAAAAGATTACTTTTGAATAAATGTAAAAGTAAAAGGGGTTTATACACCATATAAAAGAAAGTTGTGTATAAAACAAAATATTCCTCAATGAAAGGAGATTGAGACGAAGTCCCATACAAAGATGTTATCCTTGGATTAAGGATAAATCAATTACATAATTATGTGTGACAAATGAATACACCAAATATAAGTGGATATTAAGTGTAAAATAATCATAGGTTATTCACACATATTAATAGAACGACATATTCATGGAGTACAAGTTTATCCCAAAGAATCAAAATTGGGTTACGAAGTTCCCTTACAAAAATTTGACAGTCTAACGGCGTCACTTCAAAATTCAGAAAATGAGTCGATGAGAGATGAAAAGGGTATCTCATCACATGGACATAAAATTTACATCAATAAGGATATAGAAGAACAAATCCCAACATAATAGTATGTGAATTAAAATACATAACAAAATAAGTCTTTTAAAAAAGAGGAAGGTGAAAAGTTCCCTTACCGACTTGGGTAACTTTCGAAACGTACACTCCATTGAAGAAGGGTCATAAAATGAAGATGTAAATACCCATAAATGAAATTATATTAATAAAATAATATAATAATGGGATGTTCATACACCACTCAAAGGAAATGGAGGAAAATGTAGCATAAATCTCGCTGGAATAAAAGTGTGATGAAAAATCCCTTACAAAAACTCGGCAGCCTGACGACGCCACTTAAAACATCAAAAAATGGACTGATGAGATCAAATATGGTCTCTCATAATATTTAAATAAAATTTACAGAAATAGGAATATAAAATAACATCCACCACCATAACAAAGATGAGATTAAAATAAGTGACATAAAGGGGAGTACTTAAAAAAAGAGAGAGGTTGGATCTCTTACGAAAATTTGGCAGCCTAATGACGCCACTCAAAACTTCCAAAATGGATTGATGAGAGAAGATAGGGTCTCTCATCATATGAACATAAAAAGTACAGTAGTATTAATATAAAATAACATCCCAATAATAAGATAGATTAGCTTAAAAGGAATGACATAAAAGAGTGTACTTAAAAAGAAAGAGAGTGGTAGGATCCCTTACCTCATGTCCGACATGACTCGATCGTTCTTTAATCTCCTGAATAATAAAATTTGGTCAATTTATAATTTCATAAGGACCTAAGTTAAAGATTATTATTCAGTTCATATCAGATATTATAATTTTATAATAATTGTTTAATAATGTTAGCTCATATCAGACGTATTTGTCGATGTTTGGTACATGAGTAAAAAATAAACTTGTTTGAAAATGATTTCCCATGAAGTTATAATTATATCATTTCCAGAATAGTATTAATGATTAAAATATCATATATATCCAGTACATATTCATTTTATACTATTCCATAACATTTGTAAATAAAAAATGAAAAGCACCATTCATTTAGACGGTAGGCCGTACGTAGGCATGAACGCTACTTTTATTTTTCTTTGTCATATTAATGGAATTAAAACTAAATGAGAGTTATGTATATTTTAATTGCAGAATTAAATTAATAATTTATATGTAACATACATCAAATATATCCATTATATACTTGTAATTATAATAGTACATTACATTTGAGGATAAGAAATTAAATGCACCGTTCATGGATAGGGTAAGCCGTACGTACGGATGAATGCTAGTTTCATTTCTATTTCATACTTTAATGGAAAGAAATAATAATTATATAAAGGTATATTATAATTCCATTATAATATCATATATAATATCATTACATATATCCTTTATACGTACCACATATGATATTAATGAATCAAATCACTTTGAGGGGGCGGTAGTCCGCACTTCCTAAAATGAAGATATCACGTTTACCCATAATGGAAACCATAAAAAAATTCCATAAATGAAAAATACAGAAGCTTAAGTAAAACATAAACATATTATATATCATATATAAATATAGGGACATCTTAATGGCCACCTTTGAAGGTGTTATATGAGTGTTGAACAATCATCATTTCGTGAGGCAGAAATTAGCCATCCACAGAAACAGTATGTTCTTTACCATTAGATTTAGGTGTGTGTAAGTGTAGCTCGAATAATTATTATAACAACATCCTAGTATATTGATGATACTGGTGTTGTTACTAAATAAATTAAAAAAAGATTTTAGGGGGTTGGGGAAGCAAAATAAAATAAAAGAACACAAGGAAAGACATTACCTTTAAATCGGGTAACTCTCATTGATTTGAGCTCAAAGGATTCTGTGGAAAGGTATCATCCCAAAGTGAGCCTTCAATGATGAAGAGAGGGAAGTGGAGAGACAAAATGAGTAGGGTTTGGCTGAGAAAATGTCTTGATATGTTTGGGTAAGGTGGTAGAGGTGGGGGCCTTTTATAAGAGGAGAGGAGGGGCACTCTTTGAATGTTATAAAAGGTTACTTTATTATAAAATGATATTCGGATTTTAAAGGTCCAAAATTTATATATTTATTGGATAAGGTGAAAAGAGTTCGAAATCCACCCATACAATAGGTTTTTGACATGTGTAGGTCTTAGATTTAACATTATCTTTTCATTTTATTTAAATCGTTAAATAATGAGGTAATCACAGCATCATCATGGTGTCATAAATAAATTAATTTAATTAATGTATAAAAATTATAAAAAAATATCATGATGTAGGAAAAAAAATTCTATTTCTAATCAATATTAATAGTAAAAAATATGACTTGTATAATACCATGTAAAAGTTGTTTTAGTAAAACAACACATGTTTGTGACATTTTAATTTTAACTTTAAATAAAAAGGTATTAATGTCATTTTCCTACCAAAGTGGCTCCATGGGGTCCCCAAGTTGACCCATGGATTGTCTTGGTCGGCCATGACTCATCCAAAAATTGTAGGACATTTTTTATGGTCATTTCATATTATTAAAACATTATTTTTACCTTAAATTACACTAATTACCTTTAATCGCGATTAATAAAATATAAAAGTTACTATTCACCAAAAATTATTTTTAATCTTATTGAACCACATATTACTTTTTAATGACTACCATGTATGTCGGATTTTTTAAAATCAAATCACAGAAGTGGAAAAGTGTCATTTAAACAAAAAATCAGTTTCTTTAACTACCACTTAGTGGTTTCACTATTCATCTAAAATTGAAGTTTTTTAGAAAAATACAAAAAATTCAACCTAAGTTAAATTTGATATTACGAATTCAAAAATGATGTCTATTTTAAAAAATTAATAACATATAAGTTTAATTAATTAATTTAATAATTAATTCCCGCTGTCAAAACAAATAGCGTGTTTTTAAGAAACAATATCTATTAAAAGATTGACCCTAGTTTAAGTCCAATTTCAAAGTGAAATTAATTCCAATGAGAACTATTGGATTAAATGGTAAAAATATATTATAATTAGACTTTAAAACCAACTAAAAAGATAATCTAATAACATAAATAAATTATATTAAAAAGTGGTTTGGAATTAAGATACATCAGTTTTCACTATTCATTAAAAAATTAACATTATCCGAAAAATACCAAAAATTTACACAAAGTAAATTCTGTTGTCCCAATTCTAAAGAAAAATTTTATAACACATAATATTGTCAAAAAGTGGATTTAAAAGAGGTTCACCATCAAAATGCGGTTAATCGACCTTTTAAAATATATTAGATTTTTTAAACTTAAAATTGGATTCATTCACATTTTAAGCCTCTAACATTTATTAGATAAAAGTAAAAATATTCGACAAACATATATAATCATTTTTTAGTTAGTTTCTTTCATTCCCACCATTACAACGGCTAGGCGTTACCTACCATTTAAAATAATATTATTTTACTATTAGAGTGCAACGTAAGATTCCCAAGAAACTTGTTGTTGTGTATTGGGTATTCCATCAAGCATAGCATCCCCTTTAAAGTAATATTAAAATTTTATTCAAAAATATGGATAAATGTGAAATTTTCATATTCTTTATTTTCCTGGGGTGTTACAATTACCTTCAACGATATTGGTGGGAAATATGGTTAAACCATGCCAAGAGTGATACATGATCCTCTATATGGAATACCTATGATGGGATTAGAGGATCATGCTTACTACATTGTGAGATTTATGTGATTACATTTATGAATCACCTTAGTTGGAGTCTTAGGGTGATGGGTATTCTGTAGTGATGTTGGTGTGATACTTGGGATCCATTTCATGACTTTCCATGGATGGGGTTAGGATTCAATTTATTAAATTACATATATTCCTTGTAATAAAATATTGAATTCTAGTTATATATCTGAGGAGTCTTCCATCATGCCAAAGAATGTTCATGGGTTCGTCCCATGATTACTCATTCACCTCAAATATCCTAGTTATGTTTTCTATAAATTTATCCAAATATACATAATATATATATATATATATATAAATTAACAATTGAAATATATCTTCATAGGTTGATCTTGATTTGTATATTCATGTCTTACTCTAGAAAGTTTTTTATTGGTCAGGTATCCCACACGTAAAATAATCTTGTATGTTTTATTTATTTTTTCACGTACATTATTATTTACCTTTACACTTCTCATTTTTTATATGCTTAGACTAGAAAGTTATTGACACCATTTTTTGTGGACTATATAGTATATCTCACAACAAATTAGGTCAACGTATAGTACTTGAATAGACTACATGATTTTTGGTATAAATAAATAGAATCCCCCAACTTCTGATGATTCATATATGATATTAGGTTGTTGTATGGGAGAATAGTACTAAACCTTGGTTGGTGGTGCTAGTAGATGAATCTATTCATCTTTTATTTTTTCTATTTTTTATATTTTATATGCATGTACCCATGTATCTCATATACTAATCATTTTGTATAAAACCATGGAATGATCATCATATTTATATATGATATTGATTTATCTTATACCTACTAGTTATATTAGATATGTTATTATTCTTCTTCTATTTATCATTTATTTTTGTTTCCACTACTTATCATTTTTACCTATCAGTGTAATACACTCTGATCAAGAGGGAATTGTATCCTTTAGTATAAACCATAGAAAATCACTATAATTTGGAATCCTCTTGAATATGGTTATGTAAGATTTTGGTTATATATCCAACCTCCTCAGGGTATCTCTTAGTGGATTCTAGGATGGGGAGCTATTACTATCAAGTGAAACCATCAAACACAATTTGAAGGTGGATGGCCTATGGGTATCAGTGAACACTAGGTTCTTGATGTTCTAGGTTTTGAAAATCAATTTCAAAACAATTCTCACAATTTATAAAACATTTATAAAGTGAATTCAATCCCATTGTGTTTTTGACCACATTTGTCTTCACCAAAACCACCATTATATCATTTAATAAAACAGTTTGTGTGAAAAAACCCTATTATAAATGTGAACCCATTTAAATAAATTTTCACTTCCATGAAATTACTTTAAATAAAAAAACAATTAAATTCAATTAATAACTCAACGAAATTTTATAAGAATGAAAATAAATTCTTATATTTATCCCATTTTATAGAAACACATAACTAAATAGTGATGTAAATCTATATACCTTCATGAATAGAGATTGAGACCCCACATATCAACCGTCATAATAAATTAAATTAAAAGAAACTTAAAAATAATGATATAGAAAACCAATCGATCAAGAATATGAACTACAAATTAATCCATCATTTCATTCATTACCAAATGTTATGAAGATGTAGGAAGATATCTTACCAAGAGGAATTACCTACAATTACTATGATAAATAATCACTAAAAATGATTCACAAGGTGAGTAGATATCTAACATATTTGTGGAGAGATCCTTGGTCATGATAGAGAGGCCAAACATCAAAGGATAGATTAATCATTCATTCTACAATTTCAAAACATCTCACCACGAACAATTCATGATGGGAACCAATTTCACAAATTGAATTTCCCAATTTGATATTTATGAAGAAACAATTTTATACATAGATTAAAAATGAATATATAGACTATTTCAAGATGTGATCCCTATTCCAACCATGGAAACCATTCATGTAATAAACCAGACACACAATATCTTCCTTATGATATATTCAAGTAATGTAGCCAATCCACAACATCCATGTGACCAAATGAATTTTCTTCAGCCAACTATCTACAGAATGTATTTGAACCAAAACTCAAATTTCTCTGGTCTTAAGGATCACCTTCCAAATCCATTTTCCATTTTAAACATGGAAATTTAGTTATTCTTTCCAAAAAAGAGTCTTCAATCCTAATAATTACTCTATGGACACAAATAAGAAGTAAAACCAAAACCAAATGTCAAAAAAATCCTAATGGAACGTAAGAGGGTGTTAGACGATGTTCCTCAGGTAGTGAAAATTTCCCAAGTATTGTTTCTTAGTTTTCTACCTGAAACATACTTCATTGATATCATGAAAACCAGATATGATGTACAACTATTTCTTTTTATGATCCTAATTTACGTATTGATTTCATTATGATAGATATGATTATCTACTAGGTTTATGCAACAAATATGAACATGATATTTTATTATAGAAAGCATAAAAATTAACATTTTACGAACACATCACCATCACCCCTTTTAACCATGATTAACCAATGAAATTATGATACTCGAACCATAGAAAGTTCCTCTAAAATTAGTGTAGCAAACCCAATTGTCATTACATGAATGAAACTAGATATATAGATAAAATAAAGTCAAACATGAATCCATTGAAACTAGAGGTTTTTGGATTTCAACTCATGTTCTATTCAGGAAGTCTTGTTCAATGATGCTACAATGTGGTATCATAATTTATTAGAGTAAGGTTTATATAATGTTGTACAGAGTGGGATTTTTTTTAATTTCATTGGGATATCGTAGACTAAAGATTATGGATGTAACAAGACATAGGA
Source organism: Viscum album (assembly GCA_963277665.1). Classification (NCBI taxonomy): domain Eukaryota; kingdom Viridiplantae; phylum Streptophyta; class Magnoliopsida; order Santalales; family Viscaceae; genus Viscum; species Viscum album. The sequence goes on along the minus strand of OY728136.1, from coordinate 1,813,695,557 downwards.
TAGATGTTTTATTTTGTTCCCATCCACTATAAGTGTTCGATTAAGTCCATTTCACTAGGGGGATGAGATTACTATAATTTTATACCGATTGACTTAATTGATCTAGATAAACAAGGTATTTGATATCCCTAATTTATGGTTTTGATATCTAGCCCCAATAGTCAAGAGGTGGTACTCATGTATCAGGTTTTGTATGTTGGAGATACGTGCCATGCTTTTTCCATCTATTGATTTCTATAATAGTCAAGGAATTAGGGTTTTAATATTTAAAGCACTAAAAATACCTTATATATTATTTCTACATATAGATTACTAGTATACATCTACTTACCTAAATTGGGATTGTGATTCATTATGTTTTCTTGTATATATATCCTATGTGTTTTTGGTCTCTGTGAAACTTAATCCAAACATGGGTGGGAGGTCCATGTGGATGAATGACATATGGATTTGACTCATATAAGGGAGTGTAAGGGCTAATGATATGTAATTCTTATTAAATCATTTACTATTTTCAATATCCAGAAAACAATATATGTATTGAGAATGTGATTTGGATCTTTCTGATATTCCACCTCAGTGGACTCCATTGTATTTTCAATAGGGTATATTTATAGTAACACTTATGTGTGAGCTGTTTAGGGTCCAAGAGTATAGAGATTAGCATAATCCACTTGTGGAAGTTTTATGGATGTTAGGAAATACAGAATAGTGAATTATGTAATGGAATATAATTAATGAGTAGTTAAGATTTAGTATCATATAAATTAGTTAGATCATTTAATGGGGAAAATAAGGAGTTGATCGATCTATGGAATGTTTTACGAGATAGTGACAATCATATTATCCTCTCTGGTTTTAGGGTGAGGATATATTCTAGGGAATAAACTATTGGATTGAGTTACTTTATACTTTTTTTTTATCAAATTAGGATTCCACCAAGGAATTTGGTGAACCTAGTGACTTACATTCTCATGGGTAAAATGATTTATGGAACTGTAGGTATAGGCTGGTGATATAATGGAATTCAAATAAATGATTTGAAGGAGAGGTTCATTAACAACCTATTTTATGAAACCCTAGTGGTGGATGTATATCATGAGTTTATGAAATTTTTTTTGGGGTGATAGTGGTCATAGATAACACTAGTATATGTACTAATTTTTCTTTATTTTCATAGAATATTGTGGGATACAAGATTTCTAAGGTATCGTAATTTAAGGGTGGACATTGATATGCAATCAGGGATAGGTAAATATTGTTAGGTGATTTTCATTTTATGAGGTGGTAAAACATTCATAGTTGGTGGATCATTACATGAATAATCATAGTATACCTATCTATAAATTAGTGTTGGGTGAGTATGATAAAACAATTTTTTGGGTAGTTATAAGTAGTGGTATGAGGTGGCCCCATAGGGTGCTAATATAATTGGATTTTTCTACCACCTTAGGGTGAGTCGTATTTGGGATTTTATAGCTATGATAAAATATGTTACATCTGTACAAATTTTGAGTGATCACCCATGGTGTTCTAGGATTTTATCCATAATGGGAATCTGGAGAGATTCTCTTAGATGATCTCATTATTAGTTTGGGTTCAAGGATCTGGTCAGACTTATGTATCCATGGTTCGATAAGTGGACATGTATGAAGGAAAAAAATAATGATATTCTTCAAACATTGTTCATGGTAGAGTATATGGTGATCGGGTAGGGGGTTAATTGTTGGATCAAAGTGGAACTCTATATGAATCTTAGCGATAATATCCTCTAGGATTAATATGTTTTTAAAAGGTACATCTAGGAATTTTAAGTAATCATTAAGAAGGATGAAATAGTGGTCCAATTTCATTTTTTGTTTCACTAATTAAAGAATCCTTATCTTCAGATAATTTTAATTTTTATCATTTTCAACGCAAACATGCAAAGGGGAAATTGTATTTTAAATGTTCACATCTTCAAATAAATAGTTAATAAATTGGAATTTTATGTATTTGGATAAGATCATACAAACCACTAGTTTAATCTTCTAGTTATAACAAGTACTATTTATCATCGACCTCAAGTTACAATAATTATACCTATTGTGATAGTGCATCGTACACTATTACACTAACAAATATCATGATATAAATAATAATAATCCCTTGTAGACATGTTCATTATTTTTTATGTAGTGTTTTTATTTCACTTATTATATAAGTAGTATAATATCATTAAATATATCTTTAATATATTTCAATTTGTAGAGACCCTTATTCTTCCACTTCACTTATCCATCTACTCTATTATTATTTTATTCCTATTTATTATTTTCTTCATATTACCCACATCCTATACTATTTATAGAAGCAAATAGAAAATTATAAATTTTTATTTTAAATTTCCAAAAAACATTAAACCAATAATTTCTTATGTGCAAATCAATTACACCAACATCTTGTTATTCCATTTTATCTAGACAGATATTCTTGATAATGTTAAAATTCTAAAAATTTCTTAATAGATCAAGTTAGGGATAACGTAGACACATCACCAAGCATCTCATAACTGTAACGAACTCCCTGACAAAATATTGGACCATAGTGTGGTATAGAATTTTTGATCTATTTTCCTAAAAATGCCACCATACATAGGTATATTCTTTTTGAATATGTATATTTTGACCTTTTACTCCCTATATTGACCACTTATTCTTTTGAAAATGGTTTGTTGTATTTTTTTGTGGTTTTGAACTATCGAAATAACTAATTACCATAGACTTCTTCAACCTCTAACATGAGAGTAGTTGCTTTCTAGTTTTTCATAGGTACAGTGGGACATCACCATGAGGACCACAATGAATATTTTATCCTTGTATGTTTCGCACAATCACGTCATCAATACACCACAACCATTAAGACACCATCTTAAAGGTGTGAGGCCTTTTTGACTACTTCCCAATCTTCAGAAAACACACTATTAGTGTGTGGTCATTGTTGAGTCATTAAAGTTTTACTTAGGAATTTTCCCTTACTTCATTATTGGTGGAGATTGATGAGTCAATAAGGTTTCCTTTTGAATTTACCATTCATTCTTGTTTTGAAAATCACAAACACCTTATCTCAAGGAAATTTTCATTTTACCCTTTGTTTTACTTATATAAGGAAAACGTTCCTTCCCAAGGTAAAGTTTTCCTTACCTTGTTTTCATTGATCATATATCGACTAAGTGTAAAATTCAGTTTCAAGTCTAACACCTTGTAATAATTTAATACTTAGATAAAAATAATTTTGTTTTTATGATCCCAATTTAGGTTCCAAATTCTCTGAATTCAAACTTGAACTCTTCTGAGTTCTGACTCCGAGTTCTCATGAATTAAGACTCTATACTCTTATGAGTTCAGACTCTGAATTTTATAAATTCTGACTCCGAACTCTTATGAGTTTTGACTCCGAATTCTAATGAATTTTGACCCCGAACATTGTATGTTCTGACTCCTAATTCTAATGAATTATGTCTCTGAACACTGTAAGTCATGACTCCAAATTCTAATGAATTCTGACTTTGAACATTGTATGTCCAGACTCTAAATTCTCATGAACTCTGACTCTGAACATTGTAAGTTCATGTTCTGAATTCTTTTTAATCCACATTCTGAATTTCCATGAAATTAATACTCCATAATTCTATATAGTTTAGGTTTTGAAATCCTTGTAAACAGAATCCAAATATCCTTGTATTACAGACTCTGAATTCATTTTTGGTTAGACTCCGAACATTTATTTTCTTTCATTCCAAATATTGGATTTTGGTTATGTAACCATGTTTTTTCTTACACCTGTTTTTTCATATAAAACGATGTCTTTCATTCAGTTAATAACAAACCATTGTTTGAGTGACACATGTACAGGTCCCTTAAAAATTCATGAAAAAATATGAGCGTTGGAGGAGGGAGATTACCTTTGAATTCGTGCCTATAAATAGGATCTCATTTTAAAGATCTCAGAACATTGATGATCTGTTCTATGACTCTTGAGATTACATGCTATTGAAGTGATTTCTAGAGAGAGACTCTCATGCTTAGTGTGTACTGAAATCCTTGTTCATATTTTCTTTTTGAGACACCAATTATTGTTGTTTTCAATTGAGGGATTTTGGGGATAAGAAGAGAGAGGTGAAGAATACCATGAAGTTGAGGGATTTCTTGATGAGTAAGAAAGAGGTGATGACTACATTGATGTTGTGGGCTTGTGGGGATAACATGAAAGAATCTGATCTTTGTATCAAGGGCTTACCTTGGTGTGTGTAAGACAGACTTTCATGAATGTATAAACTAAGGGACCTTTATCCAAGGTTGTGGGATACCCTACTCTTTGGGTTAAAAGATTTATGACTTGTTACTTGTTTTGTTACAAGTTTTCCACTGCATTTATATTCATGAGGAAAGTATAACTATCTTATATTTCCTTATACTTGTACTCTGATATAGTAATATTTTATACACTTTAAGGTAGAATCTTTGTATTTCTAAACTTTTGTAATGTTTCATTTCTGGAATCACTTATCTGTAATTTCTTTCTTAGAACCATATTTCCGGAATCTAGCAAGTTTGTAAAACTAGAGGTTTTGTGAATTACCTTGTTTCACCATGTTAAATAATAGAATGGTTTATAACCAAATTTAATATTTCATAAAGAATTTTTAAAGTATACAATTCACCCCCTATTGTATATTGAGCATCATTAGATACTACAATTAGTATATTCATTCATTATTTCAATCCTATAATTGGTATCAGAGGAGGTTTCTGAAATACGTATACTCATATATATGTTTTCATTGCTCAGTTTTCATTGTTCAATATTTTCCTTTCTTAGTAATACATTCCTTGTTTACAAACTTTTATTGCTAACATGTTTTTGTGGAATGACTTTTCATTGAGATGGAAGGAATCAATGTTGGTTCCATAAAAAATCTCAATCCAACCAAACAAACTATCTTTGATGGAAATGATTATTAATATTAAAGAGATCATATGAAGACTTTAATTATCAATACTGGGGTTGAGAATTTTTTTATGCTTATTGGAGGATAAAAAATCCCTGACGAGGAAGTTAGTACCGTCACCAATCCAGAAAAGAATGAATATCAACTGAATTATAAGGTACAGAATACTTTTCATTGCTCAATGACTAGAAATATATATAGTCAAATTTCATCTTGTGAAGCATCAAATTGTATTTGGATGAAACTTGAAGTTACTCACTATGGAACATTAAAATTTATTGAAACTAGAAGAGCCATGCTCAGAGCCAAATATCATGGTTTCTGCTTTCCTTATGGAGAACCCATGTGTAAGGTGAAAAAAACGTTCATGACTATTGTGAATAGTTTACAATGTATGGCTGAGAAAGGATTAGATGATGAAGCTATTTTTGATAAGATCATAGACATCATACCCAATGAGTGGGAATCCAAGAGAATAACTATTGATGAGAACCGAAAGGTTACTCAGATTTCTCTTGATGTACTTTTTGGAACCCTTCTTCAACCTGAGGCTAGAATGAAGAGAGATGCTGATAATATTAAGAAGTATAATAGGAATGGAAGAGTTGCTTTTACTACAACTTCAAATCATATGAAAGAAAATAATCATGAGAGAATTACTAGATCCAAATCTAAAATGTTTTTATCCAATCTGAATCTAGTTGAAGTGAATCCTTAGAGAACGAATTAGCTAATCTTTCACAAATGATGAACATGATTACTAGATAGATGAACTTTCAATTCAGATACATGAAGAAACAAAGGAAAGATAAGAAAGACTTAGAAGTCACATGTTATGAATGCAAGAGATCTGGACATATAAGAACTGATTTTCCTATGCTCAAGTGAAATAAAAGAAAGGAAAATAATTATGAGAGAAATACAAAAAGAATTATTACAAGGCTAAAGGTAAAAATTTCTTGAAAGCTAATGACACATGGAGTGCCAGTGCTGGAGACTCTTCAGATGAATCTTCATATTACGAATCATTTGGACAGAAGAATCTTGGTCTAATATCCAGACTATCTATTGAAAATAATTGTTTAATGGATAAGGTACACAATTCTGAATCTATGACCAATGCTTCTTTAAATGCTAATTATAGTTATAGTAAATACTATAACTCTTCTGATGAAGAATCTTATTCTGATAATGATAATTCTTTACCTTCCTATGAATAAGTTTATAGGTTTTCCAAAAATATTGAGAATGAGAATTCAAAACTCATGATAATTCATGATAAGGAAATTTCTAGGAATACTATTCTTACTAAATAAATATTAGATCTTTCTAAAGATCTATATAAGAAAAATGTTGATTTTGAAAATATTTCAAAAAATCTTGAAGAAGTAAATTCTAAGAAGTATAAATTTTCTAAGGATATATAAAACATAATTTCTATGAAAAATGTTTTCAAGAATAACTCTAGTTCAAATTCAAATGTTTTTGAAGACAAGAACTTTGTGATCAAACTGAAATCTGAAATATTATCCTTGAGGAAGTGTTTTTCAAACATTACCATAGGTAAGGAAAATTTTGATAAGATGTATTCTCAAATCCAGCCACTAATGAATAGTTTTGGATTTGGTGATACTAGTTCTAAACCGGTTTTTAGTGACAATTATTTTGTTCCTCAAAGTGCCCCATTTTTCACTAAGTGTCAGTGTGGTGCGCATTGGGAAAAAATTGTCCCCTAAACAAAACCCATTCTTTAAAATTTCATAAATCAAATTTTTCTAAAAAGATGTGGGTGCCTAAAATTTTTCATTCAGAGATTTCTATATCCACGCATGTTTGGATTATGAAGACCAAACATTTTATTATTTGCAGGAAAATAGAGAAGGTAACAATAGAAATACGTGGGACATGTATAGTGGATGTTCCCGGTATATGACTGGTAAAAAACATCTTTGAATAAATTATAATGACTAAAGGAGGAAAAGTAAATTTTGTAGATAATGCTCAGGGAGAAATTATTGGTATAGGTAACATCATTCTTCTTAGAAAAACATTGATTTCAAATGTTTTATTTGTTAAGGGTATTAAGTACAATCTCATTAGCATAAGCCAATTAGGTGATGAAGGTTAGCTTTTGAATTTTAGGAATGACAAGTTCTTAGTACAAAATTCCAAGGAAGAGTTTATTCTATCTACCCATAGGAAAGTGAATGTTTACACAATAATCATAGAAGACCATAAAGGGCCAAGATCTACCTTGCCTTAGTGCAATGGACAATCATTCTTGGTTGTGGTAGAGAATGTTAGGTCAATGTAACCTTATGAATTTATGCAAACTTTCTAAGAAAAGATTAGTTAAGGATCTACCGGAGCATATATTTGGTTATTCAAAAGTTTGTGACCCTTTTTAATATGGAAAGAAACAAACATCATGTTTTAAATCAGTAAGTGAAGTCAAAACTACTGATGCATTACAGTTAGTGCATATGGATCTTTTTGGAAAAACACAATCTGGACACATTTGAGGCAAGTATTATGTATTTTTCTTAGATGATGACTATAATAGATTTACATGGGTCTATTTTCTAACAAAGAAGTCTGAAACTTTTTCTTATTTCCAATGTTTTAGAGCCCAAGTTAAAAATGAGAAAAACCTTCCATTGAAAACTATTCATAGTGATCTTGGTTGGGAATTACATTATTTTGACTTTGAAGCTTTTTGTAGTAGAAAATGCATTACTCATTACTTCTCAGCACCCAAAACACCTCAAAAAAATGTTGTTTTTGAAAGAAGATATAGAATTATTCAAGAGATAACTAGAACCATGGTGAGTGAGTATTCTTTAGACAAAAATACATTGGTTGAATCTATAATTAATGCTTGTTATACTATAAATCGGGTTTTTGTTAGACCATTTCTTAATAAAACTCTTAATGAGTTATGGAATTGTAGAAAAAATAGACTTTCCTAATTCAAGGTTTTTGGTTTCAAGGTATTCATCCAGAATACTAAAGATAATCTACACAAATTTGCACCAAAATCTAATGATGGAATCTTCATTAGGATACTCCACAACTTCTAAAGATTATAGAGTTTTCAACAAAAACACATGTACTGTTGAAGAGATAGTACATATCAAATTTGATGAAACTGATCCCTTTGTTTTTAAACAACACCAACCTACATCTTCAGATGTGTTTTAAAAAACTTATTTTCAACCTTTTTTAGAAGATCCATATGATAAGGAATATTTACAAGAAGATACTTCTAAAACATTTACCCCATAATATTTCCTACCCAATGTTGATTAACAGGTTTTACAAAACCCAAATCCTTTGTTTAATGAGAGTATCATTGGTAATGTGAAACAACATGTAAGGACTAGATGTTTCTTAATAAATGAAGTAGAACATCTATCATTTCATTCCCAATTATAAAAACAACCACTAACTAAGATTTAGGTGATAATGATTGGATAAAAGCCATGCAAGATAAACTAAATGAATTCGAAAGGAATAAAGTCTGGACCTTGGTTGAAAAACCTAAGGAAGCTTCTATTATTAGAGTAAAATGGGTCTTCAGAAATAAGTGTGATGAAACTGGAATCATTGGAAGAAATAAATCTAGATTGGTTGCTAAAAGAAAATAATAAACAAGAAGGAATAGACTATGAAGAAACATTTGCTCTAGTATCTAGACTTGAACCTATTCATATCCTACTTTCCCTTGCAGTATTCTTTAATATAAAACGATTTCAAATGGATGTGAAATGTGCTTTCCCTAATGGTTATGTTCAAGAGGATGTTTTTGTAGAACAAACACCTGGTTTTCAAGATACAAAACATCGTGATCACATTTTTAAACATACCAAAGCATTATATGGCCTTAAACAGGCACCTAGAGCTTGGTATAATAGACTTACAAGATTTTTTCTTCAATATAATTATGTTAAAGGAAATTCAGATCCAACCCTTTTTATAAAGAAAAATAAGAAAAATGTTTTCAGTAATCAAATTTATGTTGATGACATTATATTTGGTTCAACTCAGCAATATTTGATCGATTCCTTCGCGGATCTAATGAAATGTGAGTTTGAAAAGAGTATATTGGGTGAGTTAACATTTTTCCTTGGTTTTCAAATTTCACAAAAACTAAAATAAAACTATATATCCCAGCATAATTATATTAAATATATTCTTAAAAATATTGGATATGACAACACTAAAAGTATAAGTACACCAATTGGTACCTCAAACACAATTGATCTTGATGAAGCTTGGAAAACGGTAGATCAAACTTCTTTTAGAGGTATGATAAGAAGTCAACTTTACATGACACCTAGTCATCGAGACATAATTTTTTCAGTATCCTTATGTGAAGGATATCAATTTAATCCTATGTAATCTCATTTAAAGGTAGTAAAAATAATTTTTCTCTACATAAAGGGAACCATGTATTTAGGACTCTTTTATACGTCTAGAAATGATTTTATTTTAATCAATTTATGAATGCTGACTTTGGTGGTTGTAGAATGGATTGATAAATTACATCCAGAACATGTCATCTCCTAGGAGATTCATTAGATTCTTGGTCTTTCAAGAATCAATACTCAGTATCACATTCAACTACTGAAGATGAAAATGTAGCAGCTGGAAGTTGTTGTGCTCAAGTGTTGTGGATGCAACACACACTCACAGACTATGGTATGAGTTTTACCACAACACAAATTTTGTGTGACAATACAAGTGACATTTCCCATAGTAAAAAACCTTGAATATCACTCTTGTGCAAAGCACATAAGTATTAGGCATCACTTTTATAGGGATCACAAAAAAATGAAGATATCATTCTTCAATTTATCGGAATTCAAGATCAACTTGCTGATATATTCACAAAATCATTACCCTCCAATAGATTTGAATACATCAAACAAGAGTTCTGAATGATAACCATAAGGGAATTTTCTATGTTAACTTCATGTCGATCAAATCTATTTGAAATAATAAACTCTTTTTCATAGGGGGGGGGTACATGTGTTTTTTTATGTCTCATAGTTAGATTTTTTAAATTTTTCATAATAAAAATTTTAGTAGTTAGTTTTTCAAACTTTTCGTAATGAAGTTTTTCATACCCAAAAATCTTTTAATGATGATTTTTGTACTCAAAATTTTTATAATAAAGTTTTTCATAAACAAAATTTTCATAATGAATATTTTCATACTTGAAAATTTCGTAATGAAGATTTTTGTGCTTGAAATTTTCGTAATGAATATTTTCGTACTTGAAAATTCTTTAATGAAGATGTTCTTACATGAAAATTTTGTAATGAAGATTTGAGTACATAATTTTTTCCTATAATGGAGTTTTTCGTAGTCATTTTTATTTAATCTAAAGTTCTTCAACAAGAATATTACCTATTATGAATAATCTTCATTGAAATCCAAAAGGTATGATTATTTCGGGAGTTTTTGTAATCACATTTTACTTACTAGTAGTTTCTTTTATTTCTTTTAAAATTTCTCGGGTTCTAGTTTTCATTAAATCTGAATGTTTTCCTTTAAAAACATCAAAAGATCAGATCCTACAAAATTTTCCTTACAGATATCATTTCAACCATCAGATCTGATTAAAATAATTCTTATCTATTGGATTGGGATGGAAAGATGAACCGTCACTTCAAACACCTATATAAAGGACCCCCTGAAGGGTTGTCCCACATCGATTTCATGCTTTTGTGTGAGGAAACTCTAATCCTCATAAAAAAATCCAGTTCCGAACTTCTTAGAGTTTTCTCAAGTCCGAATGTCTGCATAAGAATCCTTTCAGAATGATATGTATTCTGTCTAGTCGACTTCGGAGTTTCAAGTATATAGAGAATGGTTGGTGCATCTGAATTTCTTCAATAAATATGATTCTATAATCCCCAAGGACATCAAGATTAATGGATGGGAATGTGTATGTATATCGAATCCAGGGGCTCAAGACTTGTTATATCCAGATCTTCTTATCGAGTTTTATGAGTCAGTTAGTTTCTTTAAGGATGAAGGCAGAGAGAAGTTTTCATTCATAAGTTATGGAAAGACCTATTCTCTATCTTATAAAAATGAAGATAGTTTTGTTGCAGTTCCATTCGAAGGGGAAGCGGAATTTTGTTCCCATATATTTCCAGATAATCATGGAGTATTTGTCAAGGTAAATGATATGGAGTGTCATGGACATACATATGTCAAGACTGAGACACTTTCTCACCTCTCTACAAATAATCGGATCCCTTAATTGTGGGTTCAAGGGTTTATCATTCCAAGAAAGGGATAAAAGGACACCTTAAAGAAGAGTGATATGTATATCTTGGATTCCTTTTAAACGAATGGAATATCAACTTAATGAAGCATATTCTAATTATGATTTAAAATATTAAGAATGGGAACTTGAAAGCTCAGATTCTTATGTACTCGGCCATTCTTTACAAGCTTATTGTTCAGTGCATGGAGTCTTTCAAAATCCCTTTCAGCTCAAAGATGAGGAATAAACAATTAATGTTGATTATTGATGATACTCTCAAAAGGATGAAATATGGTTTTTCTAAGGAATCAGGAGAATTCTATGATCAACTATAAGGGGAAGCTGAAGCTGTTCCGAAATAAAAATAAGTGGGTGATCCTTCGAAAAAGGATGGAAAGAAGAAGAAATTGAATGAGGTAGAATAAGTAGAAAAAACACCTAAAGCTAAGGAAAATCAATCTGCACCTCCAAATACCAAGAATCATAATTCTTATCCAGATGATGTTGAAGCCAAATGGAGGGAAGATAAGAAAAATCAAAATTAAGGAGAGCCACAGTTTGGCTTGGATTCTATAGAGGACAAATCTTTGAAAGAGAAGGCATCCGATGATCTTGAGAAGCAAGCCAAAGAAAAGAAGTATAAGAAGAAAATGCATGAGGCCCAAATTTTCAAATCCCTTTTGAAGGCCACTGAAATAGCATCCATGAATATCCCTGTACCAATATCTTTCTTGGTTGAGGCTTTACTTGAGTCTCCGGGTAAGAAATTTCTCACTCCGAAAAAAGTCCATGAAAATATTGTTGAACAAAAGGAATTTTTTGAAGAAGTGAAAAGACAATAAAGTAGTGGTGGAAATGAAGATCTTATAATGAAATTTGATGATTATCATGAAATTGAAACCCATTCAAAGAGTTTATCAATCCAATCTTCTGAAGTAGAGTCTTCAAAGCTCCCAACTCCTAGGAATGATGAGGAAGTTGAAGATGATAAGGGTAAATAAGAAGTTAATAAAGTGTATGAGGAAGAAAGTTCAAACCATGATTTCATACATCTTGAAGATACTTATTCTAGAGCTAAGAAGGACAAGATAGATAAAGATAGAATTTTTCATCTATCTTACAATGAGCATGTATCGTTAGATTAAGAAGATTTTCTGAGAACCAATAAGTGAAAAAGGTGGTTTTTGATACACCAACTAAATTTGTTTTGAGGAAGATCGAAGATGTTGGGTCTTCCAAGAGGAACCTTATCGATCTAGAGGAATAAGCATCACAAAGAAAAGTCTCAGGTTCGGAATCATCACCTCTAGGATATGATTTCATCATTCAATCCCTACAAAAACATGTTGACACCATTATGAACTTTCCATGAATTGACTCTAGATGTCAGATGCTTCAACACATCTTGAATCAAAAATAAGATTCTATATCCAAGGTAATGGATAAGTGTGTAAAGATTGAGGCTGATTACAAGAACTTCCTCATCAACTACGATGCCCTCAAAAAATATTGTATGAAAGTAGTCAGATGGTCAAAGAATATAGTTGAATATTTGAGAGATCATGATAAGTTTCAAGATGATGTTGACGAAGCTTTTGATAATGAAGATGGTAAAATAAAGGATCTCACAAATAGCTTTGAAAAAGAGCTATCTATTGAGCAGAATAATCGGATTCAGGAGGACAAGGATTTGAATAGGAATTTTTATTCGGTTGCCCAAATTTGGAAGAGGGAAAGGGATCTTCAGATCGAGATCGAAGGGAAGCTAGTCAAGCAAGATGAACTGATGAAGGATCCTGTAGAAGCTCTCAAGTCTTAGGATGATAGAATCAAATATTTAGAAATCAATGACAAGGACCAGGATCAACTCTTTAAGAAAGCTAAGGAAGACCACAAGGATCTAAAAAAGGTGAAAACCATTGTGAAGAAATTAATATCCAAAGGGAAGGAAGGAAAATAAATCAAATCCGATATTTTTTGTAATTTATTACTTATACAAATACTTCCTATCTTAATGGAATTTTGGTTACTAGTTTTTTTAGTATGGATGATTGTACTAATATATTAGGTAGCATTTTTTTCATTCCTTCAATTTCTTTTCGAAAATAAAAAAGGGGGAGAATGAAAAAGGATACTAAGTATAGAAGAAATATCCCTATGTATGGGGGAGTTTATCTAAGGTGGGGTTTTCTTTACTGAGATTTTTGTACTCAAATAATTAAAATTTTCATTTTGGAAATCTAGAATATGATCATTACTATTCCAATTCCTAAGGGGGAGTTAGTCATATTCATCTTTTCTCATATGATAATAGAGATATGTTTTATTTTGAATGTATATAAATTTTTTAATGTCCTTATTTTTTTTGTAAGGTTGTTTGTGCTTTCTAAAAAGGGGGAGATTTCTGAGTCATCAAGGTTTTCCTTATGAATTTTTCATTCCTTCATACTTGGGTGAGGCTGTTGAGTAAACAATGTTTCCTTATGACTTTACCATTACTTATTGTCTTGAAAATCACAAACACCTTATCTCATGGAAAATTTTATTTTACCCTATGTTTTACTTCTACAAGGAAAACATTCCTTCCCTAATGAAAATTTTCCATAACATGTTTTTATTAATCATATTTTGTCAAATTTTATAATTTGGTTTCATGTCTAAATCCTCTGAATCATATAATACTTAGATAAAAAGTATTCTATTTTTAGGCACTGAATTCAGGTTCCAAATTCTCTGAATTCAGAATCTGAACTCTTCTAGGTTCTGACTCTATGTTCTCATGAATTCACATTCCGAAATCTTATGAGTTCAGATTCTGAGTTTTCTGAAATTTGACTCTGAACTCTTATGAGTTTTTACTGTGAATTATAATGAATTCTGACTCAAAACATTTTATGTTTTGACTCTAAATTCTAATTAATTCTAACTCCGAAATTTTTATATCCTGACTCCAAATTCTAATGAATTCAGACTTCAAAATTTGTAAGTTCAAACTCCAAATTATAATGAACTCTGACTCAAAACATTATAAGTTCAGGTTCTGAATTCTTTTGAATCAAGATTCTGAATTTCTTTGAAATTTAGACTCTGAAATTCTATAGAGTTTAGGTTCTGAATTCCTAGTAAATATAATACGAATATCCTTGAATTACAGACTCCAAATACATTTTTGGTTAGACTCCAAACTTTTTTTTATTTCTAAATATTGGATTTTGGTTATGTAACCATGTTTTTTCTTACACTTGTATTTTCTTATAAAACTATTTCATGAATTCAGTTACTAACCAACTGTTTTTTGAGTGAAACATGTACATGTCCCTCAAACACTCAAGGAACAATATGACCATTGGAGGAGGGAGCTGACCGTTGAAAATGTGCCTATAAATAAGAGCTCATTTGAATGAGCTCTGAAGACTGATGATCTGTTCTATGACTCTAGTGATTACATGTTTTTGATGTGATTTCTAGAGATAGACTCTCATACTTAGCATGTACTGAAGTCTATGTTCATATTTTCTTTGTGCGACTCTGATTGTTGTTGTGTAAAATAGAGGGCTTCCGGGGGTTGGAAGACAGAGGTGCCAACGACCTTTATGTTGTGGGATTTCTTGCTGAGGAAGGCAGAGGTGATGACTACTATGAAGTTGAGGGCATGTGGGGATAGCATAACAGACTCTGATATTTTTATCGAGGTCTTACCCTGATGTGGGTAAGACAAAATTTCTTGAACGTATAAATCACGAGACCATTATCCAAGGTGGTTGGATACCCTACTCTGGGTTAAAATATTTACTACTTGTTACTTGTTTTGTTATGAGTTTTCCACTGCATTTATATTGTTGAGGAATGTATAACTATCTTATACTTACTTATACTTGTACATTGATTTTGTTAGATTCTATATGCTTTATGGTAGAATCTTTGTATTTGTAATCTTTTTTAAAGTTTCATTTCCAGAATCACTTTTCCAGAATTGCTTTCTCGGAATCATATTTCTGGAATCCAGTAAGTGTGTAGAACTCAAGGTTTTGTGAATTACCTTGTTTAACATTTTTAAATAATAGAATGGTTTCTAACAAACATTAAAAGTTCCTAAAGAATTTTTAAATTATACAATTCACCCCCTCTTGTATATTGAGCATCATTAGATACTACAGTTAGTATCATCATTCTTTATTTCAATCCTATAGTCATAAATTTGTTAGTTAATTCTATATAGACTCAGCCTTAAAACATTACATAATCATGATTTAAATGAATAATTCACATTGAGGGTATATTAAGGTTTAGAGTTTTAGATAATTAGGCCATAACTATTACATATTAACTTGAAAATTACATGTAGACACTACTACTCAATATCCATGATTTCATAAAATAAAAACTCTTAAAAATAAACATGTCTTGCTCCATGTTTTAGACAACATGACTTTTCAATGATCACATCTTTGACCCTATACATCATTAAGTCCGGTGAAAAACATTTCAAAAACATGGGATGAGATTAAAAACCTCAGTAAGGGTTATAAAATAAGGAATGAAAACATTAACCCATCAATAAATACAAATCAATGAAACCATACTTTTCAATTGTAACGAGACCCTAAGCTTGACGTACATGGACATTACATTACCTTTGCGGAATACTTAATACATAACAAAAACAGACACACAAGGACCGTAATAGTTTAGTGTCTTTGGAAACTTGGAACGTAATCTTCTAATCGTGGTGAAAGATCTTCAACATCTCCCATAAAGATCATTCGCTTTTTGTTTCCTAACCTAAAACCGTTCTTTTGATCCTGAGGGAAAATAAAATATAAAATGGGTGAGCTCAAATTCTCAGTAAGGGTAAGCATGGATAAAATAAAACATACCATATACATTGGAACTTAAAAACATTAACATAATGTTTAAACATTAAAATCTTGAGCAACGACATAAAACATGGAAGTACATAAGTCATAGATCATAATGGAACATAAACCATGATAAAATAGCATGGTAATAAAACATGTAATTGTGGCATCCATTAAGCACATGTAATGATTTCCAAAGTAGCCAAGGCATTGCTGCCAAGACCATCTTAGTGGACAAAGTCCCATTCTGAATCGAGTTCACTCCTCTTTTCATTCCTGTAACACTGAACCAGATTAACTTACCGTTCCAGCCATGTCTATCTCATGAGATATAAATTCTTTACCCAATGAATTGGAGGGAGATATAGGTTCCACCCATCTCATAATGAAATCATTCTTACTTGTGCCACAAAAAAACATACATCATTCATAATAACCCAATAAACAAAATGGGTTTCATAAACATCATTCCATCATTACAAAATCCATATAAATGAAATGGAGATCATTTCATAATAAGAAAAGTGAAACCATTTAAATCATAGAGACATGGTACTTGAAACATACACATAGGAAATAATTTCATCTTAGATGAAAAATGATTTTGATAAAATATTTGCAATGAATTCTTGAAGAAAATATCCTTTCTTCTTCAAAATCAATTTCATTTCACAAAACGTCATGCTATTTTAAAAGAAAGAGATTTTGTTGAAAATAGTCATGAAATCTTTTGAAGGAAGATTCATGCTAATAAGGCTTTATAAAACCGTAAAAATCCATTCGCGTCGTATATGTTAAAAATAACATTCTTCTCGTACTTTTGTCAAAAAAGTTAAAAAAGTACCTTGTAACGTAAACAAAAGAAAGATTCTTTACATAACATGTAGTAAAAGTCAAAAAGTCAAAAATGGGTAAAAATGACTTTAAACATACATGAAAACACTTTTATAAAACATGTACATGGATGATAGAAATAACCCCAGTAAATACTTATGAATAAGCAATCTCAGATAAAAAATGAGATTTGCAAAATTTATCCCTTACCTTATATCTGATATGCTTCGTATGTATCTGAACCTCCTGTATAATGATTTAAATAATTTCATTGACTTATTACAGAATCATATTAATTGTTATGATATCATATATGGTTTACTTATGACTTTATATTACTTGTTCTTTTGTAAATTCCATGTTAAAGAGTGTTTTGGGTAAAATCGTTTCATTTGTCGTCCATGTTTTGACTTGTAATTATTCATATGATTACTTAGATCACAATTACATAATTCCAGAATATAAAAAATGATTTATATATAATATATATTGAAAATATACATATATATAATAGATTGATAAATGGAAAGAAATACACCGTTCATGGAGACGGTAGGCCGTACGTACGCATGAACGCTATTTTCGTTTCCTTAGTGTGTTGAATAGAATTTAGTAGATGACATACATATATACATAAATATAGTAGCTTTATAATGTCATATATTTCATTATTATTGATTATATATACTTTATAATCATTCTTAAATGGTTAACAATGAGAATGAATCTCATCGTGTCGTGGAGACGGTAGTACATACGTACGCACGAGTGATGATATCGTTTCCATAATTATTGAATTGAATTGGAGTGGATGATACAATATATAGTAATAAGTATGATTTTATAATAACTATGTATAGTTATTCTTTACACCATTATACCCATCCATGTACGGTGTTGGTGGAAAAACAGATTACACCACGGCGTGGAGACGGTATTCCGTACGTACGCACGCGCGGTGATTTTGTTTTCCGTAGGATGGATAGAAGGTGAAATGTGGTTATTTCATAATTATAACAAAAAATCAGTATATTATTAATACTTATTTTATTACTTTATAATGAAACAACTAAAGAAGAAGAAGTTGAAGAAGAAAGAAGCATGAAAGAATCAGGAGAAGAAATTTCCTCTTCTTTGATACGCCTCTTTGAAACCTCCTCTTAGGGCACTAAGATTGGTCTTTAAAGTATAACAGAACCTCTAGGATGTTTCAAGGGAAGTGGAGAAGATAATTTGATAGGGTTTGACCGACCTTGAAGGCTCAAATTGGTTTGTGGAGGAGAGGTGGGAGGTACCCTTTTATAAGGGAGGAGATGGGAATCTTTGGAATCCTAAAAAATATTAATTTATAATAAATTTAACCCCACTTAAAAACCTCCAAAAATTACTCATATTAGAATTTTATATGATCTAGGGTTGTAATATCATCAAAAAAATTAAATTTAGATATGTTTGGATATTATTTTAAACCTTATCATTTTGATTTATCCTTATTTAATCTATTTAAGTTTATTTGTGGTAATAAAATTCTAAATTTTAAATTATAACAAATAATTACTTATTTGTTGTGAATTTTCCATAATTGTATACTTTATAACATTATACACCATATAAATTTAAATTTATAATTTTTAAATATTTTTGTGATTTTAAAACAATTTTATAATATGTTATTTTTATAAAATAACAATAGTATCAATTTTGACACTATTCATTTATTTGAATTTAAATAAAATATATACAGATAATATGTTAGAACTAAATTCTTTAATTGATTCCTAAAAGGTCATGTGTATCTATAAAATCATAGGACCACATTAAATAGTTCATATAATATTTATTTTATTATTTTTAAAACCATTTATTTGGTTTATCTCTTAATAAAATAATTACTACAACATTTATGTATAATTATTTAATATAATGATTTGTTGCATAAAAATTTTAAATAAAATCCTATGATGAAGATAAATATTTTAAATTTCATAATAATACTTGTACTCGAATTTATTATCTTAAAATAACAATATGTAAATTGTTATATTTATTAAATTATGAAGGTTACAACTTTGGAATCATTTAAAATAAAATAATATAAGTGTCATAATCACTTTTATAAGGGTCCAAACTGTTATATATTAGTTCATTGGATGATTGAGGTGCATATATACAGTACCAATGAGTTTTGGTCAGGTTTGTGGGCATTTTAATGGGTATTATTATTTCAATAAAAACTATATTACTTATTTTCCACTTAATAAAACATTTCTGTATCATTAATGTATCACCATTAATGACAATTATTTAATCCTTAAAAATTTTAAATAAATTATCATGATGTAGATACTTTTATTAGATTTCTGGAGACTATTCATGTTTTATGTTTTATGATGATTATCACTAAATTAATATTATTATACTTATAATATTTAAGAGAGTGACATGTTGTCACTTTCTTTGGTTTTAATAATAATTAAATTATTTTCATGGTCAAAAGTCCATAAAATGAATCTAATCCGACACTTAGTTGATATGGGTTTACTTTTAGCCATCCAATAAAATTTTGGCATGTGTTAGGGAAATTTTATAATATTATATTTACCCTTAATTACCCGATTTACCTTTAACTATGTAAATAAAATTTACCGTAGTTACTATTCATAATTCCCAAAAATAAAAAGTAGTCTATTAACATAATTTGGACCCACTGATTCCAAACATGGAATCCATTTTTTCAAATTCAATACACAGAAGTTTCAAAAATTAAATTAAAATTAATCCCATTGTCGAATGAAAACGGGTTTTGTTTAAAACATTGCAAAAGATTGAATTGATTTAACCTACGAATACAATGTCAAATCAATGATAATGACATAAATTATATTGAATGGTAAAAATATATTCTATTTATACTTTAAAACCAATAAATATTATAATTTAAGCATATAAATTATTATGATGAAAAAAGTTGTTTTTCATTAAAATATAGCGTGTTTTTACTATTCATCAAAATAAGAAAGTTACCAGAATAATACGAAAAATTTATCCAAAGTAAATTTTTATGTCTTGATTCCAAAGAAGAATTTTATTTTGTCAAATTGAACTTATAATCATGTCAAAAACTAGATTTAAGGTGGGTGCGCCATCAAAAGGCGGCAAAAATACATTTTTTTAAAAATACTTATTTTACCCGAAAACTTTATTTTGATCTTATACCATGTTCTAGAAAATGTGTAAGATGAATAATAATGTTACAAAATTCAATATTTAGTTAATACTATTCATAACGGCTAGTTTGATAATAATATTATAATAATATATCGTTGTTTAGTAAAACTTGATATTGCGTACAACACACGCTATCAAGGAAGGTCACGATTGCGTGTAATGCAAGCCAAGTTAGGGTTGCGTGTTGTGAAAGAATCCTTCATTGTTTCGTATAACATAATCCAACCATATTTCATTTATACATTGAATATATATATATATATACTCAATGTTGCATATAATAACTATTATCAAAATTGTGTGTAACACGATCTAAGAATAGTGTTGCGTATACTGAAAGCTAATACGATGTTGTGTATAGCGCAAAGTAATCTTGGTGTAGCATAGAACACAAAAAATTAATGAAATTAAAAGAATATTTTTCATAAAATCTAGGGGTGTTACATTCTACCCCCCCTTAAAATGAATTTCACCCTCGAAATTCGTCGGGGTTATAAATGGTTTACTACTCGAAAGCTTGTTTAATAGAAACCCACATCGTAAAAAGGAATACCAAAACATGTCTTTAAAAACTAAAGTATGAAATTTAATGGTTACCCAAATTAACTCATCACTGGGTTTCCACGTAGGATAATATAGGTGAAAATATGGATATGGATGAAAAATCTAACCATCATGTTCTGATAGAGAGTGGTAGATAACATGGCTGTGAAAAAGCCAACAATCACAAAGCTATTGATTTGTGATGATCTAAGGTACCATCTGATTCATCAGATATAAGGGAACTAGGAAAATTTTTTTGGTTTTCAAGATAATTTCCCTATAGTTGATGAATTAAAAGAAATAATTGCATGATTTTTGTACAATCTCACTATTGTTCTTGAATTGAACAATTTCCACTTCATCCCTTAAAGAAATGAAGTTGAATTTTTTATTCATGATGTGTTAGCAGATCATGTGATAGAATGATGGGTCATTCCATCTCTTTCAAAAAAAAGGTTACCAGAAGTTATAATTCCATCTTATGGTTACATTAATCGTATATGGTTCCAAAAATGAACTTATACTTCATATATCATATCGCTTAATAAAATAAAACTAGTTTCTACTAACCAGGGACTTCCTGTAGGCCAGTGGTA
This sequence comes from Viscum album, assembly GCA_963277665.1. Taxonomy (NCBI): domain Eukaryota; kingdom Viridiplantae; phylum Streptophyta; class Magnoliopsida; order Santalales; family Viscaceae; genus Viscum; species Viscum album. The sequence goes on along the minus strand of OY728136.1, from coordinate 1,813,674,227 downwards.
GGTGATAAAGGTCAGTCACACTTCGGTTGTGGGTTCGATTCCCACAGTCTTGTCCGACGTGATGTGCTATAGCCCGTCCTGCAGGTTGACCTTTTTTTAAAACAATACTAACTTATGTCCAACATAATCCATTCCAATCTTTAGGCTTATCCATAATATTGCAGTCCATTGTCATATTATAGTGAAAAAGATTACCAGAGTTTTCATATAAGAAGCATGTTAATACCATCGTTGATCCCCATATATCATAAGATATGTCCTGTTGGTCACACTACAAATGTTCGAAGGCCTTAATCTTGTATTCTATTGAAAAATGAATACCCATTGAACCTTAGTGAAAACATGAATGTAGTTAAAAGTTATCACTTTCCACATACCAAAATCCTCAAAATTCAATATACTCAAACCATGATATCACTTAGTCCTTATATCAATCATGAGCTCATGAATACAGTCAAACATCTCATTATCTTCTTATTCCTTCATTATGCACATATCATTTACTTTGCAAAAATATATGAATAACATTCCATGGTTACCGGTACAATTCAACATATACTTTCAAATAATTTACGGAAAAAAATATTGTAACAATCCTTAAATGATTCTTTATTCCATAGTACCATTAACTATAGATCATAACTCTCGAAAAACATACAATCATTCCACTACCTTATTAAAACAACCGACTGAGCTTCAACACTTCTTTCAGCTCATATATCATTTGTAGTCTCCTCATCATCATCCACATAAATACTACCCATATGACCATGCGGATTCTCTTCATGAGATTTTCCATTAGGGCATTGGTTTTCATAATGCTCGTACATTCTACATTTAAAACATCTAATAATTTTTGATGTTGTAGCAATACCATTATCCTTGTCCATAGTGTTTACTGAACCTTTTCCTTTGCACTTACTGTCTTTGTGTCCTTCTTTTCCACACCCAAAGCATCTTCCAGTTCTTTTGAAATAATCTCCCCAATGCCTCTTCCCACATGATTTACATGAGGGAAATTGAACTTTCATTCCTCTATGATCATCATGAAACTCCATATTTCTCTTATTATCTGAGTCGGGAAACTTACCAAAGATGAGATTATTGATCATATTATGAGATTGCTGATTAGGCATAATAACGATTTTTGGACTTCCAGATCCCGTTTCATATGGTTTCTCATGAAGAAAATCATTCCATTGTCCGTCATATCCTCCATTAACATGATTCTTCCTATTTCCAGCCATTTTCTAAAACCCAAAAAGAATAGTGTAAGAAGCAAAAATCATGCTAGGGAAAACAACATAGTAAAAGGGGGATCACCCTCAATATCTAACATCTTTGGTTAAATTCTAAGATCGTTACCATAGTTCTAGGACTATATCCTATACATATTCTTATCCTTAGGTACATCCCTATACATACCTTAGAAATATCTCTAGGGGTCTCACTAACCTTTTCACATCCTAGTTTCCAAAGGTTGACTAATCCTTTCCTCTGATACCAACTGTAACGAGACCATAAGCTTGTCGTACATGAACATTACATTAATTTTGCGGAATACGTAATACATAAAAAAAAGAAAACACACAAGGACTGTAATAGTTTAGTGTCTTTGTAATCTTGGAACGTAATATTCTAATCGTGGTGAAAGATCTTCAACATCTCCCATAAAGAACTTCCACTTTTTGTTTCCTGAACTAAAACATTTATTTTGATCCTGGGGGAAAATAAAACATAAAAAGGGTGAGCTCAAATGCTCATTAAGGGTAAGAATGGATAAAATAAAACATACCATATACATTGGAACTTAAAAACATGAACATAATGTTTAAACATTAAAATCTTGAGCAACGACATAAAACATGGAAGTACATAAGGAATAGATTATAATGGAACATAAACCATGATAAAATAGCACGGGAATAAAACATTTAATTGTGGAATCCATTATGCACATGTAATGAGTTCCATAATAGCCAAGGCATAGCTTCCAGGACCATCTTAGTGGACAAAGTCCCATTCTGAAATGAGTTCAGTCCTCGTTTCAATCCTGTAACACTGAACCAGATTATATTACGGTTCCAGCCATGTCTATCTCATGAGATATAAAATATTTACCCAATTCGTTGGAGGGAGATATAGGTCCCACCCATTTTATAATGAAATAATTCTTACTTGTTCCACACACAAAAACATACATCATTCATAATAACCCAATAAACAAAATGGGATTCATAAACATCATTCCATCATCACATAATCCATATAAAAGAAATGGATATTATTTCATTATAAGAAAAGTGAAACCATTTAAATCAAAGAGACATGATACTTGAAACATACACATATGAAATAATGTTATCTTAGAGGAAAAATGATATTGATAAAATATTTGAAATAAATTCTTGAGGAAAATATCCTTTATTCTTCAAAATCAATTTATTTTCACAAAACGTCATGATATTTTAAAAGAAAGAGATCTTGTTGAAAATTTTCATGAAATATTTTGAAGGAATAATCAAGCTAATAACGCTTTATAACACCGTAAAAATCTGTTCGTGCCGTATATGTTAAAAATACCATTCCTCTCGTACTTTTGTCAAAAAAGTTAAAATAGTACCTCGTAACATAAACAAAAGAATGATTCCTTACATAACCTGTAGTAAAAGTCAAAAAGTAAAAAATGGGTAAAAATGACTTTAAAAATACATGAAAAAACTCTTATAAAACATGGACATGGTTGATAAAAATAACTCCAGTAAATACTTACGAATAAGCAATCTCGGATAAAAAATGAGATTTGCAAAATTTATCCCTTACCATATGTCTGATATGCTTCGTATGTATCTGAACCTCCTGTATAATGATTTTAATAACGACATGGAATTATTACAGAATCATATTCATTGTTATGATATCATATATGGTTCACTTATGACTTTATATAACCCGTTCATTTGTAAATTCCATGTTAAAAAGTGTTTTGGGTAAAATCGTTTCATTTGTCGTTCGTGTTTTAACTTGTAATTATTCATATGATTACATAGATCACGATTAAATAATTCAAGAATATAAAAAATAATTTATATATAATATATATTCAGATTATACATATATATAATAGATTGATAAATGGAATGAAATACACCGTTCATGGAGACGGTATGTTGTACATACGCATGAACGCTGTTTTCGTTTCCATATTGAATGAATGGAATTTAGTAGATGAAATACATATATACATAAATCCAGTAGCTTTATAATGTCATATATTTCATTATTATTTCTTATATATACTTTATATTCATTCTTAAATGGTTAACATGGAGAATGAATATCATCGTGTCGTGGAGACGGTAGTCCGTACGTACGCACGAGCGATGATATCATTTCCATAATTATTGAATTGAATTGGAGTGGATGATACAATATTTCATAATCATTATGATGTTATAATAACTATTTATAGTGATTCTTTACACCATTATACCCATCCATGTAAGGTGGTGGTGGAAAAACAGATTACACCATGGCGTGGAGATGGTATTCCGTACGTACGCACGCGCGATGATTTTGTTTTCCGTAGGATAAATATAAGGTGAAATGGGTTTGTTTTATATTTATAATAACAAATAAGTATATTAGTGATACTTATGTTATTAATTTATAATTAAACAACTAATGAATAAGAAGTTGAAGAAGAAAGAAGCTTGAACGAATCAGGAGAAGAAATTACCTCTTCTTCGATACGCCTCTTTAAAACCACCTCTTAGGGAACTAAGATTGGTCTTTAAAGTAGACCAGAACCTCTAGGATGTTTCTAGGGAAGTAGAGAAGATAATTTTACTAGGGTTGTTCGAGATTGAAGGGTCAAATTAGTGTGTGGAGGAGAGGGATGAGGTGCCCTTTTATAAGGGAGGAGAGGGGCACCTTTGGAATTCTTAAAAATATTAATTTATAATAAATATCACCACACATAAAAACCTCAAAAAATGACTCATATTCGAAGATTAGATGAGATAGGGTTGTAATCTAATCAACCAATTAAATTTAGACATGTTTGGATCTTATTTAAAACCTTATCATTTTGATTTATCCTTATTTAATCTATTTAAGTTTATTTGTGGTAATAAAATTCTAGATTTTAACTTATAACAAATAATTACTTATTTGTTATGGATTTTCCATACTTGTTTACTTTATAACATTATAGACCATATAAATTTTAATTTATAATTTTTAAATATTTTTGTGATTTTTAAACAATTTTATAATATGTTATTTTTATAAAATAACAATAGTGTCAATTTTGACACTATTCATTTATTTGAATTTAAATAAAATATATACAGAAGATATGTTCAAAATAAAATCTTTAATAGATTCATAAAAGGCCATGTGTGTCTATAAAATTATTGGATCACATTAAATAGTTCATATAATATTTATTTTATTATTTTTAAAACCATTTATTTGGATTATCTCTTAATAAAATAATTATTACAACATTTTTGTATAATTATTTAATATACTGATTTGTTGCATAAAAATTTAAAATAAAATCCTATGATCAAGATAAATATATTAGATTTCACAATAATACTTTTACTCAAATTTATCATCTTAAAATCACAATATTTAAATTGTTATATTTATTAAATTATGAAGGTGATAACTTTGGCATCATTTAAAATAAAATAATATAAGTGTCATAATCAATTTTATAAGGATCCAAACGGTTATATATTAAGTAATTGGATGATTAAGGTGTATATATACACTACCAATAAGTTTTTGTTAGGTTTGTGGGCCTTTTAATGTGTATTATTATTTCAATAAAAACTATATTACTTATTTTCCACTTAATAAAACATTTCTGTATCATTAATGTATCACCATTAATGACAATTATTTAATCCATAAAAATTCTAAATAAATTATCATGATGTATATAATTTTATTATATTTCTTGGATACTATTCATTTTTTATGTTTTATGATGTTTATCACTAAATTAAAATTATTATACTTATAAGATTTAAGAGAGTGACATGTTGTAACTTTCTTAGGTTTTAATAATAATGAAATTATTTTCATGGTAAAAAGTCCATAAAATGATTCTAATCAGACCCTTAGTTGATATGGGTTTACTTTTAGCCATCCAATAGAATTTTGGCATGTGTTAGGGAAATTTTATAATATTATATTTACCCTTAATTACCCGATTTACCTTTATCTATGGTAAATAAAATTTATCGTAGTTACTATTCATAATTCCCAAAAAAAAAAGTAGTCTATTAACATAATTTGGACCCACTGATTCCAAATATGGAATCCATTTTTTCAAATTCAATAAACAGAAGTTGCAGAAATTAAATTAAAATTAATCCCGTTGTCGAATGAAAACAGGTTTTTGTTTAAAACATTGCAAAAGATTGAATTGATTTAACCTATGAATTCAATGTAAAATCAATGCTAATGACATACATTATATTAAATGGTAAAAATATATTCTATTTATTCTTTAAAACAATTCAATATTATAATTTATGCATATAAATTTTTATGATGAAAAAAGTTGTTTTTCATTAAAATATACCGTATTTTTACTATTCATCAAAATATGAAAGTTACTAGAATAATACGAAACATTTATCCAAAGTAAATTTTTATTTCCTGATTCCAAAGAAAATTTTATTTTGTCAAATTGAACTTATAAACATGTCAAAAACTAGATTGATTGTCGGAGTGCCATCAAAAGGCGTCAAAACTGCATTTTTTGAAAAAAATTTATTTTACCCGAAAAAATTATTTTGTTCTTATACCATGTTCTAGAAAATGTGTATGATGAATAATAATGTTATAAAATTAAAAATTTAGTTAATACTATTCATAAAGGCTAGTTCATAATAATATTATAATAATATATCGTTGTTTAGTAAAACCCGGTATTGCGTACAACACACGCCATCAAGGAAGGTCGTGATTGTGTGCAATGCAAGCCAAGTCAGGGTTGCATGTTGTGAAAGTATAATTCATTGTTCTTTATAACATAATACAACCATATTTCATTTATACATCGAATATATATATATATATATACACTCAATGTTGCGTAGAATAACTATTATCAAAATTGTGTGTAACACGATCCGAGATTAGTGTTGCGTATACTGCAAGCGAATACGGTGTTGTGTATAGCGTAAGGTAATCTTGGTGTAGCATAAAACACAATACATTAATGAAATTAAAAAGAATATTTTTCATAAAATCTCAGGGTGTTACATCAATCATAACATACCTCATTAAATCATATGATTTATGAATAACACACAGAATGCATAAATCATAAAGGTAAGATGTGGAATATATAACATTCATACATTATATGTATCATATTACGTAGGGATTTATGTTGGAATACCCATAACTGTGTATTCCCTAAATCTCTTATGATAAACATTAATTTTTACCTCCGTCACGTTACCCAATTCATTGGAGAGCTTTCTTAGGCTCACCCGCCCTAGGGTTGTCACAGAACCACCTGTATACATAAACAATTCTGAATAACCATAAAATATTAATAACACATAACACATGCCTAATGGAAAGATAAAATTTCCATATTCTAATCACAATATATAAATTTAAGATATTGAAATAAACAATGCTCCATCAACCCATTTTTAAAACCATTTAATACATTTAATAAAGTATTTTTTGGAATCAATGTCCGATACCCCTTTGAAACTTTTAAAGGAATTAACATTTTAAATCATTAATGTCCATATAAATAAATACTTACAACAATATTTAAAACATGTAAATTAATGAGAAATATTAAATAAGAATAAATATTTAAAACATTTAAAATGATATTTTAGTTAAAAAATTCATAACCAAATGGGAGATGCTAGAAAACAAATAATTGAGGAATAACATCAATAAAATATTATAATATCATGAGAATAGAAATATTCATGATAAAATATGTAAAAGGGATGTATATACACCATATAATAGTGAATTGGTTTATAAACATAACTATGTATTAATGGAATGTAAAGTGAGACAATGTCCCTTGCATAATCATATCCTTAGATTAAGGAAAAATCAATGTAATAATATGTGTGAAAAATAAAAATACACCCAATATAAGTGTTTATGAAGTGTAAAAAACTATATTTAATTCACATATATTCATATCATTACATAATCAAGAATTTGAAGGTTAACCCAATGAATTGAAATTTGGTAAAGAAGTTCCCTTTAAAAAATTCGACTGCCTAACGGTGTCACATTAATATTCAGAAAATGAGTTGATGAGAAAAAAAGGGTATCTCATCCCTTGGAAATAATATTTAAATCAATTAGTATATAGAAAAACATACCCCAACATAAGAAGATTTAAATTAAAATACATAACAAAATAAGTCTTTTATAAAGATAATGGTGAAAGGTTCCCTTACCGATTTGGTACCTTACAAAACATACACCCCGTGAAGAAGGGATCATAAAATTAAGATGTAAATACCCATAAATTATATTATATTACACAAATAATATAATAATTGTTAGAACATACACCACATAATTGGAAATAGTGTCAAATATAGCAAGAATCTCATTTGAATAAAAAGTGAGATGAAAACCTCTTAACACATTGTAATCTATCGAGTCGTATGAAAAAAATTTAATAACCACATAATTTAATCACCTAATACCATGAATATAAATATATTCATGATAATATATATCAAATTTTATTAAAAAATAAACCACATGAAAAAATTAGTGGTGAATAATGGAATTCTCACAAAATTAAAAGTGAGATAAGAAACCCCTTACCTCGTGTCTGACTTGACCCGTTCGTTATTTAATCTCATGAATAAAAGAATCAAGATAATTTATACTTTATAACGATCCTTTTCAAAGTTTATTATTCCTTTTATATTAGTTATTACCATGTTATAAACATTATGCAATCATTTAAGTTAACAATGGTCGTTTTGTTGATATTTGGTACTTGACTCAAAAATAAACTTCTTATATTTAAAAGTTATTCATGTGGTAAAAATTACATTATCTCTAGAATAATATTAACGATTTAGATGTCTTATATATCATATATATGAAGTATATGTAAGTATATATAATATTACATAACATTTGGAGATAAAAAATGAAAGGCACTGTTCATGGAGATGGTAAGTCGTACGTACGCATGAACACTACATTCATTTCTATTTCATATTTAATGGAATGAAATCATAATGATACATAGGTATATTATAATTATATTATAATATCATATTATTTATATGTTACATTATTTCATTAATGCAGTCTTTATATGTTTCATGCATGTCATGAATGAATCATATCACCTTGAGGAGGAGGTAGTCCGCACTTCCTCAAATAAAATTATCATGTTTACACATATTATAAAGCTTGGATGTATGTTTTTAAATATAAAACACAGAACTATGTAGAAAAAATAAACATAATATGTATCATATATAAATATATTTCCATCAAAATGGCCACCATGAGAGGTGGTTGGAGGTATTTGAACAATCGTCATTTCGTGAGGCAGTAGTTCACTGTATATAGAGACACTATGTTCATATCCATTAACTGGAGGTGTGTGTAAGTTTAGTTATAATAAATCTAATAAAATTAACCTAGTATATTGATTATACTTTTGTTTTCATAAAGGAAAGGAATAAAAATATTTTTGGGGGTTTGAGATGTAAAATAAAATAAAAGAACTAAAGAGAAGATGCTACCTTTTAATCTGTTAACTCACATTGGTTTGAACGAAATGGTTTCCTTGAATAGTCTTATACCTAATTTAAGGATTATAGGAGTAGGATAGGGATTTTAGGAGCTTAATTTGTCATATTTCCCACAAGACATGGGGCTTGAGAAGTGAGAGGAATGGGTTAGAGGTGAGGGATTTTTATAAGTGAGAGGAGGGGCTCTTCATGAATGTTTAAAAATATTTTTTATTATATAATTAGTTTCGGTTTCTAAAGATCCAAAACTCATTAAATTAGATGATAATATGACTCATTTTAGAAATAAAATCATCTAATAGTAATTGGATAGGTTTTTTGATATTTTTTTAATTTTAAAATTCTTATTTATTTAAATCATACATTAATGCGGTAAACACTACATCATTATTGTGTCAGAAATAATTTTATATATTTGATTTAAAGAAATTATAAAATAAATAAAATGATGTAGGAAATATTCTTATCTTCTCAATGAATATTTATAGTCTAAGAGATAACTTATATAACCCTATGAAAATTTTTCTTACAAAAGGATACATGTTTATATCATTTTTGTCATAACTTTATATTAATTAATATAAAGTGTCATTTTCACTCATATGTGGCTCCATGGGGTCACAAAATACACCCAAGGATGACCATGGTTGGAAATTTATCATCCAATAGGATTAGGGCACATGTTAGGATAATTGTGTATTATTATAATAGTATTTTGTTACACTTATTTACCAAATTTACCCTTTAACCATGGTAAATAATTTTTTTACTAATTTAAATATTCATATTGTCTAAAAATAAAAGTTAACTATTTACACAATTGGGACCTCCTGATTAAAAATATGGAATCTATTTTTACATATTTAAAACACAAAATTGGCAGAAATTAATTTAAAAATAATTCTTGCTATCAAATCCAAAAGCATGATTTTATGAAATAATAAATATCAAAAGATTGCCACTAATGTATATCGAATTTCAATGTGAAATTACTTACAATGACCAAAATTGGATTAACTGGTAAAAACATAATATAACTAAATTTTATGACCAATTAGAAAGATAATCAATCCTCATAAATAAATTAGATTAAACGGTAGTTTTGAATTAAAATACAATATTTTTTACAATTATTTAAAAAATGTATTTTTTCAGAAAAATACAAAAAAATTACCCAAAGTAAATTTTGATGTCCCGATTCTGAAAAAAGAATTTTATTTTTATAGAAAAAACATATAAAATTGACCAAAAATATATTTAAATAGGGTTCTCTATAAAAATGTGGTAAAAAAAACTTTTAAAAAATATTAGAGTATTTATGCTTAAAATTAGATTTTTTCTAATTTTATGCCAATAAAATTTATTGGATATATGTGAGAAATTTATGAAACATATAAAATCATATTTTAGTTATTTATATTCATTCATTCTAATAAAAGGTCTAGGCATTATCTACCATTAATATTAATATTTTTATTATATTATTTTTCTGTATAACTCAACGTTGTGTGCAACGTAAGTTTTCAAAGAAACCCATTAATTCGTATCAGGTAAGCCATTGAAGATAGAATCTCATTTAATGTAAAATTAATATTTAATTTAAAAATATTAATAAATATGAAAATTTCATATTCTTTATTCACATGGGATGATACGTCCTTCACCCCTTTTGGAAATTATGTCCCCACAATTTTAAAATTTGGCTCGGAATCTTCATTGAGAGTCCCAAATTAGAAAAACAGTCAATAATACTATCACTTTACAATAAAGGAAGATAAGTAAAAAGGTTACCCAAGACAACAGATTCTTGGAATCTAGAATAACATGGATATGGAGGAGAAAACAAACCATCATGTTCTGATGGAGAGTGATAGAAAACCTAAATTAGGAGAAAGTTTTCAAATAGAAAATCACAAACTTGTGATGGTTAAACAATTTTTGATTACCTAGTATGAAAAGTTAACAGACAACATTTTTGTTTTATGTTACTTTTCATAATGTTGAGGAATTTATTTATGAGCTTAATGAAAAACATAAGGAAACATGCTTACTTATCATGTATACTTTCATACTTTACTAAATTTCTACGACAAAGTCATCTTTTCTCAAAATGTAGAGTATTCAAACTGACATGGTCACATTAAATTGTCTAGAGTCAACATCTAGAGAGTCACATTATCCACAAAAGATGAAATATATATTTTCCATTTCTTTAGACATCAACCAAAACCAAAATGGTGAGTATGAGATCCGAAAATCCCAAAAAAATGATAATACTTTATAAAAATAAATACTACTCTTAATCTCCAAAATTCAAGAAACAGTACCCAAAATTAAACAAAGAGCACTCAATACACGACAATCCTTAAAATTATTCAATATAATCCTAACTAATATTGGAAACCAAAACTCATAAGGATTTAATCACATAGTCTTCCATAGTAAATATTTAAATTTATCTCCAAATATCATCGAATACTCTTAATGTCTCATACTGAAAAGTAATTAACCTAATCACATATTCTATATGAGCGGTTAATCATTTCTATATATAACCCAAAATTCTTATAATTCCACAATAAAAACATATATTCCCCAAAAATAAAATTCCTCCATTACTCCTCAATTGATATCCCAAATTATTCTATTTTCCATAGGTATATAGTGTTTCACCAAAATATAGATCATCTTTTTAAAAAACCTTTATCACTTAATTACCAAATCATTTTCCTATAATAATTATATACAATTGAAAAAATATATGTTCCCATAATAAACACATTCATTATCCATAAAATAAGTTAACTAAAAAGAATAATTCATACTGACTGGGGATATTACGTATACTAGTGGTGGGAGATGCGCCCTTGTTGACCTTTGGTTGTGGGCTTGATTCCTTTGGCATTTCTAGACGTGAAGGGTTTTGACCCATTTTATGGTATTCCCATATTATAAGACTCAAAAATAACCCTAACATGTTTTAACTTCAAATGGTTTTATTATACCTTTTATTTTCATCCCAATACATTACGAAGTCAACATCTAAATTCATGAAGCCTTATATATATAATGTTATTTTTTTATTTGACCTCCATATGATAAAAAACATTGTTCCTAAAAGAAATATCAACATAGAATCATCATGGTGTCAATATGGTTTCCTTGTCATCTTGTTCATATAGGTAGAAGGTCTATGTGTTGAAACAATGATGTAGAGATACTTTAAAATAATTTTCTTCCTTTATCCAAATACACCTTGTACAACATGGTTCAAATGGGTGTTTTTAGAAAAACAGTTTCATAAAATAATAATGTATGACAAATGATTTCAAAACATTAGATAAAACTTGATTTTTATAAAACAGTCATACTCAGTTTGAGTTCAGATATTAAATCAATGGTCCTTTAAAAATACCATAAGTATGTGATGAGATATAGTATTTTGAAATCAAATATAAATAGGTTGCACAATGGTCACTTTATTCAACACTTATTTCAAAGTCATATTATGCTACAAAATCTTGAGATTGGTAAAATATTTGAAATTTCCTTAATGTTATTTACCTTTCAAGAAAATATGAGAATATTGAAAAAATAGGATTTGATTAAATACAATCCACTGTCCACGCTGATATAAAGGTATAGTAGAAGAGTTTGATATCTCAAACAACTACTATCAAGTGAGTTGTATGCTAGAAAAAGTTTCACAATCATCTGAACAAGTCTCCGCAGTACTTATTACAAGCATGACATTAGGAAGTTATAGGATTATTGTTTGAGATCGTCCTTCTTCCATTTGTAACTGACTTTCCTTGATCTTAAATAGTTAAAAAATAAGGATTTGACTGAAATAATAGACATAGGGACTAACCATGTGTCTAAATAAAACTACCAATCCCTAAATTTTCCTAAACTGACCTATTATACCAACTATAAGGACCCCGCCTTAAAACATTACATAATATTGAATTAAATGAATAATTCTCGTTGAGGATCAGTTCATGTTTAGATATTTATATTATTAGGCCATAAGTATTTCATATTAACATGAAAATTACATGGAGACACTACTACTCAGTATCAATTATTTTAATAAAATAAAAAATCTTAAAAAGATACATGTCTAGTTACAAGTTTTAAACAACATGACTTTTCCTTGATCCCATCCTTTACCCTATTCATCTTTAAGTCATTTGGAATACAATTCAAAAACATGGGATGATTATAAAAAGCTCAGTAATGGATATAAAATATGGAAAGAAAAAATTATCCTATAAACAAATACTAATCAATGAAACTATACTTTTCAATCATAACATTCCTCAAGAAATCATAAGATTTATGAATAACACTCAAAATTCATAAATCATAAAGGTAACTTATAGAAAACATAACATACACACATTGTATCTATCACTACTAAAAAGAGAGTTATGTTGGAATACCCATCATAGTATATTCCTTAAATATTTTAGGAGAAACATTAACAATTACCTCTGTCATGTTACCCAATGCATTGGAGAGCTATCTCAGGCTCACCCGCACTAGGTTTTTCACAGAACCACCCGTATACATATATAATTAACAATAACCATAACATATTCATAACACATAAAATAAGTATAAAGTAAAGATAACATTTCCACATTAAAATCACAATATTTAAATTCAAGATATTGAATTTAACAATGCATTATCAAACCATTTTCTAAAACATTTAAAACATTTAATAAAGTGATTTTTGGAATGAAAGTGTCCCGCACTACTTTGAATCATTTAAAGGAATTATCATTTTAAATCATTAATTTCCATATAAATAAATCCTGAAAACCATTTATAAAACATTGACATTAGTGGGAATTAATTAGATGAATAAATCATTAAAACTTTTAAAATAGACTTTTAGTTACATAGTTCCTAACCAAATGAGAGATGTTGGAATACAAATAATTGAGGAATAACATCATCAAAGAATATAGTATCCTGATAATACCTATATATATGATGTAATATGTAAAAATGAAGTTTATACTCCACATAAAAGTGATTTAGTGTATAATAATAAATAAGTTTCAATGGAATTTAAATTGATACAAAGTACATTGCAAAGATCATATCCTTGGATTAAAAACAAATCAATGAAAAAATTATTTATGAAATTTTTTAATACATACCATATAAGTGTATAATATGTTTTAAACAATAAGAGTTCATTCATACATATTCATATTATGACATAATTAAGAAGTATAAGTTTAACACAAAAAATTGAAATTGGGTAAAGATGTTCCCCTATGAAAATTTGATATCCTAACGACGTGACATTAAACTTTTGATAATGAGTTGATGAGAGAAAAAATGGTATATAACTACTTTTGCCTAAAATTTACATCAATAAGGATATATAAGAACACATACCAACATAAAAAGATGCAAATTAAAAGACATAACAACAGAAGTCCTTTAAAAAGGAGAGGGTGAAAGGTTCCCTTACCGATTTGGTATCTTATGAAACATACACCCCATGAAGGAAGAATCCTAAAATGAAGATGTAAATACCCATAAATTAAATTATATTCAATAAATAATAAAATCATGGGTATTAAAAATACCACATAATAAGAAATTATGGAAAATATAACATGAATCTCATGGGAATAAAAAGTAAGATGAAAACTTCTTACAACATTGTAATCAACCAAGTCATATGAAAAAAGGTTAATAACCACAAAATAAATAACATAATACCATTAATATAAATAAAATCATGATAACATAAATCAAATTGAATTAAAAAATACAACACATGCAAAAATTAATGGTGAACAATAGAAATTTCAAAAAAATTAAAAGTGAGATAAGAAACCCCTTACCTTGTGTCCGACATGACCCACTCGTTCTTTAATCTCCTGAATAATCTACTAATTTTAATTTCTACCTAAAAAAGAATCATTTTCAAGTTTATTATTCATTTAATATCATTTATTACCATTTTATAAACATTATTCAATCAATTAAGTTAACAATGGTCATTTTGTCGATATTTGGTACTTCTGTAAAAAATTAACTTATTATAATTACAAGTTGTTCATGTGGTCAAAATCCCATTATATCTAGAATGATATTCAGGATTTAGATATTATATATATCATATATATACCATTAAATTATGTATTTATAATATTACATAACATTTTTATATAAGAAAGGAAATGAACCATTCATGGAGTCGGTTAGCCGTACGTATGCATGAATGCCACATTAATTTCTATTTCATATTTAATGAAATGAAAATATAATTTTTAATAGTTATATTATGATTCCAGTATAATATAATATGATATATATTTTAAATTATTTCATTAAATCTATCATTTATATGTTCCATTAATTTTATTAACAAATCATATCAACTTGACGGGGCGGTAGTCCACACTTCCTGAAATGAAATTATCGTGTTTACACATATTGGAAAGCATAAAGTTATGTTGGTTAATAAGAAAATCATATAAAAACCTAAAAATAATATATATAATATATAAGTACCATGCCATCATGATGGCCACCATGAAGGGTGGTTGGAGATATTTGAACAATCATCATTTCATGTGGTAGTAGTTCGCCATCCATAGAAACAGTAAGTTCATGTTCATTGGATGGAGGTGTGTGTAAGTGTAGTTCAAATAATTCTCATAAAAACAACCTAGTATATTCAGGATACTGTTTTTGATATAAAATAAAGGAATAAAAAGATTTTATGGGGTTGTAGAAGTAAAATAATAGAAAACAACTTAAGAAAAGATGTTAACTTTAAATCGGGTAACTCTCTTTAGTTCAAACCAAAAGGTTTACTGGAAGTGCCTTATGCCAATTGTAAGGCTTCTAAGAGGAGGATAAGGATGTAGGGAGATATATTAGGAAGATGTTGGATGAGACAGGGGGATTGATAGGTGTGAGGAATGGGTAATAGGTGAGGGATTTTAATAAGGGAGTGGAGGGGCTTGTTTGGAATGTTTGAAAATATTATTTTATTTTATAATGATTTTCAGTTTCAAAAGGAGAAAAACTCATTAATTTATAATTTGAGATTACTCCTTCTTGAAAAAATATCATCCAATAATATTTATATAGGTTATGGTTATTATTTTAATGGTTATAATCTTATTTATTTAAATCATTCCCTAATGAGGTAAATAGTACATCATTGCTGTGTCATAAATAATAATATTTATTATCTTCCTAAAAATTATAAAATAAATACAATGATGTAGGAAATATATTTATATTTCCAATAAATATTTATAGTCTAAGAGATATTTTACATAACCCTATGTAATAATTGATTTACTAAAAGATATATGTTTATGTCATTTTTGTCATTACTTTAAATTAATTAATATAAAGTGTCATTTTCACTCTTAAGTGGATCCATGGGGTCCCAAAATCAACCCAACGATGCCCATTCTTGAAATTTATCTACCAATAATAAGATGACAAATCTTAGGGTAATTTTATATTATTAAAATAATATTTTGTTACCCTTATTTACTATATTTACCCTTTAACCATGGTAAATAATTTTTTTACTAAAGTTAATATTAATATTGTATAAACATAAAAGTTTCCTATTTACAAAATACAGACCACCTTATTACAAATATGGGATCCATTTTTACAATCTTAAAACATAGAAGTGGTAGAAATTAATTTAAAATTAATTCTTGTTATAAAAAAAATGTGTGTTTTTAAGAAATAATAACTATCAAAATATTGACAGTTATGTATGTCCAATTTCCGAGTGAGATTACTTCCAATCACCAATATTGGATTAAATGGTAATATAATAGTATAATTAAACATTAAAAACATTTAAAAATATTATCTATCATTATAAATAAATTATATTAAAAGGCATATTTAAATTAAAACAGAGTATTTTTCAATATTCATTAAAAAAATTCTCATAAAAATACCAAATATTTACCCAAAGTAAATTTTGATGTCCCTATTCTAAAGAAGAATTTTATTTTGTCAAAAAGAACATATAAAAGTGACCCAAACTATATTTAAAAAGAGTTATCCATTAAAATGTAGTGAAATTACCTTGTAAAGAATATTATAGTATTTATGCTTAAAATTAGATACTTTATTATTTTTTGCCTCTAAAATTTATTAGATAAAATTTAAAAAATTTAGAAAACATATATAGTCATATTTTAGATATTTCAATTCATTTCTTCCAATACAATTTCTAGGTGTTAATTACCATTTAAATTAATAATATTATTATATTATTTTTTGTTAGAACTCAATGTTGTGTGCAACATAAGTTTTAAAAAAACAATTATTGGGTATCATGTACACCATCGAACATAGCATCCACTTTAATGTAAAATTAATATTTAATTTAAAAATATTAATAAATATGAAAATTTCATATTCTTTATTTACCTGGGATGTTTCAAATTACTTCACAAAACACCCTTCATCATGAGCCTTAACTTAGACTTATTCAATAATCTATTAATATCCTTCAATACTTCTTGAAATTCCTGAATCATAATTAACTAATCATGATGTTTATAAAACTAAGGATTATTTCACATTGAATTATCTGAGTTAACATTGAATATTGTTTATGTATTTACATAAAATCAAACTCACTGAACCATATTATCTTCACCAATTATTCAATATCACTTATCACAACCATCATCAGAGCACCTCTTTGGGACAACAATCTCTACCTTTTTTACTTTGTTTCCAAACATAGAGCATTATCATTATAATATTATGAAAACATATAAATTGACTATTGAAAAATAATTCAAATCCTACATGAGATAACTTAGTGTATGAAATCATAGAATTTAATAAATAATAAAACTTTTCTACATGATAGAAATCTATATACAACTTCCTAATCATAAACTTTAATCAAAACATTTTCCAATTTTCAAACCTGATAATATATACCACCACTTAAAACAAACAGTTAAAATAGTTCACATGTGTTAAAATCATAACTTATAACTTCTAACAACTCTCTCAAATATATGTTTCCTTTAAAGGGATAAGTCCTCAATGGTAATACACGATAAAAGATACTCCACCAATATTTTATTGTCCCCCCTTGAAAAAAATTGGTTCGAAAACATAAATGAATGATGCTAAATTATAAATTTTCTCTATCATTGCCAATAATATCTAAACAAAAATGATATAGGTGACAAACAATAATATCGTAGACATGTATTGAATTATTTTAGACACATAAATTAAACCTCAGATCCTAAAATGGCTTATTTAATATTTTCTTGGTGATCAAATCTAAAATCATATACACTGTTGAAAAAATTACAACATTAACTTATTCATCTCCATTGGAACAATCATGATGATAATTTTGATATAAATATTCTCAGATCATTATTTATGGTCTATATTTATTGAATGTTTAATGGAATGTTGATTATCGCATGACAATATTATTGCTAACATCACTTCAACATGTATATATTATAAATGGATTTTATTCAACATAAGTGGTGTTGGGAATGGTGGAAGTCACAATGTTGTCCTTATAAGTATTGAATATGACCAAATAATTTTTTTCGAATTCCAGAAAACATATACTTTTCCATGAATAAAATCTCCCGATGATTTAGAATTTTTTTCAATGAACATTTCAAGTCCTGCCTATGTCTAAATTACAAAACTATTCACGATTCCCATTATTATCACATTTCAATACATAGTTAATGGTGAAATATATATACCTATTTACTATATTTTTATCTGTGAAATTATATAATTTTATTTCACATTGATACTAATAAAAGAATTTTAACAAAAATATATAATATCCTATGATGGAGTTGTAATGTATAGTATACCTCCAAATTATCTTTTAGAATTCTTTCAAAACCACACCTTCAACTTGTTCATATTTACACAATTTAGTTCATAATGAAATTGTTTTATAAACCTTCTTGAAATCGTCAAGGATAAACTTATTCAACAGGTAAATATACTAAATTTGTTGAGATAGAAAAATAAAATATTTTTATGTGATATTTGTAAGATAATTGTGTATATAATATCACCAAAAAAGGCATTTCAAAAATCATCTTCAAAAATTTAAAAAACCAAGAACAAAATAATTTATATTCACAGGAAAAGTAATATCATTAATATAAAATTAATAACGTGAAATACATCTCTATCAAATTTAATATAGATATTTTTGCCAAAACAACCTTTCAAAAATAAAAATTTATTTATCTAAGTGTCAAGAAATGATTACCAAGGTCTTGGGGATTTATTTATCCCATATAAAACCTTCATTTACCTAAATATATATTTGATGTATTTTAAAATCATAAAACCAGATTTTTACTCAATATAAATGCCCTATTTCAATTCATTATTGTACTAGGATGAAATAAAATCCATTTTATAAATCCTTAGTTTCCTTTTTGATAAAATGTATTAAAAAATTATTATAGTTTCAAGTCCTATAATTAATGAAAAGGAATCAACAAAGGAAACTCCTTCAACCTATGAGTAACCTTTACAAACTAATCATTCATTATTTCTAAAAAATATACGTTTTATATTCATATTATTTTTTATATCCCCCATGGCTATGATTGTGTTATTCTATTTTAGATTGGGTAGTTAATTAAAAATATCATTCATTTCTATTCGATCCATGTCTTTAATCATTACAACAATATAATCATGATGTACCATTTCTTCTTACACACCTTTTGGATTAACATGAGAGAAAAAATAGATATGAGATGATTTCCTAAAATTTAATCTATTTTGATTATATTTTCCATGATTTTTTGTGATATTTTATGCCTAAAAATTCATTCTAAGAATCAGATGATTTGAATAAGATTTATCTTTTACACTTGAATTTGAGGAATGAACATTACCACTTAAACATAATCTTAATTTAGACCATTTTTTGAAATTTCAACTTGTTGATTCACAAAATAATATTTTCATCATCACTTATGGATCATTTTCATCATAAAATATATATTTAATTTAATAAATATAATATTCTGAAATGTTAGTATTTATCCTATAAATAAAATGATTTTGTATATGAACTACTACAACAATAGACTATATCTATAATTAATGAGATGTGTCATGTTTTAACAATATAGTTTGATCCATTTCCACAATACATAAATTATTTTTTAAGA
Organism: Viscum album; assembly: GCA_963277665.1. Classification (NCBI taxonomy): domain Eukaryota; kingdom Viridiplantae; phylum Streptophyta; class Magnoliopsida; order Santalales; family Viscaceae; genus Viscum; species Viscum album. Next base: position 1,813,654,201 of record OY728136.1, on the reverse strand, counting down.
TACACATGTTTATTGAAATATATATGGTTCACTATGTTAATTATAAATTCCATTTATTTAACGATCAGATTCTGGAACATGATTATTCCTTAGAGTTCATGTTAGATTCCATTCATTTAGCGATCAACTTTTTACAGATTCTAATATATACTACAAAAAAATATAACATGTAATCTAATTAAATTCACCAATAAATGAAATAATACATATATATATATATATATATTAATTTCTTGATTTCATCTTCCTAGGCCTATAATTTTCAATGTGAATTAGCTTCAACAGATGAGTAGTTTTTATTTATAACATCTTATGTAGATAATTAAATATCATTCAATTTTGACAAGAATTACACATCCATTTAACTTCTATTATCAACATAGGATCATAAAAAAAATTTATCTACTAATAAGGTAACACATATTCTATTGGGAAAGATGAATACATATTTCATTCCATAGTTTACTTTCTTTATTAATGATCAAATAAAAATTTTATTACAATTCCAAACTGAAAAAAAATTCTTCTTTTATGCTATAATATTTTTAAGATACTTCCATATTTTATGATCATCCCATAAATCGCACCTTTATAGAAAATTAATTTATTATATTAATCACATAATTATGATAAACTATGAAAATTGAGTTTTAGTATATCAGATTATAACATTATCTTGGATTTCTATTGATCTTTACCAATCATTTTGTATACACCACCTATAATTTTTAGTAACTCATCATTTCCAATGGTCACTATGCCTTATTTACATTTTTCAACACCCATGAGTAGATTAAAATTACATATCATATTTGAGAAATAGTAGTTTCACAAAATCAATGAAAATTACCTTATGGATTCCATGTAAGAATCATTAAAAAACATATATTTCTATTTACCATAATCCATCCTTTTATGGGCCTTCTCAGAACTATCTCATCAGAATATTTCACCTGCAATAAAAACAATTCAACCTTTTAAAAGATTAAAAGTTTACTCACAACATTCAGAAACTTCTTCCAATTATAGAAATCTATTTTTAATTATAAATCTATATTTATAAAAATTTCTAGGTACCAAACCATCTGAACTATAGATTTTATTTAAATTTATTACAACACATTATTTCCATCTTCCCAAAACCATCACTGTATCAAAAACCACCATAAAATAATACATTCCTTTAAAAATATCTTGTTGTACAGATCACAAGACCATTATTTCAACCATATTCCCACCCATGATCTTGAATAACTTTTTTAAAGGAATATTTTTCTGTACCCATATAACTTTATTCTTTAAATAAATTTTCTTTTGGGTATTTTTCCTTCACCTTTAGTAGTTGTTTTTTATTAAAATAGATGTACTCATAACTTCCAAAATATAAAATATCACATTATTTTTCTAAAAAACGGTCTTCTTGATTTTATTATTATTATTCATGTTATTACATAAATATTAATATTATTATCATCCATATGAAATTGTTTATTTATTCTTGGGATTCTCCCATATCTGTACATTCTATAATTTTTAAAATAGAAATCTAATCATAGATATATATTTATTTAATCATATTCCTTATTGATATTGTATTTTTGTAAATGATCATTATATTTAAACTAATACTTCAAATTAACTTCCACATTTATGTTAATATTCTCCTCATCATCAAAAAACTCCTTTAACCCTTCAATTTCATCATGAAACATTGTCTTTTCTTTTTCACTAAATAAATCATCATTTATCATTAATAATTTAATATTCATCTCTGATTTTGGAATATTTGAGAGACATTCCTATAATTATCTCATAAATTTTTTTTCCATATTAAATTCTACATTTTCCATGACTTCATTTCAACATTAACTAGTGTATTATTCATTATTTAACTTATAATGGAAATTTTATTCATCAAAATCTATTTAAATTTTGATCATCACTTCTTTGAAACCAATGTCACTACATTCACACTTAGATAAGAAATTTCCCTACCTAATTTGGAGAAATTTCCCCTCATTCCTTTATTAAAAAACCCATGGTTTTACAAAATTTTATTATTTCTACATAAATAATCAGCATGGTTCTTTTTCATCTTTGTACCTGATAATATCCTCTTTAAACATTTAACTACTTGAATAAAAATTTAAAACTCCAAAAAACCTAAATAATTTTATAGGTAACTTACTGACTAAACAATTCCTTGTATATTATCATATTTTTTTATATTGGATATATTATATTATTAAAAATTAAGACCCAAATAAAAATTTGAATTAGAATAAAAAAAATCTTCATCAATGGAAACATTATTCTTCAAGATTTCTTGATTTTTTTCTTTAGAAGGTATTCATTTTTCAGATGTCAACTTATTCTTGATAGAACTATCATTTATAATTTTAAAAATTTATTATAAAAATTTGTAAATCATCAATAGAAATATCACAAGGTCATTTTATTATATAAAAGAGACTTTAGAATCAAACCTATCTTGTAATATAAATAATATCATTTCAATAATATTAGAATCATACTACTTATCATCATATCCTATTATTGTTTTCACCACTTCATTAACCCATATAAAAAAATCAATACATACATTATCATGAATCAATAGTTCTGCATACCTATGTTTATAGAATTTCTAAGTATCTCACTTTAATTCATTCATTATTTAATAGATATTTTATGTTTATCCCATATTTCATTATTTCTCTTGATTTTATCAAATTTTAAAAACTATCTTTTTAATATGTAAGGGAAAATAACATTCATTGTACAACCATAATTCTCAAAATTTATCTTATCATCTATTTTAATATAAATACCTTCGTCTCAGGGAAGAAAGCCCATTATGTGTGACTTTTAATACATCATAACTGATTTATATTAGGAATATATTCATCATGTCATTCCATATGTTATAGGTTTTCCCATCATATATATGAATCCCTTTACTATTCATAAAATTGAGATTTATGATTACATGCGCCATAAATTTCAATACTGACACCTGAAACCGATAGAAATTTTGTCTCAAATAGAAAATCACCAAATTGGGGAACCTTTACTATAATATATCTTTAAATGTAACCTTCATTATTTTTAAGGATTCCCTGAGAGGTGAGGGAGGTGAATCAATGATCCAATTAATTTTTATCTTTCCTTGTTAAAAGAAACTTATTCAGTGTTCATATTGATTTCTTAATGTTTTCAAACACACACACATGAAGAGAATAGTATATTTACATGGTGTACCTCTAAATGAGAAGGACAATAGTTAGTGTGATACTCATTCCAATGAAATCATACAACCCACTAGTTCTATTTTATTGGTGTAATGAGTGGGGATAATCATTAAACTCTTTTTACAACAAGTCTCTTTAATGTGATAGTGATTCCCACACTATTATAAAGATAACAAACCTAAAATAAACAAGAATAAATACTTAGAAACATTGAATTAATTTTTTGATGCGTTACTAAAATTTCTATTCAACATTAACCTGTATAATCACTGTTAATATCTCTCATATATATTAATGTTTTCACTACCCACTCTTTTATCACTTCACTTATTCGTCATCAACCATCTGTACTTCTTCATCTCTCTTATTTTATTCTTCTTACCCACACCCCATAATTTTCATAGTTGAAAATATTAATGAATAATGATAAATTATAACTTTCAAATTTGAATTCAAATATATAACTTTCTATGTTTAATTCAACTTCTCCTGTGGAATTTTGAACTATTGGATCTTATTGATTCTTCTAGATTTTTTTATTCATATAAAAATCACCCAATAGATTGATTTAGGGGGCCCTTAGATCATCCAAGAATCAAGATCATAAAAAATAATCATAACTAAAAGAAAATACCTGATGTGTCTTCCACCAGATTATGGTACATACGACATTGATGTTTTCCCTTAAAAACAACATGAACCATGTGAATAGTCTTTCTAGATCATACTATTTAAATCAATTAATCCATATAACAACCATATCTTCCTCCATAATGAGTTCTCTCCCTTTGGTATTCTATTTTGAACTATAAATCCACATTTTGACCATGGTCTACTTCAACCACCAACACGGGAATAGTCGCTTGCCCATTTAATATTGGTACGATAAAGGATCCCCTAGGGGACCACCATAAATATTTTTCACTTGGTAATTTTTTACTGTAACACAACCAATGAAACACAACCATTAAATCACCACGTTAAATAATTGTGTCCATCCTGGCCTCCTCTCCATCTTCACCACAACTACTACTAGGGTGTGGTCTTACCTGTGTTGTAACTTCCTTTAAAAAATTACTTCCACCATGAGTTTGGTATTGAAAACATTAAAAAATATTCCAATATCATTTAACACATCCTGAAATTCCAAAATCATGATTGATGAATCATTATTTATATAAACATAAAGATCATTTCACATATAATTTTTTATTTTATAATTTAATACAATTTTGGTATTGGAAAAAAATATAACACACTCAATCATATTATATTCACTATGTTTTAAAATTCACATATAATAAGTATCATCTCAAATCTTATTTATATTTATATAGTTATATATGATTGATGTAATTTATTATGATTACCCTATATGACCAATGATGGTTCGAGGTACCTATTGAGCATGATTGTTCAAGTATATTCTAATGGGTATGGACAAAATTATGTATGTTATATATACATACAATAAGCCGGTTTTAAATGAGTTATTAGAGTTTTATTTAACTCAAGATGATTATAATCTAATGGATAGTACATATGATGTTTAAGAAGATGGTTGAGTCTAGTATCGTCCTTATATTGGGTAGCTTTGTTTTGGTTTTAGCAGGTAAGAGAGACCTATAATAGGGATTTTTCATGGTTCAAAATTGTTTTATTTGTCCTATTGGTGAGATTAATTGAGGGTACACAGAAGAATTCAATATTTTATTGATATTTTATGAGCATGGTGAGATTTGAAAGTAGGAATATATAGTGGTTTAATAGTGGGTGGTAAAAGAAAAACTCAGGGGTGTTTTATCATATGGTTTAGAGGATGTACTGTCATAGGTATTATACTAGGGTAAGTCGAGAATAATATTGGAATAATAATGTGTAATTTAACATAATTATGGGGAAAATGTGTTTGTTTTTTTACAATGAGGTCTATGTGTTATGGATTTTATGTTGAATTTAGAATCCCCTAGGTACCTTATAGACAAGCATCCGGTACATAATGGGCCAACAATGGTGGGGTGCTTCATGAGGTCCATCAACCTCCCTCTTGACCAAGATAAGGTACCCTATGGGTACTAGGTACATAGAGGTAGGGGATTGGGTACATGGTGGTAACCTATGGTGTTTTTAAAAAAATAATTGAATTAATTATAATTTTTTACATTAACTTAAATGATTGGTCAGCTAATTTGGTCTCCAAAAAGGTAGGTAAATCCCCTCCACTTCCTTTTATTATCTCTTCTACCCAAGGTGGGATATTCATCATTGGGGTTTTGTTCGTGGTTCAATATATCATAGAAGGTATCCATGAGTAATATCCCACTAATTTGATGTTCACCATCATCCATTTATTTCACCATTATAACAAGTTTCAACAAAAATATATATTTTATGTAGTTTACATTTTTTTTCTTAATCTATTCCTCCCATTGATGAATCAATATGTTAGATTCGACTTATGGGCCTCTATTAGTTCTAGGTAGATTGTTTCAAGATGTTTCCATTTTTATATGTGAACTTATGTTTCATGTGGTATACTATCATGTGTAGGGCCATGTGTGTGAGCTAGAACAGATCCAAATAAAATTTCTATTATTTGTATGTTATTACTTGGGGAAATATAATGTGGGTAATGATTTTGTATGTTATTTAAGGTTTTATTGTTATTCGATGCTCTCAAGTATTTCATATAAATTTATATCATTATGTAAATTAGTTTGTTATTGAATGGTTTTCTTGATATGGTTCCTTTATAATGTAGTGTGTATTGCTTATGTGGAAATAGGGAAAAACAACACACTTTTGTGACACGGTTAATAATGAACACTATCATGGGTGGTGATTAAGGTATGCTATGATAATTATGTTAAAATATTATTATTTATTTCCTCTCACCACATGTTTTTGGTCATTGGGATTGTGTCCACATAGGTAAGGGACTATGAGGTGGTTATGAGAACAAGTTTTTTAGTGGTGTCCACCTTTGATGAATGTATAAGGATTATAGTGTTAAGAATTAATTAAAAAATGATACATTGTACATGTGCCTGGGATCCTGTAGTGATTTAAATAACTGGTTGGGAGTAGATTCTCTATTCATGGTTGTTGAGCTATGAATTTGATATTAGACTATCGTGTGTGGATCAATGATAACACATTCACCATGTTTCCTTGAGAATGTAAATGAAATTTTTATTGTATATGTTATGAGGAGTTTTCATCATTATCTCTAATGTGTGTTCATACTATAGGTGTGTCTACCCACTCCATTACTAGACTAATCTTGTAAAGTACTCACCAATTTCATGATAATTATAGTATGGAGTTGGTTATATAGTTTTCATGTATTAGTATTTTATTTCAAGTATACTTGAATACATATGAATATTATCCAGTGTAATCATCACTGGTTTTAACCCCCCCCCCCCCAAATATTTTTTATATTGTTATCATTAAAAAAAATTTATTTCTCTGAGAGCTTATTTTACATGCAATGTCGAGATTAAAAAGACCATGATTTACAATTGAAATATTATTACTTCCTAGTCATTGGATTAGAATATCTGAACAAAATTAACTATAATATTTAAAACAATGGTTAAAAAATTTATAAAATAAATTCATTGGTTATCAATTGATTACAAATGAAAATAAAATCAGTTTATATTAAATGATATTTTTTATAACAAACAATTATCATGCACGAAATGTGTTTTTATGTTAAAAAAATTAAATTATTTAATATTTATGAATGATCTTAATGAAATTTATATATTTAATTTTCAATAAAATTTAATAACATTCATCTAATTGTTTTATTGTTTTGGTATAAGAATAAATTATTCTATATGCTTAAAAATGGGTTTGGTTTGATTTTTTGTTGTTATGTGAAAATAGTTTTTTTAAACTTTTAAAATTTTAATCATGAAAAATTGATTTATTTTTATGAATCAGGTTGATCAACATTGATAAAAATGTTCAATTTATTGGACATCATTAATAATAATCTTGTTAAATATTTATGACCTCGGAAATGGGGAAACATGTAAAATATTGTTAAAAAAATCGGGATATAGATTTAAAATTTATATACCTCTTTAATATTTTGTATTTTATGGGTGGAGTTCAGCCATGATCATTATATATTAGAAAATATATCGATTTTGTTCCATTTTTCTTTGATTATGACCATTATTATATTTTATGGAATACAAAAATAAAAAGTGTCTTTCTTTTGATATTTATAACTCAATTATTGTTTCATAAAGATAAAAATGATCAATTTTGTTTTAAATTTTTATTTGAAATATTTAATAATTTTTATCTTGTTAATTTATTTTAAAATTGTAGTTATGGAATTGTAACAATAGATGTTTATTAAATAATGACACTATATTTGATCGTATAATAGAAAGATAAAATAAGAGTGTTTGAAAAAAATAAAAGTAAAAACATTTTGCTGAATTAATGTATTCTATTTATTTTTTAGATAAATATACCCTAATAGTAATTTTAAAATAATTTTTTTAACACCATTTAAATCATTTTGTCATTAATGTTAAACATTTTGAATAATCTTGAAAATGACATTAATGGTTTTTTATATTAAAAAATATTTTATATAATTAAATAATTTTCATAAAATTTTTATCTTCATCCAGGATAATGGGATATGGTTTTGAATATCATGCATTATCTAATTATGGGTAACTTTTCCATTTATATTACCAATCATAACACTTAAAGTGTAAAAATTTGATATCATGATAAATTTCAAAAATGGTAAACGGGGATTAAAACTAAGAGTTAAGTGTTAAAAATATCTTAAACATGTCAAAATAATATTGTATATATTTTTTTGACTCTATACAAATCAATGATTAGAAATATATATTTATATCCATATTTATTAGAAAATTAATTTATATTAATATAATACTTTATGTAATTCCATGTGTGCATGTCCCCTTACAGATAAAAGGGATCCTCCATTCCATACTTATTCATAATCTTTAATCCTTTTATCTATACTAAAACCTAACCTACTATCATCATATAATATTTCCCTACATACTATACCTTATTTTATTAAAAAAATACCATCGTGTGAAGTCTTAAGGTGTAATCCAATAATATTTTCTCAACAAAGAGGGATAACTCTTTACTGGGTACTTTCAATGTTATTTTTTGTTCTACCTCCAAAAAAATAATAAAAATCCATTATATATTTACTAATTAATATGATAAATACAATAATTTTTAATTGTTATTATTTAATTTAAATTATGAACTTCATTCCCATTATATGTGAAAGAAATAGACGATCGTTGAAACATGAGATCTACCACCTCTACGAAGAGATGTGTTACATTTTTCATAATTTCTTTACATTGATGGTTAAAATGATGGATTTATAGAATATATATCATATTTATGATATTATATTATTTATATAAATTTTATTTATTATTTATATTTCTTTTATATCATCCCTCAAGAATTAGAAACATCACTCGTGTGTATTTATAGATTCCAATCTTCACCAAGTGATCTCATTAAATTTTCATCACAACACTATATGAACCAAAAAATAATTGCATATAATTTTTAAAAATGATAATAATGATATTATTAACATTATTAATATGATGAAATGATGATTGAAGTATAATTATTGAGACTAACAAACTTAAAAATGTATTAAAAATATACATTTATCAATATGAATAGTGATTTTAATAATGATCTTATAATAAATGGGAGATATGAGGTTATAAGTATATAATATATTTTATGATATATATCATTGTGAATTTTTCATATATTTATACCAATAATATAGTTAATTAATAATAGGATCGATAATGTATTAACTAATATGGGACTTGAGGTAATGGATTTATGTTACAATCAAATTTTAATCCGGATTGTTTATATATGTACTTCCATTGATGAAATAATATGATAATTATTTGATAAATACATTTCGATCTTCTTATATACAATTTATTTATTTATTTTTCATGTCTTAATTTTATTTTATATATAATTTTCAACCAAAGTTTTCATAAAATGTATAAATGGAAATTCCTCTTTATTTCTTATTATTCAATTAGAAAAAAAATATTCTATGTCCATGATTTGAAATATATATTATAGGATATTTTTTATAGTCTTAAATAATTATTTACATTCATTTTTAACCATGTATGTATTTTTAAAAATTATTAAAAAGAATCTTCTTTTCATTTTATGATCTTGGAACTTTTTACTGATATTCTGAACATAATCTTTGTTTTTATGATTATGAAATGCATAGAATTTACCCCTGACATAAACACTGATTACAATAAATCTACCATTACATATTTCTATTATTGTATTCAAAGAAAATATATTCCATAATTATTTTTAAATGTTTATATTTTTTACAATTAGATTCAAACAAAAAAGATTATTTTCCTTAAGAAATATGGTTGTTGTCATTTGAAGACATTTTCCTCTATGAAAACATCCATTGATGTCACTTATCCTTTAATTAAGATATGGAAACATGATATCAACCTTATTTTTTATCATTATGTTTTATTATTATTTTGATAATATGATTATGAAACCCATCAATTTATCATGAGTTTTTCTATGATTAAATGGTGAAATGTTTTTGAAAACTATTAAATTCTATGAGTTTTGTTTTGTTGAAATGATGAATTGTTTATGATATTTTGGAACACATATTAATTGTTTTTATTATGTGAAATGTGGTCCTATAAAACCATCTAATTAATTAGGTAGAAAATTATGAATTGTGATATAATTATGGGAAATCAGTGGATGTTCTCAATCCACTATTGGAAATAGAGGGGTATATTTGACCCACAATGATATAGAAAATAGGTTTAAATGCATAATCATATATTATATGGGAAATAGGTTTTAAATCATTATTTTTTATGATATTATGGTATCAGTATATAACCATGACATATGATATAGAATACTTTTCTATTATGATTCAACAATCATATCATGTGTATTTATGATTATGATTTGAACTTTTGGTTTATGATGTTTTCACAATAGAATGATTCATTTATTTTGAAAAGAATATGATTTATGATATATCATTGGATTATGATATATGTAATATCGAGTATCAACCTTTTATGTTAGGATTATAATATCATACCCTTATGTTTATCTTATTCTTTTGTATGATCATCAATTTTTATCTCCCATTATTACTTATACGAATCATCTGAACTCGCTCAATCTTTTGATTCAATTCCCCAGTTTATGAATAATGCTTTAAAGTGTGGTATGTAATGAAGGGTACATTGTAGGAATAAAATTATGAGATTTGGCCAATATTTTACCTAAATATGTTTTTATGTATCTAGTCTCTAAGTACACTAATCCATTATTCTTCTAGGGTGTGTAATGTTATTATTTGTATTTAGTATCAATTTATAAAAAAAATATTTATGTATGAAATTATTGGTCACCATAGTTGGAATCAGAGAAGGGTTTAATTATATTTGGATATCTGGATTTGAGAATTTTTTAAATACCCTAGGGAAACGTTTATGTGTTGGATATCATCCAAATATATATAAAAATGGATTTCATTTTTCATAGAAAATACATCTTTATATGGATACTATAAATCAGATGTTTATATCGATTAAATGCATCTATTGTAAAAAACTCTGAAAGGGGAAAATTAGGTATTAATGAGATCTTCATCGGTGCAAGATGACTTCTCATAGGATAACACACCTAGCTAGATAGACAATGTGATATTCTTGGATTAATTCATATTTTTATTATTAACCATTATGAAGGATTTTAATATATAACAAAACTGAAGGACCTATGTTAAATATATAGTATGACAGATTGAAAATAATGTTTCATTATCAATAAATCCTATGTATTATTTTTGATGATTATATATTTATTCACTCTTATTATTGTAACATTACTATTAAATTATGATTTTGGTTTTAGTTAATGGCAGTATGTATAAAGAACCATGCTAACAAAAAATTTGATATAAAATGAAATTATTTTCATCCTATTCAATATAATGAAAAAGGATCTATAAAAAAAATTTCAATGCTCACACAACTTTCTAAATTCTTGAATTATTTTGAGCCACCAAATGATCAATGGAGGTAACAATGTAGTTTTTAGTCATTCATGAGAATAGATATACCATATGTTAGAGGGTATAATGATCCACTGGTTGTTGAGGGACGGAGTTGTTGCATTGAGAAAATATTTTATGTTCTATGGTTTTTGGAACATGAAAAATTTGTCTTAGAAATTTATTATTAGGAATGAAAAGTACATCAATGGTGGAATCTTATTAAAAATTCGAATCAATAGGAAGAAATTTTATTCTGATTATGAGATGAGTTTTTCATGATATTTTTTAATAAGTACATCCCTCATTTTCTATGTACATAAATGGATATGTAATTTCTTTGTAAAAATTAGAAGTATTTTAAATCCATTGGTACCTGTGTCGAAAATGTAATAATACATGCTTAGTATGATTCATGTTTAATCATCATCCCTAAAAGTCAAAATGATCTACTATTTGGTGTCTTAAAACCAAGTCTCTAAAAGTAATTATAAATAAAAATTTGTAGTGTGTTTGAATAAATAATTAGGTTCACATTCAAGGTAAAAATAGAAATTATAAATTCCAATCATTCTTATGGTTTTGATAAGATAAAGTGGATGTAATCTCAAGAAAACATTAACAAATTACAAGTTAGAAAGAAATTCTATTCATATAAATTCTAAATATATTGTAAGAAACATCAAGGGAATTGATTTAAGGAAATTTGGTGGTTCATTAAATTTATAAGGGTCGGCCAAATATCTCATGAATGTTAAAAGGCGATGATGAGCCTAATTGATATAATGGAAAAATAAAAGATGACAGATAATGCACCATATGTAATCCAACGTCCAAAATTCAAGTAGATAGGGTATTAATCCAACATGTTCAAGAATCTAATGGTTTATGATGATGTTCTACATCAGAAACCTATTATATCCAATGTTTATGGTAAATATCATGAGATCATAGGATCTGAATTTGGTGACAAGAATAAAATGGTGAATGGTACACATATCAACCACTCTATAATTTCTAATGTCTTATTTTATTCTTATTGTACCTACTATTTTAAACTATGGAATATTAATATTTTATCACATTACCATATCAATGACTATATGTTTGGTTGTTAATGAAAATACGTAATGGTATGATGATTTCATATCAATTTTATAGATCTTTTATGAGTGAAGATTTTGGGAATTAGGTTCATACAAATATTTTGTTTCTCCCTCTAGTTCAATTTTATGTGATTATTAGAAAGTATTTTCCTTTGTTATATATACCCCATATCAATTAATAATTAATGTAAGTATCATTTATTATTCCTAATTTTCCTATGATCGTTTATCAATGCCAATATTAATAGAAACTTTTAATAGAAATTAATTCTATTTTATTGATCATAATTCCTCTCCATGTTGTGTATTTGTCTTGCATCATTAAAGAGAAACTAAAAATTGAATATACTTATAGAACCCTCGGTTTTAACTAACTAACCCTATATTTGTTATTTTTAATGTTATAATTTATATGGGAGATGTTTGGGACAGTATGAAGAACTTTTAATGGCTTTTGGGGACTTTCAATAGGTGCATGATGGGAACATGGTCTAGGAAATTCGTGTAATAACTATAAGAAATCGTGCATAGTGAGACATGAGATAAAGGGAAGGTGCATGGGTTGTGTATAGTATTTCTAAGCCATTTTTAAGCCTAGGAGTGTATATGACACATGAAATTGTTTCCATTAGAACTTTTGGTGCATGATTTGGAAATTTTTTGAGCCAACCCTAACAAGTAACTTCTTGGGAGAAAAGATGGTTCATAATTAGTGAATGTTTTTCCTAACGGTGTGACAAAATATGCACAAGTAAAAAGTGATATCCTAGATTTTTATATGTCACACATTGTGGTGTCCAACTCTATTTTTTATACCTATGTAGTACTAATATGATTATGTCTCTTAAAAGAGGAAAAATAAGCTTCTACCATAGATATAGAGGTGACATGAAGGCTTCTCATTGAGTTTTGAAGTCGGATTCTTGCACTAAGTGAACATTTTTTTTGTTCATGGAAAATTTTCTAAGATCAACCTTTCAATATTTCTCAGTTTTTTATATCTATTTCTATTGTTTAATTATATAACATATTTCATTCAGAATATATTTATATTTGGTTTTGTTTATTCTAGGGGAAGTGATATAATGTGGGGTTTTGGATGTTCAATATGGTTCTATTGGATATTGAGTGTCATTATTTATTATTTCAACAAAACCTGAAGCACGTGGCTTCACCCTCGAATCCTATATTATTGAATTTAAGGATTTGTTTGAAATATATTTTCTTGATTTAAATTGATTGTGGATTCATCATGAAATAATTGTCGAAAACTGTCTTGAGTAACGGTTTGTGGAATTAAAATAATTATTTGTTTTTTGGAAATTTATTTACGTAACATGATATTAAAATGATGGTTTTAAAATTCTGGTTTATTTTTGATGTGTCGAAATTATTTTTCAATAAATATTTGTCTTTATATTAATGGTCATTTATGAAAATTCAATAAAATATTGTATTTATTCAACTGGTGGAATAGATGGTCCGAGAATGGTTTTTCATAATGGTTGGTGTGAGTTCATTTTTAATTTATGAGGATCAGTTGAAATATGAATTTGTGATTAGTTCCAAATATTTAATGGAACATGGGATTTAATTTCCTTATAATCACTTGGTAGATCATTGAGAAACCACTCATGGGTATGTAATTTTCATAATTATGGACGCATAGTTGGATGTGATGATATGTGTAATTGAATGGTTATACCCAAATGGATGGTGAAAAATTGTTTAAAGTATTTTTTTGGTTGTTTTGGATAGAACGTGGTGTTGCTTTTGGGAATATGGTTTTATTTTTAGTTGTCTATATTTTATATAAACTATTTTATAAATTGGTTTGTTGAAACTGTTTTCTACAAATATTTCTTACATGTTATATCCTAGTTGAATGAGTAGGTATGTCATTGGGGAAAATATATTGAGTTTCTTTAATCACCCCAACATTCTCCATTTAGTTCTTTTGTAGAAGTTTTTTTTCCAAAACATAAAAAAATTAATGTATCTCAAATTATTAGTAGTACATCGTGATACTTGGGATGTCGGTGGAGTTGGAGAATTGACCATGTGGAGTTTTAGAGATATTTGGTCATCTTTGAGTTTTGATAGTTTTTTCTTCCACTACGTACTTGATATTGTCGTCCTTTGTTGTGGTACTGTTTTGATGGTTTTGACATAAATGTAATGTCTGGTTTGTTTTCACTAATAGAATAAGTTGTGTAGTTGTTTATTTTGAGAAATGATTTATGACTTGGTGAAAAAATATTATTTTTTTTAAATGTTGAAATAGTTTTCTAATGAATGACTGTTAAAGGATCATTATTGAGGTATTTTGGAAGTCATTTTATTTTCAATATCGAGTTGAATTTTTTTTAAAAGTGTTGAAACTGAAAAAATATGATTTGGAATGAATATTTTTTGTAGTAAGTTGTGATTGAATTTAAAATTGCTAACACATAAGTTAATATATATTTAGATTTGGTGTGTGTTGTTTTTTTAGAAAATACAACATAATAGGGATTGTAGAAACCAACTTGAGAAAGGCGTTAAGAATGTGGTTTCACCTAAGCCATAGGTGAACCAATAACTAGTTTAGAAATTATTTCATATAATTTAGGTTAAAGATATCAAGAACATGAGGTACGATCTAAGAAAAGTGGATTATTTTTTGCAGTTCAAGAAGAAGAATCCACCTATATTTATTTTTGATTCTGAACCAAAAAAGGAAGAGGTGTAGCTGAACATGATTAATCATATCAAATACCTCATCTTCAAACTGTTGGAGTTGAAAGTCAAGTTGGAACCGTATATGATAGAGGATCTCTCACACTATTAGTCGGATTTTTCCATTTGGGATAAATTAGACCAATTTCATGCATGGGATGATTTTTTGGATTGTTTATTGATCAAATCTATCGTCAAACATTCATGATATAAAGAACGAGGAACTTCTTCATCCTAAAGCAAGAAAAGTATTCTTCCACAGAGTATGTGGATAAATTCATGATTTTTGTATGATTTTCACCCTATGTTGATCCTAATGAATCTTTAAAGGTATGGATAATACAATTGGATATGATGAAGTTGATTCTCTTGAAGATTGTGGTGCGTTGTATTACAGATTATATATAGATGTTCAATAGAGAAATGGTCGTTAAAAGGGACATCTCAGGAGCTACAGGAAGAGGAAGTATGTTAATACCTATAAGAAATGGCGCAAAATCTAATGATGGGAGAAATAGGAATAGAGACACATACTTCCAAGGTGGGGCATGAATCTAAATCTAATGATTAGATCAATGGATCTTCCTCCAAGACCCATGACCAAAACTAGATGTTTCTAATGTTGTTCCTTCAACCAAATGAATTAAGAGTGTTCGAAACCACCATGAGCATGCCGTAATTGCAACAAAATTGGTCATTTTTAGCACTATTGTCATAGTTCTCTATGGTCTAGGGCTTGGGACACTACTCAAGTATAATAGGCATCTTTTGATTTGATGGGGCTAGGGAATAAAAATCAATATCTTTAGTATAATAGAGCTATCCCTAGTGATTCTAGGAATTCCATGACTCTTATGGTTGTGCAATATCAACTGGGAAATATGGAGAAAAGTGTTTTGAGAAAAAAATTACTAAGATATGAGAATGTTATTGTGGATGATCATCCTGGACCATCTTTGGTGATAGGTATGTTTCTTTTTAATTCTACCCTTATGCAATTGTTATTTGATACTATTTCATCCCAATCCTTTATTTCATTTCATTTTTTGGATTCATTGATTTTAAAATTTTATATGATTACATCATTAATAATACATGAAACTATTCTTGGTCAAAGAGAATATAGTGATTAAGTGTGTATAACATGTTCTATGAATGTTCATGGAGCTAATATGAAGTGGAACTTCTCTATGATTGATATTTTTTTATATTATGTAACTATAGGTATAGATTGGTCGACAATGTTAAAAAGTCATATCAACAATTATATTAGAACAATTATTTTTTGTAATCGAGGTTAGTTCTTAGCATATCTTTTTAGGAGAAAGTAATGTAATGGTTAGTGAACAATGATTGGTGTTACTAGTAGTTGGAAGTATATCATAATATATGGTGGTGGTGAATTTGGAATCTATGGAAGATAACAAGAATAATAGTATTCCAGTAGCGATGGATTAGTTTTGTGATGTTTTTAACAAAAAATTCTCAGGGGTTCCACCTATAAGTGAAGTCTAGTTTATGATTTATCTCTTCAAAGGGACTAGTAATCTCTCACTTCTATCATGTACAATGGCACCAAAAAAATTATGGAAATTGAACATTTAATTGGAGGAGATCAAAACAAAATGTTTTATTCATCCGAGCACATCAACTTGGGAAGCACAGGTCTTATTTGTGATAAATGAATATTTAACTATAAGGATGTATGTTTATTATACTAAGCTTAACCAAGTTATGATAATGAATATATATCCACTTCTACAATTTGATGATATGCTCTGTCAATTGAGGGAATCTCAGTTGTTCTCTAAGATTTACATATTTCTAGGATATCACTAATTGGGAGTTTAGAAGGATGATATTATGAAAGAAACTTTCATAAGTTGATATATCCATAATGAAAATGTTGTTTTTCTATAGATATTATATATGAAAAGGTGTTCATTATTGAATTGATGAATCAAAAATTTTAGAGGTATGTAGATTCTATTTTATTACTGTTTTTGGATGACATATTATTGATTTCAATGATATGGGATGAGCATGAGCAACACAAAGAGATTGTGTTAGGAATCCTGATGGATCATCTATTGTTTTCCTAATAATCAAAGATTCATTTTTTGATATGATCAGTTTTCTTCCTTAGACTAGTAATTTATTGAAGGGGTTGTTTTAGTGGATCCAAAGAAGATATATTTTATTTTCTCTAGGAAATATCCAAAGAATGATTTTGAGATATGATTCTATCTTGGTCTATTTGGTTATTAATGGATATTTGTTCATGTTTTTTCATGAATATCTTCTCATATGATTTCTTTGAAAAAGAATAATGATTCATTCAATTGGGATGAGGAATACTAGAGATTTTTTCAAGAGATAAAGTTCCACATTACATCAGCTCAAATCTTTATTTTTTTCAGAATCAGGATTTGGGTACATTCTGTATTGTGATGCATCAAGATTAGGATTGGGATTTGTACTCATGCAAAGAGATCATATAGTGCCTTATGAATCATGAAACTTATGAGTGTATGAGAAGAAATAAACAACATATGATTAGAAGTTAGCTTCCATACTCCATGATTTGAAATATTTGGGCCATTATCTCTTTGGTGATAAATGTACTGTGTTCACAGATCACAAGATCTTGAAACATATTTCCTCACAACGAGATTTGAATTTGAGAAAAATAAGATGGATAGAGTATCTCTAGCTATTCAACATTTACTTGATGTATACCCTGGGTAATGGAGATTTTGTAGCTGATTCATTAAGAAGAAATTTGTACACTCAGTTAAAAAAAGAAGCTTCAAATGATAAATAGTTGATGTCGGTCCTAGAAAACATACACTTGGGTTTTGAAGAATATGTTAAAGTTAATGTTTTCTTTCTAGTTTTAGTGTATAATTATTTGGTTAATATGGTTATATAGGTACAAGTTTCCAATTCAGAATGACTTTCAATGAGTTCAAAACTCAATAGTGCGGAGACCTTTAAGGGATGGAAGCTGGATGAGAGTTCAATGTTGTGGTTCCGAAATTGGATGGTCATACTTATGGATTGTCAAGAACAACTTATTCATGCTTACCAACATTCAAGATCGTTTGTTCATCTTGGAATACATAAGATGTATAAGGCATAGAAAACACACTTTTGGTGGATCAACACAAATAAGTAGGTGGATGAGTTTGTTTCAAGAAGCTTAATATTTTAGCAAGTTAAGGAGGAGAATCAATGACTAGCAAGTATGTTGCAGTCTTAATGGATTCCTATTTTGAAATATGAGAATATAGCCATGGTTTTTTAATAGGTCTCTAATGAAAGGATCATAAATACAATTTGTTTTGGGTGATAGTGGATCGACTCACCATGTCAACTCATTTTATCTATATTTGTGAATCTCATATGTTGGAGGGCTTATCAAAAATCTATATATGTGAAGTTTTAAAGAGGCATGATGTATCAATTTTGATTGTATTATACATAGATCTGAGGTTTACTTCTCACTTACTGGAATCCATATTGAAGGTCCTTGGGACTTAATTTACTACAAGTACTTCATTTCATCCTCATATGAATAGAAAATTCAAAAGGATGACACAATCTTTGGAAGACATGATGACACATTGTGTAATGGATTTTAGTGGCTTATGGGAAGAGCATGTACCAATAGTGGGGTTGTTATATAAAAACATCTATTAGGCCTTGATAAATGTGGATCCTTTTCAAGTATTATATGGGAATCCATGTCGTTCTCAACTTTGTTGGGTAGAAATTGCTGAGACATCACTATTTTGGTTGAGCCTTGTCCAAGAAACTACGAAGAAGATTAAATTGATTATAAAATAGATAAATATGGATCATAGTCATACAAAATCATATTTGGATCATCAATGATGATTTTTTTCATTCACAGTGGGTTATAATGAGTTCTGGAGGATATATTCGAGACATGGGAATTATCATTTTGGAATGAGGGAACATTATCTCTTTGATATATAGGCCCTTTTGAGATACATGAAGGTTTTGGTGAGGTGGTGTATCATTTTTCATTTTCACCATGATTTAGCGAGGTTCATGATGTGTTCCATGTATCACAATTGAAAATGTATCCACATGATCATAACCATATGGTCAAATGTGACCATGTTGAACTCGATTCAGATGAATCATTGGTATATATCCCAGTATGGATTGTGGATTGACAAGAAAAAGTGTTACATGAAAAAATCATCATTGTACTACAATTATTATAGAAAAATAGTCATATTTAGAAATATATATGGGAATTTGGGATATAAATTAAATATAAATTTCTGAAACTAATTCAGGGAATCAATATTTTTCAACATTCGAGGAAAGGAAAGGAAAATGATGGGGATAATGTAGCACTGCCATTTTCATGTAACTAGCCATTTATTTGGGTTTTTAAGGTTATAATGTATAGGGGTAATGTTTGGGATATTTTCTAAAACATCTAGATTGTTTAGGGGGATTTTATATAGGTGCAAAGTTGGTGCATATATTGGAAAACCATGAAACACATACAGGAAGTCGTGCACAGTGAGATACTGGCTAATGGGGCAGTACATGGTTTGTCTTAATCATGAAGAAGCCTAGAAGAAACTATTCCACATTAGATAGTGATATTATTTAATGGCTAGTTCTTATTTTTGGAAACCATGTGATACAACCATGTGATGTTACTACTTGGGATAGATACAGTTGCATGATTAGTGCATGGTTTTCTTAATCGTGTGACTAACCATGCATAGGTTAAAAGTGAAGATCCCAAAATTTTGAATCTCACACATTTTAGTCTCCAACTCTACTATTTTTCCTTCTATATATCCCTAAATATACATTCTATCTTCCTGAATACTATGTAAGATTCTACCATTAATCCAAGGGCAATTTTATGGCTTATCTTGGTTTTCGAAAGATAGATTCTTCCAGTAAGTGATTGTTCATGGTTTTCTTAGAATTTTTACTTTGATATACTACTCTAAATATCTCAGTTACTTCAATATATGTCTATTTTTTGATATATAAAGGATATATTTTTTCCAAATATGTTTATATTCTATTTAGATCAATATATTGGAAGATATATAAATAAGGGTTTTAGTGATTCAGCCCAGTTTTGTTGGATTTGTAGTGTCATTCTTTTTTTTCAACACACAATATGAGGTAGGTGGATTGACACTAAAATAAAATATTTTTGAACATGATGGATTAGTTTAAAATAGATTTTTTTAATATAAATTAATTCTGTATTCAGTGTTCATTGATTTATGAAAATCTTATTGAGTGGTGATTTGTGGAATTATGTAAATTCGTTGTTTTGTTGGAATGTGATTTTTTTAACATGATTTTAAAACTTTGGTTTCATTTTTATGCATGAAAATGTTATTTCAATAAAAGATTATTTTTATTGAAATAATTTTTTAAAATTTTTTAAATAATATAATTGTTTTATTAAAATGGTCTAAATGATGGTTTTGATATGGTTTTTCATGATAGTTGGCGTGATTTCATTTTACATTTATGAGGCCTGGTTGATATATGATTTGGTTCTTCATGCCAACAGTGTAATTAAAAATGATATTTCATTACCTTTTGATGGCTTATAATATTGACGAGAAACATTTCTAGAGTTTGAAACTATCAAAATGATGAATGTATGGATGGATGTGTGGATATGTTGAATGGAACAGTTATACAAAAATAGGACATGTGAAATGGTTTAAAGTATTATTTAGTTGTTTTCCATTGAACTTCATATTGTTTTGACAAAATGGTTTTATTTTGACTTATTTATATTTTTATATAATTCATTTTATAAATTTTTTTATATAATATATTTTATATAAATGTTGTTGACATCTTATATACAAGTGTCTTGAGTAGTGAAATCATTGGGGAAAATCTACTGAGATTCTTTACTCACATCTACTTTGGAACATTGGTGATTTTATAGAAGTTTATTATTGGGAAATGGGAAAAGGTAAAGTATCACACATCTATGGTACTAATTCTTGGTACATCGGCTAATGGTGGTGTTGGAGACATGATCATTTGGACCTTAGTAGTTATTTGTTCCTCTTGGAGTTTTGATAGTTTTGTATTCCGTTCTGTACTTATTATTCTTGTCTTCATTTGTGGTACTATTCAAATGGTTTTCATATAAATGACATTTTTAGTGTTCTTTCATTAATATCACTTGTAGTAGTTAATTTGGTAATGTATTGTTTTGTTGGTTTTGTTTTTCTCAAAGGAAAAATAATACCCCACTTGTTTCATGAATCCATTAGAATATTTTTCCAGCCTTTGGTTCCATGGGGATATCGCTAAAGGCCATGTAACATATCACTTCCATTTCAAGCCAATGAGGAGGGATGGGATGTTACAACATTCCTACTGTATAATAATCTATTTATGTACTTCCAATGAATTTTTTGAAATTTCCTCCAAATCAGGATGTTTATTTTTAAATATAACTCATATATAGTGCTAAATCTATTTCAAATACTCATTAAATAATAGACTCAATTGAGTATAGATAACTAAATAATCAACTATAAAATAATCTAAAAATGGTGTTGATATCTATGATATGGCCACATTGGGGGGGGTAACCAATTATTTTTTTTATGAATAAATGTAGGTCAATGGATCTTATAATTTATTTTTAGGAACTTAACAAGATCGCTATGAAGAAAAAGTATTGTATACCCATTATCGATGATTTTTATGATCAACTTTGAAAATATTGATACATTTTCAATATTTAAATTTTTTATGGGTATCACCAATTGAGGGTTAATAAGGATGGTACACCCAATACATCCATGCGTATGAGGTAAGGATGTTATGAATTTTTAGTGATGTCATTTTGACTTATGAATTCCCATGTTATCTAAATGGATTTAATGAATGTAGTATTTAGATATTACCTTGATCAGTTAGTTTGAGTGTGATTATATTTTTAGAGATAAATTATTATAATGGGGATATAATATAACACCCCAAAATTTTATGACATAGTTCTCTTTAAATAAATTTTATTTCTTTGGTAGCTTGTGTTTCATGCGACACCAATTTAAAAAAATGATATAATATTGAAATATTATAACTCCATAGTTATTGGATTGAAGGATATGAATAATAATAAATTAAATATGAAATTTTTTGGTTTACACATGTATAAACGGAATTCATTGGCTATTAGTTAAATAGAAATGAAAAAACATTGGAATTAAAATAGATGTCTTTTTGTAAAACAATTTTGATGTGTGAAATATGATTTTACCATAATAAATTAAATTAATCATTATTGTTGAAATATTTTAATTAAATTTAGATATTATATATTCCATAAAATGATTTTACATTCATCTTATGTTTTTTTGGAATACGATAACAATAATTCAATTTTTGTGCTTAAAAACAAAATTTTTTTAAAACAGTTTTCATAGGATTATTCACACTTATATATAAAAGGATTTATTAATCTTCCAAAAAATTAATATTAATAATTTGATTCCCTATTTTTAATTATGAGGATGAAATTTGAAAAATATGTCTCTTTTATTTTTTGTCATTATGAATAATATACTTGGTAAATATTTTTCACCTCAGTAAGGGGAAAATGGGTAAAACATATTTAAAACATTATGAAAAGGCATAAAAAACTCTATAAAATTATTATTTATTCAATTGGATGAGTGGATTTACACCATTATTTTATACATTTGGAAAAAATGGAAACATGGTACCATTTTTATTTCATTGTCACTTTTATATTATTTAAATAAATTGACAAATGAAAAATGTCACTCTCATGAATTTAATGTCTCTAATAATTTTTCATAAGAAGGATAATTTATGGTAAAACATATTATTTAAAATATGAATCAATTTTCTTATCTACATAATGTATTTTTTATGGAATAATAACTTTAAACTCTTACAAGACGCTGACATAGTACCTACAATGTAATAGAAAAATATAACTCATTTTAAAAATATTTAAAGTAATCAAATATGGTTAATTTATTATGTTTCACAAATTTAATAGATAAATATAAAATAATATTTATCTTTTTGAAATTTTTTATTTTTAATGAATTACAATCATTTTTTTAAATTAAAACATTTTTAGTAGATCTGAAAATGAATTTAATGGTGTATTATGTTATGTAATATTTTATATAATGAATTAAAAATATTAAATTTATGTTCTTAATATAACTGATTGGAAAGTGGTCGAACATATCAAAAAAAATTTCACTTATACATAAATTTCCATTTAATAGTAGAAATCATTACCCTGAAAGAGTAAACATTTTTGATATCGTGATATTTTCAAATGGTCTAATAGGGGTAATCCTAAGAGATTAGGGTTAAACATATATAAATATTGTCAGATTATACTACTTTTAATTTTCTTCATCTTATTATCAGAATATATCAATTTTAATCCTCTTGAAATTGAATATTAATTTATATTATTTTCATAATTTATGTTATTTCATGGGAACACCTCCCCTCACTTATAAATGGGAAACTCCTCTCCTCTCATATTTAAACAATTAAATCCTTCTATTTCTACCTATCCCTATTACAATATCAACTTAGATTACACCTCCACATCCCAGGTTTTTAGTCTATACAAAATAATAATCTTTTCTTGTCTTAAGGTGTAATCTAATGAGGATTTCTCAATGAAGAGGAATAACTCTTAACCAATTACTTTGAAATTTATTTCTTTTTATACCTCCTATAAAATATATGGTTCAGTTGAAAAATAATTAATTCCATAAATTAGATATAATTAATTTCTATTATGATGATTGAATAACTAGTATCCTCTTCCATTACAATATATTGTCAAAAAAACATACAGGAAAACATGTGGACTATATCCTCCATGAAGAACTGTATTTTGTTTTTCACCATTGATTCACAATGATTATTATAATTATTAATTTATTTAATTTATAATATATTTATTATATTATAATATTTTTTAGAGGTAACTATTATTTATCTTTTATTTTTTCCATCTATAAATAATTGGAAACCATACTCATGAGTACATATATATTATCAAATCCATTAAGTGATGTAAATCATTTTTCATCACCACTTTAAATGAATAGTTATAAAATTTCATATAATGATTAAATATAATACCCATTACATGATTAAGTTTTTCATATGATGGAACCATGATCATAATGTAATGATTAGAATTAATAACCTAAAACATGAAAGAATAACAAACCACTTATCTCCTAGGAATGCTATTTTAAAACATAATTTTCAATAAAATAGAGAAAATAAAATACAATTAAACTATATATGATAATATATATGAAAATATATTTGGTATATAGTTATAATTTGTGTTTATTTATTATATAGGAGGTTCAGACATGTATAATGCATGATGACACTTGAGGTAAAGAATTATGTTTCAATCCCGTTTTAATTGGGATATTTTATAATTGAATTTCAATTAAATAAATTACATGTTCCTTATATGTTATGTTCATTTATTATTTCTACCAATATTTTTATTTCATTATATTTTATGTTTTAGTATCAATTTAAAATATTTTTTCCTCAAAATGGTTTAGAAACATTATTTATGAAAAATAATTATTTTTTCACAACTTTCAATCAGAGTACATTGTTATTTCATGTCTATTTTTTTATAAAATGGTTTAAGGAGTGATTCATACTATTATACATTTTTTTACAAAAAAAATTGCCCATTTTGTTATATTTTATTAAAATAATTGAAAACAATATTTCAATCATTTTATGAATGATTTTTTCTAATTGTGTAAACAAAATAATTGTTTTCACAATTAAAACTTTATGATAATTTCCCAAAAACAAGACCACTCAATGATTTGAATATTACTTTAAAATTTTCATTCTTCATTTCATATAAATTTTTTAACAAAATATTTTCGAAATATTAATATTTTAGATAATTTTTTAAAAAATGATAATTATATTTTCCTTATTAAATATTCTATTGACATTTTAAAGATACTTTCATCTATGATTACATCCATTTATGTTACATATTCATTACTGTAAATATAAATAAAATTATATCATCATCATTATTTGCTTGGATGTTGTTATTATTATTATTATTATTATTATTATTATTATATTTTTATTAAATTTCATCATTTCTCATGGGAAATGCTATGAAGAAATTGTGAAATTGTGAAATGTTTATGAAATTCATTTATTTTAATAGGTCATGATATAATGAAATGATAAATTTTTTATTACATTATAGATCACATATCTATGGTTTTCATTATGTGAATGGTTAGTTTGTAAAATACATTTAATTAGGTAAAAACATACATCACATGAAATATTTATGGTAAATGAGTTTATGTGCTTGATCCACTATCATAATAGGTTTGTAAAACAGATTAACTAGTATATAAAAATGATGTGGTGATGCCAGATCCTCTATGGTAAAATAAACTTGTGTTGATACCTAATCCACTATGACATGATGGTATCATTAGAATACCTTAACATATATTTTGGTTTCTATTCTTATAATGTAAAAAGACACTTAGGAGTTGTTTATATTATTATTATTTGGACTTATCATTAGTGATTAATCCCCACTCTTATGATAAATGACTTTTGAAAGGATAAATTTTTATTCTGTGAATCATGATAATGATATATGATTGATTTTGTATGAAATTTTTAATTTATTATCATGATCACATACCCACATTCTTATATTATGATTTTATATGGTCATCGATTAATATGCCCCATGTTTATAATTAATGATCACTGAAGCTCTTCCTTTCTTATGATTCCTTTACCCAGTGTATGAAAAAATGTTTTTTGTTGTGTATGTATTTAAGGGTATAATGTAGGAACAACATTGGTAGTTATGAGAATGATTATACATAAATATGATGTTTATGTATCCAGTCTCTAAGTACACTAATCATTTATGATTCTAGGGAATATGTTGTTATCATATATATCAAATGTCCATCTAAAAAGCTATAATATTTATATATAAAATGATTAGGTTTCCTCAGTTTTAGCTTATTGAGTTCATACTCGAAACCTAGACAGGTCCTTTAGGGTGAGTGTGGATTCTATGATTCATAACATACGTAAGGATATGGTCCTTATGAAAAATGTGTAGATGGATGGAGGTTCGTTAGATGAAGAAAAGATATGTTGTTACATTTTAGAGTCAGATTGTGTGGATCCTCATTGTAATGTTCGGTTTTATTTTGTTTATTTTTTATGCATCTATATATAATAATCCTATGAGAAATATATTTTACATTAACATTACTTTTATGACATTGTGGAAGTTTATTTATGAAATTGTTTATATTTCAGGTTGTAAGATATTTGTTTAATAATTTAAACTTTGTTTTTTTATTTGTATTATGTTGTGTTGTCTTTTATTTATAGAGGGTCTATAATCTCAACTATCACCTCCTAGTCCCTCACTATTATTTATAAGCCTATGGAATATGGGATGGTGCGCCTAGGGTTAGTTCCTCTCATAAATGACTATTATTTACGAAATATAGCCTTGGGATGCAATATATAATTCAAATTATAATATAATTATCAATCAATTAACCTTTTATTATCATAACATAATTTATATTAATAATTTATGATTCAATGATGAAATTAAAAATTACAGGTTTTAACCCCTTATTTTTTTCACTAACTTTATGTGATTATTCAATTATGAAGGTGATAAAAACCAAAAAAAAAATAACTAAATCAAAATATTGATTGAAAAATCATGTTAGACACTTCCAATCTAAAACAATAATTCAATTATAATCATTACATAATCCTATATTAAAACCTGCATATACCCAAGATAATTAAATGAAAATTCATAAAAGCATAAAAAATTAACACAAGATAAATAATATTATGATAATCATTATATGAAATCATAGAAATGGAATCAATCATATCATTCAAGGTGATATAAGAAAAGTTTATAAATCCTCTACCTCATTGAATTATCCAATGAACATACCAACTGAATGGGAGGAGGAAAAAATACTTTGTGTAAACCATTAAAAACCAATGGAATATAATGCACCGGTTATAAATTTCATTTATACTAATCAAAAATCTAGTACAATAACTTATGTAAGGAAAGAGACAAAAAATATTTATAGTGGGAGAGAATGAGAACCTCAAATCAAGATGAATTTACAAAAAAATTCCAAGGACCAATGTTTCAACACAAGAATAAAAACTACCAATAATTTCACCCAAGATATCCTAAGGTTTTAGAAATAAAAATTATATTGAAACAAAGGGATATGACAAACATAATTTGTACATAAAATTTATTTTAATAAAATTAAAGTTTGAATACAAATGTTATAGTGAAAAGGGGATGGGTTAAATGAATCCACAAAAATTAAAGAACACTTAAACCATATGATTGGCCTTTATTATAGTAAAAAAACTTTTTAAATATATTATATCAAGGATCATAATTATTAAATAACTCTCTCAACACTACAACACTTTAATCCATGAAGATCTCCGTATATACCTTTCTCCACTAACATGAACATTATAATACCCTAAACCGTGACTGTAACAAAACACACCTACCATAGTTCGATGATAATGAGAATATTAGAACTAAAAACTCACTATTCAAGACACTTATGGCGAGGAACAATGGTATATGTTGTGATATCCCTTATTTAAGTTTAACCCAAAACCCTTGATAATGTCAAAAATGCCCCATGTCACTACAAAATTCCCTTGGATATAAAGAACAACACTAAATTGTCATGACCCAAGCACCACATCATAACACAATCACTTACGGTGAAACCTCACGGGCCCATATATAGCACACTATATTATAGAAGAATTATCTCTGATCTAACTTACTATATAACATTCATCTTTTTCGTGGCATGATCAATGATTCCAAAAATAAATTATCTAATAAATTCACTAACATTGCACCAGTATTTCCTCCCTTAAAACATTTCCCACTCAAAATATTAAAAAGTAATCGAGTAAAATAAATAAATATCATTATATTATATTACTCTAAAATATTCTCAGCCTTAGGAATGAAAAATACCGTGGATAAGGAAGGAACATAACCACTATGTAGAGATACCTATCAAATGAGATATATGCACATCTAGCATACTCAAGGTAAGGACTTGACTATATCCTATTAAAAATACATTTCAAAACCTCTTACTACCCTAATATACCATTCAAAATTATGTTTCAAAACTAGATTGAAACTAAACCCAATGAAATAAAAAACACAATCTTCCTTGAGTGATAATTTAACTTCCCCTGATTACCCATTTCACCTCATCAAACCATACTTCAAATGATTAGCTTTTATAATAAGATACTAAACATTTTACACATTTTATATGTTTTGATATCACAAAATTTCTTATGAAAAACTTTTTAAAATAACTAAAAATATTTAATATGTCAATTAATTTTTATGTTTGATTATAAGAACATAATGATTATATTATTTTAAAACAAGGTTCAGAATCCCCCATTGAGATTTTAGTGATATGAGTAGAACCACTATGCCATGAAATGTCTCAATCCCTAATCCATAGAGTATTTCTTACATAATACTATGATTCATGTTGAACCATAGGGTATTCAAACATTTTATTCCATGAGATATTATAATAGAAACATATATAGTCACCCAAAATAAGTTCCCTATAATGACTTAAACCATGATATTAGATCCATGCATGAACTCTATATGGCCACATTACCCACCACTAACATAGACATGAAACCATAATACATAGAGAATTCATGAAAGCCTTCTTGAGTACTTGGGAGGGGTCTTTATCATAACCTCCCATCATGGATAAACATCTTATAATGACTTCTTCTAGACCACCACCTCTGGATAATATTTAATCTACAAGGGAGTGATAGATTACTAAATATCCATTCTCAAACAAGAATAAAATATTATGTTTTCAATCATACCCTTCATCGAAATGGAATTAATTAACTTATAAAATAATTTAATCAATTAAAAAAAATTCCCATTATTTATCCCTTGTTTGATATTATTAAGATCATTTATATTGTCATACAATTAAAAATAAGTAATAAAATCCTTCTTGAATGATTTAATAAACTCTTACCAATAACTAAAATCAGTGTTTCCATGATTTATCCACTACCATCATTGATTCACATTCTAAAACAATGCAACTACGAAATATCATTGAAATCTATATGGGGTCTTAAAAAACTCAAAGGAAACGTCAATATCATCTAACTAGTCCATAAAATCCACTATATATTGTCTAATGTGCGAATTTATGTACTTATTTCAATTGAAACATCATCAAAATTATATCTAGTTATTTAATATTTATTTTCCCATTCCTAATATCTTGACAATGTAAGGATGTGTTGTATTAAATCCAACATCCAAAAATGAAATTGGTTAGAAAAATTTTAAATACAATGAATCATACGAGCATCACAGTGAATAGAAATATCTAACAATGAATAATTTATGGCATAAATATATACAACTATTATCAATAAATCAATACACATAACACTTCATTCCACCCTACATCCACATCATAACATCCCACAATAATTACAGATGAAAATTTCTACCATAATATCTATCCCTCTCCATAAACATCAAACATTAAAAAAAATACATCAAGGCATTAAAAGAAAATATAATCATCCACGATTTTTCAAATATTAATAATTAATTTGAAACCAACATTAACACAATAATATAATTATTTCTGGAATTAATCAGAATTATAAAAATCTCTCATCATCTAACATTATATTTTTAATATTATGACTCTCTGAAATAAGTTATCAATAAGACATAAAAAATTTATGGCATTTCTTTCAAAATACACATCATGAACAGAACTCAAATTCTTAAGATCACACTTTAGAGTAATAATTATATCGTGTACATTATTAACATTACATAAACATGATTTAAGCTAATAAAATGAAAACAAAATATTTTTTATCCTCTTTTTTAATTCATGACATGCTCAACCAAAAAATTATATAAACATTTTAGTACAAATGAAATATACATTCACAATATATAAGAGTAGTATAATTTTAATTTCATATCCCATGTGTAAAATTCTTAATGATGTATATATCAAGACTCTAGAATTAATATTAAAATATATAATAGATCATGTGAAACAAAAGCTTGAGTAATATGGATTTTATGATTTACATCCAATATATCTTCTATTATAGTATTCAAATATAAACATTTACCCAATAATTCTCTCAAAATTTTATACATTACAACATTAGAAATATATATATATCTATATTAAGATTGTAAATTTAATAGTTTGTCAATAAGAATTCATATAAAAATTCAATAACATCATAAATGAGTATGAATAATATATACTTATAGTATGTTCATAAAATAAATAAATTGACACCTACAACATGATTTTCATATATTATATAATATAAGTTCAACATAACACATTGAATAATAGTTTTTATTAAGAAAATTAAAAATCCCGTATAACGTGATATAATACTTCTTACTTACTAGAAATGTTTTTTCATGAACATGACATAATTAGTTTGAATAGAGAGAATTTATGAATCATGATTACCTAGAAACATTAAGCATCAAAAAAATGAAATAATATACTATTTTAAATTTATGTTATTAATTCAATTTATATTATGATAATATATAATAAAAATTATATATATATATATATTATAGTAGGCAATGAAACATCACATCATAAATATATAATTAGTTAATTAAGGATAACACATAATCACCAATAAAAATCACATGGTTAACACCATTTTCCTTTATTTCATGAATTGAAAGAGTTTAATCTAATATATAAAAATATAATTTACATGTATAAATTCCAAAAAACATAATAACTATAACAAATGTATATTAAAAAATGATATGTTTTGGAAAAAGGAATGATAAACATAATCCTCTATTGAGGCTTGTAATAATGATGCATGAAATTCTCATTAAATTTATACCATACAGTGGTTTAAATTTAACAAAAACATATTTGGTAGGTTATCATAGTCCATGAATTAGAAAACAGGTGCCCCATTCTTGTGTTTCATATCCAATATCCTTGGCCAATACCTCATGTTAAGTTCAAATGAAACTATTTTTTTTAAACCCATCAAATCCTCACATGTTTCTAACTCTAAACACCTTTTCAACTCTCTTCAAAAGATCAGATACCACTCTATCACAACTAAACCATAATATAACCCCTTTAATGTGATAGGTGAAGCTATGGGTGGCCCTTTAATTTCACATCCATTAGGTTATGTGTTTTATATTGTCGTCAATATTACAAAACATATAATGGGAGGAATTGCCCAATAAATCATATGGTATATAAAATAATCCCTCCAATAAAATAGACAAAACTCAATAAATAAACAATTTTAAACAAACTAGTCCTATATAATTGTCAATGTGTGACATCTAAATGAAATAATAAGAATACAAAATGTCCTTGAAACTTATTTCATCCACCTGAATTATTGTTCCCAATCAACCTATAATTATCCCAAAAACATGTCTAGTTAACTATGGAAAGATGGGAACTCCGGAATACTCAGTGGGGTAACCATTCTAAAAAATGAACATCCAAGTGGTATATATATATATGAAAGAGTATATGTGAGTAAAATAGACCATTTGGAGATTAATGATACGGAAAAAATAATATATATAGTAGTTATAAGATCATGTTATTCCACATTCCATCCCAATATCCCTTAATTTATTCATTCTTGTACAACTTTAATACCCCATATTTCATGTATGTAACCATTACTTGAAGCTTTTTATGTATAAAATGTTTTAGGGTTATGGTTGGTAGATTTGGGAAATCATTGGAAGTAGTTTTGTGTCCAAATGGAGGTCACATGGACGATGCATGGTTTTCTTAACCTCACGGCCTAACCATGTGTAATGGTCCTCCTGATGTAGTATTTGCAGCGCTATTGGATCATGGTTAGAGAGATCATGAGATGAAGTCATGCAAGGGTTATCCTAGGGAGTAGCTAATTCACGGTTTGCACACAATTTGTCTAACTTGCGAATTAACTATGTGGATGAATTAATTGAGATACTAAAATAGTGGATCTCACATGTTTTTTCTTCTTAGTGGCACGTTTTTTCTCTTATGTGGCCATAACTCAATATTTCTCTTCCTTTAAGGTAGGAGAATCTCTTCCAAGTAGTTTAGAGTCAATCCAAAGGCTTTCCTTGGCTAACCGAATACGGATTCTTGAGGTATGTGATCGTCCATCTTTATTATTGATCAGTTTCTTAGATCTACATAGATATACTAATCCTCCTCTATAATATTCTTAGATCTATGACTGTTATGGATTGATCGTTGTGTGGGGATGCAAAACAGGATGATATTTGGTCTTAATCATGCTATTATAAGAGATATAAGGCAGGTTCTAGGAGAATCAACATAGTTTTCTTGTGAATTATTTGTTCGTTTGGGTTTTCGTCAAAACATTCTATGTAGGAGGATTCTTTCATGAATCCACATATTCAAACTGATTAGAATTATTTAAAATTTAATATTTGGTGTTGAATTTATCATGATTTGGTTTTTGAACACTCGTTGGAATCCTTTCTGAGTGATGGTTGTGAAATCTAGAAAATTGGGTGTTTGAGTAAAGTTCTTTTGAACATGCATTAAAAATATAGATTTTAAAAGGGATATTTTACTGGATTGTTGGTACATGAATTGTAGAGGATGTTTTCAATAAAAGGTAAGGTTTTATTGAAATGAAATGCTCTATTAAATTCATTGTAATTTGATTTTTGATAAAAATTTAGTTTTAACAGAATAGTGTGTTTTGTAAATAGAAATCCTTGGAATAATGTTTGTTGGTGTGAGTTCATGATTAACAAACCCTTAATAGGAGACAAGTACCATTGAGATACAAATAACGTGACCCTAGATAGGGGGCGTGTGTCACTGGGACACAAGGTAATTATACAAGAGACCGCTCATGAGTATGGAACTGTCAAATAAAGCATGCATGTGTTTGTGTGTGGTGATCTATGGAATGGGTACACCAATTGATAAGAAGAATTGGTTTTAATATTTTAATAGTTATTTTTCATGAAAAATACTTTCCTGTAAATTGGTTTCATTTTTTATTATTTTCAGTTGGTTTTAAATTGTTTTGGAACTTGTATATATATTTTTTATAAACTTTTCTGGTAAATTACATTATGTAAACTATTTTATATAAATGTGGCTAACTTTTATATCCTACTAGAATGAGTATGGAAGTCTTTGGGGAAAACCTACTGAGTTTTATACTCACCCCTACTTCAGAACTTTGGTTCTTTTGTAGATGTTATCTACTAGGATATGGGAAAATGTAATGTCTCCCACATTTTTAGCACTACCTCATTATTTTTGGCTTGTTTGTAGATTGTAGAGCTTAGAGCTTTTGGAGCATAGAGTCTTGTGGTATTTTGAGAGACTTAATTTTTTATCCACTGTGTAATTTGATACTTGGTTATTCATCTGTTTTTTTAATCCTTGATGTGGGATTGAGATTCATGAAGTTTTGAGTTGTCTTTCTTTTTCTCATGCATCATTTAGTAAATGGTTAGTTGGTTTATTGGATTATTTCATAAAGGTTAAATTGACCCCACTTTTATTTGAAACCCTTAAGCATTTATTTCCATACTTTGGTGTCTTGGGGATGTCTCTTAAGGCCAACTAATGACTCATTGGGCTCTCAAGCCAATGAGAATTGGAAGGTCCTTACAAATCGTATCAGTCTGGTCCATTCTTCATGGTACACATGTTATAATCTTGTTCGATCATTGAATAATAAGTGTTCGTCTGTGTTCTTTTTCTTGGAGTAGAAATTACTTCTTTTCAATCCTTTTTGGTTAATTCTTAGAAATTATTATGATTTTTGAATCATGAAATGTATAACATAAAAGGACGTAGCTAACCATTCTATGCCAAACATCAAGTTACCAATGAGTTGGTTACATATGTGTTTGGATACACTTCTAGGATTTGAAAAATTCATTTTCAGGGGTTTATCCACTGATAAGATCATGAAATAAATTGTAGAGGAATTAATTCCCACTAGTATTAAATATTTCATTTGGGGTAATGATTTATGATATTTTGCAAGGCATAAATTTTTGGGGAATGCAAATTTGTTTTATCAAATGATTTCAAAACAAGGATATATGGTGTATTTGAAAAATGGTTTAGTTTTCAAAATAATGAATGAATGATTCGAAAATGGTTGGAATAGAAAATGGTTTTTGAAAAATAATTTTGAGATAATAAATGTGTTAAAATTTGAAATTCCAAGCCACCAGTTTCTAGAGAGTGTGACTGACAAAGTTTGTTGTTGCATTTGAAAATGGAACATAGTAGGCATTGTCGAAACCAACATGATAATGTTGTTGAGAATGTGGTTGCACCTGAACCATGAGTTAAACAAGAGCTGGTTCTTATTATTGTCTAGTATTGTAAATCTCAAGACATGGGGAACCTGAGGAATGGGCCATGGAATGTGGATCATACCATCAAGTTCATTTACAGGATTTAACAAACATCTCGGGTGATTCTGAACCTGAGAAGTCGGAGGTGTGGTTGAGTATGATGAATCATACTATCCATTTCATCGATACCCCGATAGAGCTAATGTTCAAGCTGGAAACATATATGATCGAGGATCTACCACGCTAGGGATGAGATTTAATGGTGCTTGCAGAATAGAATGATGGTCTTACATGGGAGGATTTTGAGGAATTGTTCAACAAACAATTCTATAGTCACGTGTTCAAGATCCTTAAAACGATGGAAATCTTCAGCCTGAAACAAGAGAGTCTCTCTTTCACCTAGTATATGGACATTTTCATGAATTTATTGCACTTTGCCCCAGAAGTTGTATCAAGTGAATGTTTGAAGGCATGCATCTTAGAATCGGTGATACAGTAAGAGGTTCAATTGAAGATTGGGGTGATATGTATTATGGATTATATAGAAATGGTGAACATAGAAACTGTGGTCGTATGTGTTATCTCATGATCTATGTGAGAAGGTATTGATATACCTGAAGGAAATAATGGAAACTCAAATGAAATGATAAAATAGAAAAGGGACACCTATTTCGAAGATAGAAGTGGAAATCAGAACCTGAAGGACAAATCAATTAACCTTCGTCCCTGAACCTAGAGAAAAAGAAGGATATTTTCAATATAGTTTGCATGACTACATATATAGAGAGTTTTCATAACGAACTATAGCATATCATAATTGCAAGAATATGGGTCATTTTCAGCTTTATTGTCGTAGTTCACTCTGTTCGGGTGCTCGGGACACTTCTCAGCCATCACAACCATCGTATGCTTCGACATGGTAAGGACAACAGAATCAGTATCATCAGTAGTGTAGAGCCAGAAATGGTAATTCTAGAAATAACATGACTCCTCAACCAGGAAAATCTTAGCAAGGCAACAAAGAGAACAGTGCAGTGGAAAAGAAATTGTATGAAGCTGAGCAGGTGATTATAGAGGATCTGGATGGACCATATACCATAAGAGGTATAATTATTTTGAATTTTACCCTTGTGAATGTGATCTTTGATGCTATTTCATCGCCTTCTTTAATTTCTTCTTTCCTGTTTATTCTCTATGTTTAAATAGGTAAATTAATCATTCTATATTAAAATTGAATACTCCTCTTAGGGAAAGTGAATGGAAAGCCTTTTTGTGTTGACCATGTGCTGTAACTGTCGATTGAGTTGAGCTAAAATTAGACTTCTCAGTGTTGGACTTGGATTTCAATGATGTAATCCTAGGTATGGATTGGTTGATTGCATTTAAGTCTCACATCCACTATTATAGAAGAACAATTAGTTTCATGACTGAGGATGGAATCGATCATCTCTTCATAGGATATATGATGGTAAAGAGAGGTGAAAATAGATTTTTGGTTCCAAGGGTGGGAACAATCTCTTTCTAGTTGGCATCATTGACATTAAAATCAATGGAAATGATTGAGGGAAATAGTTTTCCTGCATTTGTGAATTTCATTCCATATGTATTTCCCGAGAATATATCAAGGTTACCACCTATAAGGGATGTGGAGTTTATAATTTATCACCTTTCGGGGACCGTTACTAATTCCCTTCCATATTGTAGGACGGAACGAATAGAGTTATGGGAATTGAATGTGCAGCTGGAGGAACTGGAAATCAATGTTTTCATTCGACCAAGTACGTCTCAGTGGTTAGCACTAGTTTTTTGGTAAAGAACGCAGAGGGAACTCTTTGGTTGTGCATTGGTTATCATAAGCTAAACCAAGTAATTATAAAGAACAGATATCCATATCCATGCATTGATGATCTGTTCAATAAATTAAGGGGAGATGAATAGTTCTCCATGATTGACTTGTGAACAGGATATCAACAACTGCGAGTTAAAACACATGATATTCCAAAGACAACATTAAGAAGAAGATATGGCCACTACGAATATGTAATTATTTTTTTCGTCATGACAAATGCACCAGCGGTCTTCCGGACTTTGATTAATTAGATATAACAACAATATCTAAACTCTTTTT
Source organism: Viscum album (assembly GCA_963277665.1). NCBI lineage: Eukaryota > Viridiplantae > Streptophyta > Magnoliopsida > Santalales > Viscaceae > Viscum > Viscum album. Next base: position 1,813,617,228 of record OY728136.1, on the reverse strand, counting down.
TATGGTGTTTGTGGATGGAATCATGGTTTATTCAAAGAAAATGGATGACCATGAGCTACAAATGGCCACAATGTTACAAATCATAAAAGATCTCCATTTGTATGCAAATTATCTAAGTGTGATTTTTGGGTACATGAAATATTGTTTCGTGGCCATTTCATTTTCAAAATGGTGTTTCTATTTGTCCTAAAAAGATATAACTTGTAATCTCGTGGAAACAAAAAAAAATATATTCAAAGTACAATTTTTTCTTGGTCCAGATGGTTACTACCGATGCTTTGTGCATGATTTCTCAAAAATATCATCACCATTGATCGCTCTGAAAAAGAAGAATGCTCAATTAAAATGGATAGAGGAATGCTTAAAATCATTCTTGGAACTAAAATTTTTCTTAAATCATCACATATCATGACCTTTCCAGAATATGGTAGGGGTATGTGGTGTATTTTGATGCTTTAGGGTCAGGTTTGGGTTGTGTTCTCATGCAAGAAGACCATGTGATTGATTATGGTTCAAGGTAGTAGAGGGTGCATGAGAAGAATTACCCCACACATGATTTTGAGTTAGATGTTGTAATCCATGATTCGGAGACATGGTGACATTATCTCTTTGGTGAGAAATTTATACTGTAAATAGATCAGAAAATCTTGAAACACATATTCTCACAACATAATTTGAATCTGTGTAAAAGGAGATGGATGGAATATCTCCAGATTTTTGGATTTTACAAGATGTACAAACCAGGTAAGGAAAATTCATTGGCGGATGCGTTGAGTAGAAAGTCATATGCTCAGTTGGTGAAAGAATCTTTAGATAAATGGTAGTTGATTTCTGTCCTAGGTGACATACACGTGTGATTTGAATACCGGGTTGATGTGGACATTTTCTTTTCAGTTTTTCTTGTTCTTAATTTCATAAATATGGTCAAATAGGAACAATCATCTGATGCAGAATGTCTAGTTATGTGTTTAAAACTAAATGTTGGGGATACCATTAAGGGATGGAAACTTGATGGGAGTTCAGTTTTGGTCTTTAGAGATCATATTGTTGTACCTATGTCTTTTTAGTAACAACTCCTTCGGGATTTCCACCATTCAAGATGGGTTGTACATTCTGGTACATAGAATATGTATTAGGCATTAAATACATAGTTTTAGTGGAGCGGAATGAAAAGAATGGTTATCTAGTTCGTCTTGTGGTGCGTAACCTGTCAGTAGGTTAAATAAAAACATCAAAGACCAGTAATAATATTACAATATTTTCCTATTACATTATGGAAATGGATGAACATATGGATTTATTTTGTTATAGGTCTTCTAAGAATGGTTCGGAAACACAATGACATATGGGTGATAGTGGGTTCTCTTACCAAGTCATCATATTTCATCCCTATTCATGAAACTCATACAATGGAGGATCTATCTAAAAAAATATCTAATAAGTAGTAAATAGGAATGGTGTACCGGTGTCTATATTCTATGATAGAGATCTGAGGTTCATGTATTTATTAAGGAAATCCTTATAGAAATCCCTTGGGACTTAGTTGACTATGAGTCTGGTGTATTAAACTCAAACAAAAGGCCAGTTTGAGGGGATGATACAGAAATTGGAATAATTGTTATGGGCATGTGTAATGGATTTTTTGGTCTCCTGGGAAGAGAATATACACATATTTCAGTGTTCACGTGATAAAATCTTTCAAACCTCAACACACATGGCTTCGTTTGAAGCATTGTATGGGTTTCCTTGTCATTCTCCACTTTGTGGGTGAAAATTGGTAGAACATTACTAGTTGGGTGGAGCCTTGTCACTAAAACCATAGAGAAAATACAGTTCATTAGAAGTAATATAGAGATAGCTCAAAGTTTTAATAAATCTTTTGCGCATCACTGATGAATTCCACTGTCATTTGCTGTGAGTGATCATGTTTTCTTAAGGATCTCTCCAATACTTGGACATCGTCATTTTAGGAAGTAGGGAAAGATAGATCCTAGATACATTAGACCATTTGAGATATTAGAATGGGTCTGAGATGGGGAATATCGTTTTTCATTATGACCATTGTTCAGTTTAGTGCATAATGTTTTCCAGGTGTCTTAGTTGAAAAAGTTTCAGCCTGATATAGACCATTTGATTAGATGCGATCACATTGACCTATATCCTGATGCCTCATTGGTACATATCCTAGTGTGTACTGTGGAAATGAAAGATAAATTCTTGAATGGAATGAGAATCAGTATAGTGCTTGCTTTATGATACCATGGTCCACTTCGGGAAGAGAACTAGGAATGTGAGAAGGAGATGAAAGACCAATGGCATGATTTCTTTCAGATCGGTGAGAATTTTCAACTTTTTGAGGAAGGAAAGTTCAATAGTGGGGAGAATTTAATTCCCTCGGTTTCTAGTATATAACCATTACATGAATATTTTTACAGTTATAATGTTTATGGGTGATGGTGGGAGATTTGGGAAATCTTTGGAAGTAGTTTGGAGGCAAAATGTAGGTTGCACAGGCGGCCCACAGTTTGCATAACTGTACATCCAAACCATGCGTAATAGTCTTCTTGAGGTAGTAGCTCTAACACGATTGGAGCATGGTTATGGAGACAGTGTGAGGAAGCTATGTGAGGGTCTTCCTAGGAAGTAGCTAAAGAAAAATTAGTGCACAGTTTGTATAATCTTGTGAACAATCCTTTCAGATGGTTTATGTAATATCCTAAAATAGTGGATCTCACACATATACACCTCTAGGTTGCTTGTTTTTACTCTTAAGCAGTCAAAACGTGGGAATTCACATCCTTGACGGTAGGAGACCTCTCCAAAGCTATTTGGAGTCAATCTGAAGGCTTTTCTTGTAGAATTGATGCCAAATTCATGAGGTATGTGATAATTCATCATCATTCTTGATCAGTTGTTAGATCTACATAGATCTACATCTTCTATTCTCTTAGTTTCTAGGATATATGCTCGTTATGGGTAGATCAGGGTATGTGGATGCCAAATATGGTGAGATTTGGTTTTGATCATTCTAGGAGAAGAGATGTATGGTGGGTTCTGGGAGAATCGACCAGGTGTTCTTGTGCATTCTTCATTCATTTAGGTTTTTATCAAAACCTTCAAGGTTGGAGGCTTCATTATCTACTTCACTTAGTTTAATAGAATCACAAGATTTAAAATTTGTTTTTTAGTGTTGATTTTATTGTGTTTTGGTTTTTGAGGTCTCGTTGGAAACCTTTTTGAAAGATGGTTGTGAAATATGGAAAATTTGGTGACTAAGAAACGTGATTTTGATCTTTGTTTTAAAATATGCATTTTAAAAAGGGTATTTTTCTATATTTTTGAGACATGAATTGGATAGGTTTTTTTGAATAAATGGGAAGGTTATATTGACCTTAATTTTTGTATTGAAATACGTTGTGATTTTATTTTCAATAAAAGTTCTATTTTATTAGAATGGGTTGTTTTGGAAATGGAAATATTAGTCAGTAAGGGTGTTGGAGTGAGTTCATGATTAACACAACCTTAATAAGTTACATGTACCATTGGGATACAAGGAAAGTGACCCTAGATCGAGGTTGTGTGTCATTTGGGACACAAGGTAATTGGACAACAGACCTCCCACATGTATAGATGCATGAAAGGAATCTTGTATATGTGGGTGTATGGTTAACTATGGAATGGGTATTCTAAATGATAAGAGTAATTGGTTTTAGGATTTGATTAGTTATTTTTCTTGAAAAATTAATTGTTGTAAATTGGTTTCATTCATTTCTATTTTCACATGGTTCTAAATGGTATTTGGAGCATGTTTATATTTGGTAATAAATTGTTTTGGTAAATTACATTATATAAACTATCTTATATAAAATGGGATAACATTTCAAACCTAGTGGCTTGAGTATGGAAGTAATTGGAGATAACATACTATATTTTATACTCACCTCTGCTTTTCCACTTTGGTGCTTTTGGAGATGCTAACTTCCAGGACAGGGGAAAATGCCATGTTTCCCATGTTGTTAGAACAAACTCACGATTTTGGGGTTGTTTGAAGATTGTTGATCTTAGATCCTATGGAGCATGGAGTCATGTGGTCTTTTGAGAGTATGGAGTTTTTAATCTACTATGTACATTGATACTTGGTTTATCTTCTGTTGTTTAACAGTTTGATGTGGGTTTGAGATGCATTAAGTTGTGAGTTGTCTTTATTTTGTTCATGCATCAGTTAGTAAATGGTTTATTGGTTTATTTATTATAGGGTAAATTGTACCCCACTTATAATTGAAAACATTCTACATTTATTTCCATCCTTTGGCATCTTGGGGATGTTGCTTAACTCCATTTAATGACTAGTTTCGGTCTGAATCCAATGAGAATTGGTGGGTCATTACAACAACATACACCCACATTATTCCAATCAAATATCAAAGAAAACATCATAACATGACCCTGAATAAAAACCAAGAAAATGAAAATTAAATAATAAATAGTATTAATATCATGAGGTAATACCAAGATCAACAATGGAATGTGATAAGAAGTATTTATTCACCCCTTTGCAATCATTTTCACTCATAATTAGGTAGGTGGAAATTATAGGAAAACACTTCACTAACTGATCGATTAAACATGACAATGATATAGAATCTTCCCCTCATCAACTACCACATCCTTACACATAAGTCTAACTATTGAACCCCATATCACCACACCACATAATCCTAACCAAATCAGAAAATAGATTAACATGTATATCATAATCAAATATCTATATATCTATACCTCACATTGATAAGGTAACATAAACATAAATAAATCAAACCTTTTATCCTCCTCCTTCCTTGTACATCACCCACCACGAATCCACATCACCTCCATATCACGTAATTATCATAGGCACATTATTCTCAAGGAATTACCGACTCTACAATATAACATCAAACCATTACAACCTCTAATGTACCACTCTTCATCCACTATTAATACACCATAACACAAAACAACTTCATTAATTTAAATATTAGTAATAAAATGTTGTAAGTAATATATATTGTGAAGCTACATAATACTAGAACATTGATGAAAAAATTATAAAAAAAATGAAATCCAAACAATATGAAGTGAGATAAAAATATCAACCACATTATTGGTCTTTCTCTATTTTTAGTCTTGGTTATTTATTTCATTAGTTTATTTTACATATTAATTCATTATAATATTTATTTAAACCCATCACATTTATATTTTGTCACCATCCTATATTAATGTATTGAAAAACAGAAAACACATCCTTCTCAATTTTCTAAGATACCAAAAACATCAGGACGACGACCAACAAAATCATTACAAAAAAAGAACAAGGATTACTTCCCTAAAAAACCCTCTAGTGTTTCATATCCTAACTCTTCTATATATAACTAACATAGATCTCAATTCTAAATAATATCCATTTTAATATTTAATTTATTTCCAGCAACCACACACTTCCCAAATATCAAAAAAAACTCCTTGATGACTTTAATAACACTTGGATGGTAATGAATATAATCCATTATTCAAATATCGATATTAGGAACATCCCATGGATGATATATCCCAATAAGACACCAACCCCCGTAACAAGTAGAATTAAACTACAAACAATAACCAACACATACCCAAGAAGTCTAAGATTGAAAGGGTATCAGCAAATGAACATCACAACTATAGATTAAACAAATAACTCTTATTATGAAATTCTACCACACTAACCATAGTGAAAATAAAATATCCACAACCACCCATATACCATTACATATTTAACCCATAATCATCATCATTATTAGGTAACCATTCCAATTAGTAAACTATCAACACAACACCGTCAATACCTTCCAACCTTGATGAATTAACTCAACCAATATCACTCTCCCCATAATTGAATCAGACAATATCAAAAACAATTATAACATCAATAAAAATCAATTAATATTTCATAATCATACCTCACTTCTAATTAACTGTTTAAACTACAATTATGACTTTTAAAATTAGATATTTTAATATCTTCATTTCATAATTCATTACTTATCTTATTTTATTAGAATAATAAATATTAATAAAATCAATAATATCATTATATGATATATAACAATAGTTTATGAATCACATATATCAATGAATCATTCTATGATAACAACACGTGAATGAGTCATGTTCAATCTAGCAATTGATAATCCATCAATGACCTATGGAAATTCATCCTTATAACCCCCCCAATACATATAAAAAATTATACACCAACACTTATTTTATAATAGAGGAATTAATGATAGAAAGAGAGAAAAATTAACATCTAGTTTCTAAAATAATTTACAACACAAATATAAGGACTAAGGGTTGGACTCAACCATATATAACCACTTAAAATGGAACCAATGATATCATATCTTTTAAGAGAGACAATATAGGTCAACCCATAAGGAAGGGCCACTTTAAATTTTTAATTAAAATTATGGATATAGAAATCAAAACATGATAGAACTTATCACATGATAATGGGGATATATCTAAAAAATTCTCTATAATGACAACATATTATTCCCCTACGATTCCCCTTTATAATGGTAAATGAATATTGAAGTAGATGATATGAAGGAAATTATTGGTCCAATGATTTTATTCACACCACAAACTAAATTTTATGAAAAACATGGAACCGAAATATTACCGTCACCTGAAACCTAATATATAACACCCCAAGATTTTAGAATAAACATTTCTTTAAATAAAAAGTAGGCTTTTGTAGCTTTCATTTCATGCAACCCAACATATAAGAATCATGATATTGTAAATCATTAAAAAATATATATTAAGATTTTATGTATGAATTTTAATTACCACATTTTGAAAAATATGTATAATCGTTCTATAGATTCAAATTTATTGGTCAATCTATAAAAAATATGTGCTCAATTTTTAGTAAATTCATTTTATTCTTAAAAAATTATTTTTCTTCAAAAATGTTTTTATCAAATTTATCAATATGAAATCTATAATTAAAATGAAATTTTATTAGAAATTTTATTTTTGGAAATGAATGTAATTTTTCAAATCAACTTTTTAGTACTATCTTCATGTGAATTTTTAGGATTTTTATAAAAAAATTATTTTTCAGTGAGTAGTAAAAAATAAAAATTTTAGAAAAAAATAACATTAATTTAAAATTAAATATCTCTTTATGTTTTAAATTTTATCATAAATTAACTTTTAAATCCATTAATTCTTAATAATATCATTTATTACAAATTAATCATCATTATACATGATTTTTGTATAATTTAATTTTTTGTATAAAAAACACATTTTTCTAAGAAACTATTTTTATGTGCGCAATTCGTTTTTTATTGATAAAAAAATTTAATTCATATTGATTAATTTTTTTAAAGAAACAAATAAAATATATATTTAATATTATATGTTAAAATTTATTTTCTATATTTTAAATGGAATGAAATTGAAAAAATAATTTTTACACAAAAAAATATCTCTTTCTAAAATGGTTTTTTGGTTTGGTTTCTATGCTTAAATGAAATTAAATTCTTCTAATTTTAAGTAATTATTCTAGTAAAATTAATTACATTTTTATAGACACCTTGATTAATATAATTTAATATGATCCACATAATTTTGGGTCATAGTGAATACTAAAAACATGTAAAATTATATTTCCATGGTTAAGGTTAAAACGGTTTTACTGACAATTAAATAATGAATAAAGTTTATTATTTTCATCCAAACCTATGGAATTTTTTCTTATATTTAAACCTTATAATATATTAATTTTTATTACCAATCTATCAGAAGAATCTTTCAGAGGAAGTAAACCTTAAATCATTGAAATATTTTATGAAATTCCATGTCATGACCCATCCCCCGGTCCCATGTCATGACTGCCCTCATACCACCTTCCATAGGCCAGGGGCTAGTGACTTGCACCAGAAAGGAATATCCCAAAAATGAAAGGCTTTATCATTAATCTTGTACACCCAGATACGTTTCATACTCCACAAAGAAAACCACAAATGAAAAAATGTATAACCACCACAATGTACCACCACAGAGAGTAAAAGGTGTAAAAAGAAAGCAATGGGGCCAAAATACAAGCCCAAGAACCCTAAAAGTAAATAGTACTATTGAAGTACGCCCTGACATTTCAACATATACGGTAGTGGCAGTAAAGACTAAATTTGTAAAGCATGCCTTTTTTGCTCCTGCCTCACTGAGTTCCACAGAGTCTTGGACTGCCAAGGTCTGTGTCGTAGCATTAGTTATCTGCATAGGACACAACATGTGTGGGATAATCCAATGTAAGTGTTAGTATAATAACTCAGTAGTGTGTCACCATTACTATGAATCCCTGAGAATCACATTTCCGCAAACAATATCATTCAGCTGTGAATAAGGAACAAGAAATATCTATTGTGGAGGGACCTGAGCCTTGTTCGTGTCAGCCCACCCCCTCCACATTAGAGTTTTAACATGGGGTAGAAATAATAATAACCACACAACATATTAAATCCTCATTTTCAATCCAACATTATAACCCTCTTTCAAGAACCATCAGATCGTGGATCTACCTATTTTTGGGTTGGTCCATGTTTTTCATTAACCTCTAGGATGGGGAATGAAAAATCAATAAAAAAGAAATAATAAACCCCTACCTTGATTCATGTATCTATTACTGAAGATGAATGAGATCATCATTCGTATTCGTCAATCTGTGAATCATTGGAGGCTGGTGTCATTCATTGGATCTGATCTATTATCCCAGAGTTTCATTGTTTTGTTTTTAATCATTATTGTTCATCGATGTTAGAGGTTTCATTTGGAATTTAATCAGAGAAATTCCAAGGCTCATTGTTCATCACTGAATCCTTGATTAAAAAATAAAGAAAAAACCTTGATTATTGTAGCGTCACCACATTGTTCCATTAATTATTTTCATTAATGAATGAAGTGTTGCATCAGCACTAAATCACAACATTGAAGAATCGTCACTCAAATGATATAAAAGAATAATAATAAGAATAATAATAATATGTTTATTAATTTTCTTGTTTATGTCTGAAAATATTACTTTTCTAGTCAACATGTGCCAATTGATGTTCAATACCTCCTAGGCGAATCACGACGCTGTGAGTCCAATAGTGCCATCATATTTCTGATCCAAGAGCTAGTTCAAAATATAGGAAAACCCACTAACAAGATCACTTATTTGAACATAAAATAAGTTCATAATTTCATTCCACACACCCTATGACTCGGAATAATGTGTTGTATTAGTTCCATGTATCAAAATAATACCAATAAAATAACACTTTTTTGGAAAATTCTGGGTTATTACATTCTCCCCACATTAGGGATTTACATCCATAAAATCCAAAACAAGGGTTAAACAAACAGAATGGGGTACTGAGCACAAATATAAGCCTCCTGCTCTTATGTTCTCTATAATAGATTCTCGTGTTGCCACCAAACACACACTAGATGAATTGACGGTCTACGAAGGATCCACTACTATCGAACCTCTATCTCCACTGGGTACTCTATGAATGTTTCCCCGTCGTCAATCTCCATATCATCATTTGTGATGACATTAGAAGGGTTTCTCAAGTATCTCATTAACTGAGATACATGGAAGTCATCGTATACCTTCTCTAACAACTGCAGCAGAGCTAAACAGTATGCCACCACACACACTCTCCGACAAATTATAAATTGTCTGTTGAAAATCATTGATATATTACCGCCTCATCAAAATATATATATTCCTCATCTAGGGGAGACTTATAAGAATACATGTCCCCCATACTTGGACTCCAAAGGCCTATGTCACCTATCTGCATAAGACTTCTACCGGCTATGTGCAGTATTCATCTACTCCCAAATGACCAGTAACTTCTTTGTGGTAGCTTGTACCATCTCTGGACCCATGAGGGATGATTCCCCTGGGCTTATCCAGCACAAATCTGATTGGATCAATCGTCCATACTGTTCTAAAAATGGTTACATACCAATGGTGGAGTGGTATCATTTGTTGTACACAAACTCCTTCAATGGTAGGTGGTCCTCCCAACGGGGACCCAAACATAGGGAACTAGAAAAAATCATGTCTTCCAAGTTGTGTATGGTCCACTCTATCTGATCATAAGTCTGTGGGTGAAAGGCTATGCTCAATCATAGGTAAGCCTCAAACACCTCCTGCAATCCTTTCCACTAACAGGACATAAAGCCTTTGTTACAAACTAAGACTATCATCTAGGGAACCCCGTGAATTTTCATGATATCCTGAATGTAGAGGTGCCCCACACTCTCTAATAATCCCTTCCCATGAATAGAGAGTAAGTGTGATAAGATGGTGAGTCGATCAATAGTCACCCATTTGATATTGTGTCATCTAGAAGTACATGGTAAGCTTGTCGCTAAGTCCACAGATATCTCATCCCACTTCCACTCTAGTATCTCGTGGGGCTGGGTCAAACTTGATGGTACATGATTCTCATACTTCACATGCTGGCAAGCGAGGCACCTGGAAAAAACACTACAAATACCTTTTTTATCCTTGACTAGGATTAATGACATCAGAGGTCATATTACATACTATTTACTCTTGGATGTACTGCCATGGGGGATGTATGGAACTCCATCAACACCTCATCTCTCAATACCACTAGTATAATGGACTGCCCTATGAAAAGGTTGATGTTCTCCCCACAATCATATTATACATCACGTACATGTCCTGTGGATATCTTGGAATGCATAATATTGCAACTTCTCTCTTTGAGTTGGGCCTCCATGACTCGTTGTAAGAGTGGAGGGGTAACTACCATCACGTGAAGGAAAACTGTCTCTTCTCTATCCATAATGTATTTCTGAAGTGAGGCCAACTTCTATGAGGCATCGTTCAGTAATTACGAACATGATCTCTGGATGAGACCATCTTCCACCATGTTGTTGTTCCCCAGAGTATGGATTATCTCAATGTCATAGTCATGGAGGAACCCTAGAAAACACTAATGTCTTAGGTTCAGATCCTTCTACGAAAAGATATACATTGGGTTCTTGTGGTATGAGTTGATGATGAACCACTCACCTATCATGTAATGCCGCCATATCCTTAGTGTGAAGACCAATGTTTCTAACTCTGGTTCATGATTCTCATAGTTCTTCTCATGCTCTATCATCTGTCATGATCTATAAGCAATCACTACATCACCCTACATTAGGACAGAACGTAGTCCGGTTCCTAATTCATCCCAATATACCATGTTGTAATTACCCTCCTCTGGAAAATTCAAGATGGGAGCACTGGTCAAGATCTACCTTAGCTTCTAGAAGCTCTGTTGTCATTTCTCCATCCACTTGTGTGTTTTTTACTTCTTCATCAAAGCTGTCATAGGTGATGCTACTCTACAGAATTTCGGTATGAATCTATAATAGTAGTCTACCAACCCAAGGGAACTATATAGCTCGGTAACACTCAAGGGCAGCTCCCAAGATAGAACGGCATTGATCGTCGGTGGATCCATCATAACATCAATCTTCGAGATGACACATCCCATGAAATGGACCTTCCATATCCAGAACCCACATTCCATGAGATTTCCGTAAATGTGGTTGTATCAGAGCGTATCTAAAACTATCCTCTATTGTAAAATGTCATCCTCTTATGGCGTTAAGTACACTAAGATATCATCAATGAACACTACTACAAGCTAGTCCAATTAAAACTATAAGATCATGTTCATGAGTCCCATGAAGACTACTGGGGCATTTATCATGCCTAACAACATCACAAATTACTCGTAATGTATGTATCAACATCGTAAGGTAATCTTCGGGTTGCCCTCAACTCGTACGTGATGTTTGTGATGAACTAATTTGATATCCAACTTTGAGAAACACTTCCCTCCCTTCAGCTAATCAGATTGGTAATATATTCTTGATAGTGGATACATGTTCTTCACGGTCACCTATTTTAGGTGGTGAATGTCCATGCATAGACTCAAGATCCCATCTATATTATTTGTAAACAACACTAGGGCTACCCATAGAGAAACACTCAGTCTTTTGAACCCCTTCCTCTATAAGTCCTCTAACTGTACTGTCAACTCCCAATGCTCTCCGAGAGACATCTGATATGTAGGTGTAGATATCGGTACCATCCCAAGGTAAAATTCAAGGCATAAGTCTACCTCTTTGTGAGGAGGTAGTTCTGGGAAATCTTCTGGAAAAAATCCACAAACACATCCACCACTTTAGGTAACTGTGTAATCACGTCATCCACCATATCGAAGGTCATGCTAGACAACTGAGGAGTGATCAGTCGCACCCTCCTAAGAGCGAGTCCATATTGTGCTCCAATATTTTTTCTCAACTAAAATGAAAAACCAATCTCTATATTTACATGTACATCACACTATACGTCTCAAACAGTCGATTAGAGCATGAACTGATGATAGTCATTACATTCCTAGAATGAAATCATAAGGCTTAGAAGCCACTGCTAGGAGGTCACATCAAGAACTATAACCTCTGAGATTAATTTCACACTATTGGAACCAGCATGTGAACACTGAATCTAATCATGTTGGGGTCTCCCATCAAAAATAACGATCTAGTGTCTCAGCTAGAATCTCTGTGTTCTAAATAATATATATCGAAAGGAAGGAGTTACTAGTGCCCAGGATTATAAGTACTCTATCTAAAGTGGAGAATACCAATATTGTACCTTGTATCATCTCAGGAACATTTAGATCATAGGACTCTACTACCTGAAGCTAGGATTTACATAATCCACCTACTCCTGGAGCCGTAGAAGACTAGTTGGGGATGGTGGTGGTAGTGCCTCATACCTACTTCCACCTCCTGTTGCTCATCCCGCTCCCCTACTATGTCTTCCACCTTTCCGGTCACCCTATTCATACCACTATCATTGTATCGAAGGTCCATCAACTGTCTTTTGATCATTTTTGCAGGTAATTGAATAGTCATGAGCTATGTTCCCATATCATTTGTTGGAGTAACAAAATCAATCCCTAAGCTGAACACCTCTGCCTCGCGAGTTCTGCACCTATGACCCTGCATCATGGGTTTGTCGTTTGGAAGGACTAGCCCCTTTGGGCCTCTGCGCCGTCTGCCTATTGCAGGTGACTCATCCACCTTTTTTCTGGTGTTTTCTCTCACCATTGGTGCCTTCTCGGCTAGGAAACTCTCCATTAGTATAGTTCTCTCTAAAACTATAGCTTGTGTCAGGATGTTGATTGAAATTATCAAATACCGGATCTCCCATCGGAGTCCCTACTCAATTCTCTAAGCCCTAATGGAAGGGTCTCGTACCATGTCAGTGGAGTAGTGGGAGAGGTGGGTAATACTCTTCGAGTACTGGGGCCCAATCAGGCTATCCTACTGTAGGTGAAATAGCTCTTCAATACTCACTGAACATAGTTTCATTGGTATGAACTACTCCAAGAAGAGGATCTTAAAGTACAACTAGGAAAGGTTTACCTCTCTGTGTGTCTGGAGCATCAAGCTCCACCATCTCCCTATCATTCCCTGAAAGAGGCTAGCGGCTGGGACCCCCGTCTGGTCTATAAGTGTCTTTACCAGGAAAAAAACCCACGTAACTACCTCAATCAAATCCTCTGTTGCCTATGGTTTTCTCTAGTGTGAATACCTTAGAGGCCTTTGCCTCTAAAACTCATTCATCGCACTCAGTTGGTGTGCATTGTCTAATTGTGGGGATGGTATCACCTACTTCTCTATGGGTGGGTGGTGTTGTTGGTACTCCACCCAAGGGTACTATCTTTGTAAGTGGTCACTATACTGATATATCATATCTCGGTGGGCCATCGTCCTGATCCCTCAAAATAATCCTAGTTGGATATCTTTTTTGGAGGCATCTTATAGGGAAACAGAATTGCAACGTTCAATAAGTTATACCATGTGAGTTAACTCAAAATATTTCAAGAGAAAAATATTTACAAAACACATGAAACCACTATTTTTGTGTACCAATTCTAAAAATAGAGTTCAGGGTCCTTTCGTATGGATACGTCGGCCTCCGTACCAACACTGGACTCCCTGGAAAAAAAGATGGTCCCAAGGCACATAACACTATTGCCCCCATTGAAAATACAAACTCTTAGTTCTTCTAGTAGAACTGACAACCCTCTGATACAAAAATATCTGGACCCGTCCCTTGAGGCTCATGTTGTGACTACCCCATTCCCACCATTCATAGGCCAGGGGCTCATGACTAGCACCAGAAATTCATATCCCAAAAGGGAAGTCATTGCATTTAAACATGTATGTACACTGACATGGAATATAGAACAAATAATACCACAAAGGAAAAAAAGTACAACCACCACAAAGTATAAACACTAAGAGTAAAATATGTAAAGTGAATGTAATGGTTCCCAAAAACAATCCCACTAACCCGAAAAGTAAAAAGTACTACATAATTCCACCCTGAAGTCTCTACATATAGGGTTGTGGAAGTAATGTCTAAAGTTGTAAAAGTATTCCCCATTTGCTCCTGACTCACTAAGCTCCACCATGTAATGGACCACCCTATTTTTAATTGTAGTGTTAGTCATCTTCATAGGACACAACAAGTGGGGGTGAAGCCCGTTCATGGGTGAGTATGACAACTTTTTTGGGACCCCGAGACCCCCAAAGGTCTCCCAGAAGTCCATAATGAAAAAATACCTCAAAAAAATACCAAAAAGGATATACCACCAAATAATATCTAAAATACATAGCACAATTTAAAAGACAACTCACATTAGGAATAAATTAAGTACGTAATTAAAAACGATTAGTCATAAAACTAGATGATATTATTCTATTGAGAGGCAGTGCAGCTAATCCATGGAGGGTCGCTCTACAACAAATCCATGAAGGGGTGGTTTGATCTTGATCCAAGATGGGATCTCTACAGCTGATCCATGATGGGTGGCTCTAGTACTGATCCACAAAGGGTATCTCTTATACTGATCCATAGAGGGTTTCTCTCATGTTGATCATTGAAGGGCCTCTCCACTGCTGATACATGAAGCGTCCCTCCTCATTCTTCATGTCGTAGCTAGCCACCGGATTCACGCACTTAGCATGATTTATTCTGGGAGGATCTTCCCATCAATTCATTCAATGTACCTCAACTTCCATGAATTATAACATAGAGTAACTAGAAGGACCGTCTTGTTGTAAGGGTCCCAACGTATTAGGTGACACATCGAATGGACTCCTCGTCTGTAAGATATGTGCATTTTTATAAAAAAGACTCAGTTAGATTAAAGTTTGTTCCATCCCAAATATACTCAATCCTCATCAAAAACTCACCGAGATTTTCTCACAATGACTTCCCTATCATAAGGGTTCTCGTACCACAGAAGGTGTATCAATCGGATGCCTGACCTATTAGTTATAATTGTTTTAGTGAAATGGGGGCATGTTGGGTCATGGACCGGTCCGACATAGACCTAACATGAATGGCTCCAGCCCAGACTATTTGTTCATGGGTCCGACCCTCCTAGTTGAATGTTTCCCACAAGCAGTAACCCAGCCTGCTGAGGCAGGCTCGCTTCTCCATCCCAGATGTGGTTTAGATGCATCTTATTCATCACCCGACAGTTCTAGTTGGCACCACCTCTACTTGCAACTAGTTCACATGGACGACTAGTCTTGGTCCAATCAGACGTGACTCTACTGCATCTGTTCCATCCAACATGGTTGTCTATTCCTCCCGCATGTGGTCGACAGATAGCGTACCACTAGCTCGTCAGAGCGGCCCAAACATGGGTTACCCCCTATGCAAGGTGCCTATCGGTTCCAGGCCTCCATGCCGTTTAGGCTAGTTGGTCATGGCTCTCTTCAGTCATAGCATGCCAACAACTGGCCCAACTATTTCTTCTGCAAGCCACCTTAGTTGCTCCGGTGGTCCATTTCTTGAAATTTCTATGTCTATAGGCTCGGTAGGGTGTCACCATTACTGTGAAGGCCTCAAAATATTTTTTCTAACATCATGGTTATTAGACCACATAGAACGCACAAAAAACATCCACAACAGAGGTACCTGGAACTTTTTCATGTCGGCCTTCCCCCTCTGCATTAAATTTTATACTTGTGTGAAATAATAATAACCACATAACATATTAAATCCCCATTTTCAATCCCTCATTATAACCCTCCCACTAGAAGTATCAGATCACAGATAAACCCATTTATGGGTTTGTCTGCATTCATTTTCAACCACAAGAAAGGGAAAACAAACATCTATCACAAAGAAATAATAAACCCATAACTAGATTACTGGATGTGTTTCTGACAGTTGATGAGATTCGCAATCATCGTCATCGATTCGTGAATTTTTTGTGTTCGTTGTCATTCATCTGATCTGATCCATTCACGAGGTGTGTCTTTGACACATGTTTATTCTCCGTTGTTCATCGATGGAAGATGTTTCCTTTTCATATTAATCATAGAAATTCTAGGGTTACTTTTCCACCTTGATTCCTTGATTAACTAATAAAGAAAACATGTTGAGTGTCGTAGAATTGTCATGTTTTTCCATTAATGAGTGTCATTAATGAAATCAGCCTCACCTCGTCACTGCATCATAGTGTTGATTAAATGTCTCTCAATTGAATGAAAAAGAGAAAACTATTATTATGTTTATTCTTTTTCTTCATTAATTTTGAAAAAGAAACTTTTCTAGTGGACTCTCACTGATAGATGTTAGGCCCCACATAGGATAATCTTGACACTGCAAGTCCAATAGTTTCCTCTAATTTCTAATCCGAGCATTGGTTCAAATGATAAGAACAATTTCTCGCACGTTCAATTAAGTGAACATAAAATAATTTCAAATTACATCCAAGAGCCCTGAGACTTAGAATCACATGTTTTCTCAGTGTCTGGTATTGAAATAATTCCAATAAACTGTGAAACATGTTTATGGAAAATACTGAGTTATTACATTCCATGTGTCCCTCACCTCACTTATAAAAGAGAACCACATTTTTTCCCTATTCAGTAAATTTGAACACTATATCATGGAAAATACAATATAAAAATCTGTCCTATATTAATTATTTTAAATCTAGATCATATGATATTATTCTAAGGCTAATTATTCAATGCTTGAGAATTATGTCAATGGAGGTCTTTCAAAGAAGAGGTATAGATCTTAATAAACATCTTTCAATTTTTTTCTTATTCTAAATTCTATAAAATTGATGTATCCCTAAAAAACAATTAATATAAAATAATATATATACATAGATGTTCTTTTTATTATATAATAACCATTTCCACCCCTTCTCTATAAAATGGTAAATAAAAGTATTGCTTTTACATTCATGTCGACTATCATCTCCCCGTAGCGATATGATTATTTTTCCATCACCATTTTTCTTGAGTGGTTATAATGATCAATTAAATGTTTATATATTACATATATAAAATAATTATAATTATTTAATTAAAATATCTTACCAATGTTGTCACCTTCTAATCTACTAGTAAATGATATCATCACATGTGTGTATTTCTAGACTACTAGATCTAGGATGAAATGTGATTTGTTCATCATTTACACATTAAATAGATGGTATAAAGGATATATTTAAAGAAAATATATGATATTTATGAAATAGTTACTATTTAATATGGTCAATTATCATTTTACTTTATTTCATTCCATCTATCTAAAAGTTGAAACATCACTAATCTAGATGTATAAATTACTATCTTCACGAACTAATGTAATTCATTTTACATCACCACTTAATATAAATGTTTGTAAATATATATATATATATAAATCTAATATATATTATACTCATATAATGATTATGTTTATTGAGATATAGTTAATAAGTTCAATGGTTAAGGACCATAACCATGAAAATAAAACCTAAATGATAAGAGAAGTAGTTAACACCTGAAATTCCAGTGTTAATAGATTATTTTTTAATAAACGGGTCTTGAAATGAAATAAGTGGATCACATATAATAATATATATTTATTAATATTTTTATTATAGGGAATTATAATAAATATAAATTCATTATAAAGCAAGATAGAGTGTGTATGAATGAAGGCATACATGAGTTAAAGGTATCATTGTCTCTATTCGAATTCATGAGACATGTTTGAAACTATACACTATCAATTAATTTTTGTGGTCTACGCACTACCTCATGAAATA
Source organism: Viscum album (assembly GCA_963277665.1). NCBI lineage: Eukaryota > Viridiplantae > Streptophyta > Magnoliopsida > Santalales > Viscaceae > Viscum > Viscum album. The sequence continues at coordinate 1,813,598,971 of OY728136.1, read as the reverse complement.
ATTAATAAGGATTAACATTATTCATGGGATTTTAACAACCATATCATGATCCTTAATTACATGGCCTTTAATTAAAAAATTTATCAACTTTGTAATGGTTTGATGTAGAAATCTCATTAATGATATAGGTTTCAAAGGTATGAACTAATTTCTTATTTATTATCTGTATATAATAGGAAAACAATTATTGACATAATCCATGATTTAATTTGTGTTATTTACATAAAAATATTATTATCAAACTTCCAAATACCTTTATTTAAAATTTTACTAAACTCATAAGGGTTCTTCATCATAATTGTTTTTCATTGACACATATTTGTTCTAATGCACCTATATTCTATTATAAGGTGTACTTATTTCCCCATTGATATGTTGTATAATTATTACCCTTATGATAATCATATTTGAAGTTTCAATTTAATGTATTTCATTCATAGGGGTTATGATTAAAAATTCACTACAACAACAAGGCTTTTATGTTACACTCTCATTTTTATAGGGATTGTGTATGATTAAACATTATGATAAAGAAATTATATGATATATCTATCCCAAGTACATTGTGTTTTTTTATAATATAGTTATTTTTTGAGATTTCATTTTTCCATTTCATTTTTCTCTTTTCAAGACCCCAATATACCAAAATAATGTTTTTATTGAAAAACCCATGTTTTTCTTTTCAGTTTGGAGTCATTTCTTCGAGGTCTATATTTCCTATAAAATGTTTTCAAAAAATTTATTACAATTCATCAAAGATTTTTTAAATTAAATTTTAACTAAATTTTACTTTATTTTTAAATGATTAAAATTAATTTTCGTATCATTTTCTAAATGTGGTACATTATACATTTCTCTAAAAATGTAAATGGATTTTTATTCATGTATGCCGCATGAGATGATTTCCCCACCTTCATGAATATTATTTTATTTTAAGATTAAATTATATGTTTCCTCAAATATTTTAAAATAAAACTATTTTCTTAATATTTTGGGAATATTAAATTTTTTTATGTGATTCTAGAATGAATGGGTTTTTTCATCAAGAAAGGTTTTACTGGTCATTTAAGTTCATTTTAAAAAACAAAATGCATTGATGATTATAATTATTTATTGGATAAATACTCCAATATACCATATTTATTCTTTCTCTATATGGTTTATGATAATGATGAATTTTGATATAAGACCCATATGTTTTCCATGGGTTATGATTTGATGATAAGTCAAATGTTTTATGATCTTATGAAAGACATATGTATGTTTTTTATGGGATGAGTGGTTCCATAATTATTTAACCCTATAATGAATTTGGTAAAGAGGTATATCTAATGAGATAATAAGACTAGAATAGGGAATGAACCCAGTTCTGTAAGGAACATTTTCAAATATGGTAGTCTTGGGAGTGAAACATGACCAATGAAATGATGGAATGGGTAATTAACCCAATCATATATGGTAGTATTGGAAGGGATCCATGACTAAGGAAATAATTTTATATGCTAATGTGCAATCCAAAAACACATTTTTTATGACTATGATATATTTTCATGACACATGATTGATTATTTATTATAATATAATATTTAGTCTTATTTTATTTCTTTGAATACCATACACCTGGTTTTAGGATTAAAGATCAATAAATAATTTGGTATGATTATTAGAAGTGTTCATTATTTTCTCATACCCTTATGATTAGTTTATTATCACTTATGATCATTTATTGATATATATATTTCATTTATACTTATTTATAATCTAATATCACCAATTCTTATGTTTCCCTTCTAAATTATACAAAATTATTTTATGTTGGATATATCTAATAAGAGTTCTAATAGTGAAGAAATTAATTTATAAAAATATAGATACCTTATGTTCAGTTGTTTAAGATTGATTGTTTCTAATGACACTAATCATCTATATTCTTCAGGCATGTATTATTGTTAAATTTATTGAATATTCATCTTAAAATATGCAATATTAATGTATAAGAACTATTTGGTTCCCATATTTTTTATTAAAGGCAACGTTTCATAACTTATTGAAACTAGTATAAGGAAAAACTAGTGCAAAAACTTAGGACAACCAAATCTATATGGTAAAATACTTTTCATTGGTATATAAATGAGTTTGGATTCCCTAAAAAAATAAATCCTTGCCTGAATACTACTGGTGGCTATGGTATTAGCAAAGATTCATTGAGGTTTAAGAACCTGATATTTTTTTAGTTAAGTATATATTGTCCATCATTCATATGGATGGTCAATGGCCCGTTATTGTGCACAGTTTGACCCTCCAATGGGATGTGATTTAGTAAAATTTTCTTTTTACCTTATGAACCATTTTGAATGATATGGAATTAAAATGAAGTTATATGACCTAGGATAAACCTATGGTTTCATAGGTGGAAAAGAAATAGTAATGGTGTCGATATCTTATGAATTATTTTTCATTATTATATGATTACACAATATTATTTCTAAAAATATGGGTTTGGTATTAGTTAAAGAAGGAAACAAAGTGGAATCATGTTAAAATTGAATGTGAAGGATGATTCCATGATTTTCCTAATGAGAAACTAAATTAAATGGGAAATGGAATGTGAAATCATGAAATTATGTCTCAACAGATATCTAATTATATAATTAACAACATGAACATAGGTGAGTTTCTAAATTAAACAAATAAAATAAATGTTGAGTTTATGATGATCATGGAGGAAAGAAGATCCAGCTTCTTACTTTTGGATAATGTTGGCAGAAACAGATAGGGAAATGTCTCAATGTAATGGGTTGATTTTTTTATGTGTAGAAAATAAGGAAGTATAGAAAGATTTTTTTTGGGAAAATGAAGAGTTAAATAGAGTGAAATAATGTAATTCCAAAGGTACCATTTATAATTCAATTTCTTATGTGTGGGAACTATTGTATTATCTAATTGATTTCCCTAATCCAAGGGCCAACTCTTATAATAAGGAAGAGAATGTAATTTTTAAATAATTGAATTGGAATAATTTCATTTTTTTATAATTACATTGATATAGTTTTTTAATGTTTTTTGGTGAAAAAAATAAATGAATAAAATAAATATTTTTTCACAAGTGTTTTTTAAGGGTTTTTAAGAATATATTGAATCATACCAATAACCATGAAAAACTATTTATGAAGAAAGTAATGTTTTTTCAAAACAAATAATTGAGGTTTAATAAAACATAATATGTTCATGTGGTTAATCTAATAATGTTTATTTTGGATAAAGAGAATATGGATTTTCATAATTCTAATTGGCTGGTACTTTTGACCATGGAATTGATTAGTGATTTTATGAAAAAGTGGTTTACATTTTCCTTGATGAAGCTTATTTAATTATTTTATTTATGTAATATAAATAATGTTCTTCGATTTTATTTATTGAGTAAAATTTTTTGCAGGGATTATATATTTTCATTGAGTATTTATGGTGATTTAGGTTATTTTTGGAAATTATTAGCATGTACTGAGAAAATATATGATCATGGTATTCACATGATTGGTATGTGACATTAAGATCATCATTACATTATTTTAATGGAAAAGATGTGGGGACATGTTTTAAAGCTACTAATGAAGTTAACGATGTTTATGTCCACAAGAAAGTAACCTAAGTTTTTGTTTTTATTAATAAATAATTATACAAAAAAACTTGTTATATACATAAATTACGTAGATTTGGTGAGATTTCTGAAAAAAGTGATTAGAATATGAAATACCATCAAATGGAGAATGTATAATAGATAGAGATGGTTATGATATTTTCTGAAATTTTCTATCAATTATACAATGTTATCTCGGATAATTTTTTTGGAAAATAAGATCTAGAAATTATTTTTTATTCTGGAAGTGTCCGACATCATTAGTTAGAATTATCTCATAATCCAAGTGTTTAGCTGAAATGGGGAAAATGTGTTTGGGTGTCAAAACTTTATACTATGAAAATCAGTGTAATTTCACAAAACATAATATAGTAGACCAATTTTTTGACTAAGAATATTTTTTTATTGTAAAATTTTTATAAAAATCAATAGGGATGATGATATAATTAATAATGAAAAAATAACATTTACAATAATGTATTTACTTTTAGGTTTAAGAAGTTTCAATGTTTTTGGAAGATGTTAAACATTATAGAAGATAGAAAACATGAATTATTATGGAAATTGAATAATTTAAATCCAAAAGGACTTTTGATAGAGTTCATCAGACGATTTCTTTGTAAAATATCAATTACACATACATATGTGATTTCATGAAGTTGATGTCTCTACAATATTATTAGAAAAAAATTCTAGTGTAAAGATCATTGAAAATAAAATTGTTATTGAATGAAAATTACAAGATGTTTTGATACAATTCAACAAATAAATAAATATTTTTTGAATTTATTTCAAGATGTTCTCGGGATCTCCTTTAAGAAAAATTTATTGGGAGATTGTCATCAAATGGAGGAATTATTACAAGGATTGTAGCATGACATACAATTTGTGATTTAAAATTCATGTTGGTCTAATGTTATTGATGATCATTTTATATGTAGATCTCATGATATTAGGATTATAAAATACTTCAAAGTAGCAAATATAACAGGAGTAAAATCCATGATACTGACCAATTTTTAGTGAATCTAGTAGAAGGGTATGGATTTTTGAATTTGTGAGAGTTTTAAAGAATATTAATGATGTATTTAAAATATTTCAATAAAATACTTACAATGGGAGTGATGAATTTCATTTTTTCAATTAGAGGGATAGTATAATTGGATCCCCAAATTTTCTTCATTTTATAAATTTATAAATATGATCAAATTACAAGTATTAAAATCTATATTTTCACTTGTGAAAAATTTGAATTGGTATAAAAATTTCTTCATATAGAGAAACCAGATGAAATTACTAATGTAAAATATTGAAAAAGGAATGTTTACATCCATGTAATATCTTGATTAAATAGTAATAATAAAAGTTGTTATTGATTGTTAGTGCTGCAATCAATGGAAATTAATGAAAAAGGTTCACTAGAAAATCGCTTATATCAAGTGTAATTAGAGGAATAAAGTATGAAACATAATAATATTTTTAATGTAAAATCATAAAAATGGTAGAAATAGTGATGTAATAAATGTATTATATTAACATTTAAAAAGGAAATTATTAGCTACTGCTAGTGATAATGTAAAGAAAAATTATTTTATAGAAGATAAATTGGGAATAAGAACAAGTATTGTATTGAAATCATACTAAACCTATTAGTAATGGTTTCTAATGTTTATAGGAAATAATTATTACATATATATCTAAATATATTTCATAAAATTATTTTCAAAAAAATTAATATATAGGATTAAATATACTATCTACTTTGTTTGACCACAAAAAATAGTTAATCATCTAGTATATTGTGTGGTACTGGATAATGTTCAGACCATTGAAATTACTAGCTAAACATACTGAGTAGTGAACCATGTAAGTTACTGTGTTCATGTAGTGAATGTGTGTGTCTGTGTGCTAGTTTTTAGAAAATATATAACTCTATAATAAGAGTCTAATGTTTTTTCATTTGAATGAAAATGTAAATAAGAATAGATAATGGATTCACCCCTCCCCCTCTCATCAGGCACAAAAATCTTTTTCTCTCCTTTCAATTGGTATTAGAGTGATAGTTCCCTTCATTAACTATTTGATGATGTTTTAGGAAAAGAGAAGTTTTACTTGATGTTTTTAATTTATTTTAATGTAAGGGGATTAATATTTTTTCTTGAACTAACAATATTATTTGAGAAAATATAATATTACTAAGTCTTATATCCCTTTTTTATGATGTTCTTGAAGTTTCTATAGATGTATTTCCTCCTCATATGGATAATATCCCCCATATATTTCTTTATAAGAATAATTTAGTAAAATAAGGAAAATATATAAATTCTATAATTACCCCAATCTAGAAAAGTCATTTACATGAATTAAATTTGTTAAAAATGATAAATATATATTTTTAGAAGTTGAAAAACATTTATGAAGGAAAAAAATAAAGAAGTAAAAAATTATAATATATATTATAATATGATTATCTCAGGATTAGTGATTATGAATTTGTGGTTTTTTTTACCTGTATAAAGGTCATTGTATGATCCATAAGACTTCATAGCTAAATGACTGAAGATTGAACCGTTGAATTGTTCCTGATAAATTTGATGAAAAATGTTCATCATTTGAATATAGAAATCATGAAACTCTATATTTATATGAACTGGACAAAATTATAATAAAAAATTATATGTTAATAGAAAAATTTATAAAGAAAAAAAAATTTCTCAATAAATTTCCTTCAAATAAGCTAAAAAAGAAAATCAGAGATTGTTCTTAAATAAAAATAAGTATATGATATGAAAGTGAGGACATTGTTAGTACATATTTTGATAAATTTTTTTGAGTATTTTCTAAAAACGTGAAAATTGGATCTTTAAAGTACAAATTAAAGTTACCACTAAAATGTTTTTTAAATAATGTTTTTGTGAATTTTGCTAAATAAAATTCATCAGCAAAAGGATGATGAATAATCTGATGAAGATGAATGGAATTCAAGTAGTTATTTTTGGAAGAATATATAAATAAAAAAATTATTCTAAGAGAATAGAAAATAACCACTCAAAACACAAAATGATAAACCATTTGTCTACATTTGACCAATATGATGATAATTAAGAAGAAAATGATAACATTAATGACAATGCTATAAAAATTTTTTTATTGAAAATGTGAATGATAAAAGGTAAAATAGTGATGAAGACTGTATTTATTAATAATAGGGCACTCATATGAATTTTATTCGTAAAATTGAGTTTAAATAATATAATTGAATGACTGAAATACATGAAATAGAGAACATGAATTTGAGGAAATGAAGTCTTACTACAAAAATCAAGAATATTTTCATAAAGAAAAATCCAATATTCTAAAATATATTGATGATCAAAAAAATTTTTTTGATTAAAATAAGTACCTAAATATCGATCATGAAAAAAAGTTGAAAGTGAATGACGAGGAGTAACGATTTTTTAGAAGCATAATAAATCTGGGTTAAGAGTTTAAAATTCCCAAAACATAGTTACCAATGTTGTTCAATGTTCAGAGATGATTAATCCAAATAAGAATAAAAATATTTTTACTCTATGTTTGACAAGAAAAATTAAGATTCATATAGAAATAGAACGTTAAGAAAACAATGTATGTTGTTAAAATAATATGAGGTGAAAACCAATAATTTTATAGGGATGAAAATTTAAAATATGATGTTTCCACTTCAACTAAATTTTTTTAATATTATAAGAAATCTAAACTAAATAAGAAAATATTATGATTTTACCAAATCATAAGTGTCCAAAAAATACAAAAGTTAAAGGTATGAATGCTTATGAAAAATAGAAACAATACTCTAATGTGTAATAAAGTAATAGAGGTTGATATTTTTATATGGTTAATATTATAATTATTTTGTATTTTATTATAAAATATATATATTATTGATTAATCATCAACATTTCAAAGAATATAGAAGAATATGGAGTCACATTTTGAGGGGAATTGAGCCCACTAAAAAATGGAAATCTGAGAAAATTAGTCTGAAGTTTTAAAATTGATTTTCATATTTAGAAACTATTTTTGAAAGATGTGTTCAAATTGAATATCTCGTAAAAGGATATATTTTAATGAAACTATAAAAAAATATTTATACAAAAAATATTACATTGGGATGTGATAAAAGAGAGATCCAATGAAAAATATCTTATTGTTAAAACAACTCTTAAAAATAAAAAATAAGAACATACCTATATTTTGGATTGGGGTTATCAAGAGATATGTTAAGAGATCAAAATTTGTTAAATAATGTGAATTATTTAAAAAAAGTGTAGAGGATTTTGAAAATAATTATTCTCTCATAATCAAAGTTGTTAGATCTCCATCATTGGGGATGCGAAGTTGAATTCCAAATGATTTTTATCTATTGATGTGATGAAACAAAATTAGTTATGTGTTTCACAACATTTTTGTGATGTTATTAATGTTTTTTTCAAAAAAAATTGTTTTTTTGTATATATAGTTGAAAATATAAAAGTCATTCAAAATTCCAATGATGTAATTGAAAAAAATTCTTAGTTGGTAGTGGATATGGTTCATGCTATATAAGCATGATGGATGAAAATAAATAATTTAATTAGAGTCTATAAAATATATTTCATAGGAATATGATAGAAATAACGAAAGAAAGATTCTATTCATCATATTATTGAGAATATAAAAATAATATTTTTGTGTTGTTTAATTTTTCCAAATGGAAATATTACAAACTTCGTGCATAAGAATGTTTAGATTGGTTTAACTCATCCCTTAAAGATGATACATTCTATTTTTTGTAAGTTGATTAGTAAATAATACACATGTTTTGATAAGTACTTTATTTCTAACATAGATGACTTAAATCACATTATAAGTACTATGTTTTTGAAACATATATTGGAGGATCAAAATTTTTGTGTTAATTTCAAGAGAAGTGTTGAAATATAATTTGGATAATTAATGAATTAGTTACGAACTAATAATGGTAAAGAATATAAAAGTTGGGAATTCGGATATTAAATTAAAATATATAGAATTCATCATATATTTAGTTAACCATAAACACGTTGAAAAATAGTGATTCTAAAAGAATAAATTTTATTTTTGTCGAAATGGTGTAAAAAATCTTGATCGAACAAGATACATCTGATAATATTTGGATAAAATCTATCAATAAAATAGTTTTTATTCAAAATCCATGTTTTTATATAATTAACTATAATATGACTTCTTTTTAAATGTTTTACAATTAAACAACAATTCTGAATCACATAAAGGTGATTATAAGTCCCTGTATTATAAAATTCAATGTGAAAAATATTTGGAAGTATGATCTATAGGAGATGAAGGAATATTTCTTGGATAAACTCTAAATGGTAGAGGATAAATATATTTTACTAATGAACTATGAAATATAGAAAATTTATAGATATAAAAATTTATGAAAAATATTTTAAAAATATATTAAAAACATATTTATATGAGGAAAATGGGGAAGATAAGATGGTTTTACCTGAGAAATGTGAAGAATTTGTTAATGATAGTAACAAATTTAAATTAACTCAACATGAGGATTCAGACATATTTTTCTGAAGTGATGTAGAAAAACTCCATACATCTCATCTAAGGATTAGGAATCAAGCTGGAATATCAAAAACTCATTAGTGATCAATAAAAATAGGTTTGAAAAACAAGAACATAAATGATAGTTTCACACACATATTTATATTCAAAAGTGAATCCAAAATATGTTAATGAATCTTTAAAGCATCAAGGGTGGATAGATTATATAAATTATGAGTTGAACCAAAATGAGAAAAATTATAGTTGTAAAATTATACCCAAACCAAATAATAATAATGTTAATGAAAAAAATGTAAGAAATAAGGAAAGATTTGTTTGTAACGGTTATTGAAAAATTGATTAAATGATTTTAATGAGTTTTTTTTCCATGGAAAGACTAGAAACTATAAGAATATTTTTTATTGTCTTTTCCCAATGAAAATTTTAAATTTTTCGATGGATGTAAAGTATTAAATTATTAATGGAGAGATCCATAAAGAAGTTTATATTGGATAAATTTGGGGATTATTTACTGGTAATGATGAATGTAATTTTTTTAAATTAAGGAATGCTTTATATGGGATAATGAAATATCAATGATCATAGAATTACAAATTAGAAACTTGCATAAGGATTTTGACATTAAAAATAAAGATTTGATATTAACCTATACATAAGAGAAAATCATGAGGTTTTCCATGATTTTATTATTTCTATTGATGACATTATCTCTTTTGGTAATGAATAGTAAAACATATGAGAAGTTTTTTTGGGTAAATGAATAATCTTTTTTGAGATTTTCTTATTGGGAGAAATGAAATTTTTTATTGGATTATAAATCACTCAAAAAAGAAATATATTTTTCTATTTCTAAAGAAGTATACTAAAGAAAATTTAAGTAATTTTATCATAGAATAATAAAAACAAGATTCTACACCAATTTCAATGGGAAATGGTTTTTCAAAAAAAGGTAATAAGAAAAAAGTATATCCCAAATAATTTAGAATGTTTATTGGATGTTTATTATATCTGACAGTCTAAAGAATATATATATTCTAAACTTTTACACTTTTTTCTAAATAATAAAGTGAAACTAAATAATTTTTTCTCATTAATGGAATAATATTATTTATTATATCAAAGGAATGAAAAATTTCATTTTAAAATTTTATTATATAAGAGACATTGAATTGTATGGTTATACTGATACAGATTAGGTCTAAAGTGTTGATTATTTTAAACCCATATATAGAGGTGTATTTTTTATTATCTTTAATATGTGTTCGTTATAATAAAAAGAAACACTATTTTTTAACTATCAAATTAATATAATATGAGTATTTTTCAATAACTTAAGTTCTAAAAAAAATTTGTGGGTGAAAACATAGTTATAATAATTTATTATTTATAGGAAGATTCTTGTTCACTAAGGTTTTGATAATCATAGTTCTATAAATATCGCTAATAATATAGTTAAACATTCTTATTATAATTATATGGTTATAAAATATCACAACAACAAAGGGAATGTGGAGGGGAATGAACTGAAGTTGGATTTTTCTCATACATTAGATCATGTTGTAAATATATTCAAATAACCATTTCCAAAGTAAACATTTCATATAACGATTTTAAAAAACTGGTTTTAAACCTCACTATATTTAAAGATAAGGTATGTCATATCGATCCCATTTACATATTATAATTGGATAGTGTTTAAAAGAGGGATTGAAAATGTTTGTAACATAAATCTATCCATTAGTTTGTGTTTAACATTTTAAAGAAGGGTATATATTTAGGGGGAGTTCATAAAGGGTAAACTGGTGATTTAATCATGTTTGTGTGTGTGAAATGTTTTAATAATTTATTGATATAGAAGTAGAAAAGTAGTTCTTACATTGTAAAGGTGTTTTGTTTTGAAATTTTCTAATTAAATATGAAATTCTATGAAATGATGCTTAAGTCTCTCTTTTTGGAAAACATTGTAATGTTATTCATTGATTCTTTTTTTTATTTCATGCTCCATCATAGGGGATTAGATGGGTTAGATATAGGATCCATTGCATGAGTTAAAATGTTTAAATGATTTATATTCCCTGGTTGAAAATAAAATTCCAAAGGTGTTGTATTTTTTTGACCATGATAGTGGAGATGCGCAAAAGATGCTAAAGAAGTTAAGAAAGATATTAGTCGTAAAAAGTTTTTTATTGTTTAATTTATTATTTATAAATGTTTATACACATAGACTCATTATGAAAATAATTATCCCAACTTAGATGAAATTTTAAGAATTATTTTTTTGAAATGAAAGATCATAGAATAGAGACAGGCCATCAGATGCAGAATGACTATTTAACGGATACGGTTTGGATGTTTTTGAAACAAATTCCATTAGACATACAAATTTTAATCAAAATAAGTTATTGGGGAATAAAATATATAAAATATTTTCTATTATGTAATTTTTCAACAACATGAGTTATAAAAATATAATGATCTATAAATTTATTAGATGGGGGTATAATTTTTTTGTGTAAAAGTATGAAAAAATGAAAAGATACGGAATATCACCAAACAAAAAACACCATAAGATGTTTCTGATGAGATAAGTTAGTGTTTTAAAAAAAAATTGAAACAGTTGGAAATGGTTTCTATAGTAATTAATAATTGAAAATTTTCATTAACTATGATGTTTTTAATTTTATTTTTATGATGTTTTGGAAGCTTTAGTGAGAATAATGAATTTTTTGAAGATCCAAAATACGATGAAGTATCGTATCATATATGTACAATTATAATGAAGTAAAATTAGAAAAAATAATTTTACAATGTTCATTAGATGAAATTTCTATTCAATATTCATAAAACAAATATATTTTTTATCTTGAGGTTTATGTTTCTACAAAATGATCAAACAAAAAATATTGTATAAAAATCATCCGACATAGGATAGAAAATGAATATAATTGACAAAAGGTTTTGATGAAATTCATCAGGCATAGATAGGGTAATGGAAATTATTTTGTGATGTTCTTATGTTGTTTGATAATAAAGAATATGTTAGATATTCTAATCAGATATAAGAACTATGAAAATGTTTTTTTATCATAAAATATATTAGTGGTTCAATATTATTGTTTATTAGAGTTTATTTAATATGTTTTTTAAATATATCTAATGAGATAATGTTTTTATGATTAGTCAATAATCCAAATATTATAGGCATAAAATCCTTGATAATATCCCTTTTTAAGGTATTAGGTTGAACGATATGGTGTATTGAATATATGAGAAGCTTCAAGAATAAACTTATATCCATGAAAAGGATTTGATGAAATGTTTTGTGTGGGAGTATGGAATTTGGAGTTTTAATTTAGTGGGAAACTATAATTGCAATCCAACATTTTACCAATTATATATATATATGATGATTAATGTAAAAGACAAAACATAAGCATTGTTCACACATAAATAAGGTTAACTGATATAAAAATTGATTCATATTAAGAAATATGTTAAACTTATCCAATCTAGATGCTGAATAATGAATCTTCCCACCAAGGTAAGTTTTTGTTGATTAATAAGAGGCATAAGTTAGTATTGATCAGAAGAATTCAATTTATAGGAAACAAATAAAAAATGTTTCACTAAATAATATTTTATATTAGGATGAATCAAATGAATATATAAAGGCACAAGATAATGTTTTTTGGAAGGAAGAACAGAAAAATCAGTTGAAAATTGAAATAGAAAGAGTTTTATATTTAATTCCATGAAGTATATTCTATAAATTTATTAGTTTTGAAAGTGAAAATGATTTATTTTGGTGAAGTGCAAGTGTGAAGAAGTGAAATTAGTTTAGTGATAAAATAGTAAACCTGTTAATAAAAAATTATGAAATTATTATGAAATATATTTTATATTTTTATCTATGTGGAATTCAAATGTATAATAATTTTGATTATAGTACAATTCATGGTAAATGATAAACATTTATTATTATACCCAAATAAAACTAATTATTTTCTAAAGTACTTTTTTGTATTCAATTATTTTCAATCAATTCCAAGGAACAACAACTCTTATTGAGTAGTGAAACATATAAATTATTATTTTTTAATGGTATATTATACTATTATTTTTTAAAAATATGTATAACTCTTTAATAAGAGTGGAAGGTTTTTTCATAAGAAATAAATTGAAAAAATTAATAATCACTAATTTATCCCCTCCCCTATGAAGGATCAAATAGATCTTGTTTGATCATTTCAATTTAGGGTTGGAAGATAGATATTTTTTTAAAATTTATTGGAAGCCTTCTAAATTCTTTTATTTTGAATAAAATCATACCTATTATGGAGTATTTTTAAGGTTTAATATTTTTTAAATGGTTAAAATTTGATTTTTGGGTGTTAGTGTTGATGTTATAGTTATTGATGTATCATATCATCATATAAATAGTTATCCATATTAGATAACCTATGATAATAAAAAAAATTCAATAAAATCATTAGATAGAAGGAATGAATTTTCATTATTTTATAGATTTCATAATCTATAAAAATGTAATTTTATTTATTTATGAATGAAAAACTCTTATTTTTTCATTATTGGAATAGGGATGAAAAGTGGTCAAATCCAATTGAAACACTCATACTAGAGATGAAATTACACTTTTAAATTTTATGAAATCATGTGAGTTTATTTTAACCTATCCCATGGTAAAATAATTCACCTACGCTTTGAGAAATTATCTACAAAATGAAAATGTTTTCCTTTGTACAATGGTTTTGGAGTAGTCTATGGTTCTCTTCCCTATCGTTGTTTAATAGTTTTTTTGGTCATACACTTTTTCATGACCATTTTTACTATCATTCAATAATATTAATTATATATTATATTTCTCCTTTATGTCTATATTTTCACTTCCTTTTAATGTTCTTCTCATCTGGGAACCCATTTTTGTGTCATTTAAGGTATCCTTTATCTTCTATTTCCTAATTTCAAAGGATATTTTATTATTCCTTTCATGATCTGGTTATTAAAAAAAGTAGAATTTTTAAATATTAAACCTTTGATTACTATGATAAAATTTGTGGGGATAAATTTATTTTCGGGGGATAATTTAGCACCCCGATATTTTGGAATAAATATTTCTTTAATTAATATTTATGTGTTCGTCAATTTCATTGCACGCGACCTTGAGTTTATATTAACATTGATATAACAAAACATTATAATATATCTATTGAATTGGAGTATATGAATAGTAATAATAATTTTATGAAAAATATATAAAAATTTATATATTAATGTAAATGTATTTATTCCTTCATAATAAATAAGTACTCAATTTTTACTAAATACTTTTTATGATTCCAAAATATGTTTTCATCAAAAATGGTATTATCACATTATTTTAATTGATATTTATAATTTATTTGAACTATTTTTTTTCATTCTATTTTAGAAAAGGAATATCATTTCTAATTTCAATATTTTAATATTATCTTTTGTTGAACATTTATGATATTTGTAAAAATATTTAATTCTCATTGAATAGTAATAAATATAGTTTTTGTGAATATTAACATTTATTTTCAATTAAATGTTCCATTATGTTTTTAATTTTATATTAATGTAACATAAGACTCATTTAAATATTAAAAATACAATAAATTTCATAGGAATTACTATTATACTTGATTTTGGAACAATAAAATTTTTTAGGTTAAGAACAAAATTTTTTAAAATATGTATTTTTATGTCTATTGCCTTTTTATATTAATAAATTAATTTTATAAATTTTTAAGAATTGGTTGAGTAAAATATATAGATTATATATTCAATATAATACTTAAACATTCATTTTATGTTTTTTACATGGTATGGAATAAAGGAAAATCATTATTTATGAAAAAATATTAATTTTTTAACAAATGAGTTTTTGTTGTTGTTTTCACACCTAAATAAAAATAAATTCTATCAAGTATAGAAATTGAATCTAGTAAAATGGATTATATGTTTTGAATCATCTTAATTAATGTAATTTAATATGATCATATTAATTTTTGTTAATAGTGAATTGTAACAATAGTAAAATTTTATTTCATCTATTATGGTTAAAACAAGTTTACCTGGGGGGTTATACAATAAAATAAGGGTAGCATTTCCACCAATAAATTTCCTTTTTTTTACTTTTTGATGATATATAATTTTTATCCTATCCAAATACCGAATACCCGGTAATTTGGATCCACTTTACCATGAATGTGAACGTAAATAATTGAAATCATTTAAGAAATTACATGTGTATCCCTCCCCTCACTTATAAAAGGGAACCTCTTATCCTCTATTATTCATGATATTTTGAACTTCTATATAAAAATATATGTAATATATTAAATTACCATAATCATTCTCCCAATCTATATATTATTTTCTTCTCATAATACTAATCCTCCATGTCTTAATGGGTATTCATAAAAAGGTCTCTCAAAGAATATGTATAGATCTTATCGAATAACATTCAACATTGTTTCTTGTTATACGTTATCTAAAATAATTGTATCTATAAAAACAAGATCAATAAATTATCATAAAATTATTATGGGTTTTTCATGATGATGGATTAACCATTTCCACCCCTTCTCTATTAAATAGGAAATAAAATTATGCCTCGTGCATATGTGTGGACGACCGCCTCAATGTAGAATTATGATTCATTTTCCATCACCAACATTCATGGTATTAGATAATGATATATTTAATATTAATATATAATTTTTATTACATAATAATTTTTATTATTTAATTATAATATATTTTGGATGATCTTTACTTTAGATCCATTGGTAAATGATAACACCGCTCATGTGTAGAGGTTGAATACCACACCCACAAAGTGATTTTTTTTGTTAATCAATTCCAATTTACATAGCTGGTAACAAGGTTATATTTAATGAACATATATTATATTTATGATATAATTACTTATTTTTAATAGTGATTTATAATTTACCTTTGATTCTTTATATCCCTCTAAAATTTGTGGAATCATTTGTGTGTATGTATGGATTACTATCTCCACAGAGTGATGTAATTCACATGCATCACCACATAATATGAAAAGTTATATATATATATATATATATGTCGGTATGTGTGTTTTTGTGTGTATGTATGAATATAATTAATATATTTTTTATTTATATCATTATTTTCATTCTTTATATGTATTAATCATGATAAAATTGTGATGTCCATAACAGGGGAACTAAAACATATTTTAATAACGAAGTAGTCAACACATGAAATGAAGTCTTAACAAGGAATTTTTAATATATGACTGTTTGAATAAAATATATTTTTCATATATGATATCATATGTTTTAATATGGTTTTTTATATAACAATAATAAATTTATATTTATTATATTGGATGTTGTAGTGCTTTTGAAGCAAGATGCACTTGAGGTAATTGTTTCTTTGTCTGGTTTTCAATTTCATGAGACATTTTTAAATTTTCACCCCGTCATTAATTTTATGTAATATAATTATTATATAATGAAATTAATTAGGAATCTTCATTACATTAATGTGGGATTAATATCCATATCAATTTTTTTATTTACATGGCCTTTATGTTAATATATAATGAAGTTGTAAGGGTTTCACCTCAATTTATCTTAATTGAGATATTTTTTAATGTCACAAATCAATTTATTATTTACATTGTGTATATATTTACCATGGATGTTTTTTTTAAATAATCCATTATTTAATTCATGTTATTTATATAACAATATGATTTTAAAGCTTCCAATCACTTCTATTTGAAAAATTACCAAAGTTATAGGGGTTATTCGACTCAATTTTGTTTCTTTGAGACATGGTTGATGTTATACACATATCCTCTTTTATTATGTATATCTACTAGATCATTAATATGTTGAATCATTTATATCATTATTTTCATGGAATCTATAATTTCATTTGAATAATTATATTTAAGTGTGCTTGGATTCATTAGTTAACACATGGGTAAGGGTTTTATGTTAAAATATCATTTTTGGTGACTTTGATTAATTTGATATTTTTATGATGAAATTATGTGATCCATATCTCAAATTTCGTATGTATTTTCCTACAGTTTATTTATTTTTTACATTTCATTTTTTCATTCATTTTCCACTCTTCAAGTGCTCAAGAGATTGAAATAATGTTCTTAAGGAAAATATACCAGGATTTTCTATATAGTTCACAACGGTATTTTTTTATAAAATATTTCCAATTATACTTTTACTATTATAAAAATATTTATAAAAAATATTTATTAATATATTTTACTTAATTTACTAATATTTTAAAATATTTTTCAAATCATTTTGTAAATATTTTCTTTTTATCTTTTTATCAAAAACATTAAAGGAATTTTTATTTTAATATACAGTAAATGAATGGAATTCACAAAAATAATTATTCCTTGGTTATTTAAAAAAATTATTTTATTAATATTATTAAAATTTTGATTTAAAGAAATTATTTTCAAAATGAAAAGGTTGATTTCATCAATAAACGATCCAATGATCTTTTAAAGTCATTTTAAATAATAACAACATCCATTGATGTTTCTAAAGATTTTATAGGGATTTGATTTAATATTAAAATCTCTATTATTACTATAAATGGTTTATGATTACGATTATGAAATGTATATGACATTTTTTTCCTTTATATGTGTTTTGATATTATTATATAATGAATATTTTATGATCTAGTGGCCCACATTGGTATGGTTTCTATTTTTTGGTGGGTGGGCTTAGAATTATATATTCCTATAAATATTTGGGAAAATATGTATATCTCATGAGATAATAATGATTTAAATGGGGATGACATGTAACGACTTATATTTTATAAATGAAATTTCTTTTTTTGAATAAATAATGCATCATTATGTTTTAAAATTATAGAAAATCCTTGTACTACATTTTTTATTTAATACCAATATAAAGACTGTAAATTTTAAAAAATCATAAATTATCCCAATCCATGATAATATTTCTATTTTTTGTCTCCATTAAAATTAATATAGTAATGTTTTTTGATATAGTGAAATTAACATATAATGAAGGATAGATAGCCCCAACCACTAGGATCATACATTTTCAAGCCCATTTATTATAGATTATCAGGGAGATTGCATCCCTGGACTTTACCATTGACAAATCCCAAGACATGATATAATAACTAAAGCGTGATAAAAATATTTATTGTAGAAGTTAAAAATGATTGAGACCACATCCCAAACCATGTTCATCGATCCCCTCGAAAAAATACCACAATCGCACACCTTACACTTAGAAAATAAGCTAGTGTAATATGTATTATGAATCCAAACCCTAGTAGTTTTATATTTTTATTCAATAAGATAAAATAAATATATTTATTAATTTTTATTATTAATTATTAAAATATTAGATAACGAGTTCTATAAAATTATATTTTGATACATTGAAATGAATATTTTATTTTTAACAAATATATTATTTTGAATTAAAACAATATTTTAGATGAATTAATGAACTTTTTAAATAAACTATATTGTAGTAAAATATTTTTATTTAATAATATTTAGTAAATATAATTAATAATATAATTTTATGAATTCAAAAGTAACTTCTATAGGGGAAAGAAAACTATTATTAAAAGACTAGTATTTTTCAAGAAATTGTGGTTTTTAATTTAAAAGTCGAAATTATAAAATTTAGAGAATTATTTAGATAATATAAAAAAAATTTCTAAACCACTACATTTAATTTATGCAATTTGTTTCATAATTTTCTCAGAGGGTTGAATTTCTAGGTCAAAATTATATACAGTATAAATATATTGTATGCATTATAACATCAGAAAATCTATATAGTGATATAATAAAAACTCTAAATATTATCCAAAATCATAATTATTTTCCCCTTTAAAATGATTTTTTTATGTTTCATGATTCATTTTATAAACCCTAAATTAATCCTCTAAAACATATGTTATATTATATTATATTTTTTAAATCAATTCTTTATAAACACGACTGACTTCTAAATCACTAGTGATTTTATTTTAATGATATAGGTGCTTATATTAAAAAATAATGAAATTATCTTCACATTTTTTGAAATATTTTACAGAAATTATAGTATGGATTGTGGTTTGGATTAATTTATCACATACATTTTCAAAACTAAAGATTAAAAATTAATAATGAATACACATCTCTTTTTCTATATAAACCCAAAAAACATATTATTAATCATTAAAAAAGACAATTGGATCATGTAATTAATATACCTTTTCCAATGTATAGAACTATAAAGGTTTTTCTGTACTCTTAAAAATATACTACCAATCATTAAGTATTGTTCTCTCAAGGTAATGGATCCTCTCATTTTTCCCTTTATTCGACCATATTATTTTTATTATGCCTTTTGTTTTCTGATTATTCTAGTTTGAATTTTTTTACACATCCTACTTATTTTTTTTATTATTAATTCAATGTTTTGATATTCCACTATAACTCTCATTTTACCCTGCCTTGAATCATTATATACCCTTATTATGCTGTAAAAATTATCATGTGATTTTCCAGGACTAGCATACATGTAGTGAACACCAATCCTCATTTCCACTAATGGTTATTTACATAGGTGTATCTATATTTAATTTATCTATGAATTCCATTTATGTATCCCATATTACATAATAATAGAGTTAAAAATGATGAAATATATCCTAAGGTTTTGTGATCTATGGGGAACACATATTCATGTACATGATAAGAATGTGATGGGTGAGGATGGAGTTATTGGTACCTCCAATACACTAGATAATGATTTTATCATAGGAGATTTCATGTATTATATTTGGGAGGTTTTCCTAAGAACATTAGGTGATGTTTTTCTTACCGATTACCTCTAACATATGTTTATGATTTCATATTTTTTATTTATTCCACATTCTTGTGTTACATTAATGTTATCATTATATATAATTATTTTATGTTCATATTTTGTATTCTCACACTATTTATGTCTCATTGATGTGCATATAGACTCACATGTATTACATTCATTATGTTTTTATTTTTTTATTCACTTATTAGGATTTTTATCTCACCCCTTTATTATGTAAATCCCTTGATTATAAAATTTAATTTTAGAAGATCATTGGAAAATGAGCATATTTCAAAGTCTTTATATAATGATGTAATACCAATTTTTTATGTTATTATATAATATACAAAATTTCCTTAAGAAACTAGTCCTCGTGATCTTTTTTTGGTTTATTATGTGTATCATTTTGTAATAAATCATGAATTAAGGTGTATTAATATAGGGGATTCATAGTTGGTATTAGAGAAATGTCAAGTTATTTAAAGGGATTATGATTATAAAGCTCAATTGAAATCCTTAAGGATTAGACTAAAAATTTTATAACATTACTGTTTTTCTAGTAAATTATATACTATGTGGTCTCAAAGAAAATACATCCCTATGTAGATTCATCAAGTGGATGTGGATCTGGAACAGTTATATGTATGTGTAATAATCCTAAAGTGTCACATTGATCTTGACTAAATCATCACTTGGTTCATGAAAAGGGGTCTTTCATTACACTTGGTAAGATATTCATAGGGGATATTCTTTGGAAAATTTTCATGCTCTTTACAAACCCTTATAAAGGGAACAAAATGACAATAAGATTTTATATTATGAAATATATCATGTACAAGATATATTGAAACCTATAAATTCATAGGTTATGGATTATATACAATTTATAAGTTATCCCTTTGATTTTTATGGATTCTATTTTATATTTTTAATCATTTAAAAGTTTACATTCTTAATTTCCCATTATATTTTGTCAATTTTTTGAAATATATGAAACCGAGTCATCAACCAATGTGAGGAGAAATTTGATGACTGTCCAAATCAGATGCCAAAACTGATTGCATATTTAATTAGGAAATACATGACAATATTTTCTTATTTAATTCCTGTTTTTACTCAAAATTGAATTAATATGAATTTACATACCCCCTCCCCCTTAATAAAGGGAAAGTGTAAATTGTGACCTTTATATGAAAAATTACTATGACTTTTAGTGGATCTTATTATCCTTTAATCAAAAGACATTGGATAAAATCAATTGAAAAGATATTGTTCATCCATTGATGTTGTGTGAAAAAGAAGTTCATGTTGAACATTTATCATATAGAAGGAGAATAGGATCAATGGTGGACATCAGTCAAGAATATAAATATAATGAAGGGATCAAAGTGATGGATTGGTAAAAATTAATGAAAATGTTTTTTGGAAAATATATTCCATTCAATTGCCAAAAAAAGAGATCAATTTCATTAGCCTCAATCAAATTGATAGAAAATATATCAGGTAAAATAAATATAACACCAAAAATTATTCATTATAGTCCCATGTATTTATCATTACCCCTAAAAGTATTGTTGACTACTTCCTTGGTGGGAAATATTTGACTCTACAAAGATCCTTTTCCATTCTGAATATTGATATATATAAAGAAATTGTTTGACATGCCCTCAAATTTTAAATGAAGAATATTGAATATCAAGTTTATCATGGGGGTAATAATTGAAAAATATGGTTTAATTATATTATTAACATATATAAATATAATGGGGAAGGAATGAACAACATCCCACTTGTCAAAAGTGTTGGAATAAACATCCTGGGAATTTTCTGAAGAGGATGTGCAAATGATTTCTGTTCTAGATGGAAGGTCACTGAATTAGTAATTATAGATTGATGTATCCCACCAGTGAGACTAAAGAGTGGAATTCTTCTATCCACGGATAGCCTATTTTCCAATAAAAATGATACTATGTGAATCAATTCACTAATCATAGGGCTATTGATGACAACTAATTCTAAAAATCGCTAAGGTCAAGAGAGTAAGGGACAATTTATTCCATTATAACTACTGAGGTTGATCCTAAAAATGAAGTGGTGAATGGTATACTATTTATTCATGCAATAATAATAGATTTTATTTTTCATTTTAGTTTAAGTTAGTCTTTTGTATCACTCAGGATTAGTAGAACTATTAAAAAACCACCAAAAAACATGGATGATGAGTAATCATTAAAGGGGGATAATGGGTTAATTATTTCATCCTATGAATATAACTCATCACCTATCCAAATTTTTAGGTTGAATGTTTTAGCGAACCTTGTGATTATCCATTTTGAATAATTTTATTCAATTGTTGTGTTGGATTGAATTTACTTTTATAGAGCCAATATAAATTTTCAACACAATTAAATTACCATCCATATTGAAAATCTACCTATGAATATATTCAAGTGTATGGAGTAGGATGAATAATATTTGGTCGCAATATATTAAGATTGGATATTATTTCGTTTTGATTAACTGTATCTATTCCAAATGATTGAGACTAAATGAATGGTCATCCTTGATGATGTTTCCATTGTAATAAAATTCATTGATGTGTTTCCCAATTTATTTTTTTGGTCTTCCTCCTAGTGGTGAGGCCGGTTTCTCAATCAATATCATACTAGGATCTTTGAATTTATCCAAGACATCATATAGAATTATCATTTTTTAACATGATTAGTTGGATAAAAAATTATAGAAAAATATAGATAAAAGGTTTATAGGCCCTTGTGCTTCACTAAGGGGTGAACCAGTTATCCTAAACACAAAGAAGGGTCATTCAATACACCTCTATATTGATTACTGTGAGCTCAAAAATATCCTGATACTAAACAAGAATCCTCTACCATATATTAATGACTTGTTCAATAAGCTGTGTAGAGCCTAATACATCTTTATTGTTGATATTCAATACTAATATTATCATTTAAAGGGGAAGAAGAAGGATATATTTAGGAAATATTTTTATAAAATATATAATAATTCTCGGTATGTAGTGATACCATTTGGATACTCTAACACTCTTGTAATTTTCATGGAACTTCCAAATAGATTCTTTAGATATTTTCGTGGAAAATTTATCACAGTCTTTATAGAATATATTCTTATCAACTCCAAAAAAAGGATAATTTATAGGAGAAGTTTTATATTGTACTAAAGAACTTACTAAAAAAGATTATATGATGATTATAGTAAATGTGAGTTTTTGTTAGAGAAATTAAATTTCCTGGGGAATTTTTGTCGCAAATAAGGTTATTTCTTTGGATCCATCAAAAATAAAGGCAATTGAAGTATGCCCCAAACCAAAATATGTTTTATAAATCTGTCGGTTTTGTGGATTAGATTGGTAATATCATTAATTTGAGGGAAAATTATCATGATTTTATATCCCACCAACTAAATGATTACTCAGATGGAAACCACATTCATCTAGACTGATGAATGAAAAAAAATCTTTAAAGAGTCAAAGAAGTGGTTGATCACTACACTTGTTCTCACATTACCAACTAGTAAGGAAAGATTATTTATTTACAGTGATCCATATAAAATGGAATTTTGTTATGAAATCACGAAATATGAGAGAGTGATATCATATGCCTCCTTACAATTAAATATCAATTTGATGACCTACATTTCAAATGATTCATAATTTACAATGGTAATATTTTCACTGATGATTTAGAAAAATTATCTCTAATGAAAAATGTGTAGCATATATGTAGGTCCTAAAAACCCAAGTATAAATTCACAAAAAATTATATTAATATAAACACATGAGGTTTATTATAACTAATCATGGATTATAATTATTTGATCTATTACCATCCTTTGAAGGATAACAATATGGGAGACACTCTTAGAAGAAGGGATCCTAAAACACTTTCCATGATGAGGATTGAAAGAGATAAAATAATTTTGAACATGTAATTGATGGATATGGGAATAATAAAATTATAATAATTGTAATTTTTTCAAATATTGTCCCTTTATGAATTGATCAAGGAGTCCCAACAAGATTAATAGGTGCTCAAAACTATAGATAATATTCTAGCATTGAAATTTTGAAAATATTTAGTTTTGAGGTTTGTAATGTGGATATGTGTACCAAAAAAACTAGAACTGAAGAGGGAAATTTGTTATGATACACATAGCTCATTCTTATATATTTATCCCAGAATAGCTAAGATTTATATATATTTCACGAAAACATTCTAGTTAGATAATAAGAAAAGGGAGATTGTGGAGTATATATCTCAATGTTTTGAATACTAACATGTCATGGAAGAACAATAGAGTACTCACGGTGTGATGAAACTATATCCCATACCAATATAGAAATGGTAACACATAGCAATGTATTTTTTCATAGGACTCCCAATGACACCTACTGTAAATAATTACATCTAGTGGTAGTATATCCCTTTGAAAAGAATGTTCATTTCATACCTATCAAGGAATATTTATATCTTAACCAACTTTAAAATATATATATTTATATAATAGAACTGGTAAGACTACATAGCATTCTACTACACTCTCTATATGATCAATATATCAGGCTTTCCTAGAGGTTTTAGATAATCCTTTAGTAAACATTTGATATTGAACTGTGATTCAGTAATTCTTATCACCCTTGATCGTATTTCTAGTCTAAAAGAACCATTCAAACTCTAGAGAATATGCATAGATAATGTTCAATGTATTTATAAATATTTTCGGATTATCAGCTTCCTATAGTGAAGTTCTCATAGAACAATAATTCCCATTCCATCTTTTAAATTCTGCCTAATGAGGCTCTTTATGGGAATAGGTGTAGAACTCCAACATGTTGGGATGATGTTGGACACTGGAATTTAGTGGGACATAATCCTAACCAAGTGTAGATAGATCATTTTAAAACCATTCAAAAAAAAAATAAATACCAAAAAAGATGATAGATAATCTATCAATACAGACATCGATGAGACCTGAATTATGAGGATGGAGTTTAAATGTTTCTTCTTATACATATATGGAAGAATGTTGTATTTTTGGGGTGAATGGAAATATTTCTCCATGATACATCAGCCCCCTTGGGATCCTTTATTGCATTGGAGATGTGGAATACTAACTTGACCTCTAAACTAATATATCCCAAGTACATGATGTATTCCAAGAATCCCTATTAAGGAATTGAACACTAAACCACTCACTTGTTCTGAATCGATATTTGGTACCATTATTTAATAACCATTCATAAAAAATAATCTAGTGAAGTTCTATGATTATAAATACAATGTTCCATGAAACAAGACAACATGCCTGGTTAATGTGTTGTTGTAGAACCACAAGATTGAGTAATCAGCATGGGAACCAAAAGAGGATATTAAATAGAATTAACCTCATCTATTTTTTTATACGAAATGAAAATTTAGAGGCTGAAATTTTTTAAGAGTAGAATAGTGTAATAACCAAAACATATATAAATTAATTTCACTTTTTGACTAAATAAATGATTTATTATGTCATATAATAAAAGAAAATACATGAACAACTTTGTTTATTTTGTACCATTATATGGTTTGTCAAATTTAAAATATCATTATGCATTATAACCATCCATTATATTGATTTTTTATATTGACCATTTATATTCGTATATTGTGTATCATGATAATGATCAATTAACATAGAAGGTATGATTAAGGGCCATGACTAGTAGGATCTTACCCTATAAAGCCCATTCATCATAGGTTAAAAGTGAGACAACATCACTTGGATATACCCATGACCAAGACCAATCTGAGATTAAAAAACTAAAGAATAATAACAACTGATTATGGTTGAATTTGGAGCTTATTGAGATCACATACAAAACTATGTCCCATATTATATTTTCTAAAATTTTAATTTAATAAAATAATCAATATATTTATTCATTTTTATTTTTAATTTCTAAATTATATTATAATTAGTTTGAAAAAAATTCGATTTTGATATGATGAAATGAAAATATTATTTTTAAGAAACATAATGTTTTATTAAAAACACAAATTTTGATGAGTTCTAGAATTTCTAAAAAAATTTATTTTAATAAAATATATTTATTAAATATTATTTATTAAATAAAAAATTATAATATTGTTTTGTGAATTCAAATGTAATTTCTATAAGGGTCATAAATCATTTATTGTCCAAAAAACCACTATTTTTTTAATAAATGTAGATTTTTGATTTAAAAGTATAAATTATAATAGTTAAAAAAATTATAATAAGAAATCAAATATATTTGAAATAAAAACATCAAAATTTTACAATTGATATTTTTTTCTAATTTTCTGAGATTGTTGGAGTTTCTGTTCAAAATTAAATATCGTATAAATATACAATACATATAATGAAAACATAAAATACCAATGTGATGTAATAAATACATAATGAGAATACCTGAAAAAATTATTCCTACTCTTTAAAATATTGTTTTTTCATTTATTTGATTACTTTTAAAGTCCCTTAATGAATCATCCAAAACCTATATTATATTTGGAGGTATGTAAATCATTTCTTTATAAACATGAATCACTTCCACACCACCAATAGAATTATTTTAATGTGTTCCATTATTGGACTTATAAAATAATAAATATAAACTATATTTCACATAACAAATTAGAAAATAATTAGTGGTTTTTGTTTTGGATTAGTTACATATATAGAGTCCAAAACCTATATTTGTAAATTAATAATGAATAGACCTTTTTTCTTAAAAAAACCACCCAAACTCCCATTCCTATTTTGTTAAAAACCTTATATAATAAATTTTATTTTCCTTTACCTCTATTTATCCCTCCCAAGATTCCCCCAAGTTCTTCATATGATTCTCCCAAAATTTATGATACTCCCTCTCAAGGTAAGGGATCATATCCTTCCACTCTTTATTCAAGAACCTTCTTTATGTTATGTATTTTTATATTTTTTTTTAATTTTTTTTTAAAAATCACAAATAAATATTATAATCATTATGATGTCCATGTGATGATTGAACCATTTTTATCTCATTTTACCATTCCACAAATCATTATGTACCCCACTTATTATGCCGAAATTACCCTATGATTTTAGATGGCCAACATTTACGTATTGAATACCCATATCATTTCAACACATGTGTATTCATGAATATGTACATATAATTCATTTATTGGGGACTTACATGTATTTAAACAACACTTCTAAATTTTGGGGTTAAATATGATGAAATATATCTTTATTTTGTATAATATATGTGGTAAAATTAGGCATGCCCATGATATATAATTGATATGTAGGACTAAAATTATATATCCCTCCAATACATTGAGTAATTTTATTATCTCATGATATTCCTTGTTTCGTGCCTGGGACGATATACTGTGTACACTATGTTATGTTTTATTTGTGTTTATCCTTGAATTATGTTTTTTATTTCTTGTTTTATATTGTTTTCATATTATAATGTTTCCTCCATATTTTTATTATATTTCTAGATTTTATGTTCCTGTTTATGATTCTCACCCCTTTTATGTACCATTAATATTCATATTTTCTCAGATGTGTTACATTCATAATTTTATGTTTAGATTATTCCCTTTAATGGGTTTTTAGCTCACCCATTTCATACGTATATCCCCAGGTTGTCTCTTATAGTTTTAGATGATCCAAGGAATATAAGGTCATGTTTTTATTTTTTTAAATAATGATGGAATACCTATGTTTTAGGTTATAATTTCATTTTTTGAGTTTTCCAAAGAAATTAAGCCTCACAAAATCTTCTAGGGTTTTCATTAAGTGTTAATTTTTGTAATAAATTATAAATTGATTTTTATTAAATTATGGGTACTCATATGGACCTAGTTAATTGAGGGACCTCATCCTATAAGAAAATATAGAGAGTATACCTTGATCATGGAAGTAGTGGGATTGGTAGTAATTTGTATTCACTATTATAGTCTATTATATGATTCCTAACAAAATAAATGATTTCCTAACATATGTGAATTCCATAAACATATGTCTTTTTCTTATAACATGTTTATTGGAACATGATTGATTATTCATGATGATGTTCTCCTGTGTATTATGTAAATTTTGGGATAAATTATTATTCCATGTTTCATAATAAATATCTTTGACTAATTGGGATTTACTATTTTAGGTCTTGATCTTTTATCCTACCATTATTCTTATTTTATAATCATGTATGATTGTTTATTCATATAAATAAAAAACATCCTTTGTAATCATGTTATCTCACCCTTCATTATTTTTACATCACATTGGTTATGAATAATTATTTTGAATATGATAAATATAATAATGAAGAAAGTTGTGAAGAACTTAATTAGAATTTATATAGATATTTTATTTACAAGTAGATTAGATATATGTGTTTCTATGGACACTAAATCTCTACTATACATACACATGTGTTGTTGTTAAATGTGTTGAATATTTATCTAAAAATATATAAAATTTATGTATGAAATATATGGGGTCTCTGTATGATAACCCCCAAAACTAAAACCATGTCTCAACAGAGCCAATATAGTTCCATTATCCGCAAATAGAAATACAAGGAATTCACCATCAAATACCCTTGTGATGTAGATCAATAGTCAACTGCATAATGGAACTTAAATAAAATCTATCCACAATCCATCAACAAATAAAAATTACACATCACACAACAAAACTGACATCTATAGATATAATGAAACCAAAATCTCATAGATAAATCCCCACATCAGAACACAAGCCCTCACATTCCAACCTCACCAGCCATGTTAAAATAAGTTGTATTATTGTAACTATTTTATATGAAATACAACCATTATATAATCCATTTTTTATATCATGGTGATATTTTCAATCATATATTTAACTAAGAACACGACTCTTATTCTACAACTCATCCCCAAACACACCCCAAACACATTCACCAACTAAAAATTTCATAGTAAGGGGCCTTGATAAATCAGGACCATTACACCCCTTCATATATTGGGGAATAATTTTATCAATAGGAATTTCATTTATTATCATTCTGTGATGGGATTTAGCATTGGGAATTAGTGATGAATAAGTAAATTTCAATATTTATCATGGACTGAAAAAAATAATTAATAAGTGTTTTTGAGTGTAGATTTAAATCTCAAAATTGAATATATATTTTTCATGGATTAAGGGATACATGTATATAATTTTAGGAAGAACAAAAAAGGAGACATAGAATTGAAGAATGATAAATTATTAAAAATTGAGAGAATATAAGATGTTTGTAAATTCTTTGAGAAAGAGGATCTACAATAAGTAAAAAAATTGTTTAGGTCATGAAATAAAATATTATTTATTCTGATTAAATATAAATTTCTAGATATTTTATATGGATGTGGAAAACGTTGTATATAAGGGAAGAGTAAATATTATTTAAAAAAGGTAGAGGAAATTTCAATATAGAGGAAACAGAACATAGACTCTTCATTGATTGAAATTAGGAGACGTATTTATATTATATTTCCACATGACCTGGTGAGGCCATTTATAGATAAAATGGTTATAATGATGTTCTTTATAAGAGGAAACTGAATACATATTATTTATTAGGAATCAATTTTTATGATCTATTTTACCAATATTCTAGGATTAGAAATTAAACCAGATTATATTTTTGAAATTAAATAGAATATAAAATGAATATTCACTTATTTAATTTTATTTCTTATTTGTATCAGGATGTTATGAACATTAATATTTAATATGGGAATAAAGTATTGAAATTTGGATTGTGGAGTTATTGTTTTCTAGGCCCACTCTCCTGGATCTGATACTAAATACATACTCCGAACATATTAGATTTGATTTGAACTGTAATAGGTTAAAATTAACTATCCTAAATTGAGATGATTTACAGAAAAACATTTCATCACTTTGAATAACCAATAAATTTAGGGATATAGTTTTAGAGAATTTGGAAGTTATATGAAATAATAGAAAACATACATTTCAACCAATGTAAAATTTTTCAAAAGAATTGGTTTATTTAACATATTCATCCATCCTAGTAAATCCTTGAAAATGTAATAATACTCTTCTTTATTCCTTTTTTAACACACATAATTTTTAGAAGAACAATATGTAATGTCCTGACCCTAGGATCATGGAGCTGGTGCATTATTTTGATATATAGGCATGATTACATGTAATCATTTCCCGGAGGACCGATCTTTTTAGCAGTCTTGGAAAATAGTTTATATACACGAACTTTTCATTATGATTTATAACATTACATACATCATAGTTAATCATTTGATAATGGAATTATTCCCCTATCTTAATCTTTAAAATTAATCATAAAACACTTATTATCATCCTTGTAAAATAAAACATAAGATATAGGTGAGCTCAGATGCTCAGTAAGGATAAAAAACATAGGGGAAGCTATCACAAATTATCATAAACTTTTATGGTAAGCTAGAAGACTAAAATACAATACTTTTAAAACATTATATTCAGTATAATATGAAATGAATAAAGAAAATAATTCCATATAAACATTAACATAGATATTATACTAGTCAAATAGTCACATGTACAATAAATAACTAATCTCGTAATCATAGAATGCATAATGTCTGACATCGTAACCACTACGTCAAGGGATTATGCCAATACCATTCACAAATATTCTATCAAGGACTTATGCCAAGCCAGTAGTTTGTATTATTATACCTACCTATGTATAGAGGGTCTATAGCGGGCCCCAGCCTTCACTAACTATGTTCAATGCAATCCTCTTATGGGAAGGGTAAAACCTAATATAATCATTCGTATTAAAACTAGAATACGAAAAGTCAAAACATTAACCATAAACCAAGAATGGTAATAATATATCACATCCATAGTCAAAAATATCATAACTCATTCAATACAATATGGAATATTGTATTATAATAAATAAACATCAATCAAGAATAATATCTAATAATGGATATTGACATAGATGTATATAATCATTAAGACTATTTGAGAGAAATATCATTTTTTTAAATCTTTTAGGAGTCACAAAATTTATAAAGGTATATATTTAAAAGATATTATTGATTCAAATTTTCCCATACCACTTTTAAATTTTTTGAAATTAATTATCATTTTAAAAAAATCATTTCCATATAAGTAAATCCTTAAAATAATTTTGAAAACATGGACATTAATTAAAATGATTTAGAAAAATAAATCACTAAAACATTTAAAGTGATGATATAGTTAAATATTCCCTTCCATAAAACCATAAAAAAAATTTGAAATAATTTTATTGATACATTGACATGGATGATTAATATGTCCCAGAAAATACTTACACATTAACAATATCAGATAATAATGACATTGAGGTATTAACCCTTACCTTAGGTCTGATATTCTTCATATGTTTCTGAAACTAATGTTTAATGTTTTTAAACACATTATTAACTTTTAAAATAATAATAATAATATTTATGATATCATATTATGATAATTTTATGACCTTATATTACATTATTATTAATAATTTCCAAGCTAATGCAATGTTTCGGGTAATAATCGATTTCTTTATCATATGTGTTTTGACTTGTTATTTCTGATCGTTTTACATAGATCATCATTTAATTACTTCTAGAATGTAAATAATGAATTATATATCATATATATTATGTATATAAATATATATAATAGATAATTAAAAAAATAAAATACACTGTTCATGGAGACGGTATACCATATGTACGCATCATTGTTGTTTCTGTTTTCTTATCAGAATGAATGAAAGTAAGTGAATGAAATATATGTATATATATATATAAGATACCAATTGAATTATTATTTCAAATATTTAATACTTATTAATAATATGTATTCTTATTATAATTCTTGTATGGTGAACATGGAATATATGTCTCGTCACGTCGTGGAGGTGGTAAGTCGTAAGTACACACAAGCGATAATATAATTTTCTTAATGGTCAAATGGTATGGAATTGGACAGAATATGAATTTTAAATAATAAATATCATGTTATATTTGTTATTTGAATCCATTATACCCATAATTATACCAATATAAATAAAATTTACATGAAAAACAATTTACACCACAGTCTGGAGATGAAATGTCATACGCACACATGCATAGTGACATTGTTTTTCGTAAGATGGGTAAAAGGGGTAATATGGTTTTCAAATAATTATAATAACATATAATTATTTCTATGTAAATTGAGTTATTATTTTATTATTGAAAAAATAATGAAATATTTTGTAGATGAAGAAAAGAACTGTGAAGGAGGTGATAAAACAATTACCTATTTTCTGGTGTCTTTTTTTGATTTTCACCGATGGACACTATAGGAAGGATTTATTACCAAATTGTTTCCTATTTTTGATATTAGGGATTTTGTGAGAGAAAATATTCATGTTTTGGTGTAGAAAAATGGATTTTTAGGTGTAAATTAATGGGAAGTAGAAGTTCTTTTTATGAGATAGGTGAGGGGCACATTAGGAAAAGTTTAAAATATTAATTTATTTTAAACATATTATCAGATTATAATAGATCCAAAGTAATTTAATTCGAGTATATGTTTATTTTGGGTCTAAACAATATCATAAAATGTTTTTATACAATATTAGTTCTTGAAATTAACCATATCTTTTGGAATTAACCCTTAGTTAAACAATTTAACCCTTACCTTGTCTTCTGGTATTTTTATACTATATGGATAATTTAGTTACTATAAAATATCTAGAGAACCTATAGTGGATCATTACTGAATTTTTTAACATTATATAATTAATTTGGATAAATCATATATTTCTATAATTTTTTTCTATCATTTAATAAAATAGTATTTTTAAACTCATTTATATCAGTTTTGACATAATTTTGTAATTTATTTTCATTAAATCCATTTAAAATTGATTCCTTCAAACCAACAGCATTATTTCTTCCATAATATTTTATTTAAATCCATGAAATTTGTGGATGCGATCATAAATTTCATATTACATTTTTTATAATCGTTATAAATTCATTTATTTAAATCATTATTTAATAAGGTAATGTCAACATTATCACTGTTTCATAAATAAATATATATATATCTAATGTCTAAACATTATATGTTATATACAATCATGTAGAAAATATTATTATATTTGTAACCAAAATCTATAATCAATGATATCAGTTATATGACCCTATATTAAAAAATTATTGAATGATACATAATTATCATATAATTATATTTACATTAAATTAATTCTTATAACATGTCAGTATCACATCCAAGTGGCCCCACGGGGTACCAAAAGCTTCCTAAGGATTCCCATGGTCAGAACTATATCATAAAATATTTTTATGACATGTTTTAGGGTAGTTTAGAGTTATTATAATATTATTTTGTACCCTTATTTACTTGATTTTCCCTTTAAACATGGTAAATAAAAATAATTATTGATGTCAAAAAAATAAAAGGTTCCAATTAACCAAATTTTTATCTTCTAATTACAAATAAGGAATCCATTTTTCTAAATTCAAAATACATAATAAGAAAAAATAAATTTAAAATTAATTCTTGTTGTCAAAGCTAGAAATTAGGTTTTTAAAAAGTAAAAACTATCAAAATATTAACATGTGTTTACGTTTAATTTAAATGTAAAAATACTTCTAATGAACTAAATTATATTAAAATTTTAAAATATAATCTAATTATACCTTAAAACCACTAAAAAATATAATTAAACACTATAAATTATTTCAATTAAAAAAGTTATTTTCAATTACAATAAATTATTTTTCACTATTCATAAAAATATGAAATTATGAAAAAATACCAAAAATTTATCCAGAATTAACATTTTTGTCTTGATTCTAAATAATAATTTAATTTCTTTAAATTTAATACATAAACATGTCAAATGTTGGATTTAAAATGGTTTCCCCATTTAAATGTAGAAAAACAACAATTTTTTGAAAAATATTTCTTTTATATGGGAAATTGATTTTATCATTATATTATATCCAAGAAACACATAATATGAATGTTAAAATTATACAGGATATATAAAATTTAAAATTTGGTTAATAATATTCAAAACTACTTTCTAAATAGCTATTTTGATAGGTCATGGTGTGCTTGAACTTGATGTTGCATACGTCACACAGTATTGAATTATTTAAAAAGGAAGTGTACCATAGAAGCTTGGGGTGTTAAACTATCCCCTACTTCAATAAATTGTGTCCTCACAATTTTAACTTCGGATTGAAAACTAGGGGTATGAAATTTGAAAATATCTTAGTTAAAATCCAACACCAAAAAATGGATTAATGAGGCCTCTATTTTAAAATAAAGATAGGTGAGTATGAAGGTTACTAAAAATAAAAAATACTGGGGTTTCATGTAGAAAGAAAAGTATATGTAAGAGAAAAATAACCATCAACTTCTGATGGAGAGTGATAGAGCATATTATTAAGATAATGTGAACAATCTGAAAGGCATAAATCTATGATGATCTAAGGGACCATTTAATTCATCAGAAAAGAAAGTACGAGGAAATCATTTGTGGTTTTCATGGTTCTTTCACTAAGGTTGAAGAACATGAGAAGAAATTATTTCATTAATTCAATATAATATCATCATTGGTCCTTCCTTGAATAATTTCCACTTCATATATTATTCAAGTAAATGGAGTCCAATTTGACATTTTTTATTTGTTATGGGATCATACGATCCCTAACTAGAACGATTGGTCATTCCATCTGTCTTGAAAAAAGTTAGCACAGGTTATCACATAGGCCTAAGTCAAAATATGGTGATATAATACATTAATCAAACAAACATTAATTGGAGTATAACTTATACTATCTATAAATGGATAACCATACAATCCTTCCAAAAATAGAAAATCTACAACTTTAGAAAGAGGTAAACCAAATCGGCATACCATTTATCTTCCATATCACATATGGTAGTTCTTGGTTGTCAAATTCCAAACATACAAACACTTTCATTATGTTTCTCTTGAGTCATGTAAACAACTTCAATAATCAAATATCCTTATTGAAAACATGCATGATTCCTTATTCCAAAACATAGTGTATTATTTCTTAAGTCAGAAAAACTGATACACTTCATCCATGATAACATAACACTCTTGTCAAAAAATCCAAAATTAGTTCTCAAGAAACTAGCATCGTCCATTTTACTTATTAAAATCCAATATATCTTTAACCAAAAATTATTATCATATCATTGGGAACATATTATGGGTTATCTTTACCTTAATCATTTGTTCTCCAAATAAATTCATACCCTTAAATAAATCTTCATGTCCATTGTAACTATTCAAAAAATTATTGAAAATATTTAGAGAAAAATATAAACTGAATACCCCTTATAAAATTCACTTATTCATAATTCATGGATCCAAATACAGATGTACTTCAATCCTTAAAATTTAATGGTTGGCATATAATATGTGCTTCCTTGGATTAGAGGTAGGTTCTTATGTCAGGGCGTTGAGTTGGGTAATGCCTATTATTTTGACAGATGAGACATTGTACTCCAAAATAATTGGTCACTCTATGACCCTTTTTCCCATAGAGATGACATCTTTCCCGCTATTCGACGACTTCCATAAGGTTCTTCTTCATTTCTTCTTGACATGTAGGAAACTGAATCTTCATTCCATGATGCTTCTTAAAATTTAAACATTAATAAATGTTCATCATCCTCATAAACAATGTGTTATGAATTTCATCAATGATCACATTGTTAATAATATATCATGAAAAATGATTTGACACAATCTCAATATCTTTCTCTCTAGTCATTATACTATTTCTTTTCTCAAAATCACCAGATTTTCCAAAAAACTCAATTCCAATCCAAATCCTTATGGTTTTCTCCACTAAATAAGGATAGAAATCACATGGTGAGAAACATATCTAATTGAATAAAACCAAATAATCAAGGGAAGTTGTTTTCCATATATGACATATTAGGTTTAATACTAGGTTACCCATGATCATTACTAAAATTGTAGGGGGTTCTTAAATACTTATCCTTAATGAATATCATATGGTTATGATCCCTAATCTATGTTTTGTAAATCTATTTCAAAGGTTTTTTCTAAACATACGATGATACCAATTGTAATTCTACATCCCTAGGAGCCTGGAACCAGTGATTTTTTTTAATAAATTAACATGATTATAAGTAATTATGTCCCAAAGGACTGATTAGTTTAACTGTCTTGAAAAATAGATTACATATCTGAACTTGTCATTAAAATTTTTAACATAAAATGATGCATAGATAATAATTTAAGAATAAAATTATTCCCCTAACATAATCCTTCATATCAATCATAAAAAACTTCTTGGCATCCTAGGAAAATAAAACATAAGAAAGGGGTGAGATCAAATGCTCGGTAAGGATAAACAATATAGTGTAATCTATCAAAAATTAACATAACCTTTTAAGAATATGAACATAACTAAAACACAAGCTTTTTAAAACATTATATTCAGCATAATATGCCATTAATAAATCAAAAAATATATATTTAACATTCATATAGAAATTATACTAGTTGAATAATCACACGTAAAATCAATAACTAATCTCATAACAAGGGATTGCATAATGTCGGACATCATAACCACTACGTCAAGGCCTTGTGCCAAGACCATTCACAAATATTCGGTCATAGCATTGTTCTAATAAACTAGTATTCATTATGAGACCTACTGATATATCATGGGGTTATATTAGGCCCCACCCATCACTTACTAATTCCAATGCATTCCTCACATGCAAAGTGTGAAACATAACAAAATTATTCATATTAAAACTAGCATATTAATTGTCAATACTTTAACCATAAACCATGAATGGTATAAAAATAGTATATCCATGGTCAAACATATCATAAATCATTCAATAAAATATGGAATTTTTTATTATAATAAATCAACATCAATCAATAATAATATCTAATAAAGGATGTAGTCATAGATGAGAATAATCAGTTAAACTCTTTGAGAGAAATATCCTTTTTTATTGAAATCAATTAGAAGTTGAAAAATATTTAATAGAAGTTGTTTAAAAGTTATTTTTTAATCAATTACTCTTATACCACTTTGAAAATTTGAAATTAATTAACATTTTTAAACAATGACGTCCATATAAACAAATCCTTAAATTCATTTTGAAAACATGGACATTAATTAGATGATTTAGAAAAATAAATCATTAAAACATTTAAAATGATGATATATTAAAAGATTCCCTTCTATAAAACCATAAAATATTTTTCTTGAAAAAAAAATTCATGAAACATGGACATGGATGCTAAATATTTCCCAATAAATACTTATATATAAACAATCTCGGATAATAATGAGATTTAGGAATTAACCATTACCTTAGGTCCGATATTCATCATACCTTTCTGAAACTCCTATATAAAATTTTTCAAACATATTATTTATTTATATCTAAATCATAATAATTTTTATGCTATAAAATTATGGTTATTTAATGAATTTATATTACCTTTTAATTAATAATTTCCATGTTAAAGAAAAATTTGGGGTAATAATTGCTTTATTTATCATACGTGTTTTGTCTGGTTATTTTTTATCATATTACATAAATTATAATTTAATTACTTAAAGAATGTAATATATGATTAATATATCATATATATTATGTATATAAATATATATTATTGATAGATAAATAAAAAGGAACACACTGTTCATGAAGACAGTAGGTCGTATGTACGTATGAACGTTGTTTCGATTTTCATATCGTATGCAATGGAAGTAATTGCATGACACATATGTATATATATATATATATCATCGTAGAAGAATTATTTTAACATTTTTTTAAAACTTATTACTCATATTTATTCTTATAATCATTCTTGGATGGTAAACATGGAAGATGAGTCTCATCGCGTCGTGGAGATGGTAAGCCATACGTACGCACGAGCGATGGTATCAATTTTTTGATGGCCAATGGTGTGGAATTGGATAGAATATGAATTTTAGAGAAGAAATATCATGTTATATGTATTTTTTACATTCATTGTATTCATTTTTATACCGATAGAAATAAATATTACAAGAAAACAATTTAAATCAAGGCGTAGAGATAGTATGTCATGCGTACGCCCGCATGGTGATAGTTTTTTCATAGGATGGGTAAAATAAGTAATATGGTTGTCCTTGTAACACCCCGACCCCAGTTACCCAGAGTTGGTGAATTATTACATAACATTGTCATGATCACAAGAATGATCAATTCTAGAAATACCGATTAGTTTAGTAGCCTTGGAATAACTAGATACATAAATAAAGTTTACATTACATCATAAACTGAAAACAACAACAACATAGTCTCCATAGTCCACACTCATACTATCCCTGCAGGTCATTCATAATTTACTTCTTCACAATACGGGGAAAAATAAAACATTGAAAGGGGTGAGCTCAGATGCTCAGTAAGGATAACATTATAGTAGAATCTTTCATAGATAAGCATAAACACTTCAGGCAATTTATAATTAAAACAAAATCATTTTAAACTTGAAATTCAGCATAATATGGAAAATATAAAATGATATAATTCCACTTACTTATTCACATGGATATTTTATTAGTCGAACAATCACATGAAATATCAATAACCACTTTCATAATGATGGAATGCTTAATGCCAGACTATCATAACCACATAGCCAAGGCCTCATGCCAAGACAACAAAAAAGATTTTGCGAAGGCCTTGTGCCAAGACACTAGTTTGTCTCATGAGACCTACTGATGCATCGAGGAGCTATAGCGGGCTCCACCCGTCACTTATTAAGTCCACTGAATTCCTCATATGAACAGGTTTAAATATAACATAAACATTCGTATTAAAACTAGCATATGAAATGTCAATACTTTAACCACAAACCATGAATGGTATAAAAAATAGCACATCCACAGTCAAACATAACTCATTAGAAACAATATGGAAGACTGTATTGTACCTCAATCGATAATAATGAATGATATTGACATAGATGAAAATAACCATCAAAACTATTTGAGATAAATACCCCCCTTTTCTTGAAAACATTTAAAAGTCACACTATTTGTCAAGAAGCCGTTTAAAAATAGATTTTTGAATCAAAGTGTCCCATAACACTTTGAAACAATTGAAAGGAGTTTTAATTTTAAAACTTTAATGTCCTTATAAACAAATCCTTAAAACCATTTTTAAAAAATGGGCATTAATGAGCAAGATTTAGAATAATAGGTCTTTAAAACATTTTAAAAAAAATGGTATTTTAGTTAGAGTTCCTAACCAAAAGAGAGACACTTGAATACAAATAATTGAGGTAATAAAAACATTGTAATATCATGAGAATAAAGGAATTCATGATATAATATATCAAAGTACATTATATACACCACATAAAATTGATTTGGTGTACAACAACAAAGAAGTCTCAGTGGAATGTAAATTGAGATGAAATCTCTCATAAAGGCCGTATCCTTAGGTTAAGGATAGATAAACGACATATTTATGTGTGAAAAATATAAATACACTAAATATGATTGGATATTTAGTGTAAAACAATCAAAGGACATTCACACATATTCTTGTAAAAACAACACCAACGAATTGGATGTTTAACTCAACAAATGGAGAATGAGTTAAAATTACTCTTATCAAATTCATATCAATGACTTGAGAAATTATAAATGGAGTGATTATGTGTATCAAAATTATATCCACAAGAAAGGGAGTGGAAGTTATGACATAATAAAATGAGTAGTGATTCCACACATAATCATGGAGTAATATAATCAATGAAATAAGCGTAAAGCCAAATGAGTGGAAGTTGAAATTTCGAATTCCCTTATTGATTAGGTAACATACGATACATACACCCATGAAAGAAGTATCATACAATTATGATGTATATACCAATGAATTAAATTATAATACACAATGAATACAATTACATGTAGTACACATACACCACATGTAATAAATAAGTGGTGAACAATGGAATTCTCATGAAATTAAGAGTGAGATAAGAAAATCCCTAACTTGTACTTTTCCTTGGTTGGGGGTAGGTTAACCTCCTATATAATGTTGAAATAATTGTTATTAAATTATTCATGAATTATATACATTAATATGATATCATATATGATCTTTTAACGTTGCACTGTTAATAATATCTTAGAATTATCGTCGTTTTGGGTGTTAACTTACTCGTTTTATTTTATATGTTTTGTTACTTAATCCATGTTTGTCATATATAGGTTGTATATTTTTAATATCCATAATGATTTCAAGTTCTTAAACATTATTTTTAAATCATAAAATGATAATTATACTTTAATGGGTACGATAGAGAATGAATCTCATCGCGTTCGTGGAGACGGTAGTCCGTACGTACGCACGAGTGACAATATCATTCTTTTGATATTAAAATAATATATAATTGGATGGTATATCATATATACATAATAATTATCATGTTATATTTATTATTTACATGAGTTACACATCATTATTATACCCATCCAAATAATAATTTATTGAATAACAATTACACCACGACGTGGAGACGGTAAGCCATACGTACGCACGTATGGTGACATGTTATTCAAAGGATGGATAGAATACTGAATATGGTTGTACCATATTTACAATAACATCACAGTATATATATGATACTGGAGTTATTATTTTATAATGGTAACAACAAAGGAAGAGGAAGTGGAAGAAGAAAGGAACTTGAAATGGGGTGGTGAAAACATTACCTCTTCTTCCGGTTCTTCCTTTTGATTTGATCAAAGGGGATCCTTATATTGGCATTCTGATAAAACTAAGGCCTCTAGGTTGTTGTGAGGGAAGTTTAGAGAGTATTTGGGAAGGTTTTTTCCGAACCAAAAGGCTTTGAAGGTGTGAAGAAATGATAAGGAGGAGTTCCCTTTTATAAGAGGGGTGAGGGGCACCTTTGGAAAAGCTAGAAATATTAATTTATAATAAATTCTTATTCGGTTTCCAATGGCTCCAAAGTTTATTATTTAAAGGTTAAGGTGGGTATAGGTTTTAATCCATTCAAGAAATATAATTTAGATAGGTTTGGGTCATTATATTAACCTTATCTTTTAGTTTTAACTCTTAGTTAATTAGTTTGACAATTACCATGTCACTTTGTATTTTTATATTATATAGTTAATAAACATACTATATACATCCAAGATACCCCCATGTGGTCCATTAATGATACACCTATCATGATATAAGTCTCTTGGACGAACCTTAGATTTTTTGGAATTTAATATCAATTAATATTATAATATTTGTTTTAAAAACTCTTTTATGTCAATTTTGACACTATTCAAAAATTGATATTTGTAAAAATCATAACAGAATTATTACTTCAAAAAAGGTTAATTAAAGCAATCCTAACATGTCATATTAACCTATAAAATTAGTTTAATTCATAAAACGTCTCAATTTATATTTATTTGGGTATTTATAATATCAATTATTCTAATTTTCACTATTATGGTAATTACTGCATCATCATTGTGTCATAAATAAACTAAATTATTTAATATCTAAAAATTATAAATAAAATATCATTATGTAGGAAATATTTATATATTTCTAATGAATATTTTTAGTCTAAAATCCATCATATGTAACCCAATGTAACAATTGTTTGTCTAAAAGATATATGCTTGTGTCATTTTTGTATTCATTTTAACTTAATTAAAATAAAGTGTCATTATCACTTACAAGTGGATCAATGGAGTCCCAAAATCGACCCAAAGATGCCCATGGTCGTCCATGTATCAACCAATATGGTTAAGACACGTTTTAGGGTAATTTAAGATTATTATAATATTATTTATTTACCCTTATTTACCAGATTTACCCTTTAACCATAGTAAATAAAATATTTACCGAAATAATTATCCAAAATGTCTAAAAATAGAAGTTACATATTTACAAATTGTGGAAATTAGGATTAAAAATATGAAATCCATTTTTCCAAATTCAATACACATAAGTGGATGAAATTAATTTAAAATTAATTGTCGTTGTTAAAAGAAAAAGCATGTTTTTAAGAGATAATAACTATCAAAAGATTGGCACTTGATTATGTCTGGTTTAAATGTGAAATTTTGTTCAATGAGCCACATTGTATTACATGGTAATAATATAATTTAAATATAATTTAAAACCACTCAAATTCATAATTTATCACTATTAATTATTTCTATTAAAAAGATGTTTTTAATTAAAATTTAGTAATTTTTACTATTCATCAAAATATAAAAGTTATCCGAAAAGTGCCAAAATTTTACCCTACGATAATTTAGTTATTATTAATCCAAAAATTATGTCTATTTTACTAAATTCAAAACATAAAAGTTTCATTTATTAATTTAAAATTGATTCCCTCTTTTGAAACCAAAAGGCATATTTTTAAGAAATAAAAACTATAAAAAGTTTGACACTTGTTTATGTCCAATTTCAAGGTGAAATTACTTAAAATGATCATAATTG
Source organism: Viscum album (assembly GCA_963277665.1). NCBI lineage: Eukaryota > Viridiplantae > Streptophyta > Magnoliopsida > Santalales > Viscaceae > Viscum > Viscum album. Next base: position 1,813,556,113 of record OY728136.1, on the reverse strand, counting down.
GATTAAATAGTAAAAATATAATCTATTTATACTTCCAAACCATTAAAATGTATAATTTATCAATATAAATTTTTTTGATTAAAAAAGTTGTTTTCAGTTAAAATATAGTATTTTTCACTATTCACCCAAATATGAAAGTTATCAGAAAGACACCAAAACATTATTGATACTAAATTCTTATGTCCCGATTCTAAAGAAGAATTTAATTTTGTCAAATTGAATATATAAAAGTTTCAAATATTGGTTTTAAAAAAGGCTTCGCCATTAAAAGGCGGTAAAATTTCATTTTTTTAAAAATACTTCTTTGATCTGAAAAAAATGAATTTGTTCATAAATCATGTATTAGAAACTCATAATATGGATTAAAATTATAAGGATAATATAATATTAAAAATTCTATTAGTACTATTCATAACCTCTTTTGAATGGCTAGTTTGGTAAGTCGTGGTGTACTTGAACTCAGTGTTGCGTACAACACACGCTATTGTATTATTCAAAGAGAAGTGTACCATGGAAGATTGGGGTGTTACATTCACCCCTCCTTCAATAAATTTCATCCTCCCAATTTTAAAAAATTGGGCCAGAGAGTATAATGGAAAGTCCCACATCGGAAAAAGAGTCAATAAAACTATCACATTAAAAGAAAGAAAGAGAGGTATAAATGTCACCGAAGGTAACCCATACTAGGATTCCAGGTAGGAAACATGGATATGGATGATAAACTAAGTGTCAAGTTCTGATGGAGAGGGATACAAATCATGATCAGGAGAATGTTAACAATAAGAAAACCACAAACTTGTGTTGGGACAAATGATCATTAGTCTCCTAGTAGGAAAAGTAAACAGACAATATTTTTTGTTTTAAGTTACATTAAATAAGTATGAGGAATTCATTTATGATATTGACTAAGAATATAAAGATATATACATAGTTTTTATGTATAGTTTCATTATTTAATAAATTTCCACCACTAACTCATTTTTTATACGATGATTATTCAAGAAGACTTGGTCACACTGGAAAAGATAGAATAAACTTCTAGAGAATCACATGATCCATGCAGGATAAACTATATAATTACATTGTCTTTAGAGATTAGTCAAAACCAAAATGGTTAGTACAAGATCTAATGATCCCCCAAAAGGATATTCCTTGAGAGACATAAACACTAATATTAATTTCTAAAATTAAACCAATAATAACCAAAAGTTAAATAAATACCATTCAATAATCAATTGTCCTTAAAATACTTCAATATAATATAACCTAATATTGAAACTCAAAACTTATAAGAATATAGTCTTCAACGTTAAATTGTATCTCCAAATGACATCAAATACTCTTAAAGTCACATACCTAAATGTAATTAACCTAATCATTTCCATAAAAAACCTAAATCACTATAAATCCATAATAAAAACATAGATAAAAATCCATCATTACTCCTCAAATGAAATCCCATAATATTCTATTTTCCTTGGGCATATAGTGTTCACAACAAAGCGAAAAACTTCCAAAATAACATATATCACTTAATCACCAAATCATTTTACTATACCAAGGGTATTAATTTAATAATACATAAGAACCCAAATCAACTTATTATTGATCAATAAAATCATTTAACTAAAAATAATTAGTCACACTATCTCGGGACTTCACGTAGTCCAGTGGTAGGCGATAAATCCCAATCGCACTTTGGTTGTGGGTTCGATTCCCACAACTTTGTCTGACGCGATGGGTTGTCACACGGTCTACATGTTGTCCTTTTTCAAAAACTATATTTTATAATATTACCAAAATGAGATAAATTCCTCAAATTACCATAAAATAATTTAACCACAAATATTGTATCATACCTTTCATTTTCATCCCAAATTATAATAACTTATAATTCTCTCAAACTCCAATGATCATATAAAACCAAATGGTTATTTATACCAATATCCATAAGAGAAGAGATAATTCTTCCTCAAATATTATTCACACATGGAAAACTGTGGGGTTAAAAATAAAACGGAAAATTATTCCAATGTAAACCCATCAACAAGGATCGCTAATACTTTTTAAACATTTTTCCAACCATTTATTTCCACATAGCTTCTTCTTTGACCATGAAAATATACTATAGAATAGGGCATTCACTCGGGTAATGGCCAGGTCCCCTACATTTACGGCAAATGACTGTAAATGGACTCTTGGGACCATTTTTATTTTCTTCCATAGTACTCTTCATTTTTCTTTGGCAATTATTCACTTTATGTCCTTCCTTCCCACATGTAAAGCATTTCTTTGTCCGATTGAGACACTTTCCTGGGTGTCTCCTTCCACATTTCCTTCATGATGGAAATTGAGGGTTCTTTTCTCTATGGTCTACATTGCTGGAGCTCTTATCATTCATCACCTTTCTCTTCCTTGTTGAGTCTGGGAGTTGGTTAATATATATGTTGTTGATCATATTTTTAGAAAACTGATTTGGCATAAATATGATATCTTTTACGCCTATCAATATTCCATTTTTTTGCTCATTGCCACCATCGTTCCAACCTTGTACATCATTCTCAAAGTCACTATGATTTCCTTGGAATCTAGCCATTGACTAAAACCAAAAACCATTGTGTGAGTAACAGTAGTCATAAAATCATTTAGAGACTAACATGTCACCATATTCTCAATTTGAAACACAACAGGATTAACCAAGGTAATTTACAATCATCTTATATATATAATACTTCAAATCTGTTTGTAAAAAAATGTAAATTATCTTAAGCATATCCTCCGAGAGTGTCGTAACCAAGAGTGTAATAATGCCTGTTGTTGTGCACCAGTTCCCGTTCGAGTCTAGCTCAAAGCGGTGTTTTCGGGTTTTACCCCTAGGAACATCTACGCTAGAGCCGCCTCCACCTACTCTTATCCAGACAGGGATGTATTTCTCGGAAAACTCATAAAATCTCTACAATAACAAAATTCTATGAAGTTCTTCTATACTAATCCTCAATGTTCATCTTATATCTATGTGCTCTAATCAGAGTTTATCTAAATCTAGCTCCCAAGGATTGTAATAAACTTCCTCTGATACCAACTGTAATGCCCCGACCCCAGTTACCCAAAGTCGGTGCATTATTACATAACATTGGCATGATCACAAGAAAGATCAATTCTCGAAAGACCGATTAGTTTAGTAGCCTTGGAATAACTAGATACATTAATAAAGTTTACATTGCATCATAAACTGAAAACAACAACAACATAGTCTTCATATTCCACCCCCATACTATCCCTGTAGGTCATTCATAATTTACTTCTTCACAATAAAGGGAAAAATAAAACATTGAAAGGGGTGAGCTCAGATGCCCAGTAAGGATAATATTATAGTAGAAGCTTTCATAGATAATCATAAACACTTAAGGCAATTTATAATTAAAACAAAAGCCTTTTAAACTTGAACTTCAGCATAATTTGGGAAATATAAAATGAAATAATTACATTTACTTATTCACATGGATATTCTACTAGTCGAACAATCACATGCAATATCAATAACCACTTTCATAATGATGGAATGCATAATGCCAGACTATCATAAACACATAGCCAAGGCCTCTTGTCAAGACTACAAATAAGATTTTGCGAAGGCCTTGTGCCAAGTCACTAGTTTGTCTCATGAGACCTACCGATGCATCTAGGAGCTATAGCAGGCTCCACCCGTCACTTATTAAGTCCAATTCATTCCTCATATGAACATGTTTAAACATAAAATAAACATTCATATTAAAACTAGCATTTGAAATGTCAATACTTTAACCACAAACCATGAATGGTATAAAAAATAGCACATCCACAGTCAAACATAACTAATTCGATTCAATATGGATGATTTTATTGTACCTCAATCGATAATAATGAATGATATTTACATAGATTAAAATAACCATCAAAACTATTTGAGATAAATATCCCCCTTTTCTTGAAAACATTTAAAAGTCACACTATTTGTCAAGAAGCCGTTTAAAAATAGATTTATGAATCAAAGTGTCCCATACCACTTTGAAACATTTAAAAGGAGTTTTAATTTTAAAACTTTAATGTCCATATAAACAAATCCATAAAAACATTTTTAAAACATGGACATTAATGAGCAAGATTTAGAAGAATAAGTCTTTAAAACATTTAAAAAATGGTATTTTAGTTAGAGTTTCTATCCAAAAGAGAGTCACCTGAATACAAATAATTGAGGTAATAAAAACATTGTAATATCATGAGAATAAAGGAATTCATGATATAATATGTCAAAGTACATTATATACACCACATAAAAGTGATTTTGTGTATAACAACAAAGAAGTCTCAATGGAATGTAAATTAAGATGAAATCTCTCATAAAGGTCGTATCGTTAGGTTAAAGATAAATCAATGACATAATTATGTGTGAAAAATATAAATACACTAAATACGATTGGATATTCAGTGTAAAACAATCAAAGGACATTCACAAATATTCTTGTAAAAACAATACCAACGAATTGGATGAACTCAACAAATGGAGAATGAGTTGAAATTACTCTTATCAAATTCATATCAATGAATTGAGAAATTATAAATGGAGTGATTATGTGTATCAAATGTATATACACAAGAAAGGGAGTGGAAATTATGACATAATAAAATGAATAGTGATTCCACACATAATCTTGGAGTAATATAATCAATGAAATACGCGTAAATCCAAATGAGTGGAAATTGAAATTTTGAATTCCCTTGTCGATTAGGTAACATAAGAAACATACACCCATGAATGAAGGATCATAAAATTATGATGTATATACCCATGAATTAAATTATAATACACAATTAATACAATTACAGGTAGTACGCATACACTACATGTAATAAATAAGTGGTGAACAATGGAATTCTCACGAAATTAAGAGTGAGATAAGAAAATACCTTACCTTGTACTTTTCCTTGGTTGGGGGTAGGTTAAACTCATGTATAATGTTGAAGTAATTTTTATTAAATTATTCATGAATCATATACATTAATATGATATCATATATGATCTTTTAACATTTCTTTGTTAATAATATCTTAGAATTATCATCGATTCGGGTGTTAAATTACTCGTTTTCTTTTATATGTTCTGTTACGTAAGCCATTATTTTCATGGATAGGTTGTATATTATTCATATCCAGAATTATATCAAGTTCTTAAACATTATTTTTAAATCATAAAATGAAAATTATACTTGAATGGGTGTGATAGAGAATGAATCTCGTCGCATTCGTGGAGACGGTAGTCCGTACGTACGCACGAGCGACAATATCAATCTTTTGATATTAAAATAATATATAATTGGATGGTATATCATATATACAGAATCATTATCATGTTATATTTATTATTTACATGATTTACAGATCATTATTATTCCCATCCAAATAATAATTTATTGAATAACAATTACACCACGACGTGGAGACGGTAAGCCGTACGTACGCATGTATGGTGACATGTTATTCAAAGGATGGATAGAATACTGAATATGGTTGTACCATAATTATAATAACATCACAGTATATATATTATACTAGAGTTATTATTTTATAATGGTAACAACAAAGGAAGAGGAAGTGGAAGAAGAAAGGAACTTGAAAAGGGGTGGTGAAAACATTACCTCTTCTTCGGGTTCTTCCTTTTGATTTGATCAAAATGGATCCTTAGGTTGGATTTCTGATCAAAATAAGGCCTCTAGGTTGTTTTGAGGGAAGTTTAGAGAGTATTTGGGCATTTTTTGGCCGATCCAAAAGGCTTTGAAGGTGTGAAGAAATGAGAAGGAGGAGTGCCCTTTTATAAGAGGGGTGAGGGGCACCTTTGGAAAAGCTAGAAATATTAATTTATAATAAATTCTAATTCGGTTTCCAATGGCTCCAAAGTTTATTATTTAAAGTTTATGGTGCGGATAGGTTGAAATAGATTCAACCAATAGAATTTATATAGGTTGGATCATTATATTAACCTTATCTTTTAGTTTTAACTCTTAGTTAATTAGTTTGACAATTACCATGTCACTCTGTATTTTTATATTATATAGTTAATAATCATACTATATAAATCCAAGATACCCCCATGTGGTCCATTAATGATACAACTATCATGATATAAGTCTCTTGGACGAAACTTAGATTTTTAAGAATTTAATATCAATTAATAATATAATATTTGTTTTAAAAACTCTTTTATGTCAATTTTGACACTATTCAAAAATTGATTTTTGTAAAAATAATAACAGAATGATTACTTCAAAAAAGGTTAATTAAATAAATTATAACATTTCATATTAACCTATAAAATTAGTTTAATTCATAAAAAGTCTCAAATTATATTTATTTGGGTATTTATAATATCAATTATTCTAATTTTTTACTATAATGGTAATTACTGCATCATCATTGTGTCATAAATAAACTACATTATTTAATGTCTAAAAATTATAAATAAAATATAATTATGTAGGAAATATTTTTATATTTCTAATTAATATTTATAGTCTAAAATCCAACATATTTTACACTATGTATCAATTGTTTGTCTGAAAGATATATGCTTGTGTCATTTTTGTATTCATTTAAACTTAATTACAATAAAGTGTCATTATCACTTACAAGTAGATCAATGGGGTCCCAAAATCGACCCAAATATTCCCATGGTCGGCGATGTATCATCCAATAGGGTTAATACACGTTTTAGGGTAATTTAATATTATTATAATATTATTTATTTACCCTTATTTACCGGATTTACCCTTTAACCATGGTAAATAGAATATTTACCGAAATAATTATTCAAAATGTCTAAAAATAAAAGTTACCTATTTACACAATTTGGAAATTATGATTGCAAATATGGAATCCATTTATCCAAATTCAATACACAGAAGTGGTAGAAATTAATTTAAAATTAATTCCTGTTGTTAAAAAAAGCGTGTTTTTAGGAGATAATAACTGTCAAAATATTGGCACTTGTTTATGTCTGGTTTAAATATGAAATTATGTTCAATGACCCAAATTGTATTACATGGTAAAAATATAATTTAAATATAATTTGAAACCACTAAAATTCATAATTTATCACTATTAATTTTTTCAATTAAAAAAGTTGTTTTTAATTAAAATTTATTAATTTTTAATATTCATCAAAATATAAAATTTATCTGAAAAGTGCCAAAATTTCACCCTATGATAATTTAGTTATTATGAATCCAAAAATGATGTCTCTTTTACTAAATTCAAAACATAAAAGTTTCATTTATTAATTTAAAATTGATACCCACTTTCGAAACCAAAAGGCATATTTTTAAGAAATAATAACTATAAAAAGTTTGACACTTGTTTATGTCCAATTTCAAGGTGAAATTACTTATCATGACCATCATTGGATTAAATAGTAAAAATATAATCTATTTACACTTCCAAACCATTAAAATGTATAATTTATCAATATAAATTATTTTGATTAAAAAAGTTGTTTTCAGTTAAAATATAATATTATTCACTATTCACCCAAATATGAAAGTTATCAGAAAGACACCAAATCATTATTGATACTAAATTCATAGTTTCCGATTCTGAAGAAGAATTTCATTCTATTAAATTGAATATATAAGAGTTTCAAATATTTGTTTTAAAAAAAGCATCGCCATTAAAAGGCGGTAAAATTTCATTTTTTGAAAAATACTTCTTTTATCTGAAAAAAATGAATTTGTTCATAAATCATGCCTTAGAAACTCATAATATGGATTAAAATTATAAGGATAATATAATATTTAAAATTCAACTAATACTATTCATAACCTCTTTTTAACGGCTAATTTGGTAAGTCGTGGTGTACTTGAACTCAGTATTGCGTACAACACACGCTATTGTATTATTCAAAGAGAAGTGTATTGTGGAAGATTGGGGTGTTACATTCACCCCTAATTCAATAAATTTAGTCCTCGCAATTTTAAAAAATTGGGCCAGAGAATATAATGGAAAGTCCCACATCGGAAAAAGAGTCAATAAAATGATCACTTTAAAAGAAAGAAAGAGAGGTATAAAGGTTACCCAAGATAACCCATACTAGGATTCCAGGTAGGAAACATGGATATGGATGATAAACTAAGTGTCAAGTTCTGATTGAGAGGGATAGAAATCATGATCAGTAAAAAGTTAACAATAAGAAAACCACAAACTTGTGTTGGGACAAATGATCATTAGACTCCTAGTAGGAAAAGTAAACAGACAACATTTTTTGTTTTAAGTTACATTAAATAAAAATGAGGAATTAATTTATGATATTGACTAAGAATATAAAGATATATACTTACTTTTTAAGTAGAGTTTCATTCATTAATAAATTTCCACCACTAACTCATTTTTTAAACGATAAGTATTCAAGAAGACTTGGTCACACTAGAAGACCCAGAATAAACTTCTATAGAATCACATGATCCATGCAGGATAAACTATATAATTAAATTGTCTTTAGAGATTAGTCAAAACCAAAATAGATAGTAAAAGATCTTATGATCCCCCAAAAGGATATTCCTTGAGAGACATAAACACTAATATTAATTTCAAAAATTAAACCAGTAATACCCCAAAGTTAAATAAATACCATCCAATAATAAATTGTCCTTAAAATCCTTCAATATAATACAAACTAATATTGAAACTCAAAACTTATAAGTATGTAGTCTTCCATGTTAAATTTTATCTCCAAATAACATCAAATACTCTTAAAGTCACATAATTAAAAGTAATTAACCTAATCATTTCCATAAACAACCTAAATCAATATAAATCCATAATAAAAACATAGATAAAAATCCACCATTACTCCTCAAATGAAATCCCATACTATTCTATTTTCCTTGTGCATATAGTGTTCACAACAAAGCGAACAACTTCCAAAATAACATCTATCACTTAATCAACAAATCATTTTACTATACCAAGGGTATTCATTTAATAAGACATAAGAACCCAAATCAACATATTATTGATCAATAAAATCATTTAACTAAAAATAATTTTTCACACTATCCAGGGACTTCACATAGTCCAGTGGTAGGCGATAAATCCCAATCGCACTTTGGTTGTGGGTTCGATTCCCATAACTTTGTCCAACGCGATGGGTTGTCACACGGTCTACGTGTTGTCCTTTTTCAAAAACTATATTATATAATATTACCAAAATGAGATAAATTCCCCAAAATACCATAACTTAATATAACCACAAATGTTATATCATACCTTTCATTTTCATCCCAAATTATAATAACTTATAATTCTCTCAAACTCCAATGAACATATAAAACCAAATGGTTATTTATACCTATATCCACAAGAGAAGAGATAATTCTTCCTCAAATATCATTCTCACATGGCAAAATGCGGGGTTACAAATACAAGGGAAAATTATTCCAATGTATACCCATCAACAAGGAGCGCTAATACTTTTTAAACATTTCTCCAACCATTTATTTCCACATAGCTTCTTCTTTGACAAAGAAAATATCCTATAGATTAGGGCATTCACTCGCATAATGGCCAGGTCCCCTACATTTACAGCAAATGACTGTAAATGGACTCTTGGGACCATTTTTATCTTCTTCCATAGTACTCTTCATTTTTCTTCGGCAATTCTTCACTTTATGTCCTTTCTTCCCACATGTAAAGCATTTCTTTGTCCGATTTAGACACTTTCCTGGGTGTCTCCTTCCACATGTCCTTCATGATGGAAATTGAGGGTTCTTTTCTCCATGGTCTCCATTGCTGGAGCTCTTATCATTCATCACCTTTCTCTTCCTTGTTGAGTCTTGGAGGTGGTTAATATATATGTTGTTGATCATATTTTTAGAAAACTGATTTGGCATAAATACGATATTTTTATGCCTATCAGTATTCCATTTTGTTTCTCATTGACACCACCGTTCCAACCTTGTACATCATTCTCAAAACCACTATGATTTCCTTGGAATCTAGCCATTGTCTAAAACCAAAAACCATTGTGTGAGTAACAGTAGTCATAAAATCATTTAGAGACTAACATGTCACCATATTCTCAATTGGAAACACATTAGGATTAACCAAGGTAATTTACTCTCATCTTATATATATAATACTTCAAATCAGTTTGTAAAAAAATGTAAATTACCTTAAGCATATCCCCCGGGAGTGTCATAACCAAGAGTGTAGCAAGGCCCGTTGTTGTGCACCAGTTCCCGTTCAATTCTAGCTCAAAGCGGTGTTTTCAGGTTTTACCCCTAGGTACATCTGTGCCAGATCCGCCTCTACCTGATCGTATCCAGACAAGGATGTATTGCTCAGAAAACTCACAAAATCTCTACAATACCAAAATTCTAGGAAGTTATTCTATACTAACCCTCAAAGTTCATCTTAGGTCTATGTGCTCTAATCAGTTTTTATCAAAATCTAGCTCCCAAGGTTTGTACTAATCTTCCTCTAATACCAACTGTAACGCCCCGACCCGAGCTACCTAGAGTCGGTGCATTATTACATAACATTGGCATGATCACAAGAAAGATCAATTTTCGAAAGACCTATTAGTTTAGTAGCCTTGGAATAACTAGATAAATTAATAATGTTTACATTACATCATAAACTGAAAACAACAACAACATAGTCTCCATAGTCCACACTCACACTATCCCTGCAGGTCATTCATAATTTACTTCTTCACAATACTGGGAAAAATAAAACATTGAAAGGGGCGAGCTCAGATGCTCAGTAAGGATAACATTATAGCAGAAGCTTTCATAGATAAGCATAAACACTTAAGGCAATTTATAATTAAAACAAAATCCTTTTAAACTTGAACTTCAACATAATATGGAAAAGATAAAATGAAATAATTCCATTTACTTATTCACATGGATATTCTACTAGTCGAATAATCACATGCAATATCAATAACCACTTTCCTAATGATGGAATGCATAATGCCAGACTATCATAACCACATAGCCAAGGCCTTGTGCCAAGACTACAAATATGATTTTGCGAAGGCCTTGTGCCAAGACACTAGTTTCTCTCATGAGACCTACCGATGCATCGAGGATATATAGCGGGCTCCACCCGTCACTTATTAAGTCCATTTCATTTCTCATATGATCAGGTTTAAACATAAAACAAACATTCGTATTAAAACTAGCATATGAAATTTCAATACATTAACCACAAACCATGAATGGTATAAAAAATAGCACATCCACAGTCAAACATAATTCATTCGATACAATATGGAAGATTGTTTTGTACCTCAATAGATAATAATGATTGATATTGACATAGATGAAAATAACCATCAAAACTATTTGAGATAAATATCCCCCTTTTCTTGAAAACATTTAAAAGTCACACTATTTGGCACGAAGCCGTTTAAAAATAGATTTTTGAATCAAAGTGTCCCATAACTCTTTGAAACATTTAAAAGGAGTTTTAATTTTGAAACATTAATGTCCATATAAACAAATCCTTAAAATAATATTTAAAACATAGACATTAATGGGAAAGATTTAGAAGTATAAGTCTTCAAAACATTTAAAAAATGGTATTTTAGTTAGAGTTTCTAACCAAAAGAGAGACGCTTGAATACAAATAATTGAGGTAATCAAAACATTGTAATATCATGAGAATAACGGAATTCATGATATAATATGTCAAAGTACATTATATACACCACATAAAAGTGATTTGGTGTATAACAACAACGAAGTCTAAATGGAATGTAAATTGAGATGAAATATCACATAAAGGTCATATCCTTAGGATAAAGATAAATCAACGACATAATTATGTGTGAAAAATATAAATACACTAAATATGAATGGATATTCAGTGTAAAACAATCAAAGGACATTCACACATATTCTTGTAAAAAACAATACCAACGAATTGGATGTTTAACTCAACAAATGGAGAATGAGTTAAAATTACTCTTATCAAATTCATATGAATGACTTGAGAAATTATCAATGGAGTGATTATGTGTATCAAATGTATATCCACAAGAAAGGGAGTGGAAATTATGACATAAAAAAATAAATAGTTATTCCACACATAATCTTGGAGTAATATAATCAATGAAATATGAGTAAAGCCAAATGAGTGGAAATTGAAATTTCGAATTCCCTTATCGATTAGGTAACATACAAAAAATACACCCATGAAATAAGTATCATACAATTATGATGTATATACACATGAATTAAATTATAATACAAAATGAATACAATTACGGGTAGTATACATACACTACATGTAATAAATAAGTGGTGAACAATGGAATTCTCCCGAAATTAAGAGTGAGATAAGAAAATCCCTTACCTTGTACTTTTCCTTGGTTTGGGGTAGGTTAAACTCTTATATAATGTTGGAATAATTGTTATTAAATTATTCATGAATCATATACATTAATATGATATCATATATGATCTTTTAATGTTGCTTTGTTAATAATATCATAGAATTATCGTCGTTTCGGGTGTTAACTTACTCATTTTCTTTTTTATGTTTTGTTACGTAAGCCATGTTTTTCATGGATAGGTTGTATTATTCATATCCAGAATGATATATAGTTCTTAAAAATTATTTTTAAATCATAAAATGATAATTATACTTGAATGGGTATGATAGAGAATGAATCTCATCGCGTTCGTTGAGACCGTAGTCTGTATGTACGCACGAGCGACAATATCATTCTTTTGATATTAAAATAATATATAATTGGATGTTATATCATATATAAAGAATCATTATCGTGTTATATTTATTATTTACATGAGTTACACATCATTATTATACCCATCCAAATAATAATTTATTGAATAACAATTACACCATGACGTGGAGACGGTAAGCCGTACGTAAGCACGTATGGTGACATGTTATTCAAAGGATGGATAGAATACTGAATATGGTTGTAGCATATTTATAATAACATCACAGTATATATATTATACTGGAGTTATTATTTTATAATGCTAACAACAAAGGAAGAGGAAGTGGAAGAAGAAAGGAACCTGAAAAGGGGTGGTGAAAACATTACCTCTTCTTCGGGTTCTTCCTTTTGATTTGATCAAAAGAGATTCATAGGTTGGATTTCTGACCAAAATAAGGCCTCTAGGTTGTTTTTAGGGAAGATTAGTGAGTATTTGGGCAGGGTTTGGCCGAACCAAAAGGCTTTTAATGTGTGAAGAAATGAGAAGGAGGAGTGCCCTTTTATAAGAGTGGTGAGGGGCACCATCTGAAAAGCTAGAAATATTAATTTATAATAAATTATAATTCGGTTTCCAATTGATCAAAAGTTTATTATTTAAAGTTAAAGGTAAGGATAGGTTGAAATAAATTCAACCAATAGAATTTAGATAGGTTTGTGTCATTATATTAACCTTATCATTTAGTTTTAAACCTTAGTTAATTAGTTTGACAATTACCATGTCACTTTGTATTTTTATATTTTATAGTTAATAAACTTACTATATACATCCAAGAGTCCCCCATGTGGTCCATTAATGATACACCTATCATGATATAAGTCTCTCGGACGAAACCTATGTTTTGAGGAATTTAATATCAATTAATAATATAATATTTGTTTTAAAAACTCTTTTATGTCAATTTTGACACTATTCAAAAATTGATTTTTGTAAAAATCATAACAGAATCGTTACTTCAAAAAAGGTTAATTAAATCAATTATAACATGTCATGTTAACCTATAAAATTAGTTTAATTAATAAAAAGACTCAAATTATATTTATTTGGGTATTTATAATATCAATTATTCAAATTTTTCACTATTATGGTAATTACTGCATCATCATTGTGTCATAAATAAACTAAATTATTTAATGTCTAAAATTTATAAATAAAATTTCACTATGTAGGAAATAATTTTATATTTCTAATTAATATTTATAGTCTAAAATCCAACATATGTACCCCTATGTAACAATTGTTTTTCTAAAAGATATCTTGTGTCATTTTTGTATTCATTTTAACGTAATAAAAATAAAGTGTCATTATCACTTACAAGTGGATCAATGGGGTCCCAAAATCGTCCCAATGATTCAAATGGTCGTCCATGTATCAAGAAATAGGGTTAAGACACTTTTTAGGGTAATTAAATATTATTATAATATTATTTATTTACCCTTATTTACCGGATTTACCCTTTAACCATGGTAAATAAAATATTTACCGAAGTAATTATTCAAAATATCTAAAAAAAAAAGTTACCTATTTACATAATTAGGAAATTATGATTCCAAATATGGAATCCATTTTTCCTAATTCAATACACAGAAGTGGCAGAAATTAATTTAAAATTAATTCCCATTGTTAAAACAAAAAGTGTGTTTTTAAGAGATAATAACTATCAAAAGATTGGCACTTGTTTATGTCTGTTTTAAATGTGAAATTATGTTCAATGACCCACATTGTATTACATGGTAAAAATATATTTTAAATATAATTTAAAACCACTCAAATTCATAATTTATCATTATTAATTATTTTGATTTAAAAAGTTGTTTTTAATTAAAATTTAGTAATTTTTACTATTCATCTAAATATAAAAGTTATCCGAAAAGTACCAAACTTTAACATACGATAATTTCGTTATTCTGAATCCAAGAATGATGTCTATTTTACAAAATTGAAAACATAAATGTTTCATTTATTAATTTAAAATTGATTCTCGCTTTCGAAACCAAAAGGCGTATTTTTAAGAAATAATAACTATCAAAAGATTGACACTTGTTTATGTCCAATTTCTAGGTGAAACTACTTAAAATGACCATCATTGGATTAAATAGTAAAAATATAAATCTATTTATACTTCCAAACCATTAAAATTTATAATTTAACAATATAAATTATTTTGATTAAAAAAGTTGTTTTCGGTTAAAATATAGTATTTTTCACTATTCACCCAAATATGAAATTCATCAGAAAGACACCAAAACATTATTGATACTAAATTATAATGTCCTGATTCTAAAGAAGAATTTAATTTTTTAATATTGAATATATAAAAGTTTCAAATATTGGTTTTAAAAAAGGCTTCTCTACTAAAAGGTGGTAAAATTTCATTTTTTGAAAAATAGTTCTTTTATCTGAGAAAAATGAATTTGTTCATAAATCATGTCTTAGAAACTCATAATATGGATTAAAATTATAAGGATAATATAAAATTTAAAATTTTTTAATACTATTCATAACCACTTTTGAACGACTAGTTTGGTAAGTCGTGGTGTACTTGAACTCAGTGTTGCGTACAACACACGCTATTGTATTATTCAAAGAGAAGTGTACCGTGGAAGATTGGGGTGTTACAGTCCCATAATTATAATAACATATAAGCATCTAGATGGTACTGGAGTTATTATTTTATTATGTAAACAACTGATAAAGAGGTGGTAGAAGAAGAAAATAACTTTGAAAGAGGTGATAAAACAATTACCTCTTTTCGGGTGTCTCCATTTGATTTTCTTAAAAGGACTCATTATGATATATTTGTTCCCATATTTTTGCCTATAGAATGATATTAGGGATGTTTTTATATATAATCGATAGCATTTTGTCTAAACAATTGGATTTTTAGGTTTGAATTAAAGAGAAGGAGAAGTTCTCTTTTATATTAGAGGTGACATGAACTTTACGAAAAGATTGAAATATTAATTTTTTATAAATTGATTTTTAGTTTATAATAGCTCAAATGTAATTTATTTCGATGATAAGATGATTCTAGGTATAAATTATCTCATATAGTTATTTTTATACAAGTTTACTTCCTGAAATTAAACATATAATTTGGGATTAAACCTTAGTTGAGTAGTTTAACACTTACCGTGTCTTCTTGTATTTTTATACTATAGGGTTAATTTACTTACTATAAAATGACAATGAACCCAAAGTGAATAATTAATGAAATTTTTAACATTATATATGTCGGTTTTCAGAATCATAGATTTTTAGTATTTTTATATCATTTAATAAAATATTATTTGTTTTAAAAACACATTTATGTCAATTTTGACACTATTTAGTAATTGATTTTTTAAAGTCATAAAAATGTGATTACTTCGAACCAAATGTATTAATGCATCCCTAATATTTGCATTTCATCTATAAAATTAGTTTATGGCATCAAAATTTTCAAACTAAATTTTGTTTAATATTTATAAATTCATTTATTTGAATCATTCATTAATAAGGTAATCCATGCATCATCGTTGTGTAATAATTAAATTTATTTATCTAATGTATAGAAATTTTAATTAAAATACCATGATATAGGAATTATTTTTATATTTATAACGACTTCTTATAGTCAGATAGATTAGTCATATAATCATATATTAAAAGTAATTTAGTAAAAGAAACATGTTTGTGTTAAAATTATCTTTACATTAAATTAATTCTTATAACTTGTCATTATCACACCAAAGTGGTCCCATGGGGTACTAAAATCATCTTAAGGATGCCCATGGTTGGTAAAATCTCATTTAATAGGTTTAGTACACATATTAGGGAAGTTTAAAAATATTGTAATTATATTTTTTACCCTTATTTACCTGATTTACCCTTTAACCATTGTAAATAAAAATAATTAGTGAAGTAACTATTCATATTTTCAAAAAATAAAAGGCACCAATTTAAAAAAACTATACCTTATTATTAAAAATATTTAAACCATTTTTCCAAATTCAAAACATAGAATATGGAGAAATTTAGTGAAAATTATTTCTCATTGTCAATGCTAGAAAGTGGGGTTTTAAGAAATAAAAACTACCAAAATATTGACATGTGTTTATGTCCAATTTACGTTTATAAAATATTTCTAATAAAAAAATTTATATTAAATGATAATAATAAAACCTAATTATACTTTAAAACAACTCAAATTTATAATTAAAAACTATAAATATTTTTGATTGAAAAAAAATTCAATTAAAAATTAGTATTTTTCATTATTTATCAAAATATTAAATTTTCAGATAAGCACCAGAAATTAATACAAACTAAAATATTATGTCCCAATTCTAAAAAATAATTGAATTTCATCAAATTGAATCTAAAAAAGTTTCAAATATTGTATTTAAAAAGGGTTCCCAATTAAAAGGCAGAAAACTGTATTTTTTTGAAAACATTTCTTTTTTATAGAAAATTATATTTGTATATATTTTATGTCTAAGAAACATATAATATGGATGTTAATATTATATGGTATAAAACAAATTCAATATTTTGTTAACAATATTCATAATCTCTTTTTAAATACCCAGTTTGATGTGGTGTAATGCGCTTGAACTCGGTGATTCATTCATTGCACGCTATTGAATTATTTTAAAAGGTAGTTTACCATTGAAGTTTGGGGTTTTAAACACTGTGTTTGATATCATTATGAACACACGATACTAAAATTTTGGAGAATTGGGATATACTATAAAAAATATTACAATTTTAGTATAACAGTTTTTACCTTTTCATTGAATTAGATGATATGAATAAGAAGAACCAAATTTTGAAAAATATATTGTTTTCATACTTAATAAATATTCATTTATTAATTATTTTAAAAAAAAACAGTCATTTTTTTGTAATGTAATTTTATGATTCAAATATATGTTTTCTTAAAAAACATATTTTTATTTATTTTTTTGAGTGAATATTATAATTAATTTTTAGAAATAATAGAAACATAATTTTATAAAAAGTAATAAATTTTTTATATCACAAGATAAAAATTATCTTAGTGGGAGATATTTTTTATTTTTCTAAAAAATCATTTTTAAAATTATAGTTAAAATTGTAATTTTTATTGAATAATGTATTTTCTTTTCAAGTATTTAAAAATTAGAATTCTATTTGGGATTAGTTTTAAAAAATATTAATTAGTATATTTTATTAAACATAATCCAATTATTCTATTTGAAAATAATTTCATACTCGTATTTTATATAAATAAAATTTATACCTAAAAAGATTTTTTTTCAGAAAAATTTTTCTTCAACCTGATTTGTGGGTTAAATATTAAATTAATCTATACCACTAAAATTAATGGAATATATAAAATTATTTAAATATTGGTAATCAAGAGGTATAAATTTTTTAAATATTTCTTTTTTTATTTCAGTCCATTATGAATAGTAACATTTTTAAAAAGAATTACCTTAGTATTGAAAAACTGTTTAATTAAGGTTAATAAATACAATAAGAGCTAAAATGGACCGTAAAACATTCCATTATTTATTTTGAGATTTATATTTCATCCATAATAATAAAAAATACTAAAATATTATCTTTTTTCCATTCATACATCATTTTTACCTTTAAAATGTTTATTTAAAGGAAAAACATCAAACATTTCACTTTATTACATTAAATATCATTAATATTTTGTGAAAGAGATAATAAAAAAATATGATTATTTATAAATATATATATGATATATGAGTGAAATTTTCCATCATTTATATTTTTTTTAAAAATTGTGATGATATAATTACCTTAAATACTTACGCAGCGTCGATATAATATTTATTCAATTAAAAGAGAAATAAAATTAAAAAAAATTAAAAATACTAAGTATAGTAATATTTGAATAAATTTTTGTGTTCATAAAAATTATAGATTAAATTTTTTGTGTATTTTATAGTATTATATTCAAAATCCTTTTCATTCATGTTGTATTCAATGTCAAATTAAATGAATAGTTGAAAACAATTAATGATATTTTATAACAAATAATGTTTTATAAAGTGATTTAAAATTAATAAAAAACATTATTTAAATTTTTTTTGTGATATAGTTTAAAATATAAACTATTTTTCAGTTTTGGGATGATTTTCGTTTTATAATAACAGTCATGACCCCTAAAGAGTAATAACATTATTTTCACGATAATCATCGTACTGGTTAACAGAGGTGGGAACAAATAAGGGTTCAAAAATCACATAAACATGAATAAATTTTTTTATGTTAGTACATATAATCATAATAATATTATATTTAAATTATGAAAATTGTGGTCCATTTTTTCATGAAAATTAATCTTAATTAATTTAATATTATAAGTAATTCCATGAGTTCCCCTCCCCTCACTTATAAAAGCGAACATCCTCTCCCATCTTCCCCCGTTTTTTGAACTATATCTCATAAAATAACTGATAAATATATTAATTAAAACCCTAAAAACATATTTTATACCTTGGTTTGATTATAAAACCAACCTATGGATGATTTTTGTGTAAACATTAAGTCATTTTCTGAATAAGATGAGTAATTCAGAACCAAGTGTTTTTGATCGATTTATTATTTTACAATATTCACATTTTCATAAAAAATTTATATATTAACATAGTTATATACAAATTTTTATATGCTATTATGTTAATGAAATAGTTTGTATCCTTCTCCTCTTACATAAAATGGGGTACAAAAACACCACTCGTGTGTGCAGCGGACTACAGTCGGACGAACCGATGCAATTCATTTTCCATCAACACAATTCATGGATGGTAATAATGATGGAATTAAGGCAAGCATATATATTATATTAATTAAATATTGATCATTATATATGGATAATATATCATATATATTTTTACCATTTTTATCCACTGAAAAATGATAACGTCGTTCGTGTGTATGTGTGGACTACCACCTCCATAAAGTGATGTAATTATTTTCTTCACCACATAACATTAATGATATATATAAATTTATTTAAAGATATAATATGATATTTATTATGAAAAAATAATTATAAAATGATAAAATTCTTTTTTTTATCCTTCCACAACAATTGTCCACAATTTCAAATGTTACACATGCGTACATACAACACAACATATCCAAGATTGCAACATAGTATATTATTCACAACCATATTTCACTTATGGGTAAATTTATAACTTTTTGAAAAAGTTATTTTAAAGTTTCCATGAATATATAGAAACCATTATGAGTTCTTTTTAATTTAAAAATTTATATGAAATGTTTTTGGAAAATATTTCGGCAAAAAATATGATTTATTGGGTATGAAAATATTTATTTTGATCCTAATGTTCATTTTGAAAATAAAATTTTTTATAACTATTTAGGGAATAATGGGTTTATTTCATTATTTATATATGTCCCTAACTATTCTTTCTTATTATCCCATTTTCAAAACAAATTTTCACGAGGTTTTGTGGGTGAGTAGGGACAAGGATTAGATCGAGATGAAAATTTTAAAATATGTCATAAAAATTATTTTATATTAAAATTATTATATTTTGGGAAAAATTTATAATGGGTAGAAGTTTCCACTTTGTGATCTATTATTTATTTATTTAAGGGTGATGGATTAATTATCTAAAACACTAAACTAAAATGACCCCCAAATGTAAGATAATTAATTCGTGACTTAAAACATATAATTATTTAATGTTTAAGGTTTATTGCTTAAAGTTGGAATAAATGGAAATTATTAGATAAATTTAGAGGTTATGGTATTATTTGATCATAGGTTGAAATTATTCCATAACCATAATGTCTAGTGTGTTAGGTAGGATTATGGTTATTTTATATAAAGAAAAAGAGTTTAATTTGATATGACATGGTTAATGATAACATAATGTTTCATGTCATCATAAAATGGGATATTATGTTTTTATTGATATAATTACACTAAATATTTATAATAAATGGAGGGAACCAAAATGAACCAAACTAAGAGTAGATGTAAACCACAATTTAGTGGTTCTCTGAACAATAAATTGAATAGAAATGGAGATTTATTCAAAACTCTAATGGTATTTATTATCATTCTATTATGTATTATTTTCACAGACTAATTTTTATTGTATTTTTTAATTTAGCTTTTTTGTTCTTGTTTCTCTCTTTATTTTCAAGTGTTATGGGTTGAAATTTTGAGTTAAGTGCTGTATTAATTCTGGTGTATGGTTGAGGAACATGATTAAGGGAAAAAATTGAATCCTCATGATGTTGAGTCCATTTTCAGATCATTTTGAACTCATATTATTTTAGTTTCATGGGATACAAAAAGTTTTACCCTAAAAAGTCATCTCTAAAGAGAAATTTTGTGGGACACTGTGTGTCTATAGTCGGGGGGTTGCATAGATTATACACGGTTAACCAAACCAAGAAAAAGGCATGCACATTGTTCTAAAAATAATTATAGAACCATGTCACATGATTGCAGCATGGTTTCTCAAAATTTATGGGTTATTATTTTGTCCAGTAATGGGGTACACACTTGGTGAATGTATTGAGAAACCATGCAGCCCAACCATGCACAATTCTCATCCATCATAAAAATGTGAAATTTTTATTCCATAATCATTCGATTTTAACCCCAAAAGACTCTTTCTTCCACTCTTGGCACATGAAACTCCATGGGAGATCGTACATTCTTCTACAAACCTCCTCTCCTATTCCTTAGGTGGTATTAATGGATTTATTCTTTTTTGGGGGGTTTTTTTTGAGTTATTATTCTTCTTCATTAATCATCTCCCTTATTAATGATTTTTATTTGTGGTTACCTTTATTACATGGTATTTTGGGTCTACGTTTCTTGTTTATTGTGGTTTAAAATGGTTTTTTCCATGTTAATGTTCTTATTAGGTATTCTTGATTATTGGAACATGAATGGTGTTTTTTCAGGTTAAGGTTTTTTAAGAGATTGTGGATTGAGTTTGGTATCTATATTCACATGGCCTATAAATTTATTAATAATTGATTTCATTCATTTTTCACATTTTATAGATGTTAATTAGTGATAATGAACTCTTAGAATAATTATTTGTTTTGATAATAAGTGATTTCATTCTTATTTTTCAGCTTTTTAATTTTTTTACTAAACCTCGCACATATAGTGTTTTATAAAATGCATGGTTGGCCTTTAAAAATGAATTATGGTTTTTGAAGTATGATTTTGGTTTGTAAATTTGTAGTGGTTGAATAAATTTATTTATAAATGGTTTTGGTCTTATAAATGAAAAGCTTTACTCTTCTTAAAAAGGTTTCTTCATTTATTTTAAAATGGTTGGTTACTAAATGTTTCCTTGAGGCTCGTATGGAACTTTAGTATGTTTTTCCAATTTCTAAAACTCAACATAGATGATCCCCTTTCCTTAGATGTGTAGAATGGTATGGGTGGTCCTTGGTATGGTACTACCTTATAGAAAAATGGTTTAATGGAGAAGGATCATTACTTTGGGAGATTTAGGGTTTGCTTATTGTGTGTGTAATTTTGAAATATATATATATATCTCTCTATGTGTGTGTGTGTGTGTGTGTATTTGGTTGTTTGTATGGTTTCATTGGAAAAAACACTAATTAGTATTGACCTGGGAACCTAGCATAACTAGTGTTCTTTTAGAATGGTTATTTTACTAGCATTGTTTTTCAGTATGTCTAGTGGCCATTAGTATGGACCATACTCTATTTGGTGTTTTTTCCCTCAATTAGGCCAATTTACGTAAGACTGATCATATGGGTGGGTTGATGACATCGGGTGAGGAATTTATATAGGATGATTCAGTTTTTAGTATGTTATAGAATCTCCCAAGATCTCCTTGGTACTCCCATGTCACTTGATGGACTTATTTATCTATGGTGGATAATCATGAAACCTTAGTTAGTTAAGTTACACATGTGTGTTATTATTTCCATTTCTCTTACCATGTGATAATTTATCCTGCATCATATAAGGTGTACTTCCATGTATAAAATGGATAACTGAGATTTTAAAATGTTTTATGGAAAATGTTTTAAGGTTTTTTTCAATATTTCATCCTTTTTAAATGAAAAAAATATTCCTTATTAATTTTATCTCGTACCTTAAATGTTAATGTTTATATATTGGAAAAGAACCCAGTTTTAAATAAAATGGTAAACGAGCTATGATTTATTTTATGGAGAAAATTTATGGAAAACATATATTTATATGTTGTATTTTCAAACGTAAAATTGATAGATATTAAATTCAACGTTAATTAAATTGGAATAGATTATTCTTGCATTACTAATGAGTTTTAATACTAACGCTTATACCTATTTGTAGATTTTAGCTTCTAGTGAAGGTTCCAATATGTATTCAATCACTATAAGAGATGTTTGATTTTGGGATCAGAGAGTGACCCTCAGGGTCACATAGAGACGTAGTGGTTTATAGGGTTACCTATATTTTCTTTTTTGTTTAGTTATATCTTTTTTTCGGTATGGATGTTCTGTTTGGATATTGTATTTATTTTATGTTTCTATTTTTATTCCTTTCTAATTTTCTATTTATTCAGGGAAAAGTTGTACACATTTGGATCATATCTATGCTCTTGACCCTTTTCACCCACCCATGAGGATCAGGAATGCCTCTCAGGACATATCGCAAGCCGTATCATGTGACAGGTTTGGTGTCAACTCATGGTGGTTCAAAAAATAATGGTTGTAGATGTAGGTTCTTTAGAGGACCTCAATTTTAGAGCACCCATTATTATTTGGAATGTTAATGTTGATAGAGTAGTAATTTCAGAACATTTGGTGTAGGAATGACGAACATTTTGGCCATCACATTATGTGATGGACCTTGGGTTACCCTGGGAAGTGAAGTTTTATTTGTTTTATTTGGTTCTTGGGAGAAGTTTGCTGTTTGGGTAACAGAAAGGAGGGTTGTCCTAGTGGTCTTTATGAACTTGGGGGTCCAAGAAATTTTTTTGGAGCCCTAGACATGGTCTTAAAAACTCTCCATGATGGTGGTGTGATTGGCATATGGCCTCTGACCATATAGCCATGTAAACCATCGACACTAGTTTCACCCTTCATGAGCTTGTTTCAATTCCTCTTTATTTTGATTATATTTTTATAAAACCCCATATTTTAAAATTCTAACAAAACGATTTCAAGTGGTGGTGTTTTGGCTTTTGAAAAGGGAAATTGATTTTTTAGATTTATTTCAATGAATGTTTTGAAATTCTATCTTTGAAAAAAGTAACTTTTGATAAAATGGGTTTTAATTAAATGTTTTTTTGGAAATAATACTTTTTTTAAAGTTAAAAAAATTTATTAAACAATAAGAGTTGAGTTCTTGGATTTAGTTCATGGGATTTTTATGTGGAATTAAGTGGATAGGAGTGTGAAGTTAAAAAGTAAGGATTGAGGTGTGAATAGTGAGATTTTTAAAATGTTTTTGGAAATATTATTGAGTTGGTTTCTTTCATGTTTTGTGTATAATTTTAGTGTGTTTTTGTTTAGGAGCTAGTTTTGATGGAGTTGTTGATTTACATGTTGTTTAGAGTAATCCACCACCAAGATTTGATGGACTTTCGAGGTGCGACTACGGGTGGTTCACCATTATCGGACCCTCCAGTTGGTCAATCTAAGGACTTCTATATTTTGTGTTGAATGTTAAATCATCCTCTCTTATATGGTCAATAGGTTAATTTTGAATCAAAAGAGTGAATATAGAGATTTTAAGGATCATTGGGTGTTTCAAGTTTCCCAAGTCAAAAAAGTGATTTTTTCTACCTTTATGCTCAAAGGTCCATGATAGAAGTTGATGAAGTTGGTCATTTAGACCAATCCATAAGAAGGAATTTCGTTGGAATTTCTCAAGGCTTCAAGCAACAGGTATTACATGTTTGAGGTTTCTATCGTGGTAAAAGAGATGGATATTTGTTTCCTTCGATAAGGTGATAGATAGGTATTGGAGTTAATTATTATTTTTTTGGATCTTGTTCCAAATATTTTATTGCGGGAAGTGGAATATTCTTGGAAGGATTAATATTTATAGAACTATATTTAGTTTTAGCTATAGTTGATTGTGTCAGAGTTTGGTCAAACCTCTATTTATGATATGTTGAGGCCATCTGTGGGGGTTGATGATATGTTAGTAGGAGTTTTGAGGTATCCAATCATCCCCTACATTAGAAAGTAGTGAACGGAATTCCAATAATGAGGTAGAAAATTGTACTGATGTTGGTAGTGATGGTAGTGGAACTAAAAGGCCTTATAGCCTTTCATTTACTTCTAATAGAAACAAGACCCTTTTGTGTCATCAATACAGAATGTTGGGTCAAAATAAGTCATTGTGTCCCAATTATGCAAAGCCCTTTCTTACCTATGGATGCCT
This sequence comes from Viscum album, assembly GCA_963277665.1. Lineage (NCBI taxonomy): Eukaryota > Viridiplantae > Streptophyta > Magnoliopsida > Santalales > Viscaceae > Viscum > Viscum album. Next base: position 1,813,530,913 of record OY728136.1, on the reverse strand, counting down.
AGGTTATTTTTAAAAGTTTCGTCGGGGTGTTTATACCAAGTGACAAGGAGCTATATCCACCCTTTCTATAGACTCCCAAGCCTATTTTTAGGTTTAATATACTAGTCTATGTTCAATTTGATCACCCTTTACTTTTCAATGATTCTTCATTTGTAGTGGTTTTGTTTTTAGTGTTTCTATTTCATTGTAGCAACAGAAGATGTTGTAATCATTTGGGAATCTATGTTTTAAGGGAATAATAATTTTGAAAATTCTAAAAATTTTCATTTTGGGTAGATTTGTTTCATGTTGTGTGCCTTCATCCCCTTGCATCTCATTTTTGATAAATAAAATGATATGTATTTATCTTCTAAATCCCTATTTTTGTCGAAGATCCGTATTGGAGTGAAGTCTCATGGTGTGTTGTGTTCATTTGGTTCTTTCTGGGGTTTTTTCTGTAGCGGTTTTGTTTTAGATTATTTGTGTTTGATGGGTGATCTTGTTGGGGACCCACCTAGTACTCTAAAATGTTGGGGAGTCAAATTTGGCCTCCAGTGTTGGAATGACTACATGTTAATAGGTTTTTTCCATTGGAGTTGAATGATTTTTGTACTTTTACATCTTCTTTGATGTTGAGAGTTTGTATTATGCCTAAGGGTTATGATTGTGGCATGGTTTTGGTGTTTGTGGTTCAAGTTTCATATTGTTTTCTATGACATGGGTGAGGTTCATTGTTTTCTTCTGGGTAAAGGTGAATGTCGTCATCTTGGTGGTGGTTAAAGCACACATTGGATTGAGAACTAGGATCATGAATGTTTATGAGCCATTTTCCTTTATCGATCAATTGGAAGCTTGTGGATTCATATGGGAAGAAACCGTAATGGTGGGGATAATTTTCACACCCTAGTTTTTATTTTATTCTTTTATTTTGGTTTATCTTTTTGTTCTTTGTTTCTATCTTCAGTTTCAGGTTTTCTGATTTTAAATTTTGAGTTTCCAGGGGTTTTTATATTTTTTCATGGTTGAGGGGAGTGGTTAATGGGTAAAAATATATCCAACTAATGTTGAGTATCATTTTATTTCATTTTTAACTAACATAGTTTGATTTTCCTAGCATAAAAATATATTGACCCAAATTGTGTGACTCAAAAAGAAAATGATAGTTTCCACAAGTTTCTCTGGCTAGGGGGTGTGTGGCCTAAGAATGGTAAGCCAAACCATGCAGAAGGCATGCACATGGTTCTTAAATTTTCGATAGAACTATGTCACATGGTTGGCACATAGTATCCAAAACCATGAGGCCAATCCTTATGGTATCCTAGTGGGTCTAGTATATGGGTGCACGATTTACGCACTACATTGGAAACCATGCAGCATAACCATGAACAATGCCAAGGAGTCTTAAAAATGTGAAATTAAACTTCTACCATCTTTGGATTTTAGCCCTAAAAAGCCTCTTTTTCTTCATTCGTGTCTTGTGAGGCTCCAAGGGAACTCTTCAATTATTCTACACACCTTCCCTCATTTTTCTGTGGTTGGATCAAGGGATATATTTATGTTTTGGTGGTGATTTCTTGAGTTAATATTAATTTTTCTTCCTTCCCTCCCTTATTCTTCGATTTTTTTTTCTAACCCATCTCCCTTGTCCTTTTAGGATAGTGGTTCTTATAACATTAGGTTTAAATTTGGTTTTATTCATGTTAAGGTTAATATTAGGTGTTATTTCTTCTTGGATCCTTCCTGGAGTAGTTTTGGGATGTTATTGACAAAGTAAATGTCTATTCATATAGGATTCATTTTTCCCTTTGACTTAAATTTAATAATAATTCATTTATTTCTTTTAAAACCTTCAATTTATATTAATTTATGATATGGAACTCTAACAATAATTTTTTTATGAGAGAATATTATTTGGTTCATGTTATGAATATTTATAATTTTTTTACTAAACTTTACACACCTAGTGTTTTATAATTTTATTAATTGCTCACTGTAAGTGAATTATGGTTTCTAAATTATCTTTTTTGGTTTATAAATATTTTATGGATGCTTAAACGTATTTATGAATGGTTTGGGATTTATAAATGGTTTGTTTTCAAAATTTTAAAAAGGTGGGTTTGGTTCTTTAGAAATTATTGGTTACTCAAAGATTGCTCGAGGCCCATTTGGAACATTCATATATTTTTCATTTTTTGAGAACAATCCTTGGTTGATCATCATGACTTGGTTGGTTGAATGGTATTTGAGATCCTTTGAAAGAGAATACCTTTTGTACAAATGGTAGAAAGGAAAAGGAATGTCCCATGAGTTCATTTGGGATGTTTTTTGTAACACCCCAACCCCAGTTACCCAGAGTCGGTGCATTATTACATAACATTGGCATGATCACAAAAGATCAAGTCTCGAAAGACTGATTATTTTAGTAGCCTTGGAATCACTAGATACATTCATATGTCTTACATTACTTCATAAAATGAAAACTAAAACAACATAGTCTCCATAGTCCACACTCAAATACCATCAAACTATCTCTGCAGATCTGTCAAAAAATACTTCTTCACATCCTGGGAAAAATAAAACATAGAAAGGGGTGAGCTCAGATGCTCAGTAAGGATAACAATATATCTGAAACTTTCATAAATAAGCATAAAAATTTAAGGAAATGTATAACTAAAACCAAATCCTATTATACTTGAACTTCAGAATAATATGGAAAAAATAAAATGAAATAATCCCATTTACTTATTCACTTGGATTTTCTACTAGTCGAATAATCACACGCAATATCAACAACCACTTTCAAAATGATGGAATGCATAATGCCAGACTATCATAACCACGTAGTCAAGGCCTTCTACCAAGACTAAAAATAATGTTTCTTCAAGGTATTGTTCCAAGACACTATTTTGTCTCATTAGACCTACCAAGGCATCGAGGATCTATAGCGGGCTCCACCCATCACTTATTAAGTCCCATGCCTTCCTCATATGAACATGTTTAAACATAACATAAACATTCGTATTAAAACTGGCATACGAAATGTCAATAATTTATCCCCAAACCATGAATGGTATAAAAATAACACATCCATAGTCAAAAACATCACAAAACCTTCAATATTATATGGATGTTTTGTATCATAATAAATTAACTTCAAATAATCTTAAAATCCATCAAAGGATGTCGATATAGATGAAATAAAAACTATTTGAGAGAAATATCTCTTTTTTGGGAATCATTTTAAAGTCACATAATTATAAAATAAAACATTTACATTGAAAATATTCTTATATGCTTTTAAGGGAAGATTTGACGATTTTATAATGGTAGAAAATAGTTGCACACGATGTATAAGTTAAAAAGACATTCTTACATTAATTCTATCAAAAAGGTAAAATGGACCTTATTTGGAAAACAACAGAAAGATTCCTCTATAAACTTCTTCTAAAAAGTAAAACAATGGTATAAATGACTTTTACCCATAGTCTATAAAATAGTAGGAATTATTTGAAATACATTTTTAAGATACATGGATGTGGATGATAAGGAGGTCCTAGTAGATAATTACGTATAAACAACCTCGAATAATGAAGAGATTGTGAAATAAACCCTTGCCTTGTACTTTTCCTTGGTTGAGGGTAGTATAACATCCTATATAATGGTGAAATAATTTTTATTAAATTATAAAATAATAATATACATTAATATAATATTATATAACATCTTTTAACATTGCTTTGTTAATAATATCTTAGTATTATCGTCCTTTCAGTTGTTAACTTACTCATTTTATTTTATATGTTTTGTTACATAAGCCTTGTTTGTTATGGATTGGTTGTATCTTATTCATATCCAGAATTATATCAAGTCCTTAAACAGTATTTTTCATCATCAAATTATAATTATTCTTTAATGGATACTATGGGGAATGAATCTCATCGTGTTCGTGGAGACGATAGTCCGCACATACGCACGAGCGACAATATCATTATTTTGATATTAAAATCATATATAATTGTATGTAATATAATATATAAAGAATCATTATAATGATATATTTATTATTTACTTCAATTAAACATCATTATCATACCCATCCAAATAATAATGTTTTTAATAACAATTACACCACGACGTGGAGACGGTAAACCGTACTTACGCATGTATGGTGACATGTCATTAAAAGGATTGATAGAATACTAAATATGGTTGTACAATATTTATAATAACATTATAGTATATATAATATACTGGAGTTATTATTTTAGAATGGAAATATCAAATAATGATGAAGTGGAAGTAGAAAGGAACTTGAAAGTTGGTGGTGAAAACATTACCTCTTCTTCAGGTTCTTCCTTTTGATTTGATTAAAAGGGCTCTGTAGGCTGGATTTATGATCAAAATAAGGCCTCTAGATTGATGTGAGGGAATTTGAGAGAATATTTGGGTAGGGAATGACCAAGACAAAAGGCTTTGAAGGTGTGAATTAGAGAGAAGGACGAGTTCTGTTTTATAATAGGGGTGAGGGGTGGCTTTGGAAAAGCTAAAAATATTATTTTATAATAAATTCATATTCAGTTTAGAATATCCCCCAAAGTGTATTATTTAATGATTAAGGTTAGTATATGTCGAAAGCCACTCAAAAAATATTTTTTGGATAGGTTTGGGTCACTATAATAACATTATCTTTTTGATTTAACTATTTGTTAAATAGTTTGAAATTTACCATGTCTCTTGGTATTTTTATATTATATAGTTAATAGACTTACTATATACTTCCAAGAGACCCCCAAGTGGTAAATTAATGATACACCTATCATTATATATGTCTTTTTGTTGATCCGTATATTTTTAGGAATATAATGTCAATTAATAATATAATATTTGTTTTAAAAAATCATTTATGTTAATTTTGACACTATTTAATAATTGATTTTTGTTAGGGTCTTAACAAATTTTTTAATTATAAAAAATTTCATTTATGTAATCCTATGATTTAATATTAACCAATTAATTTTTTTTATGTCATCAAAACTTTAAAATTATATTTATTTTTTCATTTATAAAAACAATTATTTCATTCTTTCATTAATAAAGAAAAATAATGCATCAGTATTGTGTCATAAATAAATTTAATTATTCAATGTATAGAAATTATAAATAAAATCACATTATTTAGGAAATCATTTTGTATTTATAATTATTATTTATAGTCAAAAATATAACAAATAAAACCCTATGTAAATAATTATTTGGCTAAAAGATATATGTTTATGTCATTTTTGTATTTACATAAACTTAATTAATATAATGTGTCATTATTACATAAAAGTGGATCCATAGGGTCCCAAAATCGACCGAAAGATTCCCTCGGTCAGAAATGTATCAAAACATAGGGTTAGGACACGTTTTAGTATAATTTAGTTTTATTATAATATTATTTTTTCCCTTATTTACCAGGTTTACCCTTTAACCGTGGTAAATAAAATATTTTCCTAAGTAATTATTCAAAATGTCTAAAAATAAGAGTTAACTATTTAAAAAATTTGGACCTCCTAATTATAAATATGGAATCCATTTTTCTAAATTAAAAACACAGACGTGGAAGAAATTAATTTAAAATTAATTTCCGTTGTCAAAATAGTAGTCGTGTTTTTATGAAATAATAAATATCAAAAGATTGGAACTTTCTTTTGTCCTGTTTAAATGTGAAATTATTTCCAATGAAAAAAATTGGATTAAATATTAAAAATATAATCTAATTATACTTTAAAATCACAAAAAATCATTATTTATCACTATTAATTATTTCGATTAAAATTGTTGTTTTTAATTAAAATTTAGTAATTTTCAATATTCATCAAAATATGAATGTTTTCAGAAAAGCACCAAAATTTTATTGAAACTAAATTCGTATGTCCTAATTATAGAGAAGAAGTTTATTTTTTCAAATTAAATATATAAAAGTTTCAAATATTTTATTTAAATAGGGATCACCATTAAAAGTCGATAAAAGTGCATTTTTTTGAAAAATACTTCTTTTATTTGAAAAAATGAATTTTTTCTTACATTATGTCTATGAAACTAATAATATGTATTCTAAAATTATAAGTATTATATAATGTTCAAACTTTAGTTAATATAATTCATAACAGATTTTGAACTGCTAGTTTGGAAAGTCCGGGAGCGCTTGAACTTGGTGTTGTGTGTAGTGCAAGTTATTGAATTACATTGAAGAAATAATACACTATGAAATCTTTGGGTGTTACATTCTTACCTCCTTCAATAAATTTCATCTTCTCAATTTGAAATTTTTCTTTGCAAATAAATGGTTGAAAATAGAAAATATCTTTGTGGGAAAACCCACATTAGAAATTGTGTCAATAAACTTTAGTCTTAATAAGAGGAAAAGAGAAATGAAAGGGTCACCACCAAATTATAATCTCTATTAGGAGAAAATTGGTGGAAATTAGAGACACATAATTGTAGGGAAATGTAAATATTTATAGGGAGTGATTGAGGTCATCCGTCACATAAAAATTTATAAATGAGGGCCTCAAAGCCATCAATCTATGATGATTTAAAATATCATCGGTTCAACAAAACATAAGGTATTTGGTTAACACATTTTTAGTTTTAAGATCCCTTACCTAATGATTAAGAATTAATTTATTTATAGAATAAGATAAGAATATATATATATATATACTTGACATGTACAGTTCCATCCATTCACTAATTTCATCCACAAACTCATCATTCACTCTAAAAGATAATAGAACTTAAAAAAATATTCCATTTATCCTATTCGTATAGGGTTCCAAAAAATTGAATTTCTAATTTATCTACCATACCTTTTAAAAAAACTGCATTATTCAATCCAGGAAATCATGTGGGCCAGTGGTAGGTGATACACCTTTGTTGCCCTTTGGTTACGGGTTCATGTCTGGCGGCCTTACCAGAAGCGACATGTTACTGCCAGACCTCTGGGTTGTCCTATTTTTTGAAATCAAAAAATAATCTCAAACTAGAATTATCCAAAATAATTCTGTCCAAACCCACAGTCCAAAATTTATAAGGATGGTAAACACAATGAATATCCTTTTTGTCATGTAATATCATGTGAACACATTCATCATGAATTGTTTTAAAAAACTGCAACAACATGAATTACCAAAAAACAATATTGATTACATTCATGATCCCTTATTTCTTATAGAATACTGGATATACTCCTACTATCCAAAAATTTTGTAAACTCCAACAATGATGGAATATACAAATCATTAATCTGTTTCATGGTAGTCAAGAATATCCATTATAATTTATCCAAATCAATCATGTATTATTCCAAAATCACTACCTCGGTATTAGAACCATATTATTGTTTATCATTCTCTCATAATATATTTTCCATATATTTAACCTGCTATTGAGTCACTTTTCGTGGTTCCACACAATCTCAAGTCCATAATTAAAAAGTATTGTAGTACAATCCCTATATAATCCATAATTACTATAACTAGTACATCGTTGACACAAAACTTAAATAACACAATTCTTTAATAACAACATAAGAACTCTAATCATTCCTCCTCATCTGTGGAAGTATCATAACTTGATTATTATCCAATATCATCATTTCGGGAATACTCTGATGATTTGAACACTGGTTTTCATAGTGTCCCAACTCCTTGCATATGAATCATTGTACATTTGAAACATTTTTATTACCCTTGCAGTCACGTATTTGGTGTCCTTTTTATCCAAACTTATAAAAAACTCATATTCCCTTCAGGTAAGTTCCAGGGTGTTTGTTCCCACAGTTATCACATAGGGGAAAATTATTCTTTTCCCTCTCCCCTTTATCCATCTTTCTCTCTTCCATCCTTTTCTTCACTTGCTTCCCTTCAAAGCCATAGGGCTCATAGAATTCGTTGCTTTTCTTATTAACACATGATACTATTTATTCATATGTTGAGAATATATGGGAGACTCTTTCTCTTCTAAATGTTGGCTGAATACCATGAAGGATATGATCCTTCTTACTCCTTGGATCATACGTATTGCTAGAGTTCGCATCCCTTCAACTGGGTTCCATTTCTATTCAATGGCATGCACTATATTAGTTTATAAATCAGAATACACAAATCCAAACATGTAAAACACATGACATAAATTTAACAGTTTGTCAATATAATACATAATCATAAAAATGTTTTCCTTGGGGAAGTATATACTCATAAACCCCTCAAAATGGTTTGTAGAGGAAATGATAATTATCCCAAGCATATCCCTCAGGAGTTTTGTAAACAAGAGTGCAACAAGGCCCGTTGTCGTGCACCAGTTCTTGTTTGAGTCTATCTCAAAGTGGTGTTTTCATGATTTACCCCTAGGTACATCGATGCAAGAGCCAGCTCTACCTGCTCCTATCCAGACAGGGATGTATTGCTTGGAAAACGCACAAAATCTCTAGAAAACAAAAATTCTAGGATGTTCTTCTATATTAATCTTCAAAGTCCATCTTAGGTCTATGTTCTCTAATCAGAGTTTATCTAAATCTAGTTTCTAAGGTTTATACTAAACTTCCTCTGATACTAATTATAACACCCCAACCCTAGTTACCCAGATTCGGTGCATTATTACATAACATTGGCATGATCACAAAAGATCATGTCTTGAAAAACCGATTAGTTTAGTAGCCATGGAATCACTAGATACATTCATAAGTCTTACATTACATCATAAAATGAAAACTACAACAACATAGTATACATAGTCTACACTCATATCTCCTCAGACTATCCCTATAGGTCAGTCATAAAATACTTCTTCACATCCTGGGAAAGATAAAACATAGAAAGGGGTGAGCTCAGATGCTCAGTAAGGATAACAATATAGCAGAAACTTTCATAAATTAGCATAATCAGTTAAGGCAATGCATAACTAAAACAAAAGCCTTTTAAACATGAACATCAACATAATAAGGAAAAAATAAAATGAAATAATTACATTTACTTATTCACATGGATATTCTACTAGTCGAATAATCACATGCAGTATCAACAACCACATTCATAACGATGGAATGCATAATGCAAGACTATCATAACCACATAGTCAAGGCCTTGTGCCAAGACTACAAATAATATTTTTTCAAATCCTTATTCCAGGACTCTAGATTGTCTCATGAGACCTACAGATGCATCAAGAAGCTATAGCGGGCTCCACCCATTACATATTTACTCTAACTCATTCCTCATATGAACATGTTTAAACATAACATAAACATTCATATTATAGATAGCATATGAAATGTCAATACTGTATTTATAAACCATGAATGGTATAAAAATAACACATCCATATACAAACATATCACAAAACCATTAATACTATATGGAAGTTTTATATCATAATAAATCAACTTCAAATAAGCTTAAAATCCATCAAAATATGTTGACATAGATTAAATTAAAACTATTTAAGAGAAATAACTCTTTTTTGAAAGAATTTAAATGTCACATGATTATAAAATAAAACATTTAATTTGAAAATATTCTTATAATCTTGTTAGGGAAGCTTCGACAATTTTATAATGGTGGAAAATAAAAGAATATGCCTTATAAGTTAAAAAGTCATTCTTACCTTAATTCCGTCGAAAAGGATAATAAGGACATTATTTGGAAAACAACAGAAGTATTCCATTATAAAATTCTTATAAAAAATAAAACGATGGTATAAATGACTTTAACACATAGTCTGTAAAATAGTAATAATGATTTGAAATACATTTTTATAAAACATGGATGTTGATGATAAAGAGGTCCCAGTAGATAATTACGTATAAAAAATCTCGGATAATGAAGAGATTGTGAAAATAAACCCTTACCTTGTACTTTTCCTTGGTTGTGGGTAGTTTAACCTCTTGTATAATGGTGAAATAATTGTTATTATATTATACACGAATCATATACAATAATATGATATCATATTTGATCTTTTATCATTGCTTTGTTAATAATATCTTAGTATTATCGTTGTTTCAGGTGTTAACTTACCTGTTTTCTTTTATATGTTTTGTCACATAAGCAATGTTTGTTATGGATAGAATGTATCTTATTCATATCAAGAATTATATCAAGTCTTTAAACTTTATTTTTAATCATCAAATGTGAATTAGTCTTGAATGGATACTATGAGGAATGAATCTCATCACGTTTGTGGAGCCGGTAGTCTGTACGTACGTACGAGCGACAATATCATTATTTTGATATTAAAATCAAATATAATTGGATGTTATATAATATATTTAGAATCATTATAATGTTATAATTATTATTTACTTCAATTACACATCATTTTCATACCCATCCAAATAATAATGTTTTGAATAATAATTTCACCACGACATGGAGACGGTAAGCTGTACGTACGCACGTATGGTGAAATCTCATTTAAAGGATGGATAGAATACTGAATATAGTTGTACCATAAATATAATAACATCATAGTATATATAATATACTTGAGTTATTATTTTAGAATGAAAATATCAAATAAAGAATAAGTTAAAGGCAAAAGGAACTTGAAAGAGGGTGGTGAAAACATTACCTCTTCTTCAGGTTATTCCTTTTTATTTGATCAAAAGGGCTCCGTAGGATGGATTTTTGATCAAACTAAGGCCTCTAGGTTGATGTGATGGAATTTGAGAGAATATTTGGGCAGGTTTTGGCCGAGCCAATAGTCTTTGAAGTTGTTAATTAGAGAGAAGGGTGAGTTCCCTTTTATAAGTGGGGTGAGGGGTACCATTGGAAAAGCTAGAAATATTATTTTATAATAAATTCATATTAGGTTTATAATGGCTCCAAAGTGGATTATTTAAATGTTAATCTAGGTATATGTCGAAAAAAAATCTCCCAATAGGTTCTAGATAGGTTTGGACCAATATATTAAATTTAACGTTTTGATTTAACTCTTAGTTAAATAGTTTGACATTTACCATGTTGTTTTGTATTTTTATATTATATAGTTAATAAACATACTATATATTTCCAAGAGACCCCCAAGTGGTCCATTAATGATACACATATCATTATATATGTCATTTGGCCGAACCATAAATTTTTAGTAATAGAATATCAGTTAATAATATAATATTTGTTTTAAAAACTCTTTTATGTCAATATTGACTCTATTTAATAAGTTATTTTTGTTAAAGTCTTAACAACATTATTAATTAGCTAAAAATTCATTTAAGTAATTCTAAAATGTCATATAAACCAATAAAATTTGTGTATGTCATAAAACTTCCAAATTATATTTATTTTAACATTTATAATACCAATTATTTGATTCTTTCATTAATAACGAAAATACTGCATCATTATTGTGTCATAAACATATTTAATTATTCAACGTCTAAAATTTTTAAATAAAATCCCATTATGTATGAAATATTTTTAGATTTATAATGAATATTTATAGTCGAAAATATAACATATATTATAAGGCCCTCACCATAAAACATTACTTAATCTTGCATTAAATGAATAATTCACATTGAGGAACTTTTCAGGTTTAGAGTTTTAGAAAATTAGGACATAACTATTACATCTCAAAGGCTTACAAAGTAGACACTACTACTCTAACTGATTTTTTCAAAACAATAAAAAAAATCCTTATATAATACAATTTTTGTTTTCTTGATATAAATATTTTTGAATACATCCTTTCTCGTACCCTTCCTTATAACCTGTGAATAACATTTCAAAAACATGGGATGAGCATGAAAATATCAGTAAGGGTTATAACATAATGAAGGGAAACATTAACCCACCAATAAATAAAAATCAATGAAACCATAACTTTCAATCATAACATACCTTCTGAAATCATAATATTTATGAATAACTCATAGAAATCATAAGACATAAAGGTATATTGAGGCATTCATAACATTCTTACGTAGGGAGTAACCCTCATGGTTACATTTGGAATACCCATCACTGTATATTCCCAAAATCTATTCAGATAAACCTTAGTGTTTAACTCCTTCACATTACCCAATTCATTGGAGAGCTATCACAGTCTCACCCACCTTTATTTTAACACAGAACCACCCATCCTCATAAACAATTCTCAAAACCATAACATTATCGTATCACATAAAATATGCATAAAGGAAACATAACATTTCTACATTTCAATCACAAGGTATCAATACAACACATTGATATAATAAAAAATTATCAAAACCGTTTTCAATACCAAAATAAATGAAAATAAAAACTTGGTATTTATTTTTCATTTAATAAAATGTTATGGCTTATTGAGAAATCCGAAACTAAAATAATGTTCTTGGTGGTGGAGAAGTCGTTGTCTCCACATACGTAAGACAGAACATTCCCTTTGTAGTTTAGTAAAACACTTCATATAAAAATATTCCTTTTGAATAAAAGTAAAATTCATAGGGGTTTATACACCATATAAAATAATGTTGTGTATAAAACAAAAATTGACTCAATGAAAGGAGATTGAGACGAAGTCCCTTACAAAGTCAATATCCTTAGATTAAGGATAATTCAACTACATAATAATGTGTGAAAAATACAAATAAACCCAATATAAGAGGATATTAAGTGTAAAATAATCATAGGTCATCCACAAATATTTATAGTAAGACATAATCAAGAAATAGAGGTTTTACCTAAAGATTTGAAATTGGGATAAGAAGTTCCCTTACCGAAATTCGACAACCTAACGACGTCACATTAAAATTAAGAAAATGAGTTGATGAGAGGTAAAAAGCATATCTCATCACATATTCATAATATTTAAAGCAATAACGAAATATAAGAACATATTCCCATATAATAATATGTATATTAAAAGACCGAACAAAAAGAAGTCTTTTAGAAAGAGGAGGGTGAAAGGTTCCCTTACCGATTTGGGTAACTTTTGAAACGTACACCCAATGAAATAAGGATCACATAATGAAGATGTAAATACCCATAAATTTAAGTATATTAAATAAATAATACAATCATGGGCAGTAAAAATACCACACAAAATGTAAATAGTTGCAAATGTGGCATGATTCTCACAGGAATGAAAGTGAGATGAAAAATTCATTACGAAATCTTGGAAGCCTATCAGTGCCACTTAAAACATAAAAAAATGGGTTGACAAGATCAAATAGTGTCTCTCATCATATTAACATAAAATTTACAGTAATATTAATATAAAATAACATTCCCCAACATAAGAAAAAGGATCTTAAAGAAAACGACATAAATGATAGTACTTAAAAAGAAGGAGAGAGATAGGATCACTTACCTGAAGTCTGACTTGTCTTGTTCATTTCATTATATTCTTGAATAATAAAATATTGTCAATATATAATTTCTTAAGGAACTAATTTAATGTTTATTATTCAATTCATATCACATATTATAATTTTATAATAATTAGTTAATTATGCGAGTTCATATCTGATGTTTTTGTCGATGTTTGGTACGTGAGTCAAAAATGAACTTGTTTGTAATGAATTTTGCATGTCGTTATAATTAAATCATCTCAAGATTAGTATTAATTATTTAAATATCATATATATCAAGTAAATATTTATTTTTTACTATTCCATAACATTTGGAGATACAAATAAATGAAATGCACCGTTCATGGAGGTGGCAGGCAGTACGTACGCACGAACACTACTTTCATTTATTTTTCATATTAATGGAATTAAAAATAATTTAGGGAGATATATATTATAATTAAAGTATAATATATATGTTATATAGGTCACATAAGTTCATTAATTTCATTATTTATACATTCATGTATTGCATGAACGCGTCACATCACTTGAGGTGGCAGTAGTCCAAACTTCCTCACATGAAATTATCACATTTTCACAACATCGAAAGCATAAAGGTATGTTTTAAATATAAAATACATAAGCATATAGGAAACATAAATACCATATATATCATATATAAAATACAATGACATCATAATTTCCACCATGAGAGGTTGTAGGAGATAATTGAACATTCATCGTTTCGTGAGGCAGTAGTTCACCGTCCACAGAAATAGTATGTTCTTCACCCATTAGATAGAGGTGTGTGTAAGTGTAGCTCGAATAATTCTGATACAGACATCCTAGTAAATTGAAGATACTGTTTATGTTACAAATGAAAGGAATAAAAAGAGTTTAATGGGTTGGAGGAGAAAAATAAAATAAAGGAACATATGAGAAGACATTACCTTTAAATCGGGTAACTCTTATTGATTTGATCCCAAAGTGAGGCTTCTTGGATTAATAAAGGGATGTGGAGAGACAATATGATTAGATTTTGGTTGAGACAAGGGCTTGATAGTTGTGGGTAAGGGGGTAGATGTGGGGGCCTTTTATAAGAGGGAGGAGGGGCACTCTTGGAAAGTCATTAAATGTTACTTTATTATAAAATGATTTTCAGATTTTAAAGGTCCCAAAATTATATATTTCAATTATAAGGTGATACGGGTTCGAAATCCACCCATATAATATTTTTTTACAAGTGTAAGTCTTAGATTTTTCCTTATCTATTAATTTTATTTAAATCATTCATTAATGAGGTAATCACTGCATCATCACGGTGTCCTAAATAAATTTATATATTTAATTTATGAACATTATAAAAAAATTACCATCTGGTATGAAATATTTTTCTCTTTAAAATTAATATTTACAATAAAATATATCATTTATGTAAACTAAATTAAAATTTTTTTACTTAGGATATACAAACCTTTATTATATTTTTGTTCTTTAAAAAATAATATGATAAAAAGTCATTATCACACTAAAGTGATTCCATGGGTCCCCAAAGTTGGAACAAGGCATACCATGTTTGGAAATGACACCACCAAAAGAATTATGAAACATGTTGTGGTCATTTTATATTTTTATGATATTATTTTATTACCCTTAACTGCCCAATTACTAATTAAACAGGCACAATTAATGATAATTACTGTCATTACTATTCATAATGTCCAAAAACAAAAGATTATTAATTACATAATTTGGAACTTATGATTCCAAATGTGGAACCCATTTTACCAAATTTAGAACATAGTAATTGTAGTAATTAATTTAAAAGTAAATCTCGTTGTCAAAACAAAATATGGGTTTTTATGTAGTAAAATTTATCAAAAGATTGACTTATTTTTACATCCAATTAAAAAGGGAAATTACTTCCAATGAAAAAAATTGAATTTATTGATAAAATAATAATTAAATTATACTTTAAAAACAATTAAAATGAAAATATAACTATATAAAATAATTGGATGAAACAGAAGTTTTGAATTAAAATGCTGTATTTTTCACTATTCATTAAAAAAATGAACATTATGAGAAAAATACAAAAAATTCACCCTAAGATATATTTGATATTCCAAATTCAAAAATGAAGTCCATTTTACAAAATTAAAAATAAATAAGTTTCATTAATAAATTATATAGTTAATTCCCGTTGTCAAAACAAATAACGTGTTTTTAAGAAAAAATATCTATCAAAAGATTGACACTTGTTTATGTCAATTTTTGAAGTGAAATTAATTCTAATGACCAACATTGGATTAAATGGTAAAAATATATTCTAATTAAACTTTACAAAATTAAAAATATAATCTAACGATATAATTTAATTAGATGAAAAGCAGTTTTGAAGTAAAATGCTGTATTTTTCAATATTCGTTAAAAAAATGAACATTGTTAGAAAAATACCAAAAATTTATCCAAAGTAAATTTAAATGTCTCAATTCTAAAGAATATTATTATTTTGACATATAGAACTTATAAAATTGTCAAAATTTAGATTTAAAAAAAGTTCACCATCAAAAGGCTGTAAAACAATCTTCTAAAAATATTAGAGTATTTATTCTTTAAATTGGATTCATTTTCATTTTAGGACTCTAAAATTTATTGGATAAATGAAAAAATATTAAACTATCATATGTAATAATTTTGTAGTTAGTTATGATCATTCCCACCATTACAACGGCTAGGAGTTAACTATTATATAAAATAATATTATTATATTATTAGTGAGCAACGTAAGATTTCAAAGAAACACATTGTTGCGTATTGGGTACGCCATCGAGAATAGCATTCCCTTTAAAGTAATATTAACATTTTATTAGAAAATATTGATAAATATTATAATGTCATATTTTTTATTTACTTAGTATGTTACATCCTTCCCCCCTTTTGGGAATTGCATCCTCGCAATTTTAAAATTGGGAATGAAAACTTCATTGAAAGCCCCACATTGGAAAAAGAGTAAATTAAACTATCACTTTAAAATAAAGGAAGAAAAGTAAAAAGGTCACCCGAGACAACAGATAATGGGATTCCATGAAAACACGGATATATAGGAGAAAAAACCATCATGTTCTGCTAGAGAGTGATAGAAAACATGTTTAAGAAAAAGTTAACCCCCAGAAAATCACAAACATGTGATGGGTTAAATAGTATTTGATTCCCCAGTAGGAAAAGTTAATAGACAACATTTTTGTTTTAAGTTACTTTTCATTGAGGAATATATTTAATATCTTAACTAAATCATAAGGAAATATACTTACTTGTCATGAAGACTTTCATCTCTTACTAGATTTCATACACAAACTCATATTTTTTTTCAAAAGACGAGTATTTAGGATGACTTGTTCACATTAAGAGTGCTATAATCAACTTCTTGATAATCTCCTAATCTAAAAAGAGAACTATATATTTCCCATGTATTTAGACCAAAATAAAGACCAAAATTGTTAGTATGAGATCAGATAATATCCAAAAAGGATAATTCTTTATAAAAAGAAACACTACTCTTAATCTCTAAAATATTTCAAACATTATCCAAAGTTCAACAAAGACCATTAAATAAATAGATTTCCATAAAATTATTCAAAGATAAACAAAACTGTGATCGAAACCCACATCTCTAATATATTTTATCAATTAGTCTTCCATGGTAAATCTTAATATTTATCTCCAAATAAAATCAGTTACTCTTAAAGTCTCTTATTGAAAAGTAATTAACCTAATCACATATATTCCATGATAGGTTAATAATTTTTATAGATAACGTAATATAAACTTATTCCCGATTCATAAGAACATCTAATTAAAAATAATTGTGCAAACTAACCCGAGACTTCACGTAGCCTAGTGGTATGTGATAAATACCAGTCGCACTTTGGTTGTGGGTTTGATTCCCGCAGCTTTGTCCAGCGCAATGAGATTTCACATGGTCTACGTGTTGTCCCTTTTAAAACCCATATAATCTTGAAACATTCCCCCCAAAATAGATAAATTCATCAAAAATAACCATAACATATTTTAACCACAAAGGTTATCTAATAACTTTCGTTTTGCATCCCAAAATGTATTAAACGGTAATTGCCTCTAATTCAAGGATCATATAAACCAAAATGGTTCTTTATAACTATATCCAAAAAAGAATAGATAATTATTCCTTGAATAAAATTTTCATATATCAAACATCAGGGTTGCATATACTATAAAAAGTCTTCAAATGTAACCCCATCATCAAAAAAGCATTAATAATTTAAAAAATTTCACCATCCTAAAATATACCATAACTCTTGAATCCCTTATATGATGACTTCCTACTCCTTCAACATTCTTCATGATCCATTAAAAATTCATTTCAAACTTATTCTGAAATACTTATTTCCTACAAACAAAATCATGAATCATATCCCAAGATTCAATAATAGGAAAAAATATGTTAAGAAATAAACCATACCTTTCATTGGACATTGTCAGTTTCTTCATCCTCAATCGGAATGGCATTAGGAATTGGTAAACGAATATTTGTATGATCCTGGTGATCCCATTCTCGAAACATTTTTTTCAGACATGTTTTTTCATAATGACCATGCACACCACATTTAAAACATTCAATTGATCCTTCAGAAAGAACTTCTTCCCCTTTCCTAGAGTCAACTAGATGCTTCATTTTTCCATGGAAGGCTCTTGAATTATGACCTTCATTTCCACATCTATAGAATCTTTCTTTCCCTTTGAAACATTTTCATATGTGTTTCATTCCCCATCAGTGACACATAGATTTTTGAACATACATACCTTTATGATTATTACCTGAACATTCGTAGGGATTTTTTTCTCACATATATGATGCCTAATAAAAATCACTACGTTTCAAGTGGTCAATCATGACTCCAGATAGTTTGTTTAGAATAAACCCAATAGTTCTCATTGTATCTCCCATATCATTCAGTTTCTCGTTTAGAAAACTGTCACAGTTTCCTTCACATTCACTGAATCTTCGGTGCCTGCTAGATCCATCCATTTAATAAAACCAAAAAGGTCAGTGTGAGTATATCAGTAAAATCATCATATAATAATGAGGAAGATAAACACTAAGATATTTTTATCCTTGTTATCTCAAACTCATTATAACATTTAAAAAAATGACTCCATCTAATATACTAACCCTTGTGGTTACACAAAACTTGTCACTTATGCTTAAACAACACTCTAACATCTAATGTTATCTAAACCGAGCTCTTATACCAACTATAAGGACTCGGCCTAAAAACATTTCTTAATCTTGAATTAAATGAATAATTCACATTGCGGATCTTTTTATATTTATATTTTTTGATAATTATGACATAACTATTACATCTCAAAGGATTACAAAGTAGACGCTACTACTATAACCGATTTTTCACAACAATAAAAAAATCCTTAAATAAAACAAGATTCCTTTTCTTGATATAAATCTTCTTGAATACATCCTTTCTCTTACCCTTCCTCATAACCTGTGATGAACAATTCAAAAACTTGTGATGATCATAAAATTCTCATTAAGGGTTATCACATAATGAAAGGAAACATTAACCCGCCAATAAATAGACATCAATGAATCCATAACTTTCAATCATTACATACCTTTTTAAATCCAAATATTTATGTATAACTCATAGAAATCATAATACATAAAGTTAACTTGAGTCATTCATAACATTCTTACGTAGGAAGTAACCATCATGGATACGTTAGGAATACCCATCAGAATATATTCCCAAAATATCTTTTGAGAAACCTTATCGTTTAACTCCTTCATGTTACCCAATGCATTGGAGAGCTATCATGGGCTCACCCACCCTTAGTTTATCATGTAACCACCCATCATCATAAAAAATTCCCAAGAACCATAACATAATCATATAACATAAAACATGCATAAAGGAATCATAACATTTCCACATTTCAATAACAAGGTATCAAGAAAACACATTGATATAATCAAAATATTATAAAAACCATTTTAAATACCAAAATAAAAGAAAATTAAACATGGTATTTATTTTACATTTTAAAAAACTTATGGCTTGTAGAGGAATCTGAAACACAAATAATGGTTACGGGGGTGGACGACTATACGTAAGACAAAACATTCCTTTTGTCGTTTAGTAAAACTCATCATATAAAAATATTCCTTTTGAATAAAATTAAAAGACAAAGGGGTTATACACCATATAAAAAATTGTTGTGTATAAAACAAGATATGCCTCAATGAAAGGATATTGAGATGAAGTCCCTTACAAAGTCAGTATCCTTAGATTAATGATAATTCAATTACATAATTATGTGTGACAAATATAAATACACTCAATATAAGAGGATATTAAGTGAAAAACAATCAGAGGTCATCCAAACATATTTATATAATGAAATAATCAAGAAATAGAAGTTTAACCCAAATAATTAAAATTGGGTTAAAAAGTTCCCTTACATAAATTCGACAGCCGAACGACGTCACTTTAAAATTAAGAAAATGAGTTGATGAGTGGTAAAAAGGGTATATAATCACATGGTCATAACATTTAAAAAAATAAGAATATATATGTACATATCCCAACATAATAGTATGTAAATTAAAATACCTAACAAAATGAAGTCTTTTAAAAAGAGGAAGGTGAAAGGTTCACTTACCGATTTGGCTAACTTTTGAAACGTACACCCCATTAAAGAATGATCGTACAATGATGAGGTAAATATCCATAAATTAAATTATATTACACAAACAATACAATCATTTTCAGAACACACACAACAAAAAATGAAATAGTGGAAAATGTAGCATAAATCTCACGGGAATAAATGATAGATGAAAAATCCATTACGAAAACTCGGCAGCCTAACGACGCCACATAAAACATCAAAAAATTGATTAATGGGATCAAATAGGGTCTCTCATAATATGAAAATAAAATGTACAGTAAGAGGAATATAAAATATCATCCCCCAACATAATAAAAATCATCTTAAAAGAAATGACATAAAAGAGAGTACTTAAAAAGAAAGAGAGGTAGGATCCCTTACCTCAAGTCTGACTTGTCTTGTTCGTTTTGTTTATATTCCTGAATAATAAACTTTTGTAAATTTATAATTGATTAAAGAAATCCTTTAATGTTTATTATTATTTTTATATCACATATTATAATGTTATAATAATTATTTAATTATGATATTTCATATTAGATGTTTTTGTCGATGTTTGGTACATGAGTCATAAATGAACTTGTTTGAAAAGATTTGTCCATGTAGTTATAAGTACATAATCTCCAGAATAGTATTAATTATTTAAATATCATATATATCCTGTAAATATTCATTTTATACTATTAAATAACATTCGGAGAAAAAAATAAATGAAATGCACCGTTCATGGAGACGGTAGGCCGTACGTATGCATGAATGCTACATTCATTTCTTTTTCATATTAATGGAATTAAAAATAAATGAGATATATATATATATATTATAATTACATTATAATATATATGTTATATTGGTCACATATGTTCATTAATTTCATTCTTTATACATTCCATGAATTGCATGAACGAGTCACATCACTTGAGGGGGTGGTAGTCCACAATTCCTCATATTAAATTATCGCATTTGCACTGCGTGCAAAACATATAGGTATGTTTTAAATATAAAATACAGAAGCATATAGGAAAAAATAATACCATATATATAATATATAAAATACAGTGACATCATAATGGCCACCATGAGAGGTGGTAGGACATAATTGAACATTCCTCATTTCGTGAGGCAGTAGTTCGTCGTCCAAATAAATAGTATGTTCTTCACACATTAAATGGAGGTGTGTGTAAGTATAGCTCTAATAATTCTCATAAAAATATACTATTATATTTAATATACTGTTTTTGTTACAAATGAAAGTAATAAAAATTTTTTAAGGGGATGGAGAAGAAAAATAAAACAAAAGAACATAAGAGAAGACATTACCTTTAAATCGGGTAACTCGTTTTTATTTGAGCCCAAAGGCTTCCTTGGGAAGAATTTTTCCCAAAGTGAGGAATCTAGGAGTAAGAGAGTGATATTTAGAGACAATATTTGTAGATTTTGGATGCTCCAATGGCTTGAGAGTTGTGGGTAAGGGGGTAGAGGCGGGGGCCTTTTATAAGAGGGGGGAGGGGCACTTCTGGAAAGTCATGAAATGTTACTTTATTAAAAAATTATTTTCGGATTTTAAAGGTCCCAAAATTATATATATATCAAGTATAAGGTGATAAGGGTTTGAAATACAACCATACAATAGGTTTTTGACAAGTATATGTCTTATATTTTACCTTATCTTTTCATTTTATTTAAATTGTTCATTAATGAGGTAATCACTCCATCATCACGGTGTCATAAATAAATTTATATATTTAATGTCTAAATATTATATAAAAAATTACCATCTTGTAGGAAATATTATTATATTTAGAATGACTATCTATAGTAAAATAGATAATTTATGTAAACAAAATTGATATTTTTTTACTTAGGATATACAAAATGTTGTTTTATTTATTTTCTTTAAAAATAATAAGATAAAAAGTCTCTATCACACTAAAGTGAGTCCATGGGCCCCAAAGATGGCACAAGGCATCCCATCGTCGGCCATGACACCAAAAAAATCATTAGAACACATTTTGGGGTCATTTTATATTTTTATGATATTATTTTATTACCCTTAACTACGCGATTACTAATTAAACACGATAATTAAAGATAATTATTGTCGTTACTATTCATAATGTCCAAAAACAAAAGATTATTAATTAAATAATTTGGACCTTATGATTCCAAATGTGGAACCCATTTTAAAAAATTTAAAACACATAAATTGTAGTAATTAATTTACAAGTAAATCCCATTGTCAAAACAAAAGACGGGTTTTTTAGAAGTAAAATTTATCAAAAGATTGACTTGTTTTTACATCCAATTGAAAAGTGAAATTACTTCCAATGAAAAAAATTCTAGTAAGTGATAAAAACATTATTAAATTATACTTTAAAATCAATTAAAATGACAATATAACTATATAAATAAATTGGATGAAATGACAGTTTTGAATTAAAATGCTATATTTTTCACTATTCATTAAAAAATGTACAATATCAGAAAAATATCAAAAATTCACCCTAAGATATATTTAATATTCCTAATTCAAAATTTATGTCCATTTTACCAAATTCGAGACATAAAAGTTTCATTAATAAATTATATAGTTAATTCCCGCTATCAAAAAAAATAGCATGTTTTTAAGAAACAATATCTACCAAAAGATTGAGACTTGTTTATGTCCATTTTCAAAGTGAAATTAATTATAATGAACACAATTTGATTTAATGGTAAAAATATATTCTAATTAAACTTTAAAACAATTAAAAAGATAATCTACCGATATTATTAAATTTCATGAAAAAAGCAATTTGGAAGTAAAATGCAGTATTTTTCACTTTTCATTAAAAAAATGAACATTGTCAGAAAAATACCAAAAATTTATCCAAAGTAAATTTAATTGTCCCGATTCTAAAGAATAAGTTTATTTTGACAAATAGATCTTATAAAATTGTCAAAAGCCATATTTAAAAAGGTTTCTCCATCAAAAGGTGGTAAAACAATCTTTTAAAAATATTAGAGTATTTATTCATAAAATTGGATTCATTTTCATTTTAAGCCTCCAACATTTATTGGATAAATGTAAAAATATTTAACAAACATATGTAATCATTTTTTAATTAGTTATGTTCATTCCCTCCATTACAATAGCTAGGCATTAACTTTTATTTAAAATAATATTATTATATTATTAGTGTGCAACGTAAGATTTCAAAGAAACTTATTGTTGCGTATTGGGTACGCCATTGAGCATATAATTTCCATTAAAGTAATATTAACATTTTATTCAAAAATATTGATAAATATTGGAATGTCATATTCTTTATTTACCCGGGATGTTACATATATAATCCTATGTAAAAATCATTTTTCTAGAAGATATATGCTTATGTCATTTTTGTATTTACATTAAATTAATTCATATAAAGTGTCATTATCACGTAAAAATGGCTCTATGGGGTCCCAAAATCGACCCAAAGATGTCCATGTTCATAAATTTATCGACAGACAGTGTTAGGACACATTTTAGGGTAATTTAATATTAATATAATATTATTTTTTACCATTATATACCGGATTTGCCCTTTAACCATGGAAAATAAAATATTTACTGAAGTAATTAATCAAAATATCTAAAAATAAAAGTTACCTATTTACACAATCAGAACCTCTTGATTCTAAATATGGAATCCATTTTTTCTAAATTCAAAACATAGAAGTGGAGGAAATTAATTTAAATTTAATTCTTATTGTCAAAACAAGAAGCATGTTTTTAAGAAATAATAACTATCAAATGATTGGAACTTGCTTATGTCTAGTTTAAATGTGAAATTATGTCCAATGACCAAAATTGTAATGAATTGTAAAAATATAATCAAATTATACTTTAAAATCACTCAAATTAAAATTTTATTATTATCAATTATTTCGATTTAAAGAGTTTTTTAATTAAAATTTTGTAATTTTCCATATTCCTCAAAATATGAAATTTATCAGAAAAGCACCAAAAATTTATTGAAACTAAATTAATATGGCCTAATTTAATGGAAGAAGTTAATTTTGTCAAATTGAATATATAAAGGTTTCTAATATGGGATTTAAAAAGGGTTCACCATTAAAAGACGGTAAAACTGCATTTTTTGAAAAATTCTTCTATTGTCTAAAAAAAATGAATTTGTTCTTACATTATGACAGAGAAACTCATAATATGGATTCTAAAATTATAAAGATTATATAAATTTTAGAATTTAGTAAATACTATTCATAACCACTTTTTAACGACTAGATTGGTAAGTCGTGGTGCGCTTGAACGTGGTGTTGCGTGTAGTGCAAGTTATTGAATTATTTTGAAGAAATAACGCACTATGCAATTATGGAGTGTTACATTTTTCTTTTCTGTGAGGTTATAAAATATACATATGTGTGTGTGTTTTTGTGTGTGTGTGTGTTTATGGATAGTTTGTTTATTGTAAGGTTTTGTTGGTAAACCCCCTCATTAGTATTTACATGGAAGCCTAGAATATCTAGTGTATTTTTTATATTTTTTGTTTCACTAGATTACGATTTTAATCTGTATATTGGCCATTAGTATAGAAATTGATCATATTTGGTATTCTTCCCCTTAGTTAGACCCGGTAAGGTAAGTCAGAGCATGTGGGTGGATTGATTTTATCAGGTGAGGTATGCCTATGAGATCTATCCGATTTTAGTATGATCAATATTATCCCTTTAGCTCTTAGGAACACCCATGTCACCCCTGACACATATTTATCTGTGGTTGATAATCTATGTGTCTCACTTGGTTCGGCTACTCATGTGTGAATTTCATTTTATTTACCTTATTGTGTGATCACTTCTCATGCTTCTTATTTTTTTAATTCCTTATATAAAATGGATAATTTAATTTTAAATGGTTTTATGGGAAATTATTTAATAATTACATTCAATAGTGTTCAATTTTTAAAGTAAAACATTATCCCATCTTTCCATTATAACATTCTTTAAATGTTAAAGCTCCCATCTTGGAAAAGAAACCAATATTAAATCAAAATATAAATGGAAAGTGATTTGATTTAATGAAGAAATTTATGGAAAACCTATATTTATATATTTTATTTTAAAACTAGAAATTTATGGATATTTTATTTTAATTAAATTCATTGAGAATAGATTATTCAATATTGTATACTAATTTTTAATACTCGCCCTTATTCTTGTTCCTTATTTTTATCTTCTTCTGATGGTTACAACATAGTTCCAATCATCATTTGTGATTTTGGGTTTCGGGACTGGAGAGTGACCATTGGAGTCACTTGGAGGCTAGGATGTTGTAATTCTAGGTTGTTTATTATTTTTTATTTGGTTGTATCTCATGTTTATGTATGGGATTTTTAGTATAGATATTGTATTTATTTTTGGGTTCTATGTTTATTCCTGTTGTTTTGTCTATTTATACTTGGTGAAATCATTCAAATTTGGATCTCTATGGTTCCCTTGGTTATAACTCCATCAGGTAGGATCAGAAACACATCTTAGGCATTGTCGTAGGCCAGCTTGAGTGACCTATTTGGGGTCAAATAAATGTAGTTTATGAGATTTATAATGAGTAACCTAAACATTGGTGTGTTTCTGACCACATTAAATGAGTTTTGAATGAAGTAATATTGATTTTCATGTGATAATGATCATAAAGAAAAAAATTAAATACCATAACTATAAAAATTGTGAGAATAAGAACCCAAGGAAATGTCGTAAAATAAGATGATGATATTTTGTATGTTTTAAAGGAGTTATTTAGACAATAATATACCAATGGAAAAGGAAGAGATCATTTAATACCATAAGTGGGAATAAATTTCTCCATAATGTATTAATTGAATTATTAAAATATGGGGAGTATTGGAATAATGAAAATTGATGTCCTATGGGGAATGATCAAAAACAGGATCATCATGATCAAAAATATAATTTATTATCCTTTATTAATTCTATTATAGTTTAATATGAGGAAACATTGAATGAAATAAGAATTTTATTGACTTTATTATTCCTTCTGTTTTAATATTGTTGAATATTTGGACATGAATGATATTTTTGTTTCTAGAAAGATATAATTAAGAAATAAGATGGGTAATCATGATAAATGTATTTTGAATACCATTAAATGATTAAGGTGTATAAATACAGGGTTTCAAGAGTTATAATGTAGTGGAATATTTAAGGATGATCATAAGTTTAAAATAATTAATACTGTTTTGATGTTCAGTGTGATCGGAATGCATTAGGGACTTTTTTATTTCTTAAAATATGATTGATGTATTTGTAACCCTAATGATTAACATATACATTACTAAAAGGTCATTTAAGGAATAATAATTTTTTTTTTTTCAATAAGTATAAAAATATTGATATAATTTTGGGTTAATAAGAACTTTGATGTTGAGGTAATTAATGATAATTTAGATAAAAGAGTTATTACATTTTTGTAACATGTGTTTTATTATATAGATACACATGGGATTGAATTATGATTTAGATATTTAGAAATCACTATTATTTCCAAATACGTTACCTGTTTTTTGAACCATATATGATTAAGGTAAATGTGAATACATTTTTCTATGATCGGATGTTACTTTAGGAATAGAGTTTTAATTTTATTTTATAGGTATGCATAATTTTATTTTTAATTTATAATTATTTGAATTATTTATGAAAATTAATAGGATATTTGGAATATTCCATTATTAGGGCATATAAAATATAGGTTTTTTGAATATATTATTGAATAATGTTTAAGGGTGATAAATTTGAAATTATTAAGGAAATAATATGGTATTAAATAAGTCTATATTTTATGTTTAGAACATGGATAGTAGTTTTCTAAAAAAAATAAGTTTATTTATTTATAGAATTATTTATTTTAAGAATTTTTAGTTACATTTTAATTTTGGGGATTAATTTATTATTTCTTCATATAATGTTTACTCATATTGTGATTTATCATAAATTTTTATATACATTTTGGTTTTGTTTAATGTCTGAAGATAATAGAAATAGAATATGGACTATGTGTTCCATTAGAAGTTGATTTTAGTTCTTTATTAATGGAAAATCCACCTATAATACTCATCATTTTGAGAAAAAGATTATATTGTGGTGTAAATTATTAAATGATGATATTATAAAAGTCAAGTAACTATATTTTCATATGATATTATTCTTGATAGTAAATTACTTTTTTTGAAAAAGGTAAACAATTTTGAAAAAATATAATCTGATTATAATCATTTTTGATATTCATATTTTATTGTATAATCTCTTTACTTTACAGTTCTTTTGTAATTAGCTTTCTTATAATCTTTCACAGTCTTGTTATCAGATATCTATGTCACTCTATAGAATTATTCAAAAAATATTCATTTATTCCATGTTTATAGTTTTTACTTCCTACAAATGTACACTTATTTTGAAACCTATATATATTTTATTCTAGTTGTGCTTTATAACTCCCTTTTCTCCCTTTACATGGGGATTTTTTTTAATCCTTTTTACGTTTTAGTATTTCAATAAAATTATTTTTAGATTTCAAAACACTCATTAAACATCTCAATTTTAGATTACAAGGATTCAATTTATTTGAGGGGTAGAATGTGAATCCAATAGTTTTAAAAAAAACTCTCAAAATCTTTTTTAACATGCAACACAATACTTTACTAAAATTTGGATATACTATAAAAAAATTATTTTTTAAATGTGATCATTATAATATAGAAATTAAATTAGAGTTTATTAATAGGAATAACCAAATCATAAAATAAATATAAATTTCAAACTCAGAAAAATTAATTTATTAATGATTAATAAATAAGCACTCAATTTTTAGTCAAATTATTTTATTCATTTTATATATATATAGGGAAGAAAATTGATTTAATTGATTTTTTATAACGACTATTATAATTAATTTATTTAACATTTAGAAATATATATTATAAAAATTATAAAAAAATTTATTTGAACATATCAAAATTATCTTAGTTTGAGATTTTGGTATTTTTCTGTAAAAATTGATTTTTCAATGAATAGTGAAAAATGTTGAGTTTTGTTGAAAATAGTATTTTTCTATCAAGTGTTATCAATGTAATATTTTATTTGTTATTTTTTTTTTGAATGTTTACTAGTCCATTTATATTAAACACAATCCAATTATGGTTTCAAAAATTGATTTTATAATTGAATTTGGTATAAAAATATTTTAATACTAAAAAAGATATTTTTTTGAAAAAACGTCATTTTCATCACCTTATCCAAGAAAAATTTTAAATTTAATTTTTAAGATTATATATATTTAATAATTAAATATGAATTAAATATTATTGAATATGTAGTTCCAAATTTGAAATATAGGTACCTATTATTTTAGGTCATTATAAATAGTAACCTTATTAAATTTTTGTCACGATGTTAAGGGTAAATCAGGAAATTAAGGTGAAAAATAATATCATAAGCACAACAAAATACCCCTTATACATGAATTTATTTAATTATATGAGACTATTTTATCCATAGTTATCTAAAATTTAAAAATATGACCTTTTTCAAATTTATTATTGATTTTGACCTTTATAATATTTAAGTAATGGATAAAGTCAAAAATGTCACTATATTAGTTTTAATAACTATAATATTTTCTAATAGGGAAAAACTACTTATGTTTATTTAACGAATATTATTAAAAATATTAATGATTTATTTTATCAGGGTAATTTATTTTTTAATGATAGGGATGAAATAATTGTCATTAATGCTTACGCAACACTGATATAGTATTTTTTTATTTAATAAAAAAATAAGATAAATAAATTTAAAAAAATTAAAAGTATTATAACATGATTTAATAATTTATTCCCATGAAATTTTTATATAAATAAAACATTTTATGAATGTTTTAATGAATTGGAATTGAATTCCTTTTCATTCATTTTATTTTCAAAGTCAAACTAAATGAATAGTTCTAAAAATGGCATTAATTAGTTTTTATAAAAAAAATTAATGTTTTGTTAAATGATTTAAAATTCATAAAAAACTAAATTAGGAGATGTGATAAAAATATTGCATTAAATCTCATCATTGGCCTATTTATGTTCATTTTTTTCTTTTATAGCTCATATTATAACCCTTGAAAATTAAAGGTTTTTGTTATCAAGGTAATCATCAAATGGGCTAATGAAGAGTTAAAACAAAAAGATAATTTTGAAAAAAATCATCAATTATTGAAAAATATTAATTGAATGAATTGATTTATACTCATCAAAATATCACATAAAAACTGGATCTATTTAAAAAAATAGTTAAACCTTAATTTCTACTAATATCATAATTTTATAATTCCAATAGTGCCCCTCCCCTAACTTATAAAAGGGATCATCCACTCTTCTCTACATCAAAAAATTTGATCACTATTTATTGATCAGTCCCTAAAAAAATAACTTAACTAAATATCTCCCAATATCATAGTGACCTTTTTCTGATCATATTACCAACCAATAAAATATTTTAGTGTATAGCTTATGATTTTATCCTATGATGAGGTATAGTTCTTAACAAATAATTATTGATTTATTTATTCTTTAACCTACGTCAAATTTTCTACAACCATGCATAAATAATAACTTCAAAATATTACATGTTATAATAATTTATTATATTTATGGAAATATTTATACACATATCCTCTTTCATCAAATAGGGAATTAAAAGATTGTTCATGTGTGCGATGTACAACTACATTTTAAACTATTGTTATTCACTTTCTATAAATGACACTATTGAATTGTTATAATGATGGAATTTTTGTGTTCATATGATATTCTTGAAAAAATTATCATTATTTATGGGTAATATTTCATCTATTTTTTTACTTTTCCGTCCATTATAAAATGATTACGTTGTTTATACGTACATGTGGATCGACACCTCTATGAAGAGATGAATTTTTTTTCCATCACCAAATCACAAGGATTATATAAATGTTTATTTAATTATATAATATTTTTTTATGATATAATCATTATTCTTGAAAAATAAAATAATTCTTTCCGTCCATCCATAATGCTAGTTGAATAATGGAAACATTACCCATGCGTTTATATGACCTACCATCTCCGTTATTTTAACATTACCTTTTTTCAGAAAAATATTTCATTGTTAGTTTAAGATGAATATTTTATATAAAAATGATAATTATTTCATTATTATTATTTTGTATATGGGGGGATAATGAATTCCCTACCCATCATCAACCAACCAATATCATTCCAGACATATGAGTTGAATATCATCAAAATATTTTATGTGAACATAATTGAATAATTAATATATTATAACAGGGTTAATAGAATAATAAAAATTAAAATGGTTCTTAAAAGTTATATAATTTACATAATTTTTTTATTTAGGAATATGAGTAACATATATAATGATTTGGGCTTATGGTAGGGAACACATTACTATAAAAACCACATTTCAAATGATTACAATATTTAATTTCTAAATCAATTTAGCCTACATCCATATTCTTAAAATGAATTTATGGATAAATTTAAATGGATTTTAATGAATTATAATCCAATTTCTCCACTTATTATTATATTTTAATGGTTTTTAGAAGTAATCTAGAAACTTGTTTTATAGGGATAGTTTTGAACTGATTTACAAAATGAAAAAGGGAATGTTATATTTTTATATATAAAAATATTACAAATTTTCCAACCAAATTTATCATTATATGATGTTTGGATTCATATAAAGATTTTTTGATTTCTTAATAAGAAAAATCACATTTCTTCTAGGTATTCTCAAAAAAAATAAAATGGAACTTATTTTTTATTATAAGGAAGTGTTATCTTTATAGTTAAATTAATATTTTTATATAATCTTTCATATGTAAGGATTATGTTATAGTTATTGTAAATTGTTTATGATGTTGTTTGTTTTTTTATTAACTAAAAAGAGGGGGTTTCAATATAAAAAATTGATGGGTTGGATCCATCTATCCCTCTAATATATTGGGTATATATTATTTTGTATGTCAATAGTATTAGTTATTAAACAAATTAGAGTGATTCTATTAGTGATATGAAAATTATATCAAAAGGTAACTACATAATATACATATGATATATATGTTTATTTCATTAAATATTATGATTTCACAAGTTAATTTATTGATCTTATGTATAATGAAAGGTAAATTTTGCTTCTTAATTTTGTGACGTACAACATTATAGGAAAGTAATAATGAGTTTATCATGGTTGTAAATAAGAAATTATGGTTTTAATTTTTCCTTTAAAATTTTATATGAAATCTTTTATGAAAATATTTGGGTGAATAAGTTTATTTCTCTACTAATAAAATGATTATTTTTAGCTTAATTATTATTCATAAAAATGAATACTTTTACATTTTTTTAGGGAAAACATGTTTCTTTATATATTTTTGTATATCCCTTAATATGATTTGTGTTTTTATCCAGTTTTTTTAAAAAAAAATCAGGATTTTAAGGATTATTAGGGACAAGGATGAGATCCAGATGAAAATTCTAAATATATTCATTGAAAATTAAAAAATCTATACAATAAAAGTTTTGTATTGAGATAAAATGTATACTGCGTAGATGTATCCACTTCGTAATATATTTTTTATTTTTAAAGTTTTACGGCCTAATTATCTAAAATTATCAACAATAATGATCCTCAAACATGAGAAAACTGTTTCTTGACTTATAAATTGAAATTGTACTATGTTTACGGTTGATTCATTACACCTTGGGTGAATATGAAACAATTAAATAGGGTGATCTCATATAGTCATTATAGGGTAGAGTATAGAAAAATATATTAGGGAATAAATAAAGAATAAATATTATGAATGTAATAAATAATAGTAAAATATTTAATTTAACCAATAACATGGGTGTGAAATATATTCTTAGATAACATGACAATATAAATAATCACATGAAGAATAATTATTGATTTCATAGTTATGGAATAAATAATTTAAAACATCTAATTCCTTTTTTCAACGCTTCACGATAATAAATTACAAATAATAAGCTATAAAGTCCAAATAAAAGTAAATCGTAGATAATTTAATCAAAAAATTCCTTGTTCCAAGAAATGATAAATATATTTGTTGTAATATATTAAAAACCCAGACTATTTTGAATCATTAGGCTTATTGATGCACCGATGGGCTATATATTTCTACACCCCACCATCACTAAATTGGCCTAAATAAGTCACCATATAATGGAATTAAAAATTAATGAAATACATAATCAACATTCCTTAGTAATCAATAAACATACTTATTGGAATGACAAGTATATAGAATGCTAATATTCCCCTCGACAATAAATGGAAAAATGTCTTAGTAAACACCCTATAAATTGACACCAGATATAGTAATACTTTCAGAGTGAATTAAATAATATAAAAACATTATATAAATAGTTTAATTGTTACATAATATATCAATGAAATTTAAAAACCTATACATGAAGGGGGGGAATGTGAATAGATAGATAAATAAAGAATGATAACATAATCATAACAAAGATAAGGAAAAGGGAAACCCCTTAATAATAATTTATAATGTATAATATAAATACGTAAGGGGGAAAAGAAATTATAAATTCATCATTAATATAAGAAAAATAGTGTGTTAAACTCCCAATAACATGAAACATTTCATCATTCCATCAATAATTAATTAATTTACAGAAATGAAATAGGTTTCCTAAATTCTTCATTCTGATATTAACCTAAATCATCCTTAAGAAAATGGATTATGAAATTATTAAATCATATCCCTATTTAATCATAAGACACATTAATGGATTTTTACATTGATGAAAATCACTTTATTAATTCATTGGAACATTACTATAAGAAATGTATCCATTGTTTTAATAGGATTTATTTCTAAATAAATTTTATTTATAAAAATGGGAATAATAATTACTTTTCTAAAACCCCAAAGTATTGAAATATAATATTCATCATGAAAATTGGTTATATTTGTCAAAATTTTCATTCATTGAGAAAATATTTGAGAAGAATTTCATTTCCCATGTTTGTATAAAAAGTCCTATATAATATGTGAGAAAAATATTAAAATGATTTCATTTAAAAAATCTAAACATTTAAAAAAAATCTCATGTATTAATTAACGTATACACAAGAAAATATATATATATTCTGTGTGGAGGAGACTAATTCATGACTAAAATAAGAGATAAGGTTTTCTCTATTTATTGGAAACCTTTTTAATGAATTATGAACCAAAGGGGGATTGATATTGTAATAATAATTATAAAAACAAAAATAACTTTATAAGAATAAAATAAAAGTAATTGTTGAGATAATTAATATGCAATTGTATCAAATTTTAAATTTGGATTAAATAATATTTAAATCAAAGTGTGAGAGAAAAATATACCCTTATAAATATTTATAAAATTTTGATCTAAATCCAATAATGGATAAATCATAAAGTGGAAGGTTAAATATAATGAATAATGATATAATAAAAATATGATAATTCAAATTTATGTTATATACATCATATATATGGATATAGGTTCATAATACATAACATAAATCAAATAAGATAATTTGAGATGAGAACCCTTAACAAATATTCCTTCTTATTCAAATACACTCTATCCTACTATGAAAAAAAATAAATTCCCATTATTATTTTACTTCATAATCTTATTCATGTTTATTACACTTTATATTAAAATTTTATATTCATTTAAAAAAATATTTATTACCTATTTTCAATTATTTAGATCATTAGTTGTTAATGGTTTTAACCAACCCTTTTCAATTTTGTTATAATAGTTTTGGTCATCGTTACGTTTTCATGATTTATTTCTCTCAATAATATTGAAGGTACTATAATAGAAGTTCTATAATGAGTTTTGATGTTCTAGGATTATTCCATGAGTGTTTTGTGTATGGTTCTCTAAGTTGAAATCCATAACACGCTTATTTCAATAATTTTTAATAAATAAATTTTGATATATTAATAATTCACAAAATAATAATAATACCATTCAAGAAAAAAATACATTAATAAATTAATAATATCATCTATTAATTTTAATTATATTTTTAAAACCATCCATGAAAATTATTTATGTCATCATTCATATTGTTGGTTAATAGAACCCAAAAAATAACATAAAATAATTTATTTGTCAGTATTAATATAAATTGGATTAATTATAAAAAAATTCAGTCCATAAGGATAATGATATTATTTAGAATTTATTAGGGAAATAAATCATATTTTATAAGAGTTTATAAATAATTTAAATAAAAATAATGAATTTTTTTTACATACAAAGAAGAAATCATATCTCATATTTGAAGCCTTTTGGTTTTCAAGAAATTAAGGATTTATATTAATTATATAACTACCTTTCATGGTAGTGGAATATTTAGAAATTAAATATTGAGTATTATAGTGTGGAATTAAAAATTTTATGTGTATCTTGGAAATAGTTCTGGAAGTGTCCTTTTATAAGTAAGAGGGCTAATATTTTTGTAAATATTACTTTCTTAATATCAACAGAATATAAAATTGAAGTAAAGATGATGAAAAATTGAAAATTATGGAGATTATGTTAATTAAATTTCAATATATCACACATTAAACAATTAAAAAAATATTATTTCACCTTATGGAATAAATTAGCACTTATGTTATTTTATCATTTACCAAGGTTACTAAGTTTTACTTAAGTGAATTATCTTTATGTCTTAAATTGAAATTTTTTTATTATCTAATTTGAACAAACCATTTTCAAATATTAATTCCATTTTATTATATTAAATTTCTGAAATTAATAAATTTTAACATTAATATAAGTATAAAAACACCAATAATATCTTTTTTTAGAAAAAATAATTTGACACATAAAAATATATTTAATATTATTTAGGCCAAGGATTATAAATGTTAATAAATCCCATGAAATTTGATTTTTTATAATTAAAAAATAGTTTTACTTGAATTTAAAATAATTACAAAACATAATTTCATATTATGAATACTTAATGAAAATAGAAGAAAGAAAATATGTTATTTTATTAAAATAAAATATAAATTGTGTTACCAAATTTCTGAAATTGGTTATTAAATTCAAAATATTATAATCATATTTATTAATTTACACTTCAAATAAATATTTCTTCAATTAAATGGTTTTATAAATTTAAAATTCATTATAATATCTTGATGATGTCATAAATGTTTTGGTGTTTGGAAACAGTATATTTTTACTATTAAAAAAATAACCTTGTATAGAAAAATTTCAAAATACCCCAATGATAATTTTTTACTTGATGATTACAAAAATTGATTAACTTTTGTCAAATTGAATTTCATAAATTTATAAATTTCACTTTTATCTAAAATCAAATAATAGATGTAAATATATTAAATTTAGAATAGAAAATATATCATCATCAAATAAAAACTTATATTAATGCATCATAAAATGATTGAATTATTTCTAAAATAATTGAAATAATAAATATGAATAAGAATTTATATAATTAACTTGAATATAAATTTATAAAATGTATAAATATCGAATAATTCTTTAAATTGGTCTAAATAATTCATCATGTTAAGGTAATTTATTTGAACATCAAATAAATTATCCCTTATAAGACGAAGTAAACATGGTAATTTATAATTTATAATTCATTCCACAATTAATTATATTTCATCCTATCATCCATGATAAGAAATATAGGCATATTTAATTGAAATATATAAATTCATATTCATAAATACTAATAAATCATAAAAGTGATATATTGTTAAAAATAATGATTTTTTCACATTCTCCCATCAACAAAAAGAAATTACATTCTTAAAATTTAAATTTATTTTCACCAAAATCAATGTATCTTAAAATAATAAAAATGTAAGATATATATTTTATTAGAAACCTTAATTTATCAATTAATACTAGGAAAATAGTTTTTAATAAAATAAATATTTCTTAAAAATATTATGTTCTTTCATAAGACACAAAAAGTGAGTGAGTTAACAAATGATTACCTTTTAGTTAAGAAATGTTTTTCTTATAAGCATCACTATATTTATATTGATTTTTCAAAATTTAGATGAATTCCCTTACAAATGAGATATATGGTATGAGAAAATATAAATACTTGATTTATATATATTTCATAATTATAATTTAATCCTTCATTTCTTTTGTTTTGATCAGAGTCTACCACAATTTAACTTCTTATTCTAATAATGAGTTTATGATTCTTCATGTAGAGAAATAAATTTTTAATTTATCATTAAAACATCTAGGATATTGTTTTATTCATTATATTAAGGTTTCTATTCCATTTTATTCCCCATTCATCTAGTAATTTTCAAAAAAAACCAACTTATTGTTATGAGTAATTATGGTACCGAAGAAAATATATAATTATTTAACCATTAAAACATATATCATAAACAATAACCTTTATTCATCCTACATTATTCTATGTCTGATATATCAATTCCTCTTTTCCCAATAATAAAAAAAACAAAAAGTTTGGAAAATACTGTTCATTTGTTCTCTTTAAATATATAATTTACCATTATTAGACATATAATTTAACCTCAAATAACAGTAAATATAATCCTTAATATATTCTAATCCCAAAATATATTAATATTTTCCTAAAATAAATTAATTCACCACATCAAAAAAGCTTTTAAAATATAACTAAATTTTCATTCCTCAATTTTTAAAATCACACATTACCCAAAAAAATTTATATATATTGTAATTGTGTAATGTTTCCTAAAATATAGTGAACATTATCCAATATAACCATATTATCATATATGATAAATAATTTTTCCATTCCAAAATATATCTATATCACTCAACATGTAATAAAATAAAATAACATCTGTCTCAAATAACTATGATTACCTCAACATCATATAACAACCCATACCTACGAGTTATCAATACCATTATGGTTATTTCATGGAAAATATAATATCATTATTTACAATTGTAATTAACAGTATCAAATATATTATAATAAAGTTTTATATATACCTCAATCATGTAGTCCTCGAAGAAAAGTAGGTTGACTGTATCGACCACTTTTTATGACTATTAAAATTCTATAGCATTATCATGTTTATTTAATCATTTTTTCTGATAATGAGCGAGTCCATGTTGGTGGGATTTAATTTTCAAGGTAAAGAATGGTTAAGCACTAAACTATAAGTGTTTTTAATAATTTTTCCATTTGATTTTTTACATAGATACTCTTCATCATGTCAAATATCGGGAATTTGTAAAGCTCAAATAGTGTTTAATGTCATTAATATAATACACTTATAGGTTTAATAACATGTTCTAGTTGAGTACCTATATGAGTGGGGGAGAGAGATCAAAAATAAGATGTGTTGAGATTGTATTGAGGGAATTATTTTGTATATAAGTTAGGCGTTTAAATTATTAGTATATTTATGGCTAAAACAATATAATATTCCATTCATTATTGGACTCATTTGTCGTACTCTTTTTTTATGATATTGTAGTATATTAAAAGACTTTGTAAGATAATATATGTAATATTAAAATGTTTTGTGAGATCTAAGAAAGGATAATATTTATAAAAAAATCACAAAATGTTTATTTTGGATTCATTGAGTTAAATTCTCGGATTATGTGGCATCACCATCTGATATCATTGTTTATCCAAAAAAAGTGAAGTGGGGATTTCATGGGAAGTACAAAAAGAACATCTTAAATGTTCTATGTTTCTTAATAAATGATGGGTATCCATTAATTAATTTAAATTACCATCCAATATAACAACATAGTTGATCAATCTTATAAATAAATAAGCGAGGTTTGTCTGTTCCAAATAGTGGGAGATAAGTTCTAAAAAGATGAAGAAAAATATTATAATAAATCATATTCTAATTTTTTTTTTCAAATTATAGTAAATTATTTGAGGTTTACTGTGATGGTTATTTTGAGGTTATTAGATATGGGATGATACAGAACCATCATGTGGTTTCTATGGTTCTAGGTAGTTATGTACACAATTATAGAATTAACCAACCCTTGATTTATAGCTGGGCACTTGGGTGCATCAACTAAAATACCAAATGAATTACTTTTTGATGAGTTTTTTGAGTTATAAAATGGCCATAAGTGCCTCAAATATATATTTAATCATTTAGAAATTAAGTTAATAATGTGTTAGGGTTGAGTATCTGTAATATTTTGATTTTTATCTTTGATAAACTCTTGGTAAATGAAGAATTGTAGTTGACTCTGTCAGTGGGATGTTTCAACCTCATAATGTGTGAGAATATAAAGTTGAATATAGGATTATGTCTATTATAGTTGACATTCATATGGATATCACTATGTACTAGTTTAAGGTGTATTTATATCCCAAGTTCTCATGTAATCAGGTTTTGATGGGAGAAGGATTTGCAAATCTCTTACGATACATTCTTATCATTCAAGAGAGACATAATATCGTGGATATCCTAGAGGGATGGTATAATGATTCTAGTTTATTTACCTATTTCAAAGAAATAATATTGCATCCTTCAAACATTTTAGAAGAGGCTATGTATAAGTATCACTCTTCTCATTGATCTATGCACCCATGGTTTTCCAATATGTATTGGGATAAGTGTATATAATTCTAATTTCCTTGACTGAAATGGAAAATCACTGAATTTGTGCCTTTATGGCTCACCAGTCAATGGGTTATATTTTAGAACTACAGACTAGATAGTGAGTAACATTAACATTCTATATCTTAATTGAAATTGGTTTATATCACTATTTATTTTTTAATTATCTTGCCTCACTTCATAAAGGGAATATATATAGTTTAGGTAATTCTGGATCTCTTAACAGTGTTTGCACAAATTAGTCTGATTCAAGAGGATCCCTATATTGATTTTATGGGAAATATCTATATTTAAAATATTTTAAAACTCCTTGGAGATGGTGGATAATATTTTCCATGATCTAGACCATGGGTTTATATCTAGATTTTGAAAGGGGTTGTAAAAAGATCTTGGGAATTGGGTAAAACTCAGTATAAATTATCATGCTCAACTGGATTGTTATTGAATGATGACTATTTTAATTTTAAAATCCATGTTATAATCTTTCATCCTTGATTTTGGTGGCTCTGGGGTTGATCATTTACCTTATATATAGATTTCCTTTAATAATAGTTATCATGTCTTCATTAATATGGGCCCATTTAAGGGATTCTATAGAAAACTATGTCGTAATCCATTATATTGTAAAAATATTAGAGATTCTTCATTTATGGTTCCTAGAATAGTCCAAGAAACTACAAAATGGGTGAAATTGAACAACGAGTGGCTGAATAAAAGTGTAAAATCACCCAAAATACATATTCTAATTATAGGTGATGTCCATTGGAATTTATTTTTTGTGACAATATGTATCTCTGAGTCTTCCCTCTTATAAGTCCTTGGAAATTGGGACTGTAAGGTAATCTTTCACCTTGAATCGTTAGACCCTTTTATATCTTGGCTCCTGTTAGGAAGATGGCATATATATTGAATATAATGTC
This sequence comes from Viscum album, assembly GCA_963277665.1. Lineage (NCBI taxonomy): Eukaryota > Viridiplantae > Streptophyta > Magnoliopsida > Santalales > Viscaceae > Viscum > Viscum album. The sequence continues at coordinate 1,813,491,204 of OY728136.1, read as the reverse complement.
ATAGGTAAGTGAAACACATGATTGTTTCCTTGTTTCATGATTATGGTGGTATGTTTCTGATCCTCCTCATGTCGTTCAGTTTGATGGCATGAAGTTTTAGACAGATATATCCTTAGTGGAACAACCATTTTCAATCATAAACTAAATTGATTAAACCATGTGAGGAAAGGAAATTTCCCAATTATGAGTACTTTTCTATAATGATTATCATCTGAATGACACCTGAGAACATGAAAATAAATATAAATATCAGTTTTCAAGCCTTTTATCTCAAGAATCTAGTTATTTCAACATAGGTATTTGTATCCCGATAAGGGAGAAATTGTAAAAACATGTATCTATTCGAGCTGGTTTTATCAATTTTTTTTATATTTTATTCCTTTTAAGTGTGTTTTGTAGTAAAGGGTATAATTAAAGATGTTTTTAAAAGGAATGAATATGGGAAAAGAAGGTACCAAATGGTTTATATAGAATCGGGTATGACATTAAATCTATCATTGGGTACTCGACACCAACCACAAAGTACATTGTATTGTTTCTCGGTGTATTTTCAGGGGGGAAGTTGATTTTGTATTGTCAAATAAAAAATGAACACCCCACCCCCACATCACCTTCAAACCCTTAACATGGGATTCCCATCTCATTTGTAGTCAATGTTATTCATTGATATCAATTCTATTTCTACTCATATTTCATCAAATTATGTTCAATTACTCCATGATATTCATCATGAAGTAAATGTGGGAGTCCTTCATTAGAAAATCAATTGTAGGATCTCCCTCATCCAATAAATTTATACTATTTTTATGGCAGTTTCAAGTCTCCCATATCCTCATCATCCATTGAGGTTTTTTTATCTAAGGTCTTATCTTGATTTCACTTCTTTTGGGTGCTAGCGAGTGTTCATAGTCAATGTTTTTGGGGGTGGATACATTTATTATAATTTTATTCATGATTAATATCTCAATGAGTTAATATATGGTTTTTAAATTTTTTTGAGGTGGAATACCTATCCTTTCATGACTATGGATTTTAATTTTAATATGAAACATTAGGTGACCTCTTATATTTCCAGCATATGGTTACGGGGACACTATTATAGGGCTATGGGCTAGAGTGACTGATACGTAGAAAAATGGTTTCATAGAAAATAATTTTATAAAAAATTCATAATAAAAAATTGAAATGCTTATCCCATATTTCATCACAAATCATCATGATTTATATGATGTCTATTGATATTCCAGGTATTCAAGAGATGAGGAAACCATGAAATGAGATTCCTTTACTTCCTTACTAAAATAATTGAATGTATATAGTATAATCTATTTTAACATCCCTAAACATGGTATTTATTTTATTTTATCCATAAGAATTCCAAATTTAATGCCTCTTTTATAAAACACTGATTTGGTAATTGCATGACCCTAACTCCTTGATTTAGTTTTGATACAATTGTCATGTTAAAATATTTATTTGATGATGCTTCTCATGTATAACCTTGGTTTTCTACGTATTACACATACAGGTGCTTTGGATCATGTATATAAATTTCCAATATTACATGTGTTTACAAGTCACATGTTGAAATTTTATATATACATTGTATATATTCCTACCTAAGACAAGAGGGTCCTTATATATAGGATATAATTGTGTGTGTGGGTGTGTAATTATAGATCTATATGTGTATGTTCCTTTATATAAAAGGATGAGTGTGCTCTTATGTGAGGATGAAGTTTATGGTCACATGTAGTTCCTCACTATAAGGGGAGAGTATCCTCCCATGGAGGTCGAAAATATATACTTACATTAACACACACACACATATATACTTATATAGATATATGAGGCCTTATATAGAGCATGGGTTTGGTTATACAACCTCGACAAGAAGGTCCCTCATGATGGACCGATACCCAACATGGATTCTATGCATGACTCAAAGAAGGTTCTATTAATGCTAATGGTAAATTTAAAAGAAATATCTACATTTTTTTACATAAAAACAAATTATGTCAAACTTTTTGATATAACCTTATTTAATAGACTATCGTATTATTATTGTACTATTTGTCTACTTTGTATTCTTGTTTTTTACCCTTAGCATTATGACAGTCTGGATGAGGTTAGGATGTGACTTTTACAGGGTATGTTATACTCACACCCAGCACATGTTCCATAAAAATATTTATATATATTGTTTTTTATAACCTAAGATAAGGAAAATAACCCACACATTAGGTTTTGGAAAATAAAAAAATTGTATGATTCCTTTCACAGTGTCTAGAGCCAAGATGGTATTTTTTGGATTTTTTGGGTGATGATTTGGGCAAGTATGTGAGGGGTTTACATGGTTGTTCCCATAGAGGATCTATCCATAGGAATCTCTTTATAATCACCTTAGTGTATGTTTTGTTGTAACACCTTATGTATAAATATTGTTTTTGTTTAGTTTCACATTTTTGATGAATTATTATGTGTTTTGAAACCTATCTTTATATGTAAATTTTTTTATATATTTATGGTGTCTCTTGATGACTAGATAACTAGATATGAAAGTGTTATACTACTGAATGTATATATTTTTCTCTCTCCCATGTCTGACATTCAAAAGGATCAAGCTTGAATTATAGATAGAAATTTTTTCCATGTATTTACCTTTTGGTTCATTATTAAAGAGGGAAAACCATCTTCCATATTATATTCATTTTTCATTTATCATTTATGATATCCTATTGTGATATAAAGGTGTACCTAAGTTCTTATGGAGAATTGGAATTGGTTTATCACAGTAATTAGTCTAGTTCATCAAAATATCTCTACTAACATTAATCATTTATATGAATTTTAGAAGTTAAGAAAGAAACAGAATTTATTAATTATTCTTACACTCACGGTAGTGGTTTCATAGGAAATATCTAAAACCAATAAGTAGAATATTTTGCATTATATTTTACACAAGTCACAATTCTATTTCATAATTTAACCAACTAAAGAACCACACTACGACGATCAGAAGCATATAAGGTCATGGTCACCCTATTGGCCGAAGATAGTTTGCTTCAAATATTAGGGATGCACCTAACAATGAAATAAACTCCAATGAAGACAAAAATAAAAAATAAACATAGTTCATCATTCATAATGGAAACAGTGTTAGTGTTTTTTTAAGAAATATATCTATACATATATACTGATAATAATGGATCATATATTTTCATCTATCTCAATCACCCATAATAAAAACATAATATTTTTATCACATATTATTTAAATTTTTTGAAAACAATACTTCACATAGTGTTTGTTAAAAATATTTCATGTTTCCCAGTGCTTGGTTATCATTCACAAGAATTTCAAACATTCTTGTTGATCTACTATTCCCATTAGAGTTCTTGTTTCTATATAATCAATTTTCATACGGTTCATATAGGGAATTTGAACTATGAATTTATTCAAACTAAAATGATATAAACTATGAACTCATATAATGAGCCCACAAATCCAATCAATAACTAATAAAATCATTTGATCTCGTCATGAAACTTCAGTTTACACTGAAAAGTTAAAAGCTTATACTGTCAAGTAAAAAAAATAACCCTCTCCAACACACAACTAATTGAAGTAAATCACTATCCAGAACATGAAATCTAGTAGAAATAAATCACTATTAAAAAAAATATCTAGCATGTGTTGGTTCCGGGCATAGCAGAGGCATGTGGAGGTGGGAGATATATTGAAATTTCTTTTAATAATCATTTCCCAATAACATGATTGTTGATATTTTACATAAAATTTATAATTAATTTATTTAATATTTGATGAAATAAATACTAGGGATTAAGAAATTTCTTATTGGTTGATTTTTATCATCTGAAAGCACCCGTTCAGATTACATTCATTACACTATAAAGATCCAAGGATAGAATCTCTCTAGCTCAGATCCACATGTGCTCGTATGATCATTGAGAAACACCACATGATCTTCATGTTTTATAATGGAGATTCAAATTTCTTTGGTTGTTCGTTCTTAATAACTCATTCATTGGATTTGAAGAAATCCCTCTTTCACTTCTCTTTCTTGAGAGGGAGATAGAATGACAAGTTGATAGATAATTCATTCTACAAAACAATTATATATTATCAATTTCAGATACTCTACACAATAGAGATATCAATATATTTATAGAGTTTGGATTTATATTAAAATATTATTTAATTTCAAACTGACAATCAAATGAAATTTATTACCATTAATATACACCAATTAGCATTCAAAATGATTTTATTATTATTTTGTGTTGTGCACTATCTTGCTCAATAAAAAAATTATTTAATAGACTGGTTAATTAATATTTTTTATTGGACTTGGTCTTCATCCATTTTAACTCATCTATCATTTATTAAACAATATAATAAATATTTTAGTCATGAATAAATACTTTATTTTTAACCTAGAAAATAAATAAGTATTAAAATATAAAATAAATATTTTATTCACATGTTGGAATTAAAATATTTTTTTAATGTATGTGTTCTATATAACTTGAATAAAATTATTCCTCCGACTTGAAAATAATATTTCTTTTGTTAATTAATCTCAATTAGAATTTAATAGAGATCAACATAAACACATAGTGTGTGACCCTATGGGATTCTTTCTCGTTAACATTGGGTAGTATTGAGAAAATTCCAAGACTGTTATATTGCAATGGTTTAAGTAACAAAATATAAAGATCTTAATGTCACAAAATCAACAACCACATATGAATGCTCACCTTTTAATATAATATCTTTGTCAAAATATATCATCAAGTAGGTTTTATAAACTTGTCACCAACCAATATGCTCGATATTTGTTTCTTTTACTATTTGAAATAAACACATCATTACAACATGGATATGGAATTTATTATGACATTTATATAATAATTGAAGGGTTTATATATTAGCTACCCTATAGATGAAACAAAAAAAATCTTCCTCAACTAATTCATTAATGACATGTCACTCGTGACACACCCAACATATCCATCTTCTCTAAAAAATATTATTTTCATGCTTTAAGACATTCATCTAAGTACATGAGTTGCATAATTCAATAATAATAATATTAAAGTCTATTTATCATCACACATGCTCATAAAACATCGTGTTTATCATCATAGAGGGGAAGTCGTATGACCTTATCAATGTGATGTACACTCTATGATATTATTACATTAGATACATGTAGAGAAACAATTTATATGTAATAATATGTTTAATTAATATTCAATACATCAATTATTAATATAATCGAAGTAAAAATAGATGGTCCTAGGAAACCGACTCTAACAAAAACCCACATGGACTATATCCAACTACCAGTGACATAAATTCTTCTTGACCTCACACGATAGTCATGTTTCTGATGATTTGAGGATTTAGTCAAGGGGTTTTCCACTTTTTACATTTTATAAATATAGCTCACTTTAGATTGATCTCTTTAACAAAAACAACTCATGATATGATACTTCCAAAGTATGCTCTTTGTTTAGTGATATGACCTTGTAACTTTTGTAATAGCCACCACCATAGTATTATCACAATAGAGTGTGATATGATATTTACTACTTGGTATCAAATCAACATCTTGGAAGAAGTTTCACATCCTTACTTCTTGTTTAGCTACCTCAGAAGCATCAATATACTCGGACATTACTTTAGAATCTTCAACCACAACCTGGTTTGAGCTCTTTTAGCTCACATCACCTTCATTAAAATAGAAGATTTATCAATTTTGTGACTTCATTTAGTCTTGATCGGTTTTAAACTAGCATCTACAGATTCATTGATGGATAGTTCCTCATATCCTCCATAAACCAGAAATATATCCTTAGTACACCACTAATACGTAAGGATGGTCATGACTACTATCCAATGGAAGTCACCTAAAGTAGCTTGATATCTTCCTACCACACTTAATTCATAGGTGAAATCTAGTCTTGCATGTTTCATAACATGCATGACTTACCCAAAAGCGAATTCCTATGGAGTCCTTGTCATTATATTTCTTATCTCATGTGTCTGAGGACATATTTTCCATGAAAGATGAATTCCATTTGACACTAGCAACAATCTCTTCTTCGATTAATCCATAAATAATCTCTTCACGATATTTTCAATGAATTTACATTAACATAGGTCGAGAAACAACTTGTATCTATCACTATGGATATTAACCCTAGGAATATATGTTGCCTCACTCAAGTCCATCATAGAGAAGAATATAGTCAACCGCTCTTTAATGGACTATAAGACTAGTATTTTGTTTCTAATGAGTAATTTTTCGTCAACATATACTATTATGAAAATGATTACACTCCCACTATAATATTTATAAACACCCATTTCACATTCGTTATTTAAGAAATCAAATTTCGTTATGGCCTCATCATAGTTAATGTTCTAGGGCCAGGATGCTCACTTTAATCCATAAATAGATCTTTTAAACATGCATATATTTTTAGAGCCTTTGGAGCCACAAATCCTATGACTGAGATATATAGAAATATTCCTAAAGGTTTCCATTAAGGAATTTTGATTTGACATCAATTTTAAAAATCTCAAAATCATGGAAATCTATAATGGTAAGTAGATTTTCGATGGATTTCATCATTTCAACTAGAAAAAAGGCTTCATCATAGTCAATGATTTGTCGTTGTTTAAACACTTTTAAAACTAGTTGTGCTTTATAAGTAATAACTTTCCATTCATGTCCAGTTTCTTCTTGAATAACCATTTTCAACAAAAAGTCTTTACATCTACTGGACGTTCGACCAAAATCTATAATTTAATTTGGTACATAGAATACATTTCTAAATTCATAGATTTTTTCCACTTTGAGACATTTGTTCCCCTTACTAATTCCTTATAGGTTAGAGATCCATTATTATAAACTAATAATGATTCACCATACTTGATGAATAGAAAACCATACTATTATCTAACATCTATAGTTCTCTTAGGCAATAATTTTTATCTGGAATAATTTATTCTTCCATATTACTTTGTAGAATTTTTTCTTGTTCAAAATATTTTGTATCCAGATCATGGAATTCATCGATTTCTATATCACTCCATCTATCTCTTATAATGATAATATCATCCTCATGAATTGTGGGATGTCTATCAACCATAACCTTTTTGTCTAAAGGGTTTTATATTTAGTATCCCTTTGTTTCATTGGGATACCCGATAATGATACACATTATGCCTTGGGATGAAATGTTTTTTTTTGTGAATATGCCATAACAAATGCTTTTCAACCCCACAAATATAGGTAAGATAACACAAGTTTCATTCCATTCGATAATTGGTATGGTATACCATCTGTTTTTTTATTTAGCACTCGATTTATTATGTATGTTCCAGTTTGTAATGTGTATCCCCAAAAATATAAAGGAAGACTCGCTTGACTCCTATTTTTTCTCAACATGTCCTATAATGTGTGGTTAATCCATTCACATAAACCATTACACATAGGCACATAAGGATGAATGAGTTGATATAAAATCCTAAACTCTTATAGATAATCAATGAAGTCATGATTAATATATTCTCCACCATGTTCTGAGCAAAGCATCACAATCTATTTATCAAGCTAGTTCTCAGCTCCATTCTTGTATTCCATTAATTTTTCAAAAGAATATGACTTATACATTATTAAGTATACATATCCATATCTACTAAAATCATCAGTAAAAATTATGATTTATGATTACACACCCATTTATTTAATAGGAAATGGTCTATACACATTAGAGTAAACTAATTCAAGAAACTCTTTAGCACTTTTTCCATTCCCACTAAATGGGGATTTGGTATTTTTTTCTTGAAAACATGTCTGACATATACCTAGTGGTTTTATTTCAAAAGAATATAATTATTCATCTTAATGTAAATTATTCAATCCCTTTTCATTTACATGATGTAGCTAGTGATGCCAAAGTTGGGTGTGGTATGATTCATGTGAATTAGCATAGTTATCAATAGACATTTTTGGGTTCATGTAATCCAACACATAAATAGAATTATTTAAATGTTCCTTACCATAATATATAAAATATTTTAAAAATATGTATCATTTTTTTCCAAAATTTGAAAATAAATCCAGATGTATCATGTCTAGATACAGAAATAATGTTTTTTTGTAACATAAGGTATAAATAATAAAACCATTAAGACCAAGATCATTTTAGTTTGAAAAAATAGGTGGTAGTCCATAATAGCAACAACAAAATGTTTAGCTATGTTTCCTACTTGAAGATCTACCTCCCCTTAGTCAATATTTCTAAATTTAATTGGTTCTTGTATTTGAATATAAATATTATCACCACAATATGTATCCAAAACAAATCATTAGAAATATATAAATGGAACTATATAAAATAATGCACATGAAGCATTCCTTTTCTTCTTTGGCTGGTGTATTTTTTCTTTCAGTGGCCCTTCTTTCCGCATGTGAAATAGACAAAATCATATTACCTTTATTTCAACCTTGATCTTACTCTTCATTTATAGGAATTAAAAATATTTGGGATTAAATATATGTGATTTCCCTTTCCATTAGTTTACAATTAGGATGGAAGGTTTTTCACAATTTTTATCCTTATCTACTAGGTGAATAAGTGTAAAAATATATAAGATACTTCCCAATATATTTCATATTAAGAATCACAAGAGAACTAGAGAATATCTACGGGAGTGATGATAAAATGGGGTCGGGGGCATGTTTTTTAGGGGTTTTAAACCCTAAAACCTCTATGCACTCAATATAGCCAATGATATTGACTATGCAAGGCCTATATAGGGGACAAACCCTAATATTTCTCAAAAATTGTGCCTTATAAATCTCAAATTGTTCCTATTTATCTCTCTCCTAATAAATATCATGGATGTGTTAAAGCATGCAATATTTATCCATGTTTTCATGAGATGTGTTTAGTTATCTTGACATCGATGAAAGCCTAAAACATTGAACGTATACCACATCCCTCAATTGTAATGCCCTGACCCCAGTTACCCAGAGTCGGTGCATTATTACATAACATTGGCATGATCACAAAAGATAAAGTCTTGAATGACCGATTAGTTTAGTAGCCTTGGAATCACTAGATACATTCATAAAGTTTACATTAAATCATAAAGTGAAAAACTACAACAACATCTTGTCTCCATATAACACACTCATATCCCCTCATACTATCCCTCCAAAACATTCATAAAATACTTCTTCACATCCTAGGAAAAATAAAACATACAAAGGGGTGACCTCAGATGCCTAGTAAGGATAACAATATATCAGAAACATTCATAAACAAGAATAAACATTTAAGGAAATATATAACTAAAACAAAATCCTTTTACACTTTAATTTCAGCATAATATGGCAGAAATAAAATAAAATAAAGCCATTCACTTATTCACATTGATATTCTACTAGTTGAACAATCATATTAAATATCAATAACCACTTTCATATTGATGGAATGCATAATGCCAGACTATCATAACCACATAGTCAAGGCCTTATGCCAAGACTACAAATAAGATTTTATCAAGGCCTTATGCCAAGACACTAGTTTGTCTCATGATACCTACCGATGCATCGAGGCGCTATAGAAGGCTCCACCCGTCACTTATTAAGTCTAATTCATTCCTCATATGAATAGGTTTAAAAATAACATAATCATTCGTATTAAACCTAGAATAAGAAATTTCAAAACTTTATCCAAAAACCATGAATGGTATAAAAATAACACATGCAGAGTCAAGAATATCACAAAACCATCAATACTATATGGAGGTTTTGTATCATAATAAATCAACTTCAAATAATATTAAAATCCATCAATGGGGGTGGACATAGATGGCATCAAAACAATTGGAGAGAAATATCTCTTTTATTGAAATAATTTAAAAGTCACATAATTATAAAAAAAAAATTTACTTTGAAAATTTTATTATAATCTTGTAAGGGAAGCTTCGAGGATTTCATAATGGCAGAAAATAGCCGCACCCTCCATATAAGTTAAAAAATACATTCTTACCTTAATTCAGTCGAAAAGGTTAAAAAGGACCTTTTTTGGAAAATAATAGAAAGATTACTTTATAAATGTCTTATAAAAAGTAATAAAGGGTATAAATGACTTTAACCCATAGTATATAAAATAGTAATAATGATTTGAAATACATTTTTAAGAATCATGGATATGGATGATAAAGAGGTCCCCGTAGAAAATTACCTATAAACAACTCGGATAATGAAGAGATTGTGAAATAAACCCTTAACTTGTAATTTTCCTTGGTTGAGGGTAGTTTAACCTCTGGTATAGTTTTGAAATAATAATTATTAAATTATAAAAGAATTATAGACATTAATATAATGTCATATATGATCTTTTAACATTGCTTTGTTAATAATATCTTAGTATTATCGTCGTTTCAGGTGTTAACTTACTCATTTCCTTTTATATTTTTTGATACATTAGACGATTTTGATATGGATAGGTTCTATATTATTCAAATCCAGATTTATATCAAGTCTTTAAACATAATTTTTAATAATGAAATGAGAATTAGACTTGAATCGATACGATGGGGAATTAATCTCATCGCGTTCGTGGAGACGATAGTTTGTCTATACGCACGACCTACAATATCATTCTTTTGAAATTAAAATAATATATAATTGAGTGTTATATCATATATACAGAATAATTATAATGTTATAATTATTATTTACTTTAATTACACATCATTATCATACCCATCCAAATAATAATGTAATGAATAACAATTACACCACGACGTGGAGACGGTAAGTCGTACATACACACGTATGTTGACATGTCATTCAAATGATGTATAGAATAATGAATATGGTTCTAACATATTTATAATAACATTAAATTATATAGAATATATTGGATTTATTATTTTAGAATGGAAATATCAAAGAATGAAGAAGTGGAAGAAGAAAGGAACTTGAAAGAGGGTGGTGAAATCATTACCTCTTTTTCAGGTTCTTCCTTTTGATTTGATCAAAAGGGCTCCATAGGTTGGATTTATGATCAAACTAAGGCATCTAGGTTAAAATGAGGGAAGTTGATATAATATCTTTGCAGGGGTTGTCCAAGCCAAAAGGATTTGAATGTGTGAATTAGAGAGAAGGGGGAGTGCCCTTTTATAAGAGGGGTGACATGCACCTTAGGAAAATCTAGAAATGTTATTTTATAATAAATTCATATTCGGTTTATATTGGATCCAAAGTGGATAATTTAAATTATAAGGTGGGGATAAGTCGAAAATCACTCAATCAATAGGTTTTATACAGGTTTGGGACACTATATTAACTTTATCGTTTTGATTTAACTCTTAGTTAAATAGTTTGACATTTACCATGTCTCTTTGTATTTTTATATTATATTGTCAATAAAGGTACTATATACTTCCAAGAGACACCAAAGTGGTCCATTAATGATAAAAATATCATTATATATGTCCTTTTGATGAACCTTATATTTTTTGGAATAGAATATCAATTAATTATATAATATTTGTTTTAAAAAATCATTTATGTCAATTTTGACACTATTTAAGAATTGATTTTTGTTAAAGTAATAACAACTTTATTAATTCAAAAAAATTAATTTAAGTAATCCTAACATTTCATATTAACCAATAAAATTTTTGGATGTCATCATAATTTTTATGTTATATTCATTTTAACATTTATAATACCAATTATTTGATTCTTTCATTAATAAGGAAATTATTGCACCATTATCGTGTCATAAATAAATTTAGTTATTCAATTTTTAAAAATTATAAATAAAATTAAGTATTAAATCCTTTTAACTTTCTAATAAATATTTATAGTCGAAAATATAACATATATAACCCTATATAAATGTTTTTTTCTAAAAGATATATGCTTATGTCATTTTTGTATTTACTTTAACTTAATTAATATAAAGTCTCATTATCGTTTACAAGTGGCTCCATGGGCTCCCAGAATAGACCCAAAGATGGACATGACCGGACATTTATCAACTAATAGGGTTAGCACACATTTTATGGTAATTTAATAATATTATAATATTATTATTTTATGCTTATTTACTGGATTTACCATTTAAACATGGTAAATAAAATATTTACCCAAGTAATTATTCAAAATGTCTAAAAATAAAAGATAACTATTTAGACAATTTGGACTAGTTGATTCTAAATATGGAATCCATTTTTCTAAATTCAAAATACAGAAATGGAAAAAATTAATTTAAAATTAATTCCCGTTGTCAAAACAAAAAGTGTGTTTTTAAGAAATAATAATTATTAAAACATTGGGACTTGCTTATGTCCACTTTAAATGTGAATTTATGTTCAATGAACAACAGTAGATTAAATGTTAAAACTATAATCTAATTATACTTTAAAATCACCATAATTCACAATTTATCACTATTAATAATATCGATTGAAAAAGTTGTTTTTAATTAACATTTACTAATTTTAACTATTCATCAAAATATGAAAGATATCATAAAAGTACCAAAAATTCACCCTAAGCTAATTTCGATAGTGCGAAACCAAAAATGAAGTCCATTTTGAAAGAAAAAATTTAAAAAATTTCAAAAAATGGGTATTACTATTCATAATGTCTAGTTTGATTGGTTGTGGTGTATTAGAACTCGAAGTTGCGTCTAGCACACGCTACTATATTATTCAAAGAGAAGCATATCTATAAGGCCCCAGCCTTAAACCTTACTTAATCTTGAGTTATTACAAGATTACACGTTGAGGATCTTTTCGGGTTTAGAGTTTTAGAGAATTAGATCATAAGACTTGCATTACATTCCACATATAAACAAAGTGGTTACATAAAGATAGTATTCTTCATTCCCATCAATGGAAACACATTTAAAATAAAACATGGATTATTTCTTGACACATCCTTGACTCTATCATCTTATCATGTACCTTTCCCTTGACCTGTGAAAAACATTTCAAAAACTTGGGATGAGCATAAAAACTCAGTATGGGTTATAAAAAAAAACATGGAAAGGAAACATGTATTCATATATACATAAGAATGAAATCATACTTTACCCATAAAACATAGGCACTTTAACATACCTCATAAAATCATGAATAAATCATAGAAATCATAAGACATAAAGGTAACTTGAGGCATTCATAACATTCTTACGTAGGGAGTAACCCTCTTGGTTACGTTTGGAATACCCATCACAGTATATTCCCTAAAATCTCTTCGGAGAAACCTTAACGTTTCACTCCTTCGCGTTACCCAATGCATTGGAGAGCTATAACGGGCTCACCCGCCCTTAGTTTATCACGGAACCACCCGTTTTCATAATAATGCCCAAGAACCATAACATAATCATATCACATAAAACATGCATAAAGGAAACATAAAATTTCCACATTTCAATCACGAGATATCAATACAACACATTGATATAAAAACATTATGAAAACCATTTTCAATACCAAAATAAAAGAAAAGTAAAACATGGTATTTATTTTTCTTTTTAAAAAAGAAGGTATGGCTTGTAGAGGAAGCCAAAACTCAAATAACGGTTACGACGACGGAGAAGTCGTTGTCGCCACATACGTACGACAAAAACATTCCCTTTTGTCGTTTAGTAAACGCTTCGTATAAAAAAGATTCCTTTTGAATAAACGTAAAAGTCAAAGGGGTTTATACACCGTATAAAAGAAAGTTGTGTATAAAATAAAATATGCCTCAACGAAAGGAGATTGAGACGAAGTCCCATACAAAGATAATTTTTAAAATAAAATAGATACATTATGTGTATTCACTATAAGTACACATAAATAAAGTACAAATAAAAGATACGACATAATAATATAATGACATAATTTGAAAGTAGGAGATTAACCCAAAGAATGGAAATTGGGTTAAGAAGTTCCCATACCTCGTATCCGACTTGACCCGACCGTTCTTTAAACTCCTGAATAATAAACTTTAGTTAATCTCTACTTGATTATGAATCTTTTCCAAGTTCATTATTCCTTTTATACCATGTTATGAACATCATGTAATCATTTAAGTTAATAATGTTCATTTTGTCGGTATTTGGTTCTTAAGTCAAAAATAGACTTCTTACACTTACATGTTGTTAATTTGGTCAATGTTTCATTATATCCAGAATGGTATTCATGATGTAGATATCATATATGTCATATATATCCAGTACATACATGTATTTAAAATATTACATAATCATTTAGAGGTAAGAAATGAAATGCACCGTTCATGGAGACGGTAAGCCGTACGTACGCATGAACGCTACTTTCATTTCTTTGTCATATTAATGGAATTAAAACTAAATGAGAGGTATGTATATTTTAATTCCAGAATTATATTCATAATTTAGATATATCATTAATTATATATATCCATTATATACATGTACTTTTAATAATACATTACATTTGGGGATAATAAATGAAATGCACCGTTCATGGAGACGGTAGTCCGTACGTACGCATGAACGCTACTTTCATTTCTATCTCATACTTTAATGGAAATAAATGATAATTATATATAGGTATATTATAATTCCAGTATAATAACATATATAATATCATTAACGTTATCCTTTACACATCCCACATATGGTATTAACGAATCAAATCACTTTTAGGGGGCGGTAGTCCGCACTTCCTAAAATGAAGATATCGCGTATACCCATAATGGAAGCCATAAAGGTAAGACACAAATGAAAAATACAGAAGCATAAGTAAAACATAAACATATTACATATCATATATAAAAATAGTGACATCATAATGGCCACCTTTGAAGGTGTTAAATGAGTATTGAACAATCATCGTTTCGGGAGGCAGAATTTCGCCATCCACAGAAACCGTATGTTCTTTAACCATTTGATGTAGTTGTGTGAGAGTGTAGATCAAATAAATCTTATAACAACATCCTAGTATATTGAAGATACTTGTGTTGTTACAAAAGAAGTAAATAAAAAGAGTTTAGGGGGTTGGAGAAGCAAAATAAAACAAATGAACATGAGAGAATGAATTACCTTTAAAAAGTGTAACTCCTTTTGAGTTGAGCCTAAAGGCTTCCTTTGAAAGGATTCTGCCCAAAGGGAATCCTCTAGGATGAGGAGAGGGATGTGGAGAGAGCAAATGGGCAGGGTTTGGCCGAGCCAAAGGCTTGAAGAGTGTGTGAAATGAGGTAGAGGTGGGGGCCTTTTATAAGAGGAGAGGAGGGGCACTTTTGGAAAGTTAAGAAACATTACATTATTTGAAAATGTGTTTCGGTTTCAAAAGGTCCCACATTGATATAATTCGTGGATAAGGTGATAAGTCATCGAAATCCATTCATCCAATTGGTTTTGGACATGTGTAGTTCATAGATTTTATTTTATCTTTCCATTTTATTTAAATCGTCAAATAATGATGTCATCGCTGCATCATTATTATGTCATAAATAATTAAATTTATTTAATGTCTAAAAATTATAAACAAATTACTATGATGTAGGAAATCTTTTTAGCTTTCCATTGAATATTTATAATCAAAATTTGGACTTGTATAACCCCACTTAAAAATTGTTTTCGCAAAACATATTATGTTTGTGTCATTTTCACTTTAACATTTAATAAAAAGTAATTTATGTTATTTCCCAACAAAAGTGGATCCATGGGGTCCCCAAGTTGACCCATGGCTTGTCTTGGTCGGCCATGACACAACCAATAAGGTTGGGACATGTGTCTAGGTCATTTTATATTATTAAAGCATTATTTATACATTAAACTACCCTAATTACCACTAATCGCGATTAAGAATTTAATAAGTTACTATTCACCAAAAAATTATTTTAATCTCATTGAACCACATTTTACTTCTTAATGACAACCATGTATGTCGGATTTTCAAAATTCAACACACATTAGTGGTAAAATTTCATTTAACCGAAAAATCAGTTTTCTTGATTACCACTTAGTGGTTTCACTATTCATCAAAAATTGAAGTTTTTCAGAAAATTACCAAAAATTCACTCTAAGCTATATGTGATATTCCGAATTCAAAAATGAAGTCTATTTTACAAAATTCAAATCATATAAGTCACATTAATTAATTTAATAATTAATTCCCGCTGCCAGAGCAAATAGCGTGTTTTTACAAAATAATAAGTTTCAAAAGATTGACACCAGTTTAAGTCTAATTTCAAATCGAAAATGATTCCAATGACCACCATTGGATAAAATGGTAAAAATATATTCATATTACACATTAATACCAATTCAAAAGATAATCTAATCATATAAATTGATTAGATTAAAAAGCAGTTTTGATGTAAAATACAACATTTTACACTATTCATAAAAAAAATGAACTTTATCAGAAAGGTACCACAAATTTACACAAAGTAAATTTTGATGTCCCGATTCTTAATAAGAGTTTTATTTGGTCAAAAAGAATGTATAAGAGTGATCAAAACTATATTTAATGATGGTTCACCATTAAAAGGTGATTAGTGAACCTTTAGTGAAAATTAGAGTATAAAAGCCTAAAATTGAACTCTTTCTGTATTTTAAGCCTTTATCTTTTATTGGGTAAATGTAAAAACATATAAAAACATATCTATTCATATTTTAGTTATTTCTATTCATTCCCGCCAGTACAACGGCTACTTGTTAACTAACATAATATTATTATATTACTAGTGTGCTGCGTAAGTTTCAAAGAAACTCATCGTTGCGTATTGGGTACGCTATCGAACATAGCAACCCCTTTTAATTAAAATTCATATTTAATTCTCTAATATTAATAAATATGAAAATTATTTATTCTTTAATTACCTGGGATGTTACATCCTTCCCCCCTTTTGGGAATTGCGTCCTCGCAATTTTATTCACTTATCAAAATAAGTGGGGGTATTTATCCCTCATAGCATTTTCAGATTCCCACGTTGCCTCTTCAATCACATGGTTTTTTCAAAAAAAAACCTTTACCTGGTGAATCACCTTATTCCGTAACACTTGCTCCTTATGGTCAAGAATCTGGACCGGTTGTTCCTCATAAGATAGGTTCTCTTCCAGTTGAACTACCTCTGGACTCAAAACATGAGATGGATCTGGCATATACTTTCTCAACATCGAAACGTGAAAAACATTGTGTACCTGAGATAAACTCGGATGTAAAGCCACTCGGTATGCAACTGATCCAACTCTTTCCAGAATTTCGTATGGTCCAATGAACCTTGGACTCAACTTTCCTTTCTTACCAAATCTCATCACACTTTTCCAAGGAGAAAACTTGAGAAAAACATGATCACCTACCTCAAAAGATAGATCCTTCCTCCGGTTATCCACATAACTCTTCTGCCTGCTCTGAGCTGTTCTCATGTGTTTCTGAATCAACTGAACTTTTTCTGCCATCTCTTCTACCAATTCTGGTCCCATCAATTTTCTTTCACCCACTTCATCCCAGAAAGCTGGAGTTCGACACCGCTTCCCATATAATTCCTGAAATGGTGCCATCTGTATACTAGAATGGAAACTGTTATTATATGAAAACTCAACCAAAGAAAGATGTTGGTCCCAACTTCCCTGATAATCCATAGAACAAGCTCATAGCATATCCTCCAATGTCTGAATTGTTCGTTCTGACTGCCCATCTGATTGAGGATGAAAAGCTGTACTAAAATTTAATTCAGTACCCAACGACTTCTGAAGGCCTTTCCAAAAGTTAGAAGTAAACCTGGGATCACGATCCGATACAATGGAGAGAGGAACTCCATGTAACCTGACTATCTCTTTAAGATACAAACGGGAAAGTTGATCAAGAGAGAAAGTATCTCGTATAACAAGGAAATGAGCAGATTTGGTCAAGCGATCAACAATAACCCAGATTTCATTATTACCTCGAGATGTCTTCGGTAATCCAACAACAAAGTCCATGGATATATTCTCCCATTTCCACTCTGGCACTGGTAAAGGCTGAAGCATCCCTTTCGGTAACTGCTGCTCTGCTTTAACCTGCTGACAAGTCAAACACTTCACAGTAAAATCAGCAATATCTCTTTTCATTCCATCCCACCAGTAATACTCCCGCAGATCTCTATACATCTTAGTACTGCCCGGATGAACTGAAAACGGAGAACTATGAGCTTCACATAACAACTCTCTTTTCAACTGTGAATCACAATGCACACATAACCTCTTCACAAACCTCAAAACACAAACACAAACTTATCCAAGAACTCATGGAAAATTTTATTCATAAAGTCCATGAATACAGCAGGTGCATTGGTTAACCCAAAAGGAATAACTACAAATTCATAATGGCCATATCTAGTACGGAACACAGTCGTCTGCTTCTTTTACTTTCAACTGATGGTACCCCGACCTCAAGTCAATCTTCGAAAAATACTGAGCTCCCTGGAGCTGACACCACTTCATTCGATGGCCCAACATCTGCTGAAGTTGTTGCAAATGATTTTACCACCCCTTTCTGCTTGTAGTCTAGCTACTTCCCATCACTCAAGCTCCTTGTCGGACACTCATTTGCATAGTGACCCATCTCATTGCACTTATAACATTTCACTAACTGTAAATCAAATTTATTCTTACCTTCACCTTGATCCTTTTCAGTGCAATCACGAGCCTTATGTCCCATCTTACCACATCGGTAGCACTTTCCAGAATTCAGAAGACATTCCCCAGCATGCCTTTTTCCACATTTATCACAAACTGGAAACTTAGTTTTCTTACCATCAGACTTTTTTGAAGAATTCTTACCTTTCTCCTGCCACCTCGGTCTCTTCTTCTGCTGGTTGTTATAGAAAACTTGGTCATCGGCAAACTCCATTTCCACCTTCTCAGCACATCGAACAAGCTTTTCATAACTTTTAAACTCACGAGAAGCTAATGCCCTTCGATACTTTGGCTTTAATCCTGAGTAAAAACGATTGATTTTACTATCAAGGTCTCGGATAAAATTTGGAGCATACCTTGCCAATCGAGTGAACCTTTCTTCATAGGCAGCCACTGAGTCTTCCTCTTGCCTCAATTCCAAGAGTTGCTTTTCCATCCTAAGTCGAACAGCCTTAGGAAAATACTTCTCAAGAAACATACCTTTGAATTCATACCAGTCAAGAGAATCAATCTCATCGGCATCCCTAATATTTTTAACCATAGACCACCACTGATCTGCTTCACCCTCCAAACGGTAAAGAGCAAGACTAACCTTTTGATTGTCTGAACACCCTATGACATCAAAAATCTTCTCCAGTGCTTTAATCCACCCTTCAGCTAGCACAGGGTCAGATGATCCTCTGAATGATGGGGGATGTTGCCTCATGAAATGTTCCACCACTGACATGTTCCTCTGCGGTTGATCTGGCTGATCTCGTGCATGGATACCACCACCATTTATAGCCTGAGTCAACTGTGCCATCACTGCAACAAACTGTTCAGTTCCGATTCCGACCATCTCAGGTTGCTGATTTGGAAGGTTGTCTTCCTCCTGATGTCGTCCCAACATAGCTGCTTTGTTTCCTCTGCGGAAAACCATTCTGAACACCGAAATATCTTAGGCGAAGCAACATGGTAATCTGTAAATGCTATATCATTTCAATCATATTATAATTTAACACTTTTCTAACTCCTAAAGTTGTCTAAACCGACCTCTGATACCAACTATAAGGCCCCAGCCTTAAACCTTACTTAATCTTGAGTTATTACAAGATTACACGTTGAGGATCTTTTCGGGTTTAGAGTTTTAGAGAATTAGATCATAAGACTTGCATTACATTCCACATATAAACAAAGTGGTTACATAAAGATAGTATTCTTCATTCCCATCAATGGAAACACATTTAAAATAAAACATGGATTATTTCTTGACACATCCTTGACTCTATCATCTTATCATGTACCTTTCCCTTGACCTGTGAAAAACATTTCAAAAACTTGGGATGAGCATAAAAACTCAGTATGGGTTATAAAAAAAACATGGAAAGGAAACATGAATTCATATATACATAAGAATGAAATCATACTTTACCCATAAAACATAGGCACTTTAACATACCTCATAAAATCATGAATAAATCATAGAAATCATAAGACATAAAGGTAACTTGAGGCATTCATAACATTCTTACGTAGGGAGTAACCCTCTTGGTTACGTTTGGAATACCCATCACAGTATATTCCCTAAAATCTCTTCGGAGAAACCTTAACGTTTCACTCCTTCGCGTTACCCAATGCATTGGAGAGCTATAACGGGCTCACCCGCCCTTAGTTTATCACGGAACCACCCGTTTTCATAATAATGCCCAAGAACCATAACATAATCATATCACATAAAACATGCATAAAGGAAACATAAAATTTCCACATTTCAATCACGAGATATCAATACAACACATTGATATAAAAACATTATGTAAACCATTTTCAATACCAAAATAAAAGAAAAGTAAAACATGGTATTTATTTTTCTTTTTAAAAAAGAAGGTATGGCTTGTAGAGGAAGCCAAAACTCAAATAACGGTTACGACGACGGAGAAGTCGTTGTCGCCACATACGTACGACAAAAACATTCCCTTTTGTCGTTTAGTAAACGCTTCGTATAAAAAAGATTCCTTTTGAATAAACGTAAAAGTCAAAGGGGTTTATACACCGTATAAAAGAAAGTTGTGTATAAAATAAAATATGCCTCAACGAAAGGAGATTGAGACGAAGTCCCATACAAAGATAATTTTTAAAATAAAATAGATACATTATGTGTATTCACTATAAGTACACATAAATAAAGTACAAATAAAAGATACGACATAATAATATAATGACATAATTTGAAAGTAGGAGATTAACCCAAAGAATGGAAATTGGGTTAAGAAGTTCCCATACCTCGTATCCGACTTGACCCGACCGTTCTTTAAACTCCTGAATAATAAACTTTAGTTAATCTCTACTTGATTATGAATCTTTTCCAAGTTCATTATTCCTTTTATACCATGTTATGAACATCATGTAATCATTTAAGTTAATAATGTTCATTTTGTCGGTATTTGGTTCTTAAGTCAAAAATAGACTTCTTACACTTACATGTTGTTAATTTGGTCAATGTTTCATTATATCCAGAATGGTATTCATGATGTAGATATCATATATGTCATATATATCCAGTACATACATGTATTTAAAATATTACATAATCATTTAGAGGTAAGAAATGAAATGCACCGTTCATGGAGACGGTAAGCCGTACGTACGCATGAACGCTACTTTCATTTCTTTGTCATATTAATGGAATTAAAACTAAATGAGAGGTATGTATATTTTAATTCCAGAATTATATTCATCATTTAGATATATCATTAATTATATATATCCATTATATACATGTACTTTTAATAATACATTACATTTGGGGATAATAAATTAAATGCACCGTTCATGAAGACGGTAGTCCGTACGTACGCATGAACGCTACTTTCATTTCTATATCATACTTTAATGGAAATAAATGATAATTATATATAGGTATATTATAATTCCAGTATAATAACATATATAATATCATTAACGTTATCCTTTACACATCCCACATATGGTATTAACGAATCAAATCACTTTTAGGGGGCGGTAGTCCGCACTTCCTAAAATGAAGATATCGCGTATACCCATAATGGAAGCCATAAAGGTAAGACACAAATGAAAAATACAGAAGCATAAGTAAAACATAAACATATTACATATCATATATAAAAATAGTGACATCATAATGGCCACCTTTGAAGGTGTTAAATGAGTATTGAACAATCATCGTTTCGGGAGGCAGAATTTCGCCATCCACAGAAACCGTATGTTCTTTAACCATTTGATGTAGTTGTGTGAGAGTGTAGATCAAATAAATCTTATAACAACATCCTAGTATATTGAAGATACTGGTGTTGTTACAAAAGAAGTAAATAAAAAGAGTTTAGGGGGTTGGAGAAGCAAAATAAAACAAATGAACATGAGAGAATGAATTACCTTTAAAAAGTGTAACTCCTTTTGAGTTGAGCCTAAAGGCTTCCTTTGAAAGGATTCTGCCCAAAGGGAATCCTCTAGGATGAGGAGAGGGATGTGGAGAGAGCAAATGGGCAGGGTTTGGCCGAGCCAAAGGCTTGAAGAGTGTGTGAAATGAGGTAGAGGTGGGGGCCTTTTATAAGAGGAGAGGAGGGGCACTTTTGGAAAGTTAAGAAACATTACATTATTTGAAAATGTGTTTCGGTTTCAAAAGGTCCCACATTGATATAATTCGTGGATAAGGTGATAAGGCATCGAAATCCATTCATCCAATTGGTTTTGGACATGTGTAGTTCATAGATTTTATTTTATCTTTCCATTTTATTTAAATCGTCAAATAATGATGTCATCGCTGCATCATTATTATGTCATAAATAATTAAATTTATTTAATGTCTAAAAATTATAAACAAATTACTATGATGTAGGAAATCTTTTTAGCTTTCCATTTAATATTTATAATCAAAATTTGGACTTGTATAACCCCACTTAAAAATTGTTTTCGCAAAACATATTATGTTTGTGTCATTTTCACTTTAACATTTAATAAAAAGTAATTTATGTTATTTCCCAACAAAAGTGGATCCATGGGGTCCCCAAGTTGACCCATGGCTTGTCTTGGTCGGCCATGACACAACCAATAAGGTTGGGACATGTGTCTAGGTCATTTTATATTATTAAAGCATTATTTATACATTAAACTACCCTAATTACCACTAATCGCGATTAAGAATTTAATAAGTTACTATTCACCAAAAAATTATTTTAATCTCATTGAACCACATTTTACTTCTTAATGACAACCATGTATGTCGGATTTTCAAAATTCAACACACATTAGTGGTAAAATTTCATTTAACCGAAAAATCAGTTTGCTTGATTACCACTTAGTGGTTTCACTATTCATCAAAAATTGAAGTTTTTCAGAAAATTACCAAAAATTCACTCTAAGCTATATGTGATATTCCGAATTCAAAAATGAAGTCTATTTTACAAAATTCAAATCATATAAGTCACATTAATTAATTTAATAATTAATTCCCGCTGCCAGAGCAAATAGCGTGTTTTTACAAAATAATAAGTATCAAAAGATTGACACCAGTTTAAGTCTAATTTCAAATCGAAAATGATTCCAATGACCACCATTGGATAAAATGGTAAAAATATATTCATATTACACATTAAGACCAATTAAAAAGATAATCTAATCATATAAATTGATTAGATTAAAAAGCAGTTTTGATGTAAAATACAACATTTTACACTATTCATAAAAAAAATGAACTTTATCAGAAAGGTACCACAAATTTACACAAAGTAAATTTTGATGTCCCGATTCTTAATAAGAGTTTTATTTGGTCAAAAAGAATGTATAAGAGTGATCAAAACTATATTTAATGATGGTTCACCATTAAAAGGTGATTAGTGAACCTTTAGTGAAAATTAGAGTATAAAAGCCTAAAATTGAACTCTTTCCGTATTTTAAGCCTTTATCTTTTATTGGGTAAATGTAAAAACATATAAAAACATATCTATTCATATTTTAGTTATTTCTATTCATTCCCGCCAGTACAACGGCTACTTGTTAACTAACATAATATTATTATATTACTAGTGTGCTGCGTAAGTTTCAAAGAAACTCATCGTTGCGTATTGGGTACGCTATCGAACATAGCAACCCCTTTTAATTAAAATTCATATTTAATTCTCTAATATTAATAAATATGAAAATTATTTATTCTTTAATTACCTGGGATGTTACAATATCATTGAAGCTTGGGGTGTTACATTCTCCCATCATTTAGATAATTTAATCCTAGAAATTGATAAAATATTACTGTATAAAAATACTCGGGTGGTTCTTCATCATAAGTTCCTTGGGTTCCCACGTTGCCTCATCCATCTTATGGTTTCTCCATAGAACTTTTACCAGAATAATCGTCCGGTGTCTCTGCACTTGTTATCTGGTATCAAGAATCCTGATGGGATCTTCGCAACAAGACATATCAGGTTCTACTTCTACTTCCTCATAGCTAAGTACATGCGTTGGGTCAGGCATGTATTTTATCAACAATGATACGTGGAACACATCGTGAACTTTGGAGAGACTTGACGGTATTCCCAAACAGTAACCTACAGTCCCAATTCGTTCTAGAATTATGAAAGGTCCTATGTACCTGAGACTCAATTTACCCATCTTACCGAAACATATAACACCCTTCCATGGAGATACCTTTATGAAAACATGATCTCCTACCTAAAATTCAAAATCCTTCCTTCGATTATCAGCATAGATCTTCTGTCTACTTTGAGATGCTTGGATGTGGTTTAGGATTACCTTCACATTTTCCATCATTTCCTCCACCAGTTATGGGCCCACGAGTTTTCTTTCACCAACATCATCCCAACAGGTTGGTGTGTGACATCTCTTTCTGTATAACGCTTCATATGGTGCCATTTGAATACTTGAACGGGAGGTATTATTATAGGAAAATTCTACCAAAGGTAAATATTGATCCCACATACCCTGAAAGTAAAGTGTGTATGATCTCAACATGTCTACCAAGGTTTGAATAGTCTGTTCTGATTGTCCATCAGTTTGGGGGTGGTAGGAAGTGCTCAAATAAAGTTCAGTATCCAGGGCTTCCTGAAGACTTTTCCAGAATCATGGAGTAAAATAGGGATCATGATCCGAAATAATTGATAGGGATACTCCATAAAGTCTCACAACTTCATTAATATATAGTCTTTCTAGAAGTTCAAGTGGTAGATCTTCTCTTATAGCAAGAAAATGTGTTGACTTGGTAATAAGATCAACAATGGACCATATTGCATCATTCCTTCTAAGAGTCTTTGGTAGTCCCATGACAAAGTCCATTGTGTATTATCCCATTTCCACTCAGGTACGGTAAGTGGTTGCATAACTCCTCTAGGTTGTTTCCTTCCAGCTTTCACTTGTTGAAAAACCATACATCTTGACACAAATTCAGCAATATCACTCTTCATGTTGTCCCACCAAAAATGTTCCTTCAAATCTCTATACATTTTGGGGCTCCTAGGATGTATAGAGAAATTGGAACTATGAGCATCATCCAACAATTCCCTTTTTAGATCAGGTATATCAGGAACACAAAGTCTCTTCCCAAATTTCAATATTCCTTCTTCATACACAAATTCACTCAATCTCCCATCATTCATAACTTTAATATTCTTTTGAAATTATTCATCATCGGTTTGATAACTCTTAATCCTTTTTAGTAATGATGGTTTGGCAACCATTTTAATAAGTATCATTGTTTCACCTTCCATGGTTATTCCCATATTCAACTTTTCTAGATCCATGATAATTGGATCCCTTTAAACTATTATTTTGTTCAAAACTCCATGATCCTTTCTGATCAAAGCATCTTCCACCTTATTTTCCTTCCTCGGGTTGTAGTGTATGCTGCAATCATAATCCTTGAGTAGTTGAAGCCATCACCTTTTCCTCATGTTGAATTATTTTTGTGTCAAAATATACTTCAAACTCTTATGATCATTATATATCTCACATTTCTCACTATAGAATAATGTCTTTATAACTTCAAAGCAATGATTACAGCATCTAACTCATGATCATGAGTAGGATAGTCTTGCTCATGAATTTTCAGCTCTTGTGATCCAAATGAAATAACTGTTGGAACTATGGCTATTCTTGGCATGAATTGGAGTATGGTTTGTGTTTGTTGTCAATCCTCAGTGGATGTTCAGAACGTGTGCCAGAAAAGTGATCATACAGTTCCAACAGACAACAGTATTGAAGGGGGTGCTGTTTCCCAGTGGTTTCCAAATTTTTGGGCCTCAAAATCGGAAAATGAAGACCTGTATTGTTGGTAAAAGTAGGCGGGTGCAAAGAGGAAGTGGTGCGTGAAAAATAAAGACATTGCGTGAAATATTTGAGTTCTGTGCGGGAAACAGCGTGTTCCATTAAATAGTGGATAGAGGTTTTTCATTCAAATAGTGTTTCAGAATCAGAATGTCAAAAAATGTCAAAGGCATGGGTTGCATGAAAAATTAGATGGTGTGCACGAAAAACAATTCCAATGTGAAAGATTATGTTCCAGATGAGAAGTTTCTGTGCCAAAGGTTGTCTTGTGCGTGGGGGTCTCAAATGCCTATAAATAAAAGGTGAACCCCCTCATTCCGGAGTGGTTGAAGACATAGAGAAGATCCGAGGTCTGATGCGCAAAAAAGGACCGCGTAAAGGGCATTGCGTGAAATATTCAGGATTGCGTAGAAAATTAAGGGATGCACGAAAAAGGAAGAGCTACGCATGAAAACTGGGGTTTTGCGTAAAATATTTAGTTTCAAGAAAAAGGTTTTTGTGGTGCGAAATATTTTTTCCACGTGAAAAAGTAAATTTTCTGTGCAATATGATGGTTTTTCGCACAAAGGGTTGGTGTTGCGCACAATTTTAAGGGAAGCCTGTATGCACGTTCTGGTTATCTGTTTCAGTGGTTTTATGTGTTCTAGTGCATCAATTCCGGACTTGGATGAAAGAAGAGTCTTTTGCAAACAGAGACAAAGACTTCAATGCAAATCAATTGAAGAGACTTTCACGTCTATAAACTGAGTGTAACTTCACCAAGGGTAGTGAGCCAGGGGGAGTCAACAAGAGTGACCCAAGGGAAGCAGTGAGCTATCCTTGAAGCTTTATAAACGCAGTGAGCCTGGGACTGAGTGACTGTTTCTGAAACATTGTAATCCAAAAATAGTGATGATTTGTGGAATTTGGTATGACCGAAAACTTGTCGGCGTATGCTACTTGGACGTATCCCTTAATGGTGAACCATGTAAAAAATGTTGTGTCATCTCTTTTCATGTGAATGTTTCATTGCTGATCATATTCATTATATAATTTTAACTACTTCCTACCAAGGTGGGAATAAGATCCTTGTTTTTAAAAGAAAAATTGACACCCTGATTCACCCCACCCCTCTCAGGGTGTCCTGGGGTCCTAAAATTGGTATCAGAGGGAGGTTACTGGTGTTGAATATTTCCTTTCACATCATGGAGAATGCTGTCAATTTTAGGGGAGTCCCTATCTTCGATGGAAGTAATTTTCAAATTTTGAAGAATAAAATGAGATCTCATATAAAATCCCTTGGAATGGATGTTCTATTTTCCACTATATAAGGTATAAATGTCCCTGATCCAACAGGGCTGGCTATGACTGATGCAGACCGGAATATTTTTGATGCAGACATTAAAGCACAAAATGAAATTACCGCAGCTCTTTCTGATCAAATCTATCTAAAGGTAATGAGTTTCACCTCAGAAAAATCCATGTGGGATTAACTCGAAAATATTTACGAAGGAGATATCAATGTGAAGGAGGAAAAATTACAAGTCTTGCACAATTGGTTTGATGATCTGAAGATCCATCTAGACGATAATGCAGACTCATTCTTCAATCGAATTACTGAAGTGGTCGGAGTATTTTGGGGTCTCAGGGAAGAAATAAAAGACATTGATATAGTAAAAAAAATATTAAGAATACTTCCACCCCTGTACAATGCAAAGGTGTCAGCCCTTGAGGAAAGATATCTGTCAAAACATTCTCTGGATGATATACTGAGAAGCTTGGTAGCATATAAAATGAGAGTCAAACCAGAAGATGATATGACTTGTGTGAGCATGGAAATGGCGTTCAAGGCCATGGATAAACTGAAGATTTCAGAAGATAGTAGCGGTGAAGATGATGAAAAAAATAAAATATTTCTCTCATTGCAAAGAAGTTCCAGAAGGGAAAAGGGAAATTTGAAGGGAAGTTACCTCTCACATGTTTTCATTGTGGAAAAGTTTGTCATATTACCTCTCAATGTTTAAGAAAGATCAATGATGAAGATAGTGAAGATGAGAACATCGAGAATCCTCGAATAAGATTTTTCAAATAGAGAGACTTCAAATTTGGAAAGAAAATACAGAGGAAGAGTTTTTTCTGTGAAGTGTAAGACAGGGATACTGAATTTTGTGAAGAAGAAGAACCCGAATTTAAAACTGGAAAGCATGCTTCCATGATGTCTATGGTTGAAAAGTTAGAACCCTTGATCAATAAAGACAGAGATAGTCAGATTACTTTTAATGGGGATTCAAAGACTCAAATTAATAATTCTTTTTCCATGCTTGTGAATAATTGTAAGAGACGTAAAAAGTGGAAGGAAATGGTGGAAGAATCATCAGAATATGTTGATGAGCTTGAAGAAGATATTGAATGACTAGAAGAACTAGTGAGAGTTTAGTCTTAAATACTTGAAAGCATAGATGTTGTTATTGAACTAAAGATTAAAATTGAAGAACAATCAAAGTTCATAAATGACCTTTCATCAGGACTGGAAGAGAATTCCAAGACTGTTGAGGGACATGATGAAGAAGTTGTTACTCATAGAAGTAAAATTGAATGTCAATCAATAACAAATGAGGGAAAGAAGAAAATTCATTTAGGAATATTCTCAGATGTAGAATTACTAGCAAGAGCCGAATTTGTTTAAAATGGGGTTGGAAGAATCTTAAGTGATCAAAGACCCAGTTGCATGGGAAAGAGTGGAATTGGATATGAAGTTGGTACATCTACTGCTGGATGTAAAGAGAGATAAAAGAACGACAAGTTGAATGTTGGACATGCTGAAACATTACCTGAAATGATGAAAAAGAAACCCCCAATTCAAACTAAATGAAGAACTAAAAATTATCCTCAAACTTTCAGAAATGACAGGTAGTTCAACTATTCTCCCAATGAAGAAGTCATGAGGAGTAATTCAAGTGAAAAATACATTTCCTCTCATGAAGTGTCATCTCTGTGGTTATCTGGGCCATACCATGACATACTGCGAAGAGGCAAGGAGCTACTTGAATGGGGACGATCTGGGAATTCATCAAAGGAGACTGATTTCATATCCTCCATCTTATAGAAGAAATAGATTCTATGGTTACTATTATAATTGTTCTATCTTTGGCCATAATGATATGTATTGCATGTAGAGGTACGATAGGAAAAATTTATACAATACTCAAAGATGAGCCAGTTTTCATCTTCCTGATGGTGTTGTTCTCACAAATAGTTTTTCCCCTCTTGAAGAAGATTATCGGTATGAAGAATCACATTATGTGGATGAAAGTATTAAAATTTCATTAGTATCCTATGATCAATCCATTACCTCATGGAAAGAAAAGAAGAAGATCGAGAAATCCAATCATGCAAAAGTAGCCATCAAAGCTACAAGGAGCAGTAGCACCCGGATCCTTGATAGTGGATGCTCTTCCCATATGATGGGAAATGCTGACCTTTTGAAGAACATTGAAATGAAGGTTGATGGAACAATACAGTTTGGTAATGATGGTGCTTTGATGATTAAAGGCAGTGGGATTACTTGTCTCGCGAACGGAGAGTTGAAGAATACCAAAGTTCTTTATATGGACAGTCTACGCCACAACCTCTTCAGTGTAAGTCAACTCTGTGACTCAGGGCTCATAGTAACCTTCAATCAAAAAGGCTGCACTATATAGGAAAAAATAGGGAATTCTCTTATGAAAGGTTGTAGAACAGATGGAAACTTATATCAGGTTGACAGAAAATTAAACTCCTACTATTTTTCTATTGAAGAAGAAAACAATTTGTGGCATCGAAGGCTGGGGAACATTAACAAAAAAGACATGGAAAAGATATCTAAGATGAAGATATTCGTGTATATTCCCATTCTAAAACGTGAACGGTTAATGTCATTTGATTCTTGTATTTGTGGGAAGCTAGTCTTTAGATCATATCGGACAAAGAAGAAAATGGCATCGCATCTTCTTGATCTCATTCATACAGACAATTGTGGCCCAATAAATTTTGCTGGAACCCATGGAGAAAAATACTTCATCCTTTTCATTAATTATTATAGTAGAATGGATTTTGTTATGGTGATTCACAGGAAGTGACAAATTCTTGATTGCATGAAAAATTATTGACGGATTGCTGAGAATGATACAGGACAGACAATAAAAGTCCTACAATCTGACCATGGAGGGGAATACAGGTCCATTGAGTTTAAAAATTACATAGAAAAACATGGAATACAGCATGAGATAGTTGTTGTACGAACTCCACAACAAAATTGATTTGTTGAGCGTCAGAATCAATAGGTCAACAATATGGCCAGGACTATGCTGATCGAGAGTGGTATCTCTCGCCATTACCGGAAGGATGTTGTTGAAGCTGTAGTGCACATTCAGAATCGAACATGGCTTTATATGGGAGAAATGAAGACACCATATGAATTGTGGCATGTAAGGAAGCCATCATTGAAATACTTTTGTGTTTTCGGATAAATGTTTCATCCGGAACAAAGAAGGAAATCTAGGGAAGTTTGGTGACAATGCTGATGAAGGAATTTTTCTTGGGTATCCAATGAACAACAATGCCCACAAGTGTTTCAATAAGAGATTGGGAAAGATATTAGTAAGAAGTGATGTTATGATAATTGAAGAGAAAACCGCAAAATCTTCAAGGACATCATATGATGATGTGATATAATGTGAACGTGGAGAAAATAAAACTACCAAAATAAAGGAAGCTGTACAAAACACTCAGCAGTCACATCATGATGCTGACTCAGAAGCAGAATCTGAAGAGAGATTGTGGCTGGAGAGAATGCAACTGAACCACACAAAAGAAATCATAGAGCTGAGATTGATTCCTCTAACATAATTAGGTATATGAGTGCACCCATACAAACATGGATAATGGTGAATAACACACAGTCTAAATTTCTGTCATTTGTGGAGATATCCTCATTCGAAGAAGCTGCAATAGATGAATCTTGGGTGAAATCCATGAATGAAGAGTTAGATCGTATTGATAAGAATCAGACATGGGATCTTGTCCTGATATCCAGAGGTCACAATGTTATTGGTACAAAATGGATCTTCAAGAACAAGTTTTATGAGCATGGAAGTTTTTTTAGAAACAAGGCTCGACTAGCATTTAAGTGATATTCCTATATTGAAGGTGTAGATGATGAAGAATCCTTTTCTCCAGTGGCTATACTGGAGTCGATCAGGCATTTCCTTTCAATGGAACTCTAAAGAGGATATAATGTGTATCAAATGGATGTCAAGACTACATTCTTGAATGGTGTACTCAAAGAAGAAGACTACATTGAAAAACCAGTGGGTTTTGTTCTTGGTACTGATGAGACTATGGTCTGCAGACTAAAGAAATCTCTATATGGTTAGAAGCAGGAACCATGGGAATGGTACTCCTACCTGGACTCTTATCTCAAGAAGTTGGAATTCAAAAGAGGAGGAGTTGATCACAATCTATATGTGAAGAATTATCTATAAGATCAATCCATGGTTCTTGTCTACTTTGATGACATCATATTTGGTGGTAGCAGGTATAAATTTGTTGATGAATTTTCCAATCACATGAAATAAATAATTGAAATGTCTATGATTGGAGAGATCAAATATTTATTGGGACTTCAGGTGATTCATAAGAAGGATTACACTTTCATTTCTCAGGAAAAATATGCAAGAGAGCTGCTGAAGATGTTTAATATGCAAGACTCCAAACCAATGTCAACTTCGATTTCTTTTGGAACTAAACTTGGAAATCATGAAGATGGGACCACTATAGATCCCACCATGTACTGAAGGATCATTGGGAGCCTACTGTACTTGACAGCGACACGACCAGATATTGTCTTTGATACATGTCTTGCGGCCGGCATTCAGTGTGATCCAAAGGAGGAACATATGGCAGTAGTAAAAAGAATCATCAGGTACATTCAAGGTTCACATAACATTGGGTTATATTTCGCTGCAGGCAGGGACATTGAATTATCAGTGTTTTCTGATATTGACTGGTCTAGTGATGTAGTAGACAGAAATTCCACCAGTGGTAGAGAATTCAATTTTGGAAATAAATGTATTGTCTGGTTGAGCAAGAAACAATAAAGTGATTCTCTTAGTACTGCTGAAGCAGAGTATATCTCTACCACAAAGGCATGCACTCAACTGATATGGATGAAGAAACAACTAATAGATATTGGTGATGATGTGAAGAAACCAATGGTAATTTGCTATCATAACAAGTGCACAATTGATCTTACGAAGAATCATGTTCAGTATTCTCGTACATAACATATTGAAATCAGGTATCACTTTATCAAAGAAAAAGGTGATCAAGGCTTGATTCGAATGGATCATGTGGTAACTGATGAGAAGGTGGATGATATACTAACAAAGCCACTTTCTGTGGCGGTGTTTGAGGAGCATTGGTTGAACCGTGGTGTTCAGCCACCTCCCAGTGCATAAAGTGGTTAAGAAAATCCCCTCTCCCCATTTATGATAACTGGTTTTATCTGTTTATGGTTGTGATGCAGGTTTGTGGGGGAGATACTATCTAGGGGGAGTATGGTTTGAGCTGAACAATGAACACATTACCGGTCATTGTGTTTCTTGTCAATGGGGGATAATGGAATAAATTCAAGGCATGTTTGGGCATGTAATGCTTCTGTGATGAGATGGATCTATTGAATTTATTTGGTGATTGCCAACAAACCCAAAGGGGGAGATTGTTGGGACCATGGCTATTCAAGGAATGAATGGGGGTTTGGTTTTTGATTTTTGTCAATCCTTAGTGGATGTTCAGAATATGTCCTAAAAAAGTGATCGTACACTGCCAGTAGACAATAGTATTGAAGGTGGCACTGTTTCCCAGTGTTTGCCAAATTTTTGGGCCTCAAAATCGGAAAATGAAGACCTGGATTGTTGGTAAATGCAGGCGGGTGCAAAGAAGAAGTGGTGCGTGAAAAATAAAGGATTTTTGAGAAATATTTTATTTGGGGACAGAAAATAGTGTGGTGCACGAAATAGTGGATAGAGGATTTTCTTGCAAATAGTGTTTCAGAATCAGAACATAGAAAAATGGAAAAGGCATGGGCTGCGTGAAAAATCTGATGGTGTGCGCAAAAAAAAAATCTAGCATGAAATATTATGCGCCATATGAGTATATTTCACACAAAAGGGGTTTTGCACATGGGGGTCTCAAATGCCAATAAATAAGAGGTGACCCCCTCATCCTGGAGCAGTTGAAGACTTAGAGTAGATATAAGGTCTGATGTGTGAAAAAAGATCGTGTAAATAGTCTTGCGCGAAATATTCTGGATCGCGTGGAAAATTCTGGGATGCGTGAAAAAGGAAGAGTTGTGTGTAAAAATCTGGGTTACGTGTAATAGATTCAGTTGCGTGAAAAAGGTTATTGTGGCGTGAAATATTTTTTCCGCGTGAAAAAGTAAATTTTGTGCGCAATAGAAAGGTTTTGCGCAAAAAGGGTTGGTGTTGCGTGCAATTGTCAGTGAAGCTTGTCTGCACATTCTGGTTTTCCGGTTTAGTGGTTCTATGTGTTCGAGTCCATCAATTCTGGAATTGGATGAAAGAAATGTCTCGTGATAAGTAGAGACAAAGACTTCAATGCAAATATATTGAAGAGACCTTCACGTCTATAAATTGAGTGTGACTTCACCAATGGTAGTGAGCCAGGGGGAGTCAACGGGAGTGA
This sequence comes from Viscum album, assembly GCA_963277665.1. Lineage (NCBI taxonomy): Eukaryota > Viridiplantae > Streptophyta > Magnoliopsida > Santalales > Viscaceae > Viscum > Viscum album. The sequence goes on along the minus strand of OY728136.1, from coordinate 1,813,457,470 downwards.
CCCGATGGAAGTAGTGAGCTATCCCTGAACCTTTGTAAAGGCAGTGAGCCTAGGACAGAGTGACTGTTCTCAAACCATTGTAATCCAAAACTAGTGAAGATTAGTGGAATTTTGTACAACCGAAAAATTGTCAGCGTCTACTCCTTGAACGTAGCCCTTAGCGGTGAACTAAGTAAAAAATCGTTCTGTCATCTATTTTCATGTGAATTTTTCATTGCTGATTATATTCATCATACAGGTTTAAATAGTTCCTACCAACGTGGGAACATGATCCTTGTTTTTAAAAGAAAAATTGACACCCTGATTCACCCCTCCCCTCTCAGGCTGTACTGGGGTCCTATAATTACTCTATCATTCTCCATAAGGACATAACCAAGTCCTTTCGTATATGAATCACTATAAATAAAAAACCCATCATTCCTCGATGGTAGAGAAAATATAGAAGCATTGACTAATCTTCTCTTTAGTTCTTCAAAACATTCTTCACACTCTTTTGTCCAAATAAATTTAACCCATTTACATGTGAGCTTTGTTATAGGGTTAGCCAATTGGGCAAAATTCTGGACAAAACGCCGATAATAACCTACATAAGCAATAAAACTGCATACCTTAGTTATATTTGTCGGTGTTGGACATTCTGGGATTTCCCTGGTCATAGAAGGTTCAATAGATATTCCATCCTTAGAGATAATATGGCCAATAAAATAGATCTCCTGAAGCCAGAATTCACACTTGCTAAACATCCCATATAATTCATGTCTTCTAAAAGTCGTCAGGATAATGCGTAAGTGAATTTCATGATCTTCGTAGATTTGGAGTATACCAAGATATCATCAATAAATACCACCACAAAATCATCAATATATTACTTGAAAACTCTATTAATAAGATCCATGAAAACAGAGGGTGCATTAGTCAGCCCAAAATGCATTACTGTAAACTCACAATGCCCGTACCTGGTTCGAAATACTATCTTCGGAATGTCTTCCTTCTTCACACACAAATGATGGTATCTAGATCGAAGGTCAATATTTGAAATTTATTGAGCTCCATGTAGTTGATCAAATAAATCATTAATGCGTGGTAGTGGATACTTGTTCTTTAATTTTATAGCATTGATTTCCCAATAGTCGATACATAACCTCATAGATCCATCTTTCTTCTTAACAAAAAGCATAGGGTCTCCCCATGGAGAAACACTAGGGTTAATAAATCCCTTATTACTCAATTCCTCTAGTTGGTTATTTAGTTCAACTAATTCTATAGTGGACATTCTATACGGGGTCTTCGATATATGCCTTGAACCAGGAATTAAATCAATGTAAAACTCTATTTCTCATTCTAGAGGATGTCCAGGTAAATATTCCAGAAATACATCTACATATTCTTTCACAATAGGTACATCCTCTATTTGAACATTTCTTTCCACACCCACAGTTATTTCATTTTCTTCTTCCTCGATAATAGAATTTAGTTGAGCTACTGGGGGTGGATCTAGATAAGAATTTGGTGGTGGTGATTCTTCTCTAAAGATAATGTGTTCTTTATCATCATCATCAAAAATAATAACCTACTTCTTCTTATAGTAAATCTTTGCATCATGGTCTGAAAGCCAATACATACCAAAGATTATATCAAATTCAATCAAGGGTATTATGACGAGATCTATAGATAAAGAACATTTATATTTCTAATGGGAACATATTCACAAAACTTTGTTGAGATGATACTTACCTTAGGAGTTTTAACTAATAACTCCCTTGTTAAATCAAATTGGAAATATCTAATTTTTTTAGTAAACATGGAAGATATGATAAAATGTGATAATCCAAAATCAAATAATGCATTCGCTAAACTTGAGGAAACCATTAAATTAAATGCCACCACATCTTTCAGAGCATCTACCTCAGCTGTAGTGATAGCATAAGCTTAGCCTTGATCACTTGGCCTTTTCAGAGGTAATTTTCCCTGACACTGAGGACATTCATTTTCATAATGTCCCATCTCCCAGCAATTTTCTAATTGAACATCAGTAGCTTCTTTCTTCTCCTTGCAATCTCGACTTGGTGGCCTTTTTCACCACACTTGTAACAGACTCCCATTCCATTTAACAAAGTACAAAGGTGTTTTTTCCAACATTTACTGGATGATGGATAATCAACTTTTTGCTTCTTCCCCTTATTTCCATTTCCTAATTAATCAGCAGATCTCTTCTTCTCTTGCTTTTCTTTAAAGTCATAAGACTTCGAGAATTACATTTCTATCTTGATAGAAAAAGAGATGATATATTTGTATGATGAGAAGGATTGTGAGACTAATTATTGATGGAGAAATGGTTTCAACCCATAAAAGAAATGATCAATATTACTCCTTGAGTTCTGTATATAATATGCTGCATGCCTCGCTAACCTTGTAATGTTAGCCTCATACTTTGCGACATTCTCATCCTCCTTTTGTCTCAGACTCAGAAATTGCCTTTCCATATCTGCTCGATGGTCATGAAGAATTTATTTTTCTAAGAAAACCTTTTTGAACTCCCTCCATTCCATATTTGATACATTATCAACCTCCTTTGAGTTTTGAATCAATGAACACCATTGATCAGCATCTCCATTGAGGTGGTAAACTTCCATGATAACTTTTTCTCTTTCACTACTCCCCAAGTCATGGAATATTTTCTCTAAGGAATTAATCCATTACTCTGCTACTAGTGGATTTGTAGCCATATTGAATGTTGCTGGTTTTTGCCTCTTGAAGAGATCTAACATTGATCCTCCCCACTGCAGATCAAGGTGCTCCATACGGGAAGGTTATTATTCATAACCTGAGTGAGTTATCCTAGTATGGTGATTAATTCACCAACATGAGTTAGATCACCAGCTCCACTATAATTAGCTTGATCAGGAGGGAAATCCCAACATGGAGTGCATGCATTGACATGGTTTCCATTTCTTCTACTAGATTCCATTTCTAAACAATGGAATACACTAGATTAGTTTATGAATCACAATACAGAAATACAAACTTGTAAAACACTTAACATTAATTGACAAGTTTATGGATATAATCCATAATCATAAAAATGTTTTCTTTGAGGAAGATTATACCCATTAAACCTTCAAAATGGTTTGTAATAAAAATGAGAATTATCCTATGCATATCCCTCGGGAGTGTCATAACCAAGAGTTCCACTAGTCCTATTTTTGTGCAACAGTTCCAGTTCTAGTCTAGCTAAAAGTGGTGTTTTTAGGTTTTACCCCTAGGTACATCTATGCCAGAGCTGCCTCTACCTGCTCGTATCCAGATAGGGATGTATTGCTTGGAAAACTCACAAAATCTCTATAATACCAAAATTCTAGGAAGTTCTTCTATACTAATCCTCAAAGTACATCTTAGGTATATGTGCTCTAATTAGAGTTTATCTAAATCTAGATTCCAAGGATTGTAATAAACTGTATTTGACACCAATTGTAACACCCCAAACCTAGTTACCCAGAGCCGGTGCATTATTACATAACATTGGTGTGATCAGAAAATATCATGGCTCGAAAGACCGATTAGTTTAGTAGACTTGGAATCACTAGATACATTCCTAAAGTTTACATTACATTATAAAGTGAAAAACTACAACAAAATCTTGTCTCAATAGACTGGACTCATATCCCCTCATACTATCCTTGCAGTTCATTAATAAAATACTTATTCACATCCTATGAAAAATAAAACATAGAAAGGGATGAGATCAGATTCTCAGTAAGGATAATAATATAGAGAAAAAATTCATAAATAAGCACAAACATTTAAATCAATGCATAACTAAAACAAAAGCCTTTTAAACGTTAATTTCAACATAATATGGATGAAATAAAATGAAATAATGCCTTCTACTTATTCACATTGATATTCTACTAGTTAAATAATCACATGCAATATCAATAACCACTTTCATAATGATGGAATGCATAATTCTAGACTATCATAACCACATAGTCAAGGCCTTGTGCCAAGACTACAAATAAGATTTTTTCGAGGCCTTGTGCCAAGATGCTAGTTTGTATCATGAGACCTACTGATGCATCGAAGAGCTATAGCGGGCTCCACACATCACTTATTAAGTCCAATGCATTCCTCATATGAACATGTTTAAACATAACATAAACATTCATATTAAAACTAGCATACGAAACGTCAATAATTTATCCATAAACCATGACTGGTGTAAAAATAACACATCCACAGTCAAACATATAAAAAAAACATCCATACTATATGGAAGTTTTTTATCATAATAAATCAACTTCAAATAAGCTTAAAATCCATCAAAGGATGTTGACATAGAAGAGATCACAACTATTGGAGAGAAATATCTATTTTTTTGAAATCATTAAAAAGTCACATGATTATAAAATAATAAATTTACTTTGAAAATATTCTTATAATATTTTCCGGAATTATTAGATGATTTAATAATGAAAGAAAATAGTTGCACCTGTCGTATAAGTTAAAAAATACATTCTTACCTTAATTCTGTCGAAAAGGTTAAAAAGGACCTTGTCTGGAAAATGATGAAAAGATTCTTTTATAAACATCTTCTAAAAGTTCAACAAGGATATAATTGAATTTAACATATATTTTATACAATATTAAGAATTAATTGAAATAAATTATTAAGAAACATGGATGTGGATGATAAAGTTGTCCCAGTAGATAATTACGTATAAAGAACCTCAAATAATGAAGAGATTTTGAGATAAACCATTACCTTGTACTTTTCCTTGGTTGGGAGAAGTTTAACCTCCTGTATAATGGGGAAATAATTTTCATTAAATTATACAAGAATTATATACTTTAATATTATATCACATGGGAACTTTTAACGTTACTTTGTTAATAATATATTTGTATTATCGTCATTTTGGGTGTTAACTTACTCGTTTTCTTTTATATGTTTTGTTACATAAGCCATATTTGTTATGGATAAGTTGTACATTATCCATATCTAGAATGATATCAAGTCCTTAGACATTGTTTTTAATCATCAAATGATAATTATACTTGAATGGATACGATGGGGAATGAATCTCATCGAGTTTATAGAGACGGTAGTCCGTACGTACGCACGAGCGACAATATCATTCTTTTGATATTAAAATAATATATAATTGGAAGTTATATCATATATAAATAATCATTATAATGTTATATTTATTTTTTACTTCAATTACACATCATTGTCATACCAATTCAAATAATAATGTTTTGAATAACAATTACACTACTACGTGGAGACAGTAAGACGTACGTATGCACATATGGTGACATGTCATTCAAAGGATGGATAGAAAACTGAATATGTTCATACCATATTTATAATAACATCAATGTATATATAATATAATGGAGTTATTATTTTAGAATGGAAATATCAAATAATGACTAAGTGGAAGAAGAAAGGAACTTGAAAGAGGGTGGTGAAAACATTACCTCTTCCTCGGGTTCTTCCTTTTGATTTGATCAAAAGGGATCCTTAGGTTGGATATCTAATAAAACTAAGGCCTCTAGGTTGAATTGAGGGAATTTTAGAGAATATTTGGGAAGGGGTTGGCCGAGCCAAAATTCTTTGAAGTTGTTAATTAGAGAGAAGGGGGAGTACCCTTTTATAAGAGGGGTGAGGGGCACCCTAGGAAAAGCTAGAAATATTATTTTACAATAAATTAATATTCGGTTTCTAATGTCTCTAAAGTGGATTATTTAAATTTTGAGGTGAATATAGGTTGAAAACCTCTCAACCTATAGTTTTTAGATAGGTTTGGGTCATTATATTAACTTTATCTTCTTCATTTAACTCTTAGTAAAATAGTTTGACATTTACTATGTCTCATTGTATTTTTATATTATATAGTTAATAAACATACTATATACTTACAAGATACCCCAATGTGGTCCATTAATGATACAACTATTATTATATAAGTCCTTTGGTAAAACATTATATTTTTAGAAATAGAATATCAATTAATAATATAATATTAGTTTTAAAAACTCTTTTATGTCAATTTTGACACTATTTAATAATTGATTTATGATAAAGTAATGAAAACATATTTAATTCGAAACAAATTCATTTATTTAATCCTAAAATGTCATATTAACTGATAAATTTTGTGGATGTCATCAAAATTTTTCAAATTATATTTATTTTAACATTTATAATACCAATTATGTGATTCTTTCATTAATCAGGAAAATAATTCATCATTATTGTGTCATAAATAAATTTAATTACTCAATGTCTAAAAATTATTAATAAAATACCATTATGTAGGAAATATTATTATCTTTATAATGAATATTTATTGTAGAAAATATAACATATATAACCCTATGTAAATTTTTTTTTCTAAAAGGTATATGTTTATGTCATTTTTTGTATTTACTTTAACTTAATTAATATAAAGTGTCATTATCACTTAAAAGTTGCTCTATGGGGTCCCAAAATAGACCCAAAGATTCCCATAGTCGGAAATGTATCAAAAAATAGGTTTAAGAAATTTTTAGGGTAATTTTATATTATTATAATATTATTTCTTACCCTTATTTATCGGATTTACCCTTTAAAAATGGTTAATAAAATATTAACTGAAGAAATTATTCAAAATGAGTAAAAATAAAAGCTACATATTTAAAAAATTTGAGAATATTGATTCTAAATATGGAATTTATTTTTTCTAAATTCAAAACATATAATTGTGGGAAATTAATTTAAAATTAATTCCCGTTGTGAAAACAAAAAGTGTGTTTTTATGAAATAATAACTATAAAAAAATTGGCACTTGCTTATGTCCAGTTTAAATGAGAATTTATTTCCAATGACCAACATTGGATTAAATGGTAAAAATATAATCTAATTATACTTTAAAATCACTCAAATTCATAATTTATCAATATTAATTGTTTTGAATAAAAAAGTTGTTTTTAATTAAAATTTATTAATTTTCACTATTCATCAAAATATGAATGTTATCATAAAAGTACCAAAAAATCACGCTAAGAAAATTTCGATTTTTAGAATCTAAAATTGAATTCCATTTTGAATGTCAAAATTTATAAAATTTCAAAAAGTGGGTATTACTATTCATAACGGCTAGTTTGATTGGTTGTGGTGTGTTAAAACTCGAAGTTGCGTACAACACACGCTACTGTATTATTCATAATGAAGCATACCGTGGAGGATTGGGGTGTTACATCAATATTTTTCATATACGTTGAAATCTTCATCATTCTCCTCTTTAGTAGGTGGACCAGGAATTGAGGAATCTACCACATAATATTTTTGTTCATGGCATGTCACAACTCGAAGGCATCTAAACAACTCAAGGACGTTACTGCTGGGTAAGAGGTTATCTCTATCTAATATTGATCATAGGGATAGTGGGAATAATTAACCTAAAATTTTATTATAAAATTAAAAAGATAATATTTTTAGTACTTTTCTTCATTATAAAAAATGTTATCTATAATAAAATAAATGTTTAAATTTTTTTATTAGATGTCTTAATATTTTATCAATTCTCACTATCCCTCACCATTGAACTCTGAAATTCCAGTATCATTAAAATTCTAGTGGAAAGGATTCCATTACATTTCTTAATCATCTATAATTTGGTCATGAAATGTTTAATAATGTTATTAGGTAGGCGGTCTTGCATACTCTGGAATTTCAACTCCTTGATCTGTTTTGTAGATTACCCTATCCTAAAATCATGACATGGATTTCCACAACGCTTTCCTCTAAATTTGTATTGAAGAGTAATTGTCTATTAAAATCAATGTAATTTAAGTTTATTCAAACCAAAACTCTCATTAAAATTCCTTGATAAAATTATGTGTCCAAACATTGGCCATGTACTACACTTTGTTATTTGGTTTCATTTTTAATCATGTAATGGAAGGAATAGTCTATCGTAATATTTAATTGATGGTTTTAAATTTATTATGTTTTTATTTATATTTTTTTTCACATTTACACATCTTTTTAATATTAAGGGGATGTTACATAATTAATTAACCATGTTGGATGAAACATCTACACATAATTCATTTATTTAATTTATTTCCTTTTACATTAATTCATTTATTCATGTGATCACAGCCTTGCATCTATAAAACAAATAACTACATAGATTGAAATAGTTAATTAATTAAATGACTCATCCATGAACTTTATATAGTGGTTTATTTGTTGATCATACATTAAATCAACCTTTTACCTAGGGTAAATTACTCATATTACGGGGCTTGTCATGAGGTACAACATTTCACCTATCTACGTATGTATCACCTGGGCGAGAATCATTATGGTTCCATCATAAAATACCTCCATGCACCATGGAATGCTCCATTGATTAAAAATATTAATTAGTCACATGTAGTTGAGGGGAAATAAAGCATTGGTAAAAAGGTGTTACATAAATATCCATGGACATGTTGGTCATACATAATAATGGTGGGATGGATGACTTGTAGGCCGTCCTTTAATTTAATTGTAAATAATTTATAACTCATTTAATAAATAAAATTAAATCCTAAAACACATACAAAACACTGGGTCAAGCTCATTAGTGGTCATATATACAACTAATACACAAAACTAAATGGGAATCATTCATTCCTTCATTCATTATTTTATTATTTAAGTTAAACATTCTATCATTAATTAATTAATTAATTCTCATTAATTGTAGGGATTATATGATTGTGTTTAGAGATACCCATCTTTAATGGAAATCATGAAAAATAAATAGTTGAACCATTAATGAAATGTTAATTACAATAAAATAATTTAGGATTTAAAATTCCTTAAACCATTATTTATATTTCAAATACATGAAAATGTGGCAATCAATAAAATAAGGTTTTTAATGATGAAATTGTAAAATTTAATGTACATATAAATTTTTTCCATTAAGGGTAGACTAAATGAGATGTATATGCAGCTATATTCTATGTACCTGAGATACCATATATCTAAGTCACATACATGGGGCTTCAACATTTTAACTTGGTTTGACTACAAGATGTGTACATGCCAGATACACACCTTGTATCTGCATTCTGTGTGTTAGGCTGGCTTGATCAACATAAGGTGTGTAATAAAATTACATTGTGTAACTATTTTCTCCACACATCTATATACAATGAGCATGGGTATACGATGTGCGATCCAGCTACAAACTCTGTATCCTAGTTTTACCAGACAATGACATTCCACTTCCCAGTGGCATCTCTGAAAATTCATCATTTGTTATAAGAAAATTATTATAATTATACATTCAAAAAATAAGATTAATATACACATAACATTTTAATTCAAATTAGATTAATGAAAAAATAACATGAAATGAAAATATAACCACAATTGTTATTAGATCAACAATAAAATAATTTTTTACAAATTTAAAAGGTACTCCACTAATACCCCTTGTTCGTTTTGGGTTTAGTGGAAGTGTGTGGATGTTTTTTTATATAATAAACGTTATTTTAAAAATCATATCCTAAAACCAAGGTGGGGATTCAACACGTTAAAGTTATTAATAATTTATTTAATATTTGATGAAAAAAATATAAGGGCTTAGGAAATTTCGTGGATGGTTTATATTGATCATCTGAAAGGACCCATTCAGATTGCCTTTGTTGTGCTATAATGATCCCATGATAAAGTCACACTAGTTGTGATCGACATGTGATCTTATGATATCTGAGAAACACCACATGACCTCTGGGTACTAGCACGGTGATTAAAATTCCTTCTATTGTTTTTTCATTATCACTCATTCTTTGATCTTTAATAAATCTCTCCTTCACTTCTCTTTATTGAGAGGGATAGAGAATGAGGATTTGAGGGAGGAAAAATTAGGTTCCAAAATTCATTATTCTGAATTTTTGATACTCTACACAATAGACATAATCGTCTATTTAGAGACTTAGTATTTAAGCTATAATATTTTTTAATTTTATAGAGTCCATTAAAAAAAATTTATTACCTTTAATAAGCCTTATTCCTCAAGATAATAATTATATAATTATTATTTTGTGGTGTGAACCAACTACAAAATAAAAAATATTATGCAATGGTCTTGTTAATTCATATTTTTCACCGGATTCAGTCTTGGACCATTCCAAATAAATTACCATTTATTGAAAGACCAAATAAATATATTATTTAAAATCCCAAGAATACATATTTATTAAAATATCCAAAAAATAAAATAATTATTTTATTCACATGACTGCGAAAAAATATTTATTTAATTTATGAGATCAATATAACTTGAATTAAATTATTCCTCATACTTGAGAATACTATTTATTCCACTAATTCGACTCAAATATAATATAATCCAGATTGATTTAGACACTTAGTGTCTGACTCTCAAGGATTATTTCTCGTAGGCAATAGGTGGGCTTTCCAAAAGTCCAAGATTACTATTTAGCAGTGGGTAAAGTCACCCAAGAGAAATAACTTAATGTCATAATGTCGACAATCAAATTGGAATGATCACGGTGTAATATAATTCATTTCTCATAATATCTCATCAAAAAGGTTTCATAACTATGTCACTAATAATTATTCATGAAATTAGTTTCATTGACTATCTGAAATAAAAACATCATTAAACTATGGACATGGAATTTAATGTGACGTTTTTATTCCAATCAAAGGGTTGTGATATCATATTATATAAACATAGAACAAAGTAATTGTTCCGCAACATATTCATTACAAACATGTCACTCATGATGCAACCAACATATCCAAATTCTCAATGAACTGTTGTCATAATGGTTTATGATATACATCTATGTACATGAGTTGTAACATTCATTAATAATAATATTATACATAAGGATCATCACACACACTTGTATATAAGAATTTCTGATGACACCAAAACATGCGTAATTGCTACTGGCAGTTCAGTTCTCATAATCTCACATCATAGAGATTACCGACTGTGAAATTCATAAGAAGAATCCTCGCCATCATATTAGTGCTCACACCTAACAGTCTATATGATATATGTCCCATAATAGCTTTTTATCCAACCACATAACATTATTTGATAATATTATCATAGCACATCACGGTTCTCATCATAGTAAGGAACTTCTATTACCTTAACAAAGCAACAAACAATATAAGAAATTATTACATTAGGGTCATTAAGATAAAAAAAGAGCATGTAATAAGATGTTTTATTAATTTTCAATACATCGAAGATTCATGTAATAAAAGTATAAAGAGTTGGTCCTATAACAAAAACCCCTAATATGTTTCACAACAATTCCCTCTATAACATTTAATTTGGTCAAAACGCATCAATATCTAGAAGTAAGGATATTTCAAAACACAAAACCATTTAGAAGAAGGGTACGAATAATGAAACGTCACCTTGAGAAAAAATAATTATCATTAACCACCTTTTATCCAACCATGTTACAAGATCATCAAAAAATAACACCCCAAACAACTCATCATAATCTTACATATCTTATAAATCTTCCCACTTCCCCCCAATATCCATCCTTACATATCATTTTAAATCACAATCATAATACGAATTCTAGAAACCAGAATTAAAATAGGGATAAAGAATTATAATAAAACAATAACAGTAATAAATAATAAAAGTGGGAAATCAAAGAAGGAGATAATGGGATAGGATATGGATGAAATCAATAATTAGAGGGGTTGAATTAGTTTTGGTAAATTTTAATAATTTTTATATTTTTATCCCTTTCCTTTTTACCTCTATTATTGGTTCTGCTGAATTTGTTCCTTTTTTCTCTCTTCTCACATTTTTTATTTCATGAAGCACATAAAAACACACAACCACACTAATGAAACAATGATAAAAATGATCGCCTATCAATGTGAGACGGATAATCTTTGGTTTGATCTAGATTCATCTATAATCGCACTATTGACTAGATTCATTATGTGATCTTTACACTATAATCTCCCAATAGTGTATGTTTGTGCATCTCATTCTACTTGGTTTTATGAATCATGTACACAAGATCATATCTCATAACAAAATTATGAATATATTGGTAACAAAAATAGATTTTTATACCAATTGATAACTCTAAAATGTTATAGATGTGTTTCATAGTATTTCTCTTCCCATTATTTTAATGTAATAATATCTTGTATGAAATTCCATCTTCTTATTCTGTAGGCATGGAAGTTAAAAAGGACTACTTCACCTTTATAAAAATAGTGAAATAGATGGATGATTCTTTTTATTTTCTTACATGAACTCAATAATATTATAAAATGTGAACTAGGCTATAAAAAACTCTACTTTATTCTATGAAATTCACATGTAACTCACATATTATCATATTTTGTCTTCGTTCTTATTTTTATCCTCTTCTAGTAGTAAGGAAGAAATTTTTTAATCTCCTTACTGTCATTATGTGTGAACTAGTATACACATAAAACACTTCTTCTTATTTTACTTCTTTATTTTATTATATTCTTATTTAGGGAATATAATATGCATAGAATATTCTTTCTTGACATTGAATCACATGATATATCGAAATAATAGTAAATTTATATCTCTTCTCCACATAATTATTTTATTATATATGTAAATAATAGTATCAATTCTCTTATACAGAAAATATTTGAGTTATACAATAATATATATATATATATATATGCAGCAGGATCAGGCTTGTCTTATTTAGTATCATATCATTATGTTACTTGACTCAGCAAATTAGAATTAATAAGATTTTTTATAATTGAAACTAAATAAATTGCAAATTCATATTATCAACTGAATCCAAAAAAACATATAATCTATAAAAACCTCTATAGAAACCAATTTTATTCAAATACAATTATAATTATATACAAAAATGAAAATAAATCATCATGGATGATGTTCAAATCTCTTCCTTATTCTCTATATTCCACAAATCATATCATTTCTCTTCTTCTATCCATAATAAGTTGTATGAATTGAAAAAATTTGAGTAAATATTCATGTATCTTTTATAATTTTGAAAACTCAATTTTTGAATTATAATGATCTCTCCAATATTTTTTTCTAAATTCCATTAGAATTAGGATAATAATTATGATGATATATTTTCATTAAAGATCCCCACACATTGAGTCATATGGATTAATAAACAAGGAAAAGTAAAATATAATAAGACATTAAACTCTCAAAAACCATCAATGTAGTATTTTTCCGTTGAATTCATATACTACTCAAAATCTTATTAACCATTCATGAGATCAAAGTAATATTTTCTATTCATACAACTAACTACAAACAATAACAAATTCATATGTTGAAGGTCATTTGTGCATATTCCTTTATCATTTTTATAATTTTTAAAGATTATAAATTTTTTGAATGATCATATCCTAGAAAAACATCTATATTGTTCAAAAATTCATAGAACCATTTTTAAATTTTTTATATTTTTTTACTGTATTTATAAATTTCTTTCAAATGATCATTACTCTCTTCTATAAATTCCTTGAGATGAGAAATTGAGCATGATTCATTTTTTTATTACATTAAATGGAATCTTAACATTCTAACATGGATGCCGATAAGTTTTTCCGAGGGATGGTTTTTATTATCACCTCAATCTTTCCTCCTCGTTTGCTGGTGACTACCGACTTGTAGTGAGGGTCCATAGTGGTATAGTGCAGAGACTATACCATAATAATCATAGTAGCATAGAGGTGTAGAAAATGTCTAAATTTTAGAAGCATGATATCAACCAATAACATAAATTAATTAATTCAGAATAAATAACAACCATCAGTTTAAATAAACTCTACAATATTCAAAATGATGTAATTATATTACAATAATCAAAGTAGGAAACATGGAAGCAAGAACACATACATGTACATATATCCAATGAACCAAAAAAACCAAAATATTATCATCACATAGAATCATGATTTATAGATCAATAATGTGGTACACATTCCCATGATATAGTCAAACCATGCATCAATTACTAGAAACTTTCCCTTGTCCCTTCCCACATCCATGAAGACTAATCGAGAATCAAATTGAAGCTTGAATAATGTGTGAGATATACATAGTAAGAAACCACCAATGGTATCTACAAGTATCCATCCAATGAATATAATATAATTATTGTGGATAAATAATAAATTTAATGCACTAATATAGACTGTAATGGTGTAGATCTGGTTCCTGAGTGACACGAGGCTGGTACTACAAACATCATCCCATACTGGGAAAAAATATGTACAGATTTTACCATAAAAATATATATATGAATATATATTCATGAATTTATATATATGTTCTATATAGGTTGTGATGTTTATAGTTATGTGTAATCAATTTTAGTGATATCTTGGACCTAAGTCATAACTCATGAATCTATTTATTTTCATTAGAGTCTTATACCGAAGAAAGGGACACCATGCCTGAGTATTAAAAGTCACAAGGGTATCCATAAGCATATATAACAGATGTAAGGGATGAAATTATAGAGAATCATAATTATAAATTACTTTATTCCTGATTATCAAATGTATAGTGGATACCATGCTCGAGTAGCAGATGTGTAATGGGATTTATGCCCATATATCACAAGTATAAGAGACTCTATGCCTAAGTATCACAATTATAAGAGACTCTATACCTAATTATGAAAATTATATGGGAATCCCTACCCATGAATCACAAGATAAGGGATAATATTACCATGTATAACAATTATAAGGGATTACATGCCCATGTACCACAAGTATAAGGTGTTAAGTATGCCTTATAATTATTTCCATTCCATTAAACATGGGCGTAACCATTGATAATACTAAAACATTTGATGTGGTCAAACCACACACTTCCCATTTAATTTCATATTTTCATCACATTTAGGAGTCATGGATAAAACATATAGAATGTGGTTTGTTCACTTAATCATTTATAATATTCCAGATATATTATATATTTACACCTTAGGGAGTGGAAAGGCATGACAGGGCCCAATTCCAATCACGAATAAAGGTATGCTACTTACTTTATATCTAGGCTATCAATTTAAATAAGGGTTAGGTGTATTTTATAGAATATTCATGAAGAATATGGTGTGAAACATTATGATGCATAAAATAATTCATCATGACATAAGGGATAGTTACTAAAAAACCAAACTTATGATTGTAGAGGATATATTGCTCAATATCAACCTACATTTTGGCTTATATAAGAATAAAATGGAATAATATAAGAAAACCCTGAGAATGTCTTTTATGATCTCACACAAAAATAACTCTATCGAAAAAAAAGAAGAATAAAAAATCGATATAACTGAGTAGAGGGATTACAATTGGTGATCAACTACGATGCACTGATTCTGAATCAGAGTTCATATGGAATAACGAGATCAAAGCATAGGATAGGCATAAGATAGCTCTCAATGTGAAGAGGGGAAGGGTTGTTGTCTGAAAAAAAAAGAGTTTTATAATCATAAAAAAAATGAGTTCAAAATAGTATTTTCTTCCAAAAATTAATGAGTCACAAGGTTTGGACACACTGTTGTCCAAACCATGGGCCAACTATGCACCCATATTTTTTCCAAGACACCCCTCACATGGATTGTAGTGAATGTTTAGAAACATTTTGTGAAACTCTTGTGAACCATTTTCTTCATCCTTAAATGGCCTTGATTCATTCTTATATTATTTTATCAAGCTATGTAGACCCCTAAATGTGTACTAAATAACACTACATGGGTTTCCCTAACCATAAAAACTAGGACTCATGGTTTCTTCTAAGAGTGTGGACAAGTTATTGTTTAAAAAATTAGGACCTCAAGCTCTGAGTGAGCCACGAATAGTCATTAATCCATCCATATATGACTTTGAGTGTTTATAATTATAAAACAAAGGATTCCATCCAATATTAGAAGGAGACATACCATGGAAAAAGTAGGTTTCTTACAATATTTCCCCTTTAATGTAATTTGTCCTAGAATTTCCCTTCCAAGGGTGGTAAACCTTAATTTGAGAATAAATCTAGCCACTTAGCACACATTTCAGTCTATTGCTCTAAAATATCATCGTGTAACTAGTCGTACAACCATTACACCCATACTAGTGGAGCAGAATTGCAACAGATACACATTTTGCTCTAATCAAGAATGTGAATGGGGTAATCCTTGAAAGAAACATTAGGCTCCATTTAAAAATCCTTACTATCAAAAGTATGAGACATTTTATCTTGGTATCGATGCAGAAGTAAAACATGGAATATGTCATTCATATAATGATACCTATACGGTAATTTCAACTGATATGGTACCAACATGACTCTCCCTACAACCTAAAAAGCCCTAAAAATGAGTTAAAACCTTTCCTTGCTTCTAAATTATTGATGCACCAGTCTAGGTGAAACATGTATTAAACTATGAATCCCCACAATGAACTGTACTGGTCAATGTCGATGATTAGCATGTTACAACTACCTAAAATAAAGTATAGGAATATTCTTCCTAATAATCTTCCCTTATCTAATATCTCCAGAACAAGACAAGGATCCCGTAGTGCAACCTCTCCTACCTCTAACTATCACTGAGATGAATAGTACAAACTATCGTATAGGGCCTTATAGAAGACATATATGTGATTTATTGGAATTTATTATTTTATTATAACTCAATTATAGGAACATGTTTCAGCCAATAACCTCTAAAATCAAGGAATAATATTCAGATCATTACTTATAAAACAAGTATCATCCATTCTAATTGATTTTCGATCATGGGGTGAAAGGTTGTGCTCAAAAGAACCTCAATGCTCCAATATTTCTGTAACCTCTTCTAGAAGCTTGTCATGAAATTAGAATACCAATCAGAAATGATTGAAAGAGGGACCTATTTTTGTTGTATAATCTCAAAGAAATATAGTATCCCAAGATAATATAATGATAAGGTCTCTAAGATATTTAGTAAATGAGAGACCTTCATGATCCTATCAATGATCACCCATAATGCATCACTGCCTCAGGGAGATCCTAGTAATCTAGACACAAAACTCTTCATGAAATCATGCTATTTCAACTCCAAAATGATAAATGATAATATAAACCTAGAATTCCACTAGTGTTCTTCCTTCAGCTGCTGACAGGTGGTACACTGAGTAATGAAACTAGTTATCTCCCTTTTTATACCGGTCCACTAATATTAAAGAAATAGATCATGATAAATTTTGGTAAATGCGGGGTGTACCACCCAATTAGAAGCATGAGACTCTCATATCAACTCCTCTCATATGTCAATAGGGTCCAAGATGGATCCTTGGTTGTGTAATATCCCATCCTCATCCATGACCCAACTAGGATGGGATTCATTGCCTATAACAATCATCCTTGGGAAAAAGTACTTGGAATCTAATAACTACCTCTTCTTCACTCTCCCTATAATTGAATAATTCACTAACAACGATTCATGTACATACTATCCCTGAATGTCTTAATCATCCAAGTGTAACTTAGAAAATATAGCCATAAGCCTCCATTCATCACTAGCCTCTCAATTTTTCTATGTTCGATTCCTTTGGGTGAAAGTATCCTCCACAACATTAGCATTCCTAGGTGTATAATAAAGAAAAAAAAATTACTTTTATTGAATGTATTCGACACAACTTTTGTGTCTATGGTTAATGTCACACTATTTGAAAATATACTTGAGTATTTTGTGGTTTGTAAACACCACAAAATTCTCCCTCATCATATAATGCATGAAATAGTGGATAGAGGTTTTTCTTGCAAATAGTGTTTCAGAATCAGAACATATAAAAATGGAAAAGGCATGGGCTGCGTGAAAAATCTGATGGTGTGCGCAAAAAACAATTCCAGCGTGAATGATTATGCGCCAGATGAGCATATTTCACACAAAAGGGGTTTTTCACATGGGGTTCTCAAATGCCAATAAATAATAGGTGACCCCCTCATCCCAGAGAGGTTGAAGACTTAGAGTAGATATAAGGTCTGATGTGTGAAAAATGATCATGTAAATGGTCCTGCGTGAAATATTCTGGATCGCGTGGAGAATTCTGGGATGCGTGAAAAATGAAGAGTTGCGTTTAAAAATCCGGGTTACGTGTAATAGATTCAGTTGCGTGAAAAAGGTTGTTGTGGCGTGAAATATTTTTTTCGCGTGAAAAAGTAAATTTTGTGCGCAATAGAAAGGTTTTGCGCACAAAGGGTTGGTGTTGCGTGCAATTGTAAGTGAAGCTTGTCTGCACGTTCTTGTCTTCCGGTTCAGTGGTTCTGTGCATTCTAGTCTATCAATTCCAGAATTAGATGCAAGAAATGTCTCGTGATAAGTAGAGACAAAGGCTTCAATGCAAATATATTGAAGAGACCTTCACGTCTATAAATTGAGTGTGACTTCACCAATGGTAGTGAGCCAGGGGGAGTCAACGGGAGTGACCCAAGGGAAGCAGTGAGCTATCCCTGAACCTTTGTAAAGGCAGTGAGCCTAGGACAGAGTGACTGTTCTCAAACCATTGTAATCCAAAACTAGTGAAGATTATTGGAATTTGGTACAACCGACAAATTGTTAGTGTATGCTCCTTGAACGTAGCCCTTAGCGGTGAACCAAGCAAAAATCGTTATGTCATCTATTTTCATGTGAATGTTTCATTGCTAATTATATTCATCATACAGGTATAAATAGTTCCTACGAACATGGCAACAAGATCCTTGTTTTTAAAAGAAACATTGACACCCTGATTCACCCCTCCCCTCTCAGGCTGTCCTGGGGTCCTATAATAACTCTATCGTTCTGCATAAGGACATAACCAGGTCCTTTCTTATATGAATCACAATAAATAAAAAACCCATCATTCCCCGATGGTAGAGTAAATATAGAAGCATTGACTAATCTTCTCTTTAGTTCTTCAAAAAATTCTTTACACTCTTTTATCCAAATAAATTTTACCCCTTTACATGTGAGCTTTGTTAAAGGGTTAGCCAATAGGGAAAAATTCTGGACAAAACGATGATAATAACCTACTAAAGCCATAAAACTACATACCTCAGTTATATTTGTCGTTGTTTGACATTCAGGGATTTCCTTGGTCATAGAAGGATCAATAGAGATTCCATCCTTAGAGATAATATGGACAATAAAATAGATCTCCTGAAGCCAGAATTCACACTTGCTAAACTTCCCATATAGTTCATGTCTTCTAAGATTCTTTAGGATAATGCGTAAGTGAATTTCATGATCTTCGTATATTTGGAGTATACCAAGATATCATCAATAAATACCACCACAAAATCATCAATATATTACTTGAAAACTCTATTAATTAGATCCATGAAAACAGAGGGTGCATTAGTCAGCCCAAAAGGCATTACTGTAAACTCGTAATGCCCGTACCTGGTTCGAAATACTGTCTTCGGAATGTCTTCCTAATTCACACACAACTGATGGTATCGAGATCGAAGGTCAATATTTGAAAAGTATTGAGCTCCATGTAGTTGATCAAATAAATCATTAATGCGTGGTAGTGGATACTTGTTCTTTATTTTTATAGAATTGATTTCCCAGTAGTCGATAAATAACATCATAGATCCATCTTTCTTCTTAACAAAAAGCATAGGGGCTCCCCATGGAGAAACACTAGGGTGAATAAATCCATTATTACTCAATTCCTCTAGTTCGTTATTTAGTTCAACTAATTCCATAGTGTCCATTTTATACGGGGTCTTCGATATATTCCTTGAACTATGAATTAAATCAATATAAAACTCTATTTCTCATTCTAGAGGATGTATAGGTAAATCTTCCAGAAATACATCTACATATTCGTTCACAATAGTTACATCTTCTATTTGTACATTTCTTTCCACACCCACAGTTATTTCATTTTCTTCCTCCTCGATAATTGAATTTAGTTGAGTTACTGGGGGTGTATCTAGATAAGAATTAGGTGGTGATGATTCTTCTCTAAAGATAATGTGTTCTTTATCATCATCATCAAAAATCATAACCTCCTTCTTCTTATAGTAAATCTTTGCATCACGGTCTGAAAGCTGATCCATACTGAAGATTATATCAAATTCAATCAAGGGTATGGTGATGAGATCTGTAGATAAAGAACATTTATATTCTCTAATGGGAACATATTCACAAAACTTTGTTGAGATGATACATTCCTTAGGAGTTTTAACTGACAACTCCCTTGTTAAATCAAATTGTAAATATCTAATTTTCATAGTAAACATGGAAGATATGAAAACATGTGATAATCCAAAATCAAATAATGCATTCACTAAACTTGAGGAAACCATTAAATTAAATGCCACCATGTCTATAAGAGCTTCTACCTCAGTAGTAGTGATAACATAAGCTTGGCCTTGATCACTTGGCCTTTTCAGAGGTATGTTACCATGAAGCTGAGGACATTCATTTCCATAATGTCCCATCTCCCTGCAATTGTAGAATTGAACATCCGTTGCTTCTTTCATACCCTTGGAATCTCGCGCTTGGTGGCCTTTTTCACCACACTTGTAACAGACTCCCATTCCATTTAAGAAAGTACAAGGGTGTTTTTTCCAACATTTATTGCATGATGGATAATCAACTTTTTGCTTCTTCCCCTTATTTCCATTTCCTGATTGATCAGCAGATTTCTTATTCTCTTTCTTTTCTTTAAATTCATAAGACTTAGAGAATTCAATTTCTATATTGATAGCACATGAGACAATATCTTTGTACGACAAGAAGGATTGTGAGACTAATTATTGATGGAGAAATGGTTTTAACCCATCAAAGAAACGATCAATCTTACCTCTTGAGTTCTGTATATAATCAGCTGCATGCCTCGCTATCCTTGTAATGTTAACCTCATACTTTGCGACATTCTCATCCTCCTTTTGTCTCAGAATCAGAAATTGCCTTTCCATATCTGCTCGATGGTCACGAGGAATTTATTTTTCTAAGAAAACCTTTTTGAACTCCCTCCATTCCATATTTGATACTTTATCAACCTCCTTTTATTTTTGAATCAGTGAACACCATTGATCAGCATCTCCAGTGAGGTGGTAATCTTCCATGATAACTTTTTCTCTTTCACTGCTCCGCAAGTCGTGGAATATTTTCTCTAAGGAATTTATCCATTGCTCTGCTACTAGTGGATTTGTACCCCCATTGAATGTTTCTGGTTGTTGCCTCATGAAGCAATCTAACATTGATCCTCCCCACTGCGGATCAAGGTGCTCTATACGGGAAGGTTATTTTTCATAACCTGAGTGAGTTATCCCAGTATGGTGATTAATTGATCAGCACGAGTTGGATCACCAGCTCCACTATAATTATCTTGAGCAAGAGGGAAATCCCTACATGGAGTGAATTCATTGATATGGTTTCCATTTCTTCCACTAGGTGCCATTTCTAAACAATGGCATAAACTAGATTATTTTATGAATCACAATACATATATACAAACTTGTAAAACACGTAACATGAATTGACAAGTTTATGGATATAATCCATAATCATAAAAATGTTTTCTTTGGGGAAGTATATACCCATAAAACCTTCAAAATGGTCTGTAATGAAAATGAGAATTATCCAATGCATATCCCTTGAGAGTGTCGTAACCAAGAGTTCCACAAGGCCTGTTTTCGTGCAACAGTTCCAGTTCTAATCTAGCTAAAAGTGGGGTTTTTAGGTTTTACCCCTAGGTACATCTGTGCCAGAGCTGCCTCTACTTGCTCGTATCCAGACAGGGGTGTATTTCATGGAAATCTCACAAAATCTCTACAATACCAAAATTCTAGGAAGTTCTTCTATACTAATCCTCAAAGTACATCTTAGGTCTATGTGCTCTAATCAGAGTTTATCTAAATCTAGATTCCAAGGATTGTAATAAACATCATTTGACCCCAACTGTAACACCCCAAACCTAGTTACCCAGAGTCGGTGCATTATTACATAACATTGGCGTGATTAGAAAAAATCATGTCTCGAAAGACCGATTCGTTTAGTAGCCTTGGAATCACTAGATACATTCATAAAGTTTACATTACATTGTAAATGGAAAAACTACAACAAAATCTTGTCTCAATAGACCAGACTCATATCCCCTCATACTATCCCTGCAGTTCATTCATAAAATACTTATTCACATCCTAGGAAAAATAAATCATAGAAAGGGATGATATCAGATGCTCGGTAAGGATAATAATATAGTGAAAAAATTCATAAATAAGCATAAACATTTAAGTCAATGCATAACTAAAACAAAGGCCTTTTAAAAATTAATTTCAGCATAATATGGAAGAAATAAAATGAAATAATGCCTTTTAATTATTCACATTGATATTCTACTAGTTAAATAATCACATGAAATATCAATAACCACTTTCATAATGATGGAATGCATAATTCTAGATTATCATAACCACATAGTCAAGGCCTTGCTCCAAGACTACAAATAAGATTTTTTCAAGGCCTTGTGCCAAGATGCTAGTTTGTATCATTAGATCTACTGATGCATCGAAGAGCTATAGCGGGCTCCACCCATCACTTATTAATTCCAATGCATTCCTCATATGAACATGTTTAAACATAACATAAACATTCGTATTAAAACTAGCATACGAAATGTCAATAATTTATCCATAAACCATGACTGGTGTAAAAATAACACATCCACAGTCAAACATATCAAAAAAACATCCATACTATATGGAAGTTTTTTATCATAATAAATCAACATTAAATAAGCTTAAAATCCATCAAAGGATGTTGACATAGATGACATCACAATTATTATAGAGAAATATCTATTTTTTTGAATTCATTAAAAAGTGAAATGATTATAAAATAATTAATTTACTTTGAAAATATTCTTATAATCTTTTCCGGAATTCTTAGATAATTTTATAATGAAATAAAATAGTTGCACCAGTCGTATAAGTTAAGAAATACGTTCTTACCTTAATTCTATCAAAAAGGTTAAAAAGGACCTTGTTTGGAAAATGATGGAAAGATTCCTTTATAAAAATCTTCTAAAAGGTCAACAAGGATATAAATGAATTTAACATATATTTTATACAATTTTAAGAATGATTTGAAATACATTTTTAAGAAACATGGATGTGGATGATAAAGTTGTCCCAGTAGATAATTACGTATAAACGACCTCAAATAATGAAGAGATTTTGAGATAAACCATTACCTTGTACTTTTCCTTGGTTGGGAGTAGTTTAACCTCCTGTATAATGGTGAAATAATTTTCATTAAATTATACAAGAATTATATACTTTAATATTATATCACATAGGAACTTTTAATGTTGCTTTATTAATAATATCTTTGTATTATCGTCGTTTTGGGTGTTAACTTACTCATTTTCTTTTATATGTTTTGTTACATAAGCCGTATTTGTTATGGATAAGTTGTAATTTATCCATATTCATAATGATATCAAGTCCTTAAACATTGTTTTTAATCATCAAATGATAATTATACTTGAATGGATAAGATGGGGAATAAATCTCATCGAGTTCATGGACACGGTAGTCCGTACGTATGCACGAGCGACAATATCATTCTTTTGATATTAAAATAATATATAATTGGAAGGTATATCATATATAAAGAATCATTATAATGTTATATTTATTTTTTACTTCAATTACACATCATTATCATACCCATCTAAATAATAATGTTTTGAATAACAATTACACCACTACGTGGAGACGGTGAGACGTATGTATGCATGTATGGTGACATGTCATTCAACGGATGGATAGTAAAATGAATATGGTTGTACCATATTTATAATAACATCACAGTATATATAAGATAATGGAGTTATTATTTTATAATGGAAATATCAAAGAAAGAATAAGTGGAAGAAGAATGGAACTTGAAAGTGGGTGGTGAAAACATTACCTCCTCTGCAGGTTCTTCCTTTTGATTTGATCATAAGGGCTCTTTAGGTTGGATTTATGATCAAACTAAGGCCTCTAGGTTGAATTGATGGAATTTGATAGAATATTTGGGCAGGGGTTGGCCGAGCCAAATTTTTTTGAAGTTGTTAATTAGAGAGAAGGGGGAGTACCCTTTTATAAGAGGGGTGAGGGGCACCTTAGGAAAAGCAAGAAATATTATTTTACAATAAATTCATATTCGGTTTCTAATGGCTCCAAAGAGGATTATTTAAAGTTTGAGGTGAATATAGGTTGAAAACCAATCAACCTATAGTTTTTAGATTGGTTTGGGTCACTATATTAACTTTATCATCTTCATTTAACTCTTAGTTAAATAGTTTGATATTTACTATGTCTCATTGTATTTTTATATTATATAGTTAATAAACATACTATATACTTCTAAGATACCCCAATGTGGTCCATTAATGATACAGATATTATTATATAATTCCTTTGGCTGAACCTTATATTTTTAGAAATAGAATATCAATTAATAATATAATATTAGTTTCAAAAACTCCTTTATGTTAATTTTGACACTATTTAATAGTTGATTTATGATAAAGTAATGACAACATTATTAATTCGAAAAAAATTCATTTACGTAATCCTAACAAGTCATATTAACCGATAAATTTGGTGGATGTCATCAAAATTTTCAAATTATACTTATTTTAACATTTATAATACCAATTATGTGATTCTTTCATTAATCAAGAAAATAATTCTTCATTATTGTGTCATAAATAAATTTAATTACTCAATGTCTAAAAATTATAAATAAAATACCATTATGTAGGAAATATTATTATCTTTATAATTAATATTTATTGTAGAAAATATAACATATATAACCCTATGTAAAAAAATTTTTTCTAAAAGGTATATGTTTATGTCATTTTTTGTATTTACTTTAACATAATTAATATAAAGTGTCATTATCACTTAAAAGTTGCTCTATTAGGTCCCAAAATAGACCCAAAGATTCCCGTGGTCGGAAATGTATCAAAAAATATGGTTAAGACATTTTTAGGGTAATTTAATATTATTATAATATTATTTCTTACCCTTATTTACCGGATTTACCCTTTAACAATGGTAAATAAAATATTAACCAAAGAAATTATTCAAAATGTCTAAAAATAAAAACTACATATTTATAAAATTTGTAATTCTTGATTCTAAATATGGAATAAATTTTTTTAAATTCAAAACATAGAATTGGGGGAAATTAATTTAAAATTAATTCTCGTTGTCAAAACAAAAAGCGTGTTTTTAAAAAATAATAACTATAAAAAAATTGGCACTTGCTTATGTCCAGTTTAAATGTGAATTTATTTCCAATGACCAACATTGGATTAAATGGTAAAAATATAATCTAATTATACTTTAAAATCACTCAAATTCATAATTTATCAATATTAATTATTTTGAATAAACAAGTTGTTTTTATTAAAATTTAGTAATTTTCACTATTCATCAATATATAAAAGTTATCAGAAAAGTACCAAAAATTCATGCTAAGATAATTTTGATTTTTAGAATCCAAAATTGAATTCAATTTTGAATATCAAAATTTATAAAATTTCAAAAAGTGGGTATTACTATTCATAACGGCTAGTTTGATTGGTTGTGGTGTGTTAAAACTCGATGTTGCGTACAACACACGCTACTGTATTATTCAAAGAGAAGCATACTGTGGAAGATTGGGGTGTTACATCAATATTTTTCATATACGTTCAACTCTTCATCATTCTCCTATTTAGTAGGTGGACCAGGAATTGAGGAATCTACCACATAATATTTTTGTTCATAGCATATCACAACCCGAAGGCATCTAAACCACTCAAGGACATTACTGCTGGGTAAGAGGTTATCTCTATCCAATATTGATCATAGGGATAGTGGGAATAATTAACCTATAATTTTATTATAAAAATAAAAACATAATATTTTTAGTACTTTTCTTCATTATAAAAAACGTTATCTATAATAAATTAAATGTTTAATTTTTTTTATTAGATGTATTAATATTTTATCAATTCTCAATATCCCTCACCATTGAACTATGAAAGTCTAGTATTATTAACCTTCTAGTGGAAAGTATTCCATTACATTTCTTAATGATCTATAATTTGGTCATGAAATGTTTAATAATGTTATTAGGTAGGCGGTCTTGTATACTCTGGAATTTCAACTCCTTGATCTGTTTTGTAGATTACCGTATCCTAAAATCGTGACATGGATTTCCACAACAATTTCCTCTAAATTTGTATTGAAGAGTAATTTTCTATTAAAATCAATGTAATTTCAGTTTATTCAAACCAAAATTCTCATGAAAAGTCCTTGATAAAAGTATGTGTCCAAACATTGGCCATGTACTACACTTTGTTATTTGGTTTCATTTTTAATCATGTAAGGGAAGGAATAGTCTATCGTAATATTTAATTGATAGGTTTCAATTTATTATATTTTTATTTATATTTTTTTTCAAATTTACATATCTTTTTAATATTAAGGGGATGTTACATAATTAATTAACCATGTTGGATGAAACATCTGCACATAATTCATTTATTTAATTTCTGTCCTTTTACATTAATTCATTTATTCATGTGATTGCAGCCTTGCGTCTATAAAACAAATAACTACATAGATTGAAATAATTAATTAATTAAATGACTCATCCATGAACATTATATAGTGGTTTATTTGTTGATCATACATTAAATCAACCTTTTACCAAGGGTAAATTACTCATATTACAGGTCTTGTCATGAGGTACAACATTTAACCTATCTACATATGTATCACCTGGTCTAGAATCATTATGATTCCATCATAAACTACCTCCATGCAACGTGGAATGCTCCATTGAATTAAAATATTAATTAGTCACATGTAGGTGAGGGGAAATAAAGCATTGGTAAAAAGGTGTTACAGAAATATCCATGGACATGTTGGTCATACATAATAATGGTGGGATGGATGACTTGTAGGCCGTCCTTTAATTTAATTGTAAATAATTTATAACTCATTTAATAAATAAAATTAAAACATAAAACACATACAAAACATTGGGTCAAGCTCATTAGTGGTCATACATACAACGAATACACAAAACTAAATGGGAATCATTCTTTCATTTATTCATTATTTTATTATTTAAGTTAAACATTCTATCATTAATTAATTAATTAATTCTCATTAATTGTAGGGATAATATGATTGTGTTTAGCGATACCCATCTTTAATGGAAATCAAGAAAAATAAATAGTTGAACCATTAATTATATATTAATTACAATAAAATAATTTAGCATCTAAAATTCCTTAAACCATTATTAATATTTCAAATACATGAAAATGTGGAAATCAATAAAATAAGGTTTTTAATGATGAAATTGTAAAATTTAATGTACATTACAATTTTTTCAATTAATGGTAGACTAAATGAGATGTATATGTATCTATATTCCATGTACCTGAGTTACCATATATCTAAGTCACATGCAAGGGGGTTCGACATGTTAACTTGGTTTGACTACAAGATGTGTACATGCCAGATACACACCTTGTATCTTCATTCTGTGTGTTAGGCTGGCTTGATCAACATAAGGTGTGTAATAAAATTACATTGTGTAACTATTTTCTCCACACATCTTTATACAATGAGCATGAGTATACGGTGTGCGATCCAGCTACAAACTCTATAACCTAGTTTTACTAGACAATGACATTCCACATCCCAATGGCATCTCTGGAAATTCATCATTTGTTATAAAAAATATATTATAATTATACATTCAAAAAATAAGATTAATATATACATAACATTTTAATTCACATTAGATTAATGAACAAATAACATGAAATGAAAAAATAATCACAATTGTTATTAGATCAACAATAAAATAATTTTTTACAAATTTAAAAGGTACCCAACTAATACCCTTGTTTGTTTTGGGATTAGTGGAAGTGTGTGGGTGTTTTTTATATAATAAAAATTCTTTTAAAAATCATATCCTGAAACCAAGGTTGGGATTCAACACGTTAATGTTATTAATAATTTATTTAATATTTGATGAAAAAAATATAAGGGCTTAGGAAATTTTGTGGATGGTTTATATTGATCATCGGAAAGGACCCATTCGGATTGCCTTTGTTGTGCTATAATGATCCCATGATAAAGTCACACTAGTTATGATCGACATGTGATCTTATGATCTCCGAGAAACACCACATGATCTCTGGGTAATAGCACAGTGATTAAAATTCCTTCTATTGTTCTTTCATTATCACTCATTCTTTGATCCTTAATAAATATCTCCTTCACTTCTCTTTCTTGAGAGGGATAGAGAATGAGGATTTGAGGGAGGAAGAATTAGGTGCTAAAATTAATTTTTATGAATTTTTGATACTCTACACAATAGACATAATCGTCTATTTAGAGACTTAGGATTTAATCTATAATATTTTTAAATTTTATTGAGTCCATTAAATAAAATTTATTACCTTTAATAAGCCTTATTCATCAAGATAATAATTATATAATTATTATTTTGTGGTGTGAACCAACTACACAATAAAAAATATTATGCAATGGTGTTGTTAATTCATATTTTTTACCGGATTCCGTCTTGGACCATTCCAAATCAATTACCATTTATTGAAAGACCAAATAAATATTTTATTTAAAATCCCAAGAATACATATTTATTAAAATATCCAAAAAATAAAATAAATATTTTATTCACATGACTGCGAAAAAATATTTATTTAATTTATGAGATCAATATAACTTGAATTAAATTATTCCTCATACTTGAGAATACTATTTATTCCACTAATTTGACTCAAATATAATTTAATCCAGATTGATTTAGACACTTTGTGTGTGACACTCTAGGATTATTTCTCGTAGGCAATAGGTGGGCTTGCCAAAAGTCCAAGATTACTATTTAGTAGTGGGTAAAGTCACCCAAGAGAAATAACTCAATGTCATAATGTCGAAAATCACATTGGAATGATCATGGTGTAATATAATTCATTTCTCATAATATCTCATCAAAAAGGATTCATAACTATGTCACTAATAATTATTCATGAAAATAGATTCATTGACTATCTGAAATAAAAACATCATTAAACCATGGACATGGAATTTAATGTGACCGTTTTATTCCAATCAAAGGGTTGTGATATCATATTATATAAACATAGAACAATGTAATTGTTCCTCAACATATTCATTACTAACATTTCACTCATGATGCATCCAACATATCCAACTTCTCCATGAACTATTGTCATAATGGTTTATGATATACATCTATGTACATGAGTTGTAACATGCATTAATAATAATATTATATATAAGGATCATCACACACACTTGTATATAAGAATTTCTGATGACACCAAAACATGCGTAATTTCAACTAGCAGTTTGATTCTCATAATCTCCCATCATAGAGATTACCGACTGTGAAATTCATAAGAAGAATCCTCGTCATCATATTAGTGCTCACACCTAACAGTCTATATGATATATGTCCCATAATAGCTTGTTATCCAACCACATAACATTATTTTAGAATATTATTATAGCACATCAAGGTTCTCATCATAGTAGGGAACTTCTATTACCTTAACAAAGAAAAATACAATATAAGAAATTATTACATTAGGGTCATTAAGATAAAAAAAGAGCATGTAATAAGATGATTTATTAATGTTCAATACATCGAAGATTCATGTAATAAAAGTATAAAGAGTTGGTCCTATAACAAAAACCCATAATATGTTTCACAACAATTCCCTATATAACATTTAATTAGTTCAAAAGGCATCAATATCTAGAAGTAAGGATATTTCAAAACACAAAACCATTTAGAAGAAGGATATGAATCATGAAACGTCACCTTGAGAAAAAATAATTATCATTAACCACCATTTATCCAATCATGATATAAGATCATCAAAAAATAACACCCCAAACAACTCATCATAATCTTATATATCTTATAAATCTTCCCACTGCCCACCAATATCCATCCTTACTAATCTTTTTAAATCACAATCATAATACGAATTCTGGAAACCAGAATTCAAATAGGGATAAAGAATTATAATAAAACAATCACAGTAATAAATAATAAAAGTGGGAAATCAATGAAGGAGATAATGGGACAGGATATGGATAAAATCAATAATGAGATGGGTTGAATTAGTTTCGGTAAATTTTAATCATTTTTATATTTTTTTCCCTTTCCTTTTTACCTCTATTATTGGTTCTGCTGAATTTGTTCTATTTTTTCTCTCTTCTAACATTTTTTATTTCATGAAACACATAAAAACACACAACCACACTAATGAAACAATGATAAAAAGGATAGTCTATCAATGTGAGAGGGATAATCTTTGGTTTGATCTAGATTCATCTATGATCGCACTACTGACTAGATTCATTATGTGATCTTTACACTATAATCTCCCAATAGTGTATGTTTTTGCATCTCATACTACTTGGTTTTCTAAATCATGTACACAAGATCATATATCACAATAAAATTATGAATATATTGGTAACAACAAGAGATTTTTATACCAATTGATAACTCTAAAATGTTATTGATGTGTTTCTTAGTATTTCTCTTCCACTTATTTTAATGTAATAATAGCTTGTATGAAATTCCATCTTCTTATTCTGTAGGAATGGAAGGTAAAAAGGACTACGTCTCCTTTATAAAAATAGTAAAATAGATGTATGATTCTTTTTATTTTCTTACATGAACTCAATAATATTATACAATGTGAACTAGGCTATAAAAACACTACTTTCTTCTAAGAAATTCACATGTAACTCACATATTATCTTATTTTGTCTTCTTTATTATTTTTATCCTCCTCTAGTAATAAGGAAGAAATTTTTTGATCTCCTTACTGTCTTTATGTGTGAACTAATATAAACATAAAACACTTCTTCTTATTTTACTTCCTTATTTTATTATATTTTTATTTAGTGAATATAATATGCATAGAATATTCTTTCTTGACTTTGAATCACATGATATATGGTCATAATAGTAAATTCATGTCTCTTCTCCGCATAATTATTTTATTCTATATGTAAATAATAGTATCAATTCTCTTATAAAGAAAATATTTGAGTTATACTAATATATATATATATATATGCAGCAGGATCAGGCTTGTCTTATTTAGCATCATTTCATTATGTTACTTGACTCACCGAATTGGAATTAATAAGATTTTTTATAATTGAAACTCCATAAATTATAAATTCATATCATCAACCGGATCCAAAAAAACATATAATCAATAAAAACCTCTATAGAAACCATTTTTATTCAAATACAATTATAATTATATACAAACATGAAAATAAATCATCATGGATGTTGTTCGAATCTCTTCCTTATTCTCTATATTCCACAAATCATATCATTTCTCCTCTTCTATCCATAAGAAGTTGTATGAATTGAAAAAATTTGAGTAAATATTCATGTATATTTTATAATTTTGAAAACTCAATTTTTGAATTATAATGATCTCTCAAATATTTTTTTCTAAATTCCACTAGAATCAGGATAATAATTATCATGATATTTTTTCATTAAAGATCCCCACACTTTGAATCATATGGTGTAATAAACAAGGAAAATTAAAATATAATAAGACTTTAAACTCTCAAAAACCATCAAAGTAGTATTTTTCCATTGAATTTATATACTACTCAAAATCTTATTAACCATTCATGAGATCAAAGTCATATTTTCTATTCATACAACTAACTACACACAATAACAAATTCATATGTTGAAGGTCATATGTGCATCTTCCTTCTTCATTTTTATAATTTTTAATGATTCTAAAATTTTTGAATGATCATATCCTAGACAAATATCTATATTGTTCACAAATTCATAGAACCATTTTTATACTTTTGATATTTTTTTACTGTATTTATAAATTTCTTTCAAATGATCATTACTCTCTTCTATAAATTCCTTGGGATGAGAAATAGAGAATGATTCATTTTTTAATTACATTAAATGGAATATTAACATTCTAACATGGATTCTGATAATTTTTTCCCTGAGATGGTTTTTTATCACCTCAATCTTTCCTCCTCATTTGCTGGAGACTACCGACTTGTAGTGAGGGTCCATAGTGGTATATTGCGGAGACTATACCATAATAATCATAGTAGCATAGATGTTTAGTAAATGTATAAATTTTAGAAGAATGATATCAACCAATAACATAAATTAATTCATTCAAAATAAATAACAGCCATCAGTTTAAATAAAGTGTACAATATTCAAAATGATGTAATTTTATTACAATAATCAATGTGGGAAACATGGTAGCAAGAACACATACATGTACATATATCTAATGAACCAAAAAAACCAAAATATTATCATCAGATAGAATCATGATTTATAGATCATTAATGTGCTACACATTCACATGCTATAGTCAAACCAAGCATCAATAACTAGGCACTTTCCCTTGTCCCTTCCCACATTCATGAAGACTAATTGGGAATCAAATTGAATCTTGAATAATGTGTGAGATATACTTAGTAAGAAACCACCAATGGTATCTAGAAGTATACATCAAATGAATATAATAGAATTATTGTGGATAAATAATAAATTTAATGCACTAATATAGATTGTAATAGTGTAGATATGGTTTCTGAATGACATGAGGCTGGTACTACAAACTTCATCCCATGCTGGGAAAAAATATGAACAGATTTTACCATAAAAATATATGTATGAATATATATTCATGAATTTATATCTATGTTCTATATAGGTTGTGATGTTTATAGTTATGTGTATTCAATTTTAGTGATATCTTGGACCTAAGGCATAACTCATGAATCTATTTATTTTCATTTGAGTCTTATACCGAAGAAAGGGACACCATGCCTGAGTATTAAAGGTCACAAGGGTATCCATAAGCACATATAACAGATGCAAGGGATGAAAGTCTAGAGAATCATAATTATAAATGACTTCATTCCTGATTATCAAAAGTATAGGGGATACCCTACTCGAGTAGCAGATGTGTAATGGGCTTTATGCCCATATATCACAAGTATATGAGACTCCATGCCTAAGTATCACAATTATAAGAGACTCTATACCTAATTATAAAAATTATATGTAAATCCCTACCCATGAATCACAAGCTAAGGGATTATATTACCATGTATAACAATTATAAGGGATTACATTCCCATGTACCACAAGTATAAGGTGTTAAATAGGTCTTATAATTATTTTCATTCCATTAAACAAGGGCGTAACCATTGCTAATACTAAAACATTTGACGTGGTCAAACCACACACTTCCCATTTAATTTCCTATTTTCATCACATTTAGAAGTCATGGATAAAACATGTAGAATGTGGTTTGTTCACTTAATCATTTATAATATTCAGGGTAAATTATATATTTACACCTTAAATAGTGGAAAGACATGACAGGGCCCTATTCCAATCATGAATAATGGTACGCTACTTACTTTATATCTAGGCTATCAATTTAAATAAGGGTTAGCTGTATTTTATATAATATTCATGAATAATATGGTGTGAAATATTATGATGCATAAAATAATTCATCATGACATAAGGGATAGTTACTAAAAAACCAAACTTATGCTTGTAGAGGATATATTTCTCAATATCAACCTACATTTTGGATTATATAAGAATAAAATGTAATAATATAAGAAAACCCTGAGAATGTCTTTTATGATCTCACACAAAAATAACTCTATCGACAAAAAAGAAGAATGAAAAATCGATATAAAAGAGTTGAGGGATTACAATTGGTGATCAACTATGATGCACTAATTCTGAATCAGATTTCATATGGAATAACAAGATCAAAACATAGGATAGGAATAAGATAGCTCTCAATGTGAAGTGGGGAAGGGTTGTTGTCCTCTGAAAAAAATGAGTTTTATAATCTTCAAAAAAAATGAGGTCAAAATAGTATTTTCTTCCAAAAAATTAATGAGTCACAAGGTTTGTCCACACTGTTGTCCAAACTGTCGGCCAACTATGCACCCATATTTGTCCCAAGACACCCCTCACATGGATTGTAGTGAATGTTTAGAAACATTTTGTGAATCTCTTGTGAACCATTTTACTCATCCTTAAATGGCCTTGAGTCATTCTTATATTATTTTATCAAGCTATGTAGACCCCTAAATGTGTGCTAAATAACACTACGTGGGTTTCCCTAACCATAAAAACTTGGATTAATGGTTTCTACTAAGAGTGTGGACAAGTTATTGTTTAAAAAATTAGGACCTCAAGCTCTAAGTGATCCACGAATAGTAATTAATCCATCCATATATGACTATGAGTGTTTATAATTATAAAACAAAGGATTCCATCCAATATTAGAAGGATACATACCATGGAAAAAGTAGGTTTCTTACAATATTTCCCCTTTAATGTAATTTGTCCTAGAATTTCCCTTCCAAGGGTGGTAAACCTTCATTTGAGACTAAATCTAGCCACTTAGCACACATTTCAGTCTATTGCTCTAAAATATCATCTTGTACCTAGTCAAACAACCATTACACCCATACTACTGGAGCATAATTGCAACAGATACACATTCTGCTCTGATCAAGAATGTGAATAGGGTACTCCATGAAATAAGCATTAGTCTCCATTTAAAAATACTTACTATCAAAAGTATGAGACGTTTTATCTTGGTATCGATGCAGAAGTAAAACATGGAATATGTCATTCATATAATGATACCTATAAGGTAATTTCAACTGATATGATACCAACTCGACTCTCCCCACAACCTAAAAAGCTCTAAAAATTATTTAAAACATTACCTTCCTTCTAAATTATTGATCCACCAGTCTAGGTGAAACATATATTAAACTATGACTCCCCACAATGAATAGTAGTGGTCAATGGAGACGATTAGCATGTTACATCTACTTAGAATAAACTATAGGAATATTCTTCCTAATAATTTCACCTTATATAATATCTTTAGAACAAGACAAGGATCCAGTAGTGCAACCTCTCCTACCTCTAACTATCACTTGGATGAATAGTACAAACTATCGTATAGGGCCTTATAGAAGACATCTATGTGATTTATTGGAAGTTATTATTTTACTATAACTCAATTATAGGAACATGTTTCAGCCAATAACCTCTAAAATCAAGGAATAATATTCAGATAATTACCTATAAAACAAGTATCATCCATTCTAATTGATTTTCGATCATGGGGTGAAAGGTTGTGCTCAAAAGAACCTCAATGCTCCAATATTTATGTAACCTCTTATAGAAGCTTGTCATGAAATGAGAATACCAATTAGAAATTATTGAATGAGGGACCTTGTTTTTTTTATAATCTCAAAGAAATATGGTATCCCAATATCATATAATGATAAGGTCTCTAAGATATTTAGTAAATGAGAGACCTTCATGAGCGTATCAATGATCACCCATAATGCATCACTGCCTCAAGGAGATCCTAGTAATCCAGACACAAAACTCATCATGAAATCATTCTATTTCCACTCCAAAATGATAAATGATAATATAAACCTATCAGTCCACTAGTGTTCTTCCTTCACCTGCTGACAGGTGGTACACTGAGTAATGAAACTAGTTGTCTCCCTTTTTATACCGGTCCACTAATTTTAAAGAAATAGATCCTAATAAATTTTGGTAAATGCCGGGTGTACCACCCAATTAGAAGAATGAGACTCTCATATCAACTCCTCTCATATGTCTATAGTGACCAAGATGGATCCTTGGTTGTGTAATATCCCATCCTCATCCATGACCCAACTAGGATGTGATTCATTGCCTATAACAATCAACCTTGGGAAAAAGTACTTGGAATCTAATAACTACCTCATCTTCACTCTCCCTATAATTGAATAATTCACTAACAATGATTCATGTACATACTATCCCTGAATGTCTTAATCATCCAGTTGTAACTTAGAAAATATAGCCATAAGCCTCCATTCATCACTATCCTCTCAAATTTTCTATGTTCAATTCCATTGGGTCAATGTATCCTCCACAACATTACCATTTCTAGGTGTATAATAAAGAAAAAAAATACTTTTATTGAATGTATTCAACACACCTTTTGTGTCTATGGTTAATGTCATGCTATTTGAAAATATACTTGAGTATTTTGTGGTTTGTAAACACCACAAAATTCTCCCTCGTCATGTAATGCATCCAACAATATAAGGAATGAAAAAGTTCCACCAAATAGAGACCATGAATCGGGTAATTCAACTCATGAGGTCTCAACTACCAAGACCATTACACAATGACTCAATCATCCTATGTCAGAAAAACTCCTAGCCAGATACCTTGTGCATCACAATATACTATATAGCTTTTTCATGGATAAGTGAAAATCTAGATTGGTGCTGAAGTAAATCAACCTTTAAGCATGTAAAAGGTAGTATCATAGGATTCTAATTATATAAACATCACACCCATTTTATTCAAACCTATGAGAGGTGATTATAGGATATACAAGTCATGTATAAAGTTCCATTAATAACCATCTAGCTCCAAGATACTTTTTATTTCAAAAAATCTCTTATGAAACTCCAAGGTAACTAGAGATCTCACCTTATCTAGGTGAATCAATACTCCAAATTCTAAAATAAGGTGACCCAATAAGTGCGCATTATTGATTAAAAAGTGAAATTTACTAAGCATTGCATATATTTGGTGCTCTCATCGAGTATTAAAAAAATATCAAATTTTTATCTTGGTCATGTTTATTTCAATAATACACTACAATATCATACAAAAAAAATACCACAGATGATTCCAAATATGAGTGGAAAACCCAATTCATCAGATCCATTAAAACAGTTTGCTCATTCATAAGACCAAATGATATAATAAGATTCTCAAAATTACTATAACTATTATGGAACATTGTATGAGGTACGTTAGTAGGTGTAACTCTTACAAGATTATAACCTAACCTCAAATTGATATGGTACAAAATCATTTCACTTTTAAGCTCGTCAAAGAGTTCATCGATATAAGGTAGTGTATACTAGTTCTTAATTTTGTGTCGGTTCTACATATAGTAATTTATAAAATTGTTAGGTTACCATCCACCATCTTGTAGAAAATGATATGTGAACCCCATGGTGAAGCGTTGGTTTTTATAAAATCCCTAGCATCCAAATCCTCTAGAAACCACAGGAGCTTTTGAAACTCAGTAGTAGTTATCCTATAAAGAGTAATGGGTACCAATTCATCTTATAGAACAAGCTCAAAATTAAATTATGCCTCTATCTCAGGAGGTAGTCTGGATAAATATTTAGTGAATAGATCCCTAAAATGATTTCTATAGAAGGGAATTCATCCTAATGTAATACAGAATCCTCTATATAAAGACTAAAATCTAGGATATCACTCCACCTAGACCACAATATTCTATTATATCTATACATTCCTAGACATTCCATCAATCCTTGTGAAGGTAACTTCTACCCTCTAATGATGTAAATGATATCCTACAACAATAGAAATACATATATTTTTGATTGGGGGCCAATCAATCTATCCTGAGAATGAAATTAAATCCTTCAATCTAAAGGACAAAGAGGTCCTATAAGAAATGATAGCTGCCTAAATTAAAGGGGAATTCATTATAACGGAGTACAATCTCTAATCGAATTCCCAATAGAGTATCATGTTTCATCATTCCATAGGAGTAGTGAATATTGAGATTAAGCATTTACACAACATACACAATTAAAAAATATTATTATGTAACCTTATTGGAAAATTAAAGATACTAGAGTAGAGGCTACCAACATTATAACTCTAAATGTTTATGATTTGGTAGCCTAATCCATGTGTATAGGATGCACTGGTTAAATTTTTCCTGATCAATATAACTATACTATAACCTGACTACTATGAGTGGCTCTACACAACTACTGTTGTGTATCTAAAGCCAGGACACCTTGGCCACATCCACCTCATTTGCATGTATGGATAGTGGTATACCATCTTCATTCCTGATGTCGATCTACTGATACTTATATTGATGGGAAAGCAGATATAGAATCTCTCCCACTAGGAAAAGAAAGTAATATCATGAAAAACCAATGAATATTCCCTAGAATACCATTGAGTTGACATTCAATTGGGTCTCCAAAATATTAGGGACTCGTTTTCCTTATATTTTCAAAATACTGAATAACAATTTAATTTTTAGTGGTTGTCGTCTATCTATCGATACTCTCAAATGTTGTCTCAATGAAACGATTTTAGCCACTAGTCGAACCACATCTTTATCTCGGTTCTGAACCACCCTAGCCCACGTCATCATCTTTCCTTACGTTTCATTCAGTATTGAAGTCCTAGTTTAATATTTATAATATGGTGTTTGACATAAAGGTATTTACCTAATATCAGATGTTATATATGATATTATCATCAAAACACCTCATTGATTCCAATGCATCACCAATAATAGTCAGTGAAAACATTGTATCTCCATTAAAAAATAAGAATAGTTCATCATGTACATATTACCCTAATATATATGTATAAATTCACAAATCTAATATTCTATCAACATCTAAGGGTATAAATCTTAATAGAAGAATGTTGGAAAACTATCGTTGGCCATACACTGATGAATATCTACGTTGTTGAAAAATACAACCATTTCTTGGTGGAATAATGAATAGTATATATGGAAATATTCAATCTACTCTTATTAATTTCATTTATGTGCTCAAATATATTCATCATGACCTCTATACTGGACTATACATTCTGATTTCTATCAGCCTCTGAAAACATTGGTGGATGCTACTACTGATATTATTATGTCATCTTTTCTAGAGTAATGGAAATCCATATATCTCCCATAAAATACTTCATAAATCAAAAAAAACCATAATGAAACTAGGATTAATTTCCAAAGTCATGTATAATAACAGGTACCACATGAGTTTCGAATGAAGGTAACATAAGTGGCCAAGCATCCACCACTTCGTGAGAATAGTTATCAGCACCCTCGTAGTGCAAGACTCGAGGACATCAAAGTGTAATTGATCTAAAAATTTAAAGAACACACCTAATATGGAATTTTATAACATCTTCATACATAGACATAAGTATATAATAGGTACAAGACCGTTGAATATAAAAGTCACATCACTATTCCTACTCCTAATGCTAGTTTTGGGTAATGTACAGACCATAATAATGTAATAGATGGTACATACTTACCAATGAAAAGGTCATGTATAAGTCAGGTTCTCTATTATAAGTTAGGATTCATGGTCTTCAGAGTGAAATTTAATATTATAGAGTAAACACCCTTTATGATTCTACTGTAATCCCTATTAAAAATCGACCATTTTAGTTACCAATTAAAATCCATTTAAAATTTTTTTATTTATATAACTACTTTTTAATGGTTGAATTATATATATCATCACTTCTAACATATAAGGGCCCTTATACTTTATAAATTTAAATGTTATGTCCATTTAATCCCATCCAAAAATACATTCCATCCCATGTGACCAATGTTCCATGATTCAACATTCCATAATTAACAACCTTGGGTGTCCGCATAAAACTATATGAGAAAAACTATTATGTTTATGCAGTCACTTTAGGTATCCAATTATGATTTCATTCCCCTATAATAAATGTTAACAAAATTCTATTTATACTATTAAAGTGACTCCAATAAATCCCAAGAAATATAATTAGGGTTATGAACCAATTTTGAATGGCCCAATTCATGACTGGTGAGTCTATAAATTCCTACAATTATGTATGAGTTTAAACATCTTTGAAACACTGGAAAAGGTTAAAATTGAATCTTCAATCATAATTATTACTATCATACATCATGTTCATCACCTAATAGTTAAATAAAATAAACTATAATAAGAGGAATCCAAAATATAAATTCTCATCCTTGGTAATTTAAAATTTCTCTGTACATGGGTTATCTACTCCCAAGCAGAGTGTCATTATCTAATTATGTCACGTCCTATTATACTTTCTACCATCCCAAAATAGTAAGGAAAATAAACCTCTTATAACACTTTATAAAATCCCAACCCATAGGACATTTAGTGGTTCCCTAATCTAGTTCATCACATGGACTCAAGTGCTCTCAACATAAGCCAGAGGCTACCGACTAGTAGAGAAGGTCTGTGGCAGTATAGAGGGGATACAATACCCTCATAATTAAATTAGCATAATGGTGTAGTAAATTTTTAAAAATGGTAAGTATAATATCAACCAATAGAAAAAATTATGTCATACAAAAAAAAAATAATCATCAATATCAATAATAGATACAATATAAAAAATGATGTAATTTATTACCTCTAAACAAATAAGTAAACATGGAATCAAGTACACATGAAAAAAAGTCTATCCAAATAACCAAAAAAGACCAAAATAATATCTCAATATAGCATCACATTCCATATCTTTTTCATGTGCTCCCCACTACCATGCTATAATCAGATCAAGTATCAACAACTTGGAGCATTCTTATCTCCCTATCTACATCTATGAAGTCTTTTTGAGTACCAAATAGATGATCGAATTGGTTGTAAGATATACTCACTAGGATACCAAAAATTAGTTTAGAAGTATCCATCAAATTCATATAATATATGTATTGTGTAGATATGATAATGTTAATGTTATAATATAAACTATAATGGGTTGTTTTTGGTTTCTAAAGGACACCAGACTAACATTGCCTACATTAACCTTGTCAATAAAATTTTAGAATAGATGTCACCATAAACAAATAAATATAATTTTATATGCATGTATGTATATATATGTTCTATATGTTTTATGAATTTTAGAGCCATATTTATACATAAATAGTGCAATACAGGACCTGAGGCATAACATAGGTGTGCAGGTCTAGTAACTAGAGTCTCGTATAGAAGTAAGGGATGTCATTACCGAGTATTATAAGTCATAGTGGTCATTATTCCCATGTATAATATATTTAAGGGACTCCATTCTTAATTATCATAAGTATAAGGGATTCCATGCCTGAATATCACAATTATACGAAACTCTATGCTCTATTATCTCAAGTATATGGGGCTCCATGCCCATGTATCATAAGTATAAGAGACCCCATTACATAGTATCACAATTATAATGGAAGTTCTTCCCATGTGTCAAACAGGCCTTATACTTATTATCATTCCATTAAACAATGGCATAAAAATATTTAATACTAAAACATGTGATGTAGTCATACCACTCACTTACCAGTTAATTTAATATAGTCATCACATTTTGAGTCACGGAAAACTATATAAAAGATGTTTTTATCACCTAAGAATTTCTAATATTAATGTTAAATTCTATAAACATGTATTGAGGGGTAGAAAAAGTCAAGAGGGACCAATCCCAATCATGAATAAAGGGATACTGGGTCTTTATATCAAGTCTATCAATTTAAATGAGGTTTAATTTTATTTTATAAAAAAACATGTGGATAATTAATCATGTGGAATAATGGTGCATCAAATAATGAAATATGAAATGACATATAGTTACTAGATAACCAAATATATGAATGTAGAAGATACCTTATCTAGTATCGACCTTCATTTTGTCCCAGATAAGAAGAAAACAGAATAATGGAAGAATACAATAAGAATAAGGAATATGAACTCACAACAAAAAAAACTATATTGACATAAATAATAATGATGAATGGAGATAATGTAATAAAGATATTATTGGTTTTTATTCAAAATGATAGACAGATTTGGAATCAGATTTTGGATGGAAGAATGTGATCAAGTCGGGGCTAGGCTTGAGAGAGCTCTCAACATGAAGAGGGGAGGGGATTCTACCCACTCGAACAAAGGAATAAATAGGTTTAGATTCTTTTAAAAAAGGAGTAAAAATAGTTTCTTTTACCAAAAATTAAAGAGTTTTACAGTTTGTCTATATAGTTGGCCAAAATATGGGCCAAGCAAGTGCTTATCACTAACCTAAGGCACCCCTCGCATAGCTTGTAGAGCATGGTTATAAAAAAATTCAGAGCCCATTTCCACCCTCTACTTCATCCTTTAATGATATTTTGTCTAATTTATTTGGTTTTAGAAAACTGTGAGGACCGATGAAAGTGTATTGGATCACCATGAAATGTAGTTACAAACCATGTGGTCTAGGATTTATGATTTATACTAACATTGTGGACAATGTATTTCTTCTAGAATTCAGGGATCTAGGCTCTAAAAAATCCATGGTCTCTCCCAAAACCTTAGTTACATGATCATGAATATTTATAAGTATAAATGAGATGATTCAATGAAATATTTAAAGGACATATACCTCATGAAAAATTGAGGTTATTACAACCATGAAAAAAAACTCGACATGTATTAGTGATGCTTAAGGAAGACATGAATAACATAATACCTGATTAAATCT
The DNA here is from genome assembly GCA_963277665.1 of Viscum album. Classification (NCBI taxonomy): domain Eukaryota; kingdom Viridiplantae; phylum Streptophyta; class Magnoliopsida; order Santalales; family Viscaceae; genus Viscum; species Viscum album. The sequence goes on along the minus strand of OY728136.1, from coordinate 1,813,414,882 downwards.
AGATACCACATGTGTTTTATGTTACAAATGGTGTTAATTAAAAATACAACCCATTTCTAAGTGAGTCTCTATATGCATCTACATTATATACAAGTGTACATAATTAATGGATCAATGAAGTCTATTGGAGACAGTGCTCTCTAGTGTAATATACTTCAACATCACACGGGTAGACTAAGCACTAACCCACACTCCTCTGACTCAATGCACCAACACTAACCCATATAGGGGATCTATCTTTCCTATGTAGCTTCTCATGGATGGAAGACCTTTGATCTCGGTTGGGTTTCCCTAGGGGATTCCATGGATACTTAGGGATGTTTGACTATAGTTGATATATTATTGGAAAACACATAAACTTAAATTCCTTTATAAAATTAATAGTTAGTATGAAAAACAGAAAGACCTAGCTTCTGGACTTATTCAACACTTATTTATGAAATTTTAATCTAAAAATTTCATTCAACACAAACAGATGGAACTTCATCAAAACATTTTGCAAATTCTATAAATCATTTTTATAGAGAAATACAATTTTTCATGATAAATTCAATTTCCTATGGAACATTAAATCTTTAAAAAAATCCCTAATTATTTCACCATAACATCCATGTTAGGAACAAATATTTTCATATTTATAATTGGAAGAAACATGAAACCAATACTCTAAGATATGTATTCCAATATATATTTACATAATATAAAAGGGACACTTTCTTAGAGACTCCTTCACAAAATGCTTGGCTTCTCCTTCTAATATTACAAGCACCTCTTATTAACTTTATTTATTATTAAACATATCCAAATAAAGCTTCATGAAGACTTTAATCTCATTTATAATAACTCTAACTCACATAAATTGGGAACAAAAAAATTCCCCTTTGTATATATTATCAATAATACAAAAATAATGTGTTAATTTGTGAACTCCATTCTAAATAATATTCATTTATCTCCACATTTTTTTCTTATCACTCTTCTCATAACAATATATAATTATTCATTTGTCTCCCCATTAATTATAAGAAAAAAATCACATCGAGAGATGATGATATTATTTAATACTATTTTAATGTTCCGTAAACCATTCTAATATTAGTTTACATTATCCATGTTCTATATAGAAAATAAATTGGTTTGATTTAGAGAAAAAAAATTCCCTTATAAAAGAGTATGATGCCAATATAAAATGAATCAAATCACAAACTATCTCAAGGACTACAATATTATTTATCAGGATGGGAAAATTAATTAAAGACATTTGAGATAATGTTTCTCATAATGTATATTGAAATAAATTTAATGTATCCAATTGAATACATATATTTAAAAAAAATTGTACCTTTGAATTTTGTGGATGGTTTCCAATAAATGGATATTGACTTACACCCACTTTAATGTTTCCACAATCTCTGGTTGAAATATGTCTTCACTTGTTCTCTTGGATATTTTTATTCTTGTAAGAAATGGTGGTTATGGTTGATATGGATCCTCCATGTTTTATTTTCCAAATAATTTATTCACTAGTTGTGTATCCATGGGGACTCCATCTTTATGTTCAATTTCAAGGATATTCCCTTGATGTTCCTAGGGGTTTCTACTTCTGTTTTCATCTCCCAATGGAGATTTTTTACTGTTCTTCACCTTATTGTTACTCTATAAAGTAATGTAATTAACATCCTCTATTGGGTAAGGAACTAATTGAATAGAGATGTTACATGAAACATAATTTACCATGTTATTAAAGGGAGATATAATATGGTTGAATTATCCTTTAACTCCTTCAAAACTGATTTATGATGGGTTAGGGTATATTTTTGGATTGTTTGATACCCCATAAAATATTTAAATGGGTCCATCATTTAGGGTTTTTCATTCATCCCTTATTGGTATCTTTTATAGTGATGAGAATTATTCCTCTAAGATGAAATTGTTTAAACAAGTTATTGGAAAACCTGATGGACAGTTTTTCTTTAAGGTTGTTGATTTCCAGCACCAAACTAATTTGTATGGTAATATTAGAATATATGGATACTAATTCATTGTTTTAGGGACTACCTTTCATATATGTTATCAAGATATATTAAACATGACTGTATCCATTAGTTAACTATTCAAGAGAATGGAAAATATAAAACACTATAGAAGGGTGTGTGTATGGTGATTATAATATACCCATCTTAAGACCACTGAAGGGTGTGAAAATCGAAGAGTTATTGACCCTTAGGTATGACTCCACGTACACCAGGGTATTCTGACTAGTAGTGCATGTATAAGGTAATACTTTAGTGTGACTATATCCCCATATCAAAATATATAATAATAGAAAAATAAAAAAATACATCATCCATAGTAACAAAGATTCATAGTACATATAAGAAATAAAAATATCATGCTATATCAAATTAAATAAAACATAAAAACATATAGACACATGGACATACTGGAAAAAAACCACTGACCACACCCTAGGATGGTCATAATACAATAAGAAAAAAATTTAATGAGGGATATACTACATCCCAAAGTCATTCCTCATCCACACTCTGACGTTATCTAATCATGTCAAGCTGAACAATCCAAACTCTGGTCTTTTCCCGACCGATGCTTATGAACAATGAAGTCTTCTCATGTACCCAAGAACCATGGCTACCCAAGTAGGGTTAAAGTACAACTTATTAGGGAACTACTAATTAAGTAATGTATATTAAATATAATTTAGTGTGTATGTTCATGTTATACACGTATAATATAATGAAAATTATTGTGTATAAGTATAAATAAATTTCCACTATTAATACCTAGGTTCTCTCTTGAATCATGGGATAAACCCAACCCCTTTTCAGCCAGTTCAAAATTGTCTCTAAGAACATCAGATAATCATTCAAACTAATATAATTTTGAAATGTGAATTCCTAGAATCATGTCCTAAGAAATCCAATGTGTAATTGGTATAAACTTATTCCTTATAATCATGTGAAATATATTAGTTTATAGCTATATGGATGATTCTCGGGAATTATATAAAAATCACATGTCTGATAATATTTGAAACTATGGTCGGTTATCATGAATTTAGGGCAATACCATGTATCAAGTCTCATATAATAGTTCTAATATTCTTATCTAATCAAGTGTACGTGAATGTCTGACTCAAAAAACTATTTCATAGAATCCTAGGGAAATAGCATATACCTCTATTGATAGATATCAATGTTATGTTCATATAATCTCATTAACAAACTCTTGGGATTAACCTATCGAGACTCCAGTAACATATAATCACATCTAGATCCACGGAGAGTGTCCATGGAATCCAAAATTGATATCATATTTGGATCCCTAAAGCTTCTCCAAGGTATTCCCACTTAGCCTTCCATCATCCAAATACAGGGGTCATACCAGAGGCAATCCAAACCATTCTCAACCACTAAAGATAGATCTTAATAGAACATGCTATGAATACTATTCATCCCAAACACCCCAATATACACATTGTATCCTACCCAAATCAAGTTATCAATATTAATCTCATATTCAATTTGGGTTCTAAGGTGACACATATAATCATCACTCTCCATTTCCCATATACACCCTCTCTGGGGTTATCATCTACTAGGGTTCCCTACGGGGTCTCATACGTCTCATAAAACAAAGAAACCTCATAAGATTATTTTAATGTCAAATCCCTCTTTTGGGTTAACATACATTACTCAGATGGTATAGCATCCCTCGACAATGTTAAAGACTCATTGATATCTCAGTGGCCTCCTCAGAATATATCACTATAATCAATCTTAAGAGATAAGGCTAAAATTCATTCTCAATACCCATGTCATCCTATGGTTGGTATGAACACCCTACCTTCTCATTAATCACCATAAGCTCTACCCACAATGGATGTCACATATTAGTGGGGTACTGATTCCCTCTCCATGGTCATTTTCATTAGTCTAAAGTCTCTAAATCCTTATAAGGTACCCACAAAGAAAATCTTTATATCATCCATCGGAACTCATTACCCCCTATACCTAGATGTAACACTCGAGATTTTTATGAGAAATATTTTGTTTTAATGTTATATAAATAATAAAAGGACTCTTTCACTACACACAACACTATCTTGGCTTGCTTTACACGCAATCACAACCTTCCTCGATAGCTTGCATTGTACGCAATACCGAGTTTCACTAAACAATGAAATGCTATTAAAATATTATTAAAACTAGCTGTTATGAATAGTAATACCAACATTTTGAAATTTTATTTTTCAAAATGGACTTCATTTTTTGATTCGGAATATCGAAATTATCCTAGGGTGAAATTTTGGTATTTTTCTAAAAACATTCCATTTTTGATGAATAGTGAAAACACTCGGTTCCTATTTATAATCCGACATTTTATTTATAAAATTATTTATTTTATTTAAATTCATTTTAGGTCGAAATTGATAAATAATACCTATATATGTTCAAATTAATTAATTGGAATCATTTTATAATAATTTTAGATATATAAAAATTTTATTTAACTTTTCACCGTCTTTTACCCACCTCCTAGGAGAATTTATAAATTCACATAAAACTTAATTTTACCTCTTATATGAGTGGAATTTCGAAAATCCGAGACACACAATTAATATCAAGGACTAAAATGTGGTTCAATGAGATTAAAATAATTTTTGGTGAATAGTAACTTTTTACTTTTTTTAACACGATTGAAAGTAAATAGGGTAATTAATGGTAAAAATGATATTATTATTACCCTAAAGCATGTCCTAATTCTATTGGATAAGTGTAATTAGACCAATAACAACCTTAGGAGTAAAATATGACCATTTAGGTCCACTTGGATTAGATTAGGACATTTAATATTATTTTATTTAAAGAAGAGTTAAAATCAATGTTTAATAACAAAAAAAAATTTAATATAGGGTTATACATAAAATAAATTCAACTATAAATATTCATTAGAAATATAAAATGATTTCCTACATAATGGTATTTTCTTTATAATTTTTAGACATTAGATAATTTAATTTATTTATGACACAATGATGATGCAGTAATTATCTTATTAATGAAATATTAAAATAATTGATGTCATAAATACTCAAATAAATGTAATTTAAGACTTTTTATGAATTACACTAATTTTATAGGTTAATATGACATATTATTATTGATTTAATTAAATTTTTTAGAACTAATCATTTTGTTATGATTTTCACAAAAATCAATTATCAAATAGTGTCAAAATTGACATAAAATAGTTTGTAAAACAAATATTATATTATTAATTGTTATTATATTCATAAAAATCTATGGATTGGCCAAGATACTTATATCATGATAGGTTTATCATTAGTGGACAACTTGGGTGTCTCTTGGATATATATGGAATGTTTATTAACTATATAATATAAAAATACAAAGTGACATGGTAAATGTCAATCTAATTAACTAAGAGTTAAAACTAAATGATAAGGTTGATATAATGAATTAAACTTGTCTAAAACCCATTTGATGAGTGTATTTATTCCCATCCCCACCTTACCTTCTAAGTAAATCAATTTGGAGCTATTAAAAACCTAATATGACTTTATAATAAAATAATATTTTTAGTTTTTTCAAAGGTGCCCCTCTCCTCCCTTATAAAAGGGCACCTCCTCCCACTCTTCCTCACACCACATTGATCCTTAAATCTCAGCCAACAACTTCCAATTTATCTTCTCTACTTCCCTAGAAACATCCTATAGGTCCTATTATTCCACAAATACCATCTTTAGTTCCCTAAGAGGAGGTTAAGAAGAGGCGCTACAAAGAAGAGGTAATGTCCATTACCGATGCTTTCAACGTTATTTCTTCTTCTACTTATTATTAATTGTTTGTTTCATTATTAAGTAATAACATCAGTCTCACTCATATACTTATATGTTAGTATAAGTATGAAACAACCCTTTTTCACCATCTATCCATCCTATGGAAAACAAAATCATTGTGCGTGCGTACGTACGGAATACCGTCTCCACGTCATGGTGTATTCTATTTTGAACCACCACCTTACTTGGATGGGTATAATGGTGTAGAGAATAACTATATATGATTATTTTAAATTTATATTGATTCTTAAATTGTATGCATATGCTTAAATACAATTCCACGATCATGGGAAAGATAGCATCGCTCATGCGTACGTACGTCCTACCGTCTCCACGATGTGATGCGACTCGTTCTACATCATCTTCATTACATAATGATTATATAAACGAATTAAATTAATTAATATGATATATATTACACTAATAACATTATGTAAATGATGTATCTATAACGTAAATAGAAAAATAAGAATTTATTTGACAAAACACACATAAGAACAAAAAGTAATAAACACCCGATTAACAAGTAGCAATGAAATATTACTAATAAGAATCTAATAATATAACCATATATGATATCATAAAAATTATTATTATTCTGTAATAAGTCAATGAAATTATTTAAATCATTATACAGGAGGTTTGGACACTTACGAAGCAAATCAGACCTAAGGTAAGGGAAAATATTACAATCTCAATTTTTATCCGAGATTGTTTATACTTCAGAATTTACAAGGGAATATTTATCATCCACATACATGTTTCCTAAACATATAATATTATTTATATCCTCCTAAAATTTTTTAATCCAATTTTACCCTTAGGTGAGTTTTTAGTAAAATATATGAAAGGAATCTTTTTTCATTTTTCATACAAGGTACTTTTTGACTTTCCTGGCCAAAGTACGAGAAGAATGTTTTTTCAAACTTATACGGCATGAATGGATTTTTTGAACATTATTTTCATGAATATTAATTTACATGTCCTCATGTTTTATTAATCAAATTATTTTAGTTTAAAATTATATGACATTTTAAACAAGGAAAATGTTTTTTAAGTAGAAAGGATATTTTCCTCAAGAATAGAGTTCAAGCATTTTATCAAAATTATTTTCCATCTAAGAAAATATAGGGTTCTATTTCAATCCCTAAATTTACATTTATTTGATTATGTTATGATGGAGTTATTTTTATGATATTGTTTTATCTTATATGGATTATGTTGTGTTGGCATGACGTTTAAGAATCCCATTTTTATTACATAGGTTATGTTATGATGTATGATTTATGATTTTGTGGCACACATAAGAATGGTTTCATTATGGGATCGGTGGGACCTATATCTCCCTCCAATGCATTGGGTAAAGATTTATATCTCATGAGATATACATGGATGGAATAACAAGTTAAACCGGTTTAGTGAAACAGGACTAGAAAGAGGAGTGAACTCGGTTCAGAAATGGACTTTGTCCGCTAAGATAGTCTTGGTAATGAGTATTAACTACTAAAAAATGATTCTCTATGATTATGTGTGTATTCCACAAAGTTTCATGTTTTAATTTATGATTATTGGTATTAGATTTCACTATTATGATTTATCCCATGATTATGAAATTATGATCTCTTTTGCAGGTTAAGATTTCAAAAATGTTATGTTCTTATGAATATGATGTGATTGATATTTCATTTGTTTACCGTTACTGAGCATTTGAGCTCACCCTTTTGTATGTTTTCTTTCCCCTGGTCAGCAAGAATGTTATTAAGTAGGATATGCCAAAAGTGACTCCAGATATGATTAAATAAATGGGAGACAATGTAGATGCTTTATGAACGAGTTGTTTATGTTTCCCAGTTTCTAATGATAGTATACATATACGGTCCTTTCATTGTTTTGTTATATGTTGTAATAAGTGTACATCAATTTTGAATTATTAACAATTTATGTAAAGTATGGGTCGTTATAGTTGGTATCATAGGAAAAGGGGGTAGGAATGAATATGATCCTTGGGAAATCTCACATGTGAGTGTTGGATGAAGCATGGATCTCCGCCCAAGGGCTTCATGAGAAAATGGATGCCACTAGGGATGGTGGTGTGTCCCACCCAGGGGGTGTAGCCTCCCATGGAGTGACCTGATAGGTATCAATTATCATCCACTAGAAGTAATTCCATAACGTTATAGTTGGTATCAGAGGAAAGGTATAGTCAACCTTTGGAAACTAGGATGTGAAAGCCTTAGTAATAACCCTAAGGATATATCTAAGCATAGAACACAATATTAGTGTTTTAGAAATGGCCATGAATAACCTAAGATAAGACCATAAGTGTAAAATTTTATTCTTGATTATGTGGTTTTCCTTTTATAATTAGTATTTCGCACACTATTCTTATTGGTTTTAGTCAATGGCTGGAACCCAAAGAAACCGTGTTAATGCAGAATGCGACAGGGAATGAAATGATTGTCCCCCTGAGCAACCAAACATTATGGGAGCTGGAATGAAAAATCATGTAGCCGTGCTCACACAACATTCTCAAGATATGAATCATGCAGGACTTCCAAATGAGAAAAGTATCAACATTCTATTGAATACTTCATGAGGAAGCGTCCACCCTCATTCAGCGGGTCTACTGATCCATTAGTTGCTGAACAATGGATTAGTACTAATGAAATGATATTTTCAGTTCTTCAATGTTCTGAACATGATAAATTCATCTTATCAGTATATCGTTTGGAAGGTAAAGCTGATCAATGGTGGAATATTATCAAGAATATGAGTCTAAGAGATGAAATTGAGTCCATGGAATGGGACGAGTTCAAGAACTTATTGTTCAATAAGTACTTCACTCGTATTCTTCAAACAAAGATGGAGAAAGAGTTTCTTGAACTAAAGTAAAAGGATGATGAATCTATTGGTACCTATGAAGAAAATTTTACAAGACTTGCGAGGTACGCTTATGGGATTATTATCCAACCTGGGAGTAAGATTGATAGATTCTTTAGTGGCTTAAAACCAAGTCTTCGAAGGGCGTTAGCCATAAGGGACATCAATAGCTACGAGGAAAATGTTTGATGTGATCTCAAAGTTGAGATGGAGATTGGATTAACCCATCAGTCATATGGGTTTAATGAGAAGAGGAAAATGGAATTGAAAGGAAAATCTAAATAACACGCTGAAAAGAAGATGAGTTTTCTGTAGGACCCCGGGACACCCTGAGAGGGGTGGGGTGAATCAGGGTGATAAATTTTTCTTCTTTAAGTTGTGGATCTTGTTCCCACGTTGGTAGGAACTAATTAAACCTGTATGATGGATATGATCAGAAATTAAACATTCACATGCAGAGATAGATGACACAGCTATTTTTACTTGATTCACCACTAAGGGCTACGTCCAAGGAGTATACACCGACTGGTTTCCAGTCGTACCTAAATCCACTATGCTTCAATAACTGAGGATACAAATGATCGGGTACAGACACTCTGTCCCAGGATCATAGCCTTTACAATTGTTCAGGGATAGCTCATTGTGTCCCTCGGGTCACTCCCGTTGACTCCCCCTGGCTCACTGCCATTGGTGAAGTCTCACTCAGTTTATAGACGTGAAGGTCTCTTCAATAGGTGTGCATTGACGTTCTTTGACTCCTGTTCATCATGAGACTTTTCTTGCATCAGGGTTCAGAGTTGATGCTCTTTATAGTTCGATCTTTCTTCTTTAGTGCAATGACTGATTGCACTAGATCCCCTTGTCTTCATTTTCCCGAATCACAATCACTTATGTGATTCCTCAATAAATTATGTTCAACTTACTCGGCATTCGTCAGAATCAATTCACCATGTATACATGAGATCATGCATGTATCATTTAGATTTATTCTTCAATCTCACTTTTCACTGAAAGTATCAGGGAATCTTTAGCTCTTGTGCAGCTCCAGAAAGGCGGGTGTGCTTCAACAATATTTGGCTCTCTTTTTCATGTCTGATGCGCAAGTCTCCATCTGGCGCACAAGTCTTAGGCGTGCAAGTATAACCTGGCATGCAAGTGTCTCCAACGCACCTGCACGACTCTGCCTTCTTGAACTTCAAACCTGTGCGACTCACTTCCTTCCTTTCCCAAATCACATGGGGCGTGCAACCATCAATCGGTGCGCAGCCTCTACTTGCGCGGCTCAATCACCTGCGCGACGAGAGCTCGAACAATCTCTAATTCTTGAGCTCCGTTCCAAATGAGGAGGGGTGTTCTAGTATTTATAGGCAAACTGGACCCCCTGCGCGGCGGCGCGCAAGTCATACATCGGCGCGCAAGTCTCAGCCCCTGCTAGGCACTTGCGCGAACATCTTGAATTTTCCAAATTTGGATCTTCAGATCTCGAAAAACCATAGGCGCGCAAGTTATAATGCATTCAAGGCGTCGGCGCACAAGTCTCTTCCCAGCACATAATTCACCTGCGCGACCTCACCAAAACTTACGCAACCCTTATCACTTTTCCATATTTTGATGCTCTCATCTTCAAAAACATATGGCACGCAAGTTTCCTATCCTCCAAGAGTATGGCGCGCAAGTCCCTTTGCCAAATCACTCTTCTTCATTTGTTGATTTTGAGGCCCTGAAATTTGGCAAACACTGGAAAACGGCGCCACCTTGTATCTGCTCTTTTTTGTACCGCCTCCAGATCATCCATTCCTCTGTCGATGTTCTTCAATCAGACATAGATCGTTGACCACAACTCTTTAACTCGACATGTCACCATGGAATATCCTTTGTCAACAAATTTGTATGTCGTTTTTTTTGCTTTATCGACAAGCACGATCACCTCAACAGCACTTCTTCTTGGTGATCTGTATCCTTTAGCAACTCTTTTGCTTTTCTCACAAACTCCACTATTGTGATATGTATTCTTTGAAGGAACAACATTAGTACCATCATCGTCTATGACAATGTGATGTGCATGGCCATATCATAAGTCAACTCATTAGCACATTGCCTCCTTCATCAACCGTCATGATCAACTTCATGCAAAACATGTGATTCAATCCGTCAAGAAGTCTCTAGCATGGTTGTCATGCAATCATGAGTAATTGCATGGTCTTCATCAAAACCCATGGTTCTTATGCAATAAGGAGGAATTGCATGGTCTTCATCCAAAAACACCATCCTGTTTTAATCATCCTTGGATGGATTGGAATTGCATGGTCTTCATCAAAGCCCATGGTTCTTATGCAATATGGAGGAATTGCATGGTCTTCATCCAAAAACACCATCTTGTTTTAATCATCCTTGGATGGATTACTCCTCACATTATTTATTGTTGTAAACAATGTATCACCTTTGACACATGTTCTTTGAACTTACAATCAGCACAACAATCGTCTGAATCACTACTCCTCTACTTCATCGGAGTACTTCATGGTCTCCTTCATTGTGAGCTTCCATTCCTCCATTTTATTGGAGTACTTCTTGATCTCTTTCATTTTGATATTCCTTTGAAAACTATTGTAAACAAATACAAACCTATACACAAAGTGGTTCCAACTGTCTTCCCCTTTGTATTTTGTTGTCAATACCTTATACATCTTCTGAAATGAATTTGTCAATGTCAAAATGAGAATCTTCTATTCAATCAACTTTTCTTTTCAAACGTTCATTTCACTTTCTCTCCCCCTTATTGACAAGAAATACATAGCACATGTTAGGGAGGGTATCAATCCACACATAAGAAATGTTTCATTAATCATTTCACTCTAAGTCTACTTGAGCAATTCTTGATGTAGAAAACAGGAGGATTTGATTAAGTCAACAAGGCTGCCCATTATCCACAGATCATGATACCAACATGAGATGACAACTCATGTATCTTGTCTTCAAAGGTTTACCACTTTAATTCCAGGTAGAAGAAGATCAACTATGATAGAGAATAATCAACCTAAAACTCCTGCACTCTCATCAGCAAATAGATCAAAAACATTCAAGTGCAATCGGCAGGATAAGTGACCTTGGGGCACTTCCATTCTCTTTATTTCACTGATCAATTCAGTTACTCCCCCATTGTAAAATAATCTTTGATCTGAGTAACCAAGGGATAGTGATTGAGAAATGACATACCTTCTCCATTGGCATGTTCTTCATGAAATTCACAGAGTAACTGATTTTGAGTCCAACTGGAGTTGATATTGATTGAAACAGTGATTATGGAAGCTTCTTCATTCTTCTCCCCCTCAAGGGAAACACTCCTCATAAACTTCATCAAGAGTGATCCTTCATCATCATAATCTTTGAATATCAATTGAAGAATCTACAAAGGATGGAAACTTATTCAACTTGGCTATCAAGAGTTGACAGCATTCACTACTTCTCAGTTTCTCCCCCTGAGAGCATGCTTCACCTTAAATTCCCTGCATTATTAGCACAAATAGAATACACAAATGATTACAGGAAGAAGGTGGTTCCTTCTTGCTTCATCAAGAAGACTTTCTTGGTTGAGGTTCTTTTCTCAACCAAGTTCCTCTGTTCACTCCAGTCTTCATGCCTGCACATTTGAATGTATGTTCTGACATCTGTCGGTGTGGCATGGATCTGTTCACATTCTCTTCTTCTTTTTGTGGAGAATTGTTTTGCTTAGCAACCATCATGAATGATACATTATTACTCCTCTTAAGGACTACTTCTTGATCTGGTATTAAGTTTAGGCAACCTTTTGCAATGTGACCATATTTCTTGCATCTCTCACACAGAACTTATTTGACACGTGTGTTTCTCTTTGTTTGCAATCTCTCCTGCACTGTGTCTTCATCATGTGAAAGTTTTCCTTTTCCTTTGTCACCAGCCTTGGCCTTATCATCTTCAAGTTTTCTTATTCTTTTCAAATCTTCTGGGCAGATTACCAATATGTCATTTGGAACTTTTTTAGCTGGTTTAGGTCTTCCACATGGGTTCATCCGAGATTCATCCCACTTAGTGTTTCTTTTGGATGAATGACCCTTCAATTTCATGGATCTAAAATCCTGGGTCTTCTCAGCTTCCCTACTTGAGATCTTCTTTGGGAAATGTGTGTTCACAACATTCTACTAATTTCTCCACAAGGTATCTCCTTCATTCTTTGACGGCATTAGAGGTCTTCTTTTCTTTTAAACAGTGAAAGCATGTTGATGTGGACATGTGCCTGCATTGTGACCCCTACCGTTGAATACATCACAGATGTTATCAAGAATTCCAAATCTGTTTGTAGTAAACAGATGCTTCTGGACCTGCTGATGTTGCTTCTTTTTCTCCAGCTTCCTTCTCTTTGATATAGGCATTCTCTGTGCTTTTCCATGTACGGGATTATAAAGACAATATAGTGCACAATTCCCAAATCTGTTGTAGCACCAACATTGACCCACAAATCTTTTCTTCTTTGTGTCTTCGGTATTAAGTTGTTGGGCCATCTGCTTAATATTTTGTGCTCTATTTGGGGAACCCACTTCCTCCTTTTTCTTCCCATCCACCCTAGCCATGGTGATAGGTTTCTTCTTCTCACCTTTCCCCATCCATACTTGTTTAGAACTTTTCTTCCCACCTGGATTGATTGTAGGAGTGTATTTAGAAATATGAGTACAAGATGGTTTGGATGGTACCTTCACTTTCTCAGTTCCTTGTGATAGATCAAAGAGTGAAGTCATGATCTTCTTATCACATGTCGGAGGTCTTTTGACAATAGAATCCTCCAGTGATCATTGAGTACCAGAAGTAACTGATTCTTGATGTGGATAATCAAGAGTGGTCATAATCATCTTAACACATATTGGAGGAACTTCAGCTTTAGACTCCTCCAACGAACATTGAGTGCAAGCATCACTCATATCATTCTTTTTTGACGTCTCAATATGTGTGTTCTCAATCTTGTTCAACTGAGCTTCCAATTTTTGACCCACAATATTGAGGATGATCTTCTGATCTTCAATCGTGATCATCTTCTCTTCACCAGTCTTCTTTAATCTTTCAACCTCATCTTCATGCATCTTAACTTTTTTTTGTAACAAAGAGTCAAGTTACCTGAATTTAATGGAAGTTTCTTCCAAAAAAAACTCTTCACTTCATTGCTCTTCTTCAACTCAGCGTCAAGTGCATAAATCCTTTCTTTTAAAGTCATATTGACTTCCTCTTCTTCTTCAAATACTTTCACCCATTTGATGAGCTTCATACTTTCCATAACTTTTCTTTCCAACCCATTTTCCATATTGTCAGCTTCCCTTTCTAATCGATTGATCTCAACCTTCATAGATTTGAATAGGCTACAAATAATAGAAACCCTTTCTTCTGGAATATCATGCAGATATGTTCTGTGTTTTTCTTGAAATCTTGAATTTGGGGTATCATCCTTTTCTATGGATGAGATCTGAGCCACCTGCTTGATACCTTCCAAGACTAATGTTTCTTCATTATTGGAATGGCATGGAGAACAAGACACTGCATCTTCTTTGGATGTGGGGGACTTCTTCATCATCTTCTTCTCTTTATTTTTCCTATTTGTCAAAGTCTTGGTGGATATAGATTTCTGCTCAGAAATGACTGCGTCATTATCAATACTTCTCTTCATTGTTGACTCTAGGAAAGAAACTCAAATCTTCTTCTCAATAGAATTACTGGAGAATATCCAACATACATGAACCTCCCTTTGATACCACTTGTAGGACCCCAGGACACCCTGAGAGGGGAGGGGTGAATCAGGGTGACAACGTTTTCTTCTTTAAGTTGTGGATCTTGCTCCCACGTTGGTAGGAACTACATAAACCTATATGATGGATATGATCAGCAATTAAACATTCACATCCAGAGACAGATGACACATCTATTTTTACTTGGTTCACCACTAAGGGCTACATCCAAGGAGTATATGTTGACAGGTTTCCGGTCGTACCAAAATACACTATGCTTCACTAGCTGCGGATACAAATGTTCGGGTACAGACACTCTGTCCCAGGCTCACTACCTTTACAATTGTTCAGGGATAGCTCACTGCGTCCCTCGGGTCACTCCCGTTGACTCCCCCTGGCTCACTACTATTGGTGAAGTCTCACTCAGTTTATAGACGTGAAGGTATCTTCAATAGGTGTGCATTGAAGTTCTTTGTCTCCTGTTCAGCATGAGACTTTGCTTGCATCAGGGTTAAGAGTTGATTCTCTTTATAGTTTGATCTTTCTTCTTTAGTGCAATGACTGAATGCACTAGATCCCCTTGTCTTTGTTTGCCTGAATCACAATCACTTATGTGATTTCTCAATAAATGATGTTCAGCTTACCCGGCATTCGTCAGAATCAATTCACCATGTATACATGAGATCATGCATGTATCATTTAGATTTATTCTTCAATCTCGCTTTGCACCAAAAGTATCAGGCAATCTTTACCTCTTGTGCAGCTCCAAAATGCGGGTGAGCTTCAATAATATTTGGATATCCTTTTCAAGCCTAGCACGCAAGTCTCCATCTGGCGTGCAAGTCGTAGGCGCGCAAGTATAACCTGGCGCGCAAGTGTCTCTAAAGCACCTGCGCGACTATGCCTTCTTGAACTCCAATCATGTGCGACTCACTTCCTTCCTTGCCCAAATCACCTGGGGCACGCAACCATCAATCGGCGCGCAACCTCTACTTGCGTAGCTCAATCACCTACGCGACGATAACTCGAACAATCTCTAAGTCTTGAGCTTTGTTCGAAATGAGGAGGGGTGGTCCAGTATTTATAGGCAAACGGGACCCCCTGCGCGGTGGCGTGAAAGTCTCAGCCCCTGCTAGGCACGTGCGCGATCAACAACCAAACTTGCGCGAACATCTTGAATTTTCCAAATTTGGATCTTCAGATCTCGAAAAACCATAGGCGCGCAAGTTATAATTCATTCAAGGCGTCGGCGCACAAGTCTCTTCACGGAACATAATTCACCTGCGCGACCTCACCAAAACTTACGCAACCCTTATCACTTTTCCATATTTTGATGCTCTCATCTTCAAAAACATATGGCGCGCAAGTTTCCTATCCTCCAAGAGTATGGCGCGCAAGTCCCTTTGCCAAATCACTATTCTTCATTTGTTGATTTTGAGGCCCTGAAATTTGGCAAACAATGGAAAACGGCGCCACCTTGTATCTGCTCTTTTTTTGTACCGCCTCCAGATCATCCATTCCTCTGTCGATGTTCTTCAATCAGACATAGATCGTTGACCACAACTCTTGAACTCGACATGTCACCATAGAATTTCCTTTGTCCACAAATTTGTATATCATTTTTTTTTTGCTTTTTCGACAAGCACGATCACCTCAATAGCACTTCTTCTTGGTGATCTGTATCCTTCAGCGACTCTTTTGCTTTTATCACAAACTCCTCTATTGTGATATGTATTCTTTGAAGGAACAGCTTTAGTACCATCATCGTCTATGACAATGTGATGTGCATGGCCATTTCATAAGTCAACTCATTGGCACATTTCCTCCTTCATCAACCGTCATGATCAACTTCATGCAAACCATGTGATTCAATCCGTCAAGAAGTCTCTAGCATGGTTCTCACGCAATCATGATTAATTGCATGGTCTTCATAAAAACCCATGGTTCTTATGCAATAAGGAGGAATTGCATGGTCTTTATCCAAAAACAACATCCTATTTTAATCATCCTTGGATGGATTGGAATTGAATGGTCTTCATCAAAGCCCATGGTTGTTATGCAATAAGGAGGAATTGCATGGTCTTCATCCAAAAACACCATCCCGTTTTAATCATCCTTGGATGGATTACTCCTCACATTCTTCATTGTTGTAAACAATGTATCACCTTTGACACATGTTATTTGAACATACAATTAGCACAACAATCGTCTGAATCACTACTCCTCTACTTCATCGGAGTACTTCATGATCTCATTCATTGTGATCTTCCATTCCTCCATTTTATTGGAGTACTTCTTGATCTCTTTCATTTTGATATTCCTTTGACAACTATTGACAACAAATACAAACCTATACAGAAAGTGGTTCCAACATTTTCTCTTATGCTCAAAGTGTGGAAAGAAACATGGAGGGAGTTTTCTTAAAGGGACAAGTAAATGTTTCAAATGTGGAAAATAAGGTCATCAGACATTTTAATGGTGCAATGATGGGAGGAAGATGTCTAGTGATGCGAACAAAGAAAAGGACACACAGAGTGCGCCTCCTACACATCAATGTTACAAGTGCAAGGAAATGGGGAATTATTCTAATCAATTCCCCAATCAAAGGGATGTTGATGATGATCGACGTCAACAATCTCTTAAGGCTAAAGACAAAGGAAATTCACATACAATTTCTATCAGCGATGTGGAGTACGATAACGAAGTGGTAAAAGGTACACTTACCATCCACTCTAAAGTTGAAAATGCTTTATTTGATTCTGGATCCACCCTCTATTTTATTTTTGATGAACTTTCTAAGGGTATCACTGTATTACCACAAAAATTAGATGTTGAGTTTGTTGTGACAACTCCTAATGGCAGAACAGTCGCATCAAAAGTTTATAATTCTTCTCTGATTGATGTTTGTGGGAAAGTGCTTCCTGCAAAACTTGTGATGATTTCTATAGTATAATTTGATGTTATTCTTGGAATTTATTGGATTACTTTATATGGAGCTCATATCAATTTCCAAAGAAGGGAAGTCACACTTCATATTCTAGATCAATCTATAATCATCTATCAATGAAAGGATGAACATATCCTTCCAGAAGAAATTTTTTCCATCTTATGGGTCTTGATTCCACTAAATTAAGGTTATTTATCTCAAATGGTTGGTGATAAACTCACGATTAATAATATTCCCATTGTATGGGAGTTTTATGATGTCTTTCCGGATGAATTTCTTGGTCATCCACCAAATCGTGAAGTTGAGTTTTCAATAGAACTCATACCGGGTTCTTTACCTATTTCAATGACACCTTATAGAATGGCCCCAATTGAGTTACAGGAATTGAAGAAGCAACTCCAAGAGAATCTTGATAAAGGATTCATACGCCCTAGTGTGTCACCTTGTGGAGCACATGTTCTATTTGTTAGGAAGAAAGATGGATCAATGGGACTCTGCATTGATTATCGAGAACATAACAAGATCACGAAGAAGAGCAAATATCCCCTCTCGCGCTTTGATGACTTATTTGACCAACTATGCGGAGGTCAATACTTTTCCAAGATTGATCTTTGTTCATGGAATCATAAATTAATTGTAAAAATGGAGGATATACCAAAGTCGGCTTTCCGTACAAGGTATGGACACTATGAATTTATAGTGATTCCATTTGGACTTACTAATTCCCCTTCTATCTTCATGGATCTGATGAATATAGTCTTAAGTGACTATCTTGATTAGTTTTTGGTTGTCTTTATAGATGTTGTTCTTGTTTATTCAAAGAGCAAGGAAGAACATGAAGATCATTTGATAATTGTATTGAAGACCCTGAGAAAGGAGAAGCTTTATGCCTAATTTACCAAGTGTGAATTTTGGCTTAAAAAAGTTGCATTTTTAGGTCACATAATCTCAAAAGAGGGGATATCTGTGGATCTAGAAAAAATAGAGGTTATCGTAAGATGGTCGAGACCAACAACAGTAACTGAGATCCGATGTTTTCTTGGTTTGGCTGGATATTATTGATGTTTTGTGAAAGATTTTTCATGATTATCTAAACCACCCACCAAATTGACTCGGAAAGGAGTTAAGTTTGTTTGGACAGAGGAATGTGAAGAGAATTTCATGGAGTTAAAAAGAAGGTTATCCAGTGCACCTGTGCTCACACAGCCTTGTAGTGGAGAAAGGTTTGTGATCTACAGTGATGCATCCAAGAAGGGATTGGGGTGTTTTCTCATGAAAAACGATATGGTCATAGCTTATGCCTCACAATAGTTGAAAATACATGAGCAAAATTACCCAACTCATGATTTGGAGTTAGCTGTGGTAATCTTTGCAATAACGATTTGGAGGCATTATCTTTATGGAGAAATGTGTGAAATTTATATTGATCATAAAATTTTAAAGTATATTTTCCCACAAAACGAGCTAAATATGCGACAAAGAAGGTGGTTGGAGCTGATTAAGGATTACGACTTCTCAATTCATTACCACCCTGGGAAAGAAAACAAGGTGGAAGATGTATTAAGTCGACAAGACCATGCCAGATTATCCATGATGAGTATCACAAAAGATCCAATATTTATGGATTTACAAAGGATGGATCTTGGAATTATAATGGAAGGGGAAAATTGTATCTTTCCCAAATTAATGTTCAACCATCTAAACATGTGAAGATTAAAGACGCACAGAAATAAGATGTAGAGTTACAAAAGAAGGTGAGAAAGGTTCCTGAATTCAACCTTGATTATGATTGGATAATAAGGTTCATGAATCGGGTTTGTGTTCCTCCCATACCAGAATTAAAGAAGGAGCTGCTGGATGAGGCTCATAGTTCATCATTCTCTAATCATCCTAGAAGCACGAAGATGTATAGGGACCTGAATGAGTACTTCTGGTGGGATGGCATGAAAAGAGATGTTGCTGAATATGTCTCTCGATGCTTGGTTTGTCAGCAAGTTAAAGGTGAGAGACAAAAGTCTAAGGAGATGTTACAACCATTACCCATACCTAAATGGAAATGGGAAAACATCACTATGGACTTTGTCACTAGACTTCCAAAAACATGCAAATGTAATAATGCTATCTATGTCATAGTTGATCATCATACAAAGTTGGCACACTTCACTGCTGTTAGAGAGGATTTCTCTCTGGATCAGCTTGCTAGGATATATGTAAAATAAGTGGTATGATTGGATGGAGTACCACTTTCCATCATATCGGATTGGGATCCGAGGATTACCTCAATGTTTTGGAGAAGTCTTCAGTATACTTTGGATATAGAGTTGAGTTTCACAACTGCATATCATCCTCAGACAGATGGTCAGTCTGAGAGGACAATTCAAACTCTAGAAGATATGTTGAGAGCCTGCTCTATGGATTTCAAAGGTGGTTGGGATCAACACCTACCTTTGGTGGAATTTTCTTATAATAATAGCATTCACTCCAGTATTCAGATGGCTCCTAATGAAGCTCTCTAAGGAAAGAAATGCAGGACTCCAACTTGCTGGGATGAAGTTGGGGAAAGAAATCTATTAGGACCTGATCTTGTTGATGAGATGGCATAAAAGGTCCAATCTATTCAACAACACATAAGAGCAGCTCAGTGTTGACAAAAAAGTTATGCTGACAACTGAATAAAAAACCTAGAGTTTGAAGTGGGTGATAAAGTGTTCTTACGAATATCTCCTGGGAAGAGAGTAATGAGATTTGGAAAGAAGGGAAAGTTGATCCCTAGGTATATCGGTCCTTTCGAAATAATGGATCGTGTTGGGAAGGTATCTTACCAATTGGCGCTCTCACCAAATCTCTCTTGAGGTCATGATATATTCCATGTATCTCTCCTAAGAATGTACATACCTGATCCTTCACATGTACTTAGCTTAGAAGTTGTAACGATGGAGCAAGATCTTTCTTGTGAAGAACAGCCAATAGAGATTATGGATCATAGGGAATACGGAACAAGACCACTCACTTGGTGACCGTTTTATAGAGGAACCACCAATTAGAAGAAGCTACATTGGGGCCTGAGGAAATGATGAGGGAGAGGTATCCTCCTCTGTTTGCTACAGTGTGACGAATTTCGAGGGCGAAATTCATTTTAAGGGGGGTAGAATATAACACCCGAGATTTTTATGAGAAATATTTTGTTTTTATGTTATATAAATCATCAAAGGTATCTTTCACTACACACAGCACTAGTTTGGCTTTCTTTATACGCAATCGCGACCTTCCTCGACAGCTTGCGTTGTACGCAATACCGAGTTTCTCTAAACAATGATATGCTATAAAAATATTATTAAAACTAACTATTATGAATAGTAATACCCACTTATAGAAATTTTATTTTTCAAAACGGACTTCATTTTTGGATTCGGAATATTGAAATTAACCTCGGGTGAAATTTTGGTATTTTTCTGAAAACTTTCAATTTTTGATGAATAGTGAAAACACTGGGTTACTATTTAAAAATCGACTTTTTATTTAAATAATTATTTATTTTATTTAAATTTATTTTAGGTAAAAATTGATACATAATACCTATATAAGTTCAATGTAATTCATTGGAGTCATTTTATAGTAATTCTAAATATATAATTATTTTATTGAACTTTTCACCGTCTTTTACCGACCTCATAAGAGAATTTGCAAATTCACATAAAACATAATTTTACAACTTATGTGAGTGGAATTTTTAAAATCTGAGAGACATGGTTAATATCAAGGACTAAAATGTGGTTCAATGTGATGAAAATAATTTTTGCTGAATAGTAACTTTTTAACTTTTTTTACCACAGTTAAAAGTAAATAGGGCAATTAAGGGAAAAAATGATATTATTATTAACCTAAAATTGTCCTAATTCTATTGGATAAGTTTAATTCGACCAAAAACAACCTTAGGAATAAAAATATGACCATTTAGGTCCACTTGGATTAGATTAGGTCATTTAATATTATTTTATTTAAAGAAGAGTTAAAATCAATGTTTAATAACTAAAACATTTTTAATATAAGGTTATACATAATATAAATTCGACTATAAATATTAATTATAAAGATAAAATGATTTCCTACATAATGGTTGTTCATTTATAATTTTTAGACGTTAGATAATTTAATTTATTTATGACACAATGATGATGTAGTAATTATCTTATTAATGAAATATTAACATAATTGATGATATAAATACTCCAATAAATGTAATTTAAGTCTTTTTATGAATTCCACTAATTTTCTAGTTTAAAAAGACATATTAGTATTGATTTAATTAACATTATTCTATCTAATCATGCTGTTATGAGTTTCACAAAAATCAATTACAAAATAGTGTCAAAATTGACAAAAAATAGTTTTTAAAACAAATATTATATTATTAATTGTTATTATATTCCTAAAAATATATGGATCGGCCATGATACATATATCATGATAGGTGTATCATTAATGGACCACTTGGGGGTATCATGTATGTATATGGAATGTTTATTAACTATATAATATAAAAATACTAAGTGACATGTTAAATGTCAATCTAATTAACTAAGAGTTAAAACTAAATGATAAGGTAAATATAATGACCTAAACTTTTCTAAAACCAATTGGCTGAGATTATTTCGACCCATACCCACCTTATATTCGAAATAAATCAATTTTGATCTATTAAAAACTGAATATGACTTTATAATAAAATAATATTTTTAGTTTTTTCAACGGTGCCTCTCTCCTCCCTTATATAAGGGAACCACATCCATCTCTTCCTCGCACCACTTTGATCCTTCATGATCAGTAAACCCCTGCCAATTTCACTTCTCCACTTCCCTAGAAACATCCCAGAGGTCCTGGTATATTTCGAAGACCATCTTTAGTGCCCTAAGAAGAGGTTAAGAAGAGGCTCTTCAAGAAAGAGGTAATGTCCGTTACTGATTCTTTCAAATTTATTTCTTATTCTACTTCTTCTTCTTTAGTTGTTTAATTATTAAGTAATAAAATCAGTATAACTAATATACTTATATGTTATTATAAGTATAAAACAACCCTTTTTCACCTTCTGTCCATCCTATGGAAAACAAAATCACCGTGTGTGCGTACGTACGGAATACCGTCTCCACACCGTGGTGTAATCTATTTTCCACCACCACCTTACATGGATGGGTATAATGGTGTATAGAATAACTATATATGATTATTGTAAATTGAAAATTATTCTGAAATATTATACATACACTTCAATACAAATCCATGATCATGGGAACGATATCATTGCTCATGCGTACGTGCGGCGTACCGTCTCCACGATGTGATGCGACTCATTCTACATGATCTTAATTACATAATGATTATATAAATGAATTGAATGAATTAATATGATATATATTACACTAATAAAATTCTGGAAATGAGGAATCTATAACCTAAAGATAAAAATAAGAATTTATTCGACAAAACAAGCATTAGAACAAAAATTAATAAACACCTGAATAACAAGTAGCAATGAAATATTAATAATAAGAAGCTAAGAATATGACAATATATGATATCATAACATTGATTATGATTCTTTAATAAGTCAATGACATTATTTAAATCATTATATTGGAGGTTTGGACACATACGAAGAAAATCGGACCTAAGGTGAGGGAAAATATCACAATCTCAATTTTTATCTAAGATTGATTATACTTCAGAATTTACTGGGGAATATTTATCATCCACATCCATGTTTCCTCAATATATAATATTTTTATATCCTCCTACAATTTTTTAAATCCAATTTTACCCTTCGGTGAGTTTTTAGTAAAATATATGAAAGAAATCTTTTGTCGTTTTTCGTATGAGGTACTTTTTGACTTTTCCTGCCAAAGTACGAGAAGAATGTTTTTTTAACATATACGGCATGAATGGAATTTTAGAACATTATTTCCATGAAGCTTACTTTACAAGTTTTCAAGTTTATTTTTAATCAAATTATTTTAGATTAAAATTATATGACATTTTAAACAATGAAAATGTTTTTTGAAGTAGAAATGATATTTTCCTCAAGAATGGAGTTTAAGCGTTTTATCAAAATTATTTTCCATCAAATATAATATAGGGTTATGTTTCTATCCCTATTTTTACATTGATTTGATTATGTTATGATGGAATTATTTTTATGAATTCTTTTTATCATATATGGATTATGTTATGTTGGCATGATGTTTTTAAGAATCCCATTTTTATTACATGGGTTATGTTATGATGTTTGATTTATGATTTTGTGGCACACATAAGAATGGTTCAATTATGAGAGGGTTGGGACCTATATGTCCCTACAATGCATTGGGTAAGGATTTATATCTCATGAGATAGACATGGCAGGAATGGAAGGTTAAACCGATTCAGTAAAATAGGACTAAAACTAGGAGTGAACTCGGTTTAGAAATGGACTTTGTCTGCTAAGATAATCTTGGCAATGAGTCTTGACTACTAAAAATGATTCTCTATGATTATGTTTGTATTCCACAAAGTTTCATGTTTTATGTTATGATTTTTGGGATTACATTTCACTAATATGATTTATCCCATGATTATGAAATTATGACCTCTTTTACAGGTTAAGATTTCCAAAATGTTACGTTCTTATGAATATGATATGATTGATATTTCTTTTATTTACCCTTACAGAGTATATGAGATCTCCCTTTTGTATGTTTTCATTCCCCAGGTTTAGAAGAAGGTTATTAAGTAGGATATTCCAAAAGGGACTCTAGATATGATGAAATAAATGGGCGACAATGTAGATGCATTATGAACCAGTTTTTTATGTTTCCCAGTTTCTAAATACACTATACCTATAAGGTACTTTCATGGTTTTGTTATATGTTGTAATAATTGTACATAAATTTTGAAGTATTAATAATGTATGTAATGTATGGGTCGTTATACTATAAGTCACTAAGTGTACCTATCATTGGGCCTACAATGTCCCTCTTATTCTTTTTTAATTTAATTTCCACCCCTCAGGGTCCAAGTGTCTCAACAAATATAATTTCAATTAAGGCCTCAACCATCAATAGTCGAGGAAATAAAAATAATGCCCAAGGGTAATTCATGGCCCTTATAACATTGTTCGATCAATATAGAACCACATTTTAAATTAAACAAAATGTTAATCACCCTCAGTGGAAAAACCACATATCACATGCAATAAAAATAAATCATAATACCATAGGGCATGTATGGAGGACTGCCTACCTCAAACAAGTTGTTTTTATTTTTAATTCACTACCTTGATTAACTATTTAGGATTTTCTAAGATTATCAATCCATGACTTGTTAGTGTTTGGTAGTAACCTATATGATAATATCAAAAATAAATAATTAATTTTAATTAAACTATAATTAATTAATCAACTAAAATTAATTTTAAATAATTTCAATTAATTATAAAATTCAATTAAATTTTTTATAAATGTTGAATTAATCATTTGGAAACCATATCACACTAAAACAATGACTAGATACACATAAAAGGTCAATGGAATACCCTTTATGTCATTTTTTAAAAAATATGTAGAAATTAAAAGAAAGAAAATAACCGAATTCATTTAATTAAATCCAAAATCTTATAAAATAACTATGGTGACATGCCTTTTTTAAAAACATGTAATGAAGTTTAGATATTATCTCAGCACATCCTCTTTGCGAGCTATCTAAAAGCCTCATAAAAATTGGAGATTACACTATAGTCTAGTTGAATTGGAACCAACCCCCTAAACACGGGATCCAAGAGGAAGGAAAAAGTAAAAAGTTGGGGTAAATCAACAAAAAAATCAAAACATTCCGTTAAAGTTTCCTCAAACCAAGTGGAATAAAAGGAGATAAGGGGTATCATCTCGTTGTTGAATGCATATGACAAAGATAAAAAATAGGCGGAGAGGCTTAAAATATTGAAGTGTAAAGGTTCATATTTTTTTACTTTTAATGAGACACATAGATTTCTCTTACGGATTTCTAAACCATGTGCTAAATATGAGGTATAAACTATCTAAGTACAACCTCTCTCATGGTTAGGCCACATGGTTTACTAACCCATTCACCAACAATGAAAATTGGGATGTCATTAGTTTTTAACATTTCACACATTTCTTCACAAACCATATGATAACTATGTTCTATGCCTCATGTCAAATCCACTCTTCATGGTTTACCTATTAATCCACAAGGTTTTCCCAAAACTATGTTCATCAACCATAATCTATACAATTTTAACTAGAAATCCCCTTACAATTAATGTTTTTCATGATTTACCATAAACATTTCACACTAAACAGTTCAACCTAAGAATATTCTTATAAAAACTATAGAAATTAAACCCAAATCTCCCAAGAAAAGCCTGAGCACCTGAGGAACCTCTTAGGCCAAAACTCATATTCAAAAAATCATATTAGGATGATCAAACCCTCAAATTATTTATATAAATCTCAATTCTAAAAATAAATCATCCACAAAATTAAAACATTACATTCTCACTGAATTACATAACACTAACAAATTTATAGGGTTTTAAAACCTCCCAACCTTAACATTTTACATCCCCAAGAAGACTCATCAACCATTCAACCAACAACCATAGCGTACTCTGGTCATTGATTTATCACCAACTAACTACATTATATATTTTGATTCCTAGCATGCTCCTACTAAATGGATCCAAACCTGAGGTGAGCCATTCCATTAAAATTGATCCACTTCTTATAACCGTCATAGAAACACTGAAATGATACCTTCTCATGTGAAACTATCCAGAGACACCATAGTGTTTTTGATAAATTTATTATCCGAATCAAGGTGTTATACATCGTATACTCTACTCATACTATCCAATTTAATTCTATATTACTCTCCACCATCATAATTTCCCAATGAAACACATTTAAAATGATCCAATGACCATCTCAGTGAAGTTTCCAACTCACTACACACAAATATGTAATAAAATAATTGTTGAAATCTAGTACTTTCTATCGTATTAAATTCCTAACTGAATCATAAAAGTATTTAATGAAATTGCCTAGGGAATGTATATGTCATATTTTTTTTCAAAATTCACATGTAATTATCAAATAATAGTATTCATACCTAATATGATGTATTTAATTTAGTTTTCAACCCAACACATCCAATCTCATTGAAAACCACCATTCAGACCACCTCTTCCAAACAGTCCCCCCAAATTCTTCACCACACAAACCAATTCATTGTCTTATTACCTCGTAATCATGATTCGTTGACACTTAATTGTATAATAATATCATCTAATCATATTTTACTACAATACAAACTAGACATACAATGCAATTGCAAGATCATATCTCCAACCAACTAAAACGGCTTCAATGCTCTCACCCAAACACCACAGCCTCATCAATTGAAATCATTCCCAAATCAAGTCAAAATCATTTAGAGATTAGTGATAATACACAAACTCCATACAATACCACATCTAAAAATAAAATATTATATTAATAATGGAACTAGATACAATAATATTTGTCAATTCATTAATTTACCAATGCTAATATGATTGTCCAATGACCAGTCCTAATTCACCAACATCCCTACCCATATGAGGTCATTCAACCAATGTTAATTCTAATTTCCATTAACACATGTAATGATGGACATGATCATCCCACTCATAACGGAATTCCATCATGAATCCTTCAATTGTTATCAATTCCTACCCCATAAGAACATCACCCTCACCCTCCGATGAATTCAATAAATAATGACGGTCACATCACCCAATATCCTATAGAGAAATATCCACTATATATATTTCTATATACTTCCCCTTGATCAAAACCTCAATAGGTTCTATTACCACGTGTGTTTTTCTCCTCCTAATACAAATCATCCCTCTTATCAATACCTAACTAGGATCAATATGAAACAGTCCTTTCACCCTGCCTAATCCATTTATGATGTCTCATTTTCCCTGGATGGATATTTCCCACTATAATTAAACATCATAGATCTAATACCCAAGAGTTTCATCATTTCCATCGGTCATCATCTCACACCTTATGCTTACTAATTAATTAGTGATATCAATCATAAACAATCAGGTGTATGTTATATGAATATTATATACCAAAATTTATTCATGAACAATTCCTTTTTATATCAGTCTAAGAGACATATTCTAGTAACTGGAATCTCTCAAAGGGGACAAGATCAAAAAATAAAATAACTCATAAATTATAAATTTCAAAACACCTATACATTATACTAATTGAAAATTATACAAATATAACACCAAAAAACAAGAGCAACAATCATGTATCCCTGGTAATCTAGAATTATTATTAGAGAAGTTATTTGTGACATTCTTGTTAGTTGTCTATCACAAGACAAAACACATTTTTTAGGAATCATGTCTACCATTCCCCATATAGTAATAAAAAACAAAAACATTGATACTCTTTGTGATATAATTCACATAAAAATCGTATACCACATTGTAATTTACCAGAACTATGACCAAGGAACTATGTCTAAATCAGACATTCCTTATACCTCAATCACACCTCCCCATATGCCAAAGTCTATCAACCATTAGTGTGAGTTTAGGTTATTGTTGTGGGGAGAATATAAACCTCATATAAAAGAAAAAATAATAGCAAAATAAACCAAACATCATCTATAGGAGTAAATAATTAGAATACATGGAAGAAATAAATATAAAATGATATATCAAATGAAATTTAGTAGGAAGACATGCATACTTAGGGTTATTTCAGAACATAATGACAAACTGCCAATTTGGCTAGTGACAATACACTAAATGAAATAATGAAATTCTAAAAGGGATATACTATATCGTTAAGTCATATCTCATTAATATTTTGACATTATCCACTTCTATCCACTTGAATGATGGAAACTTGGACCTCATCCTTACATGAACATATGAATAGTGTAGTCTACTCAATTATCCAAATGCCATGGACACCCAACAAAAGTGTGATTCATACTTTTTAGGGAACTAGAAACATTTACCCATACATGACCTTTATTATAATATATATGTTCACATGACCTGCTCCATATATTATGAAATTTTTTGTGTGGAAATATATATAAATTACCACTGACAATTATTATGTCTCTCATGAAACACAGATCGAACCATACCTGCTTTAGATGGTGATAGAGATTCTCTATGCACATAAGATAATAATTCTAACCAATATCGTACCTAAAGTACAATTCCTAGGAGGGTTTCCAATATATTCCGATGCATAATAGTTATAAAACCATTCCTATGAATCCTAGTAAATACACTAGTTCCATGATCCATGGATGATTCCCTAGAATTAGGGGAAATCATGAGTGTGTTAATATCATGAACTACAAATATTTCCCAAGAATATAAGAAAATACCATTTCTCATGTATCATGGATGATTCCTAGATGTCCTGGTCAATAATGTGTTTATACATGTATGGTTCAAAAAAAGTTATTTCCTAGAATCTAGGGAAATAAATATAACCCAAATGGTTGGATATCAATATGATGGGAATCCAATATCAATTAGAAAACAAGGATATTTACCTTCTAGGAATCCAGTCATATAGTATCACATCTTGATCCAAGTACTGTGTCCATGGAATCCCAAATCTATATCACATCTGAATCCCCAAAATATTTCCAAGGAATTCCCCCTCATCCACCTATGATCTGAATCCAAGGAGCATGTCTGATGAATTCCAAACCATTCTCAGGCTTATAGTTTGGATATTATGAGAACATACTAGGAATACATTGCATCTCAAAAATAACATGGTTGGAAATTCATACAACCCAAATAATACTATCAATATCAGGATCTTCATCGATTTACTTTCTAAGGTGACACCCAAATTCATCACAACCTATTTCCCAAAGACGACCTCTATAGGGTCATCATTCCACTAGGGAACCCTCTGGGTCCTATAAGTTCTATCAAACAAAGGAATCCTCATTAGGGAATTTAATATCAAATACATCTCTCATATCAACTGTATTCACTCATAGGCCACATCATCTCTCGATATCCTCCAAATCTCACTCAAGACTTAGTGGCCTCATATGAAGGTGTCCCTAACACTGGTCTCAAGAGAGAAGGATCAATGCCCTTCTCATTACCAAATTTATTCAGTGGTTTGTATGAACACTCATCATACCCGTCAATCTCCATGGGGTCTAACTACCTTTTAAATTACATATATTTGGGGCAGTAATTCACATCCAATGGTAATGTCAATTAATATAAAGGCTCTAAATACTCTCAAGTTACCCACATGGATAATCCCTAGGCCATCCATATCAACTCATTTCCCACCTCTTCCTAGAAGTCATTATTGGTATCTATCACTAGGTAATTTATGTCTCTGTCATAAATTATTAATTTGATTTCCACACCTTAGGGATCAAGTGTCTCAGGGAATAAAATTTTAATCAAGGTGTTATCCATCAATGGTCATGGAAATAAAACCAGTTCCAAAGGTCCATCCGTGGCCCTTGAAACTATGTTTAGTCCATATTCATTTCATTTTAAATTAAAAAATTCATTTTAAATAAAAGGTAAATTTCAATTAGTATCATGACCATATATAATATTCCATAAAAATAAATCATTGTACTATAGAGAATGTATAGGGGACTAATGACTTCAAACAAGTTGTTTCTTTATTAATTCATTTCATCGTATCTCTATATGTTAATTTCTAAGATTATATTTCCATCTCCCTTTATCACAAGGCCCAAATACACATAATAACATCCAAATTAATTAATTATAATAAAATTATAATTAATTAACCTAATAAAAATAATTTTAAATAATTTTCACTAATTATGAAATTTAATTTAATTTGGAATAAACACTTATTTACTAACCAAGTGACCTCTTCACACTAAAACCAAGACCAAACTCACATAAATAATCCATGAAATACACTTGAATCCATTCATGGGATAATACCATTCAATCAAAACTAATAAAATAACTTAATTTATTTAATTGAATCTAATAATTCTTAATAATCACAATAGTGACATACCCCATCAAAATAATGTGTGAAAAAGTATATATATCTTCACAGGATGTCCTCTCACTAGGATTCATGAAACCCCATAAAAAATATAATTACCCTATGATCCAATGGAATCAAAAAACCCTAAAGAGAGGAAATCAAAATTATAGTGGAACTAATATAAAGGGATAATGATGTGTAAGGATAAGAAAACTCACCAAAAATCATCAAATAGAGCCATCCAAATCACCCTAAACATATGGAAATTGAATAATAAAAGGGGAGATAAAATGGTTGGGGAATGTGTACTAGTGAGTGGGGAAAATTAGGGGAGAGGATTAAAATATTTGAGGTGAAAGGGGGTAATTTTGTCAATTTCAATGAGCTACACAGTTCAGTAACTTGGGTTTCCCAACCACATGTCAACTGTATAGTATGCATTGTCCATGAACATCCCTCATGCAAATTTCATCAATAATAATGTATCTATCATGTACCATGCCCCATGTCTAATCCACCCATAATTGTTTACCATAGAACCCACATGGTTTTTAATAAATTATTATCTATCCATCAGAATCAACCATGCACTATAAAATTTTATCTAGAAACTTTTCATGCTGAAGGTGTTGTACAGTTTTCCATTAAATGTACGTACTAGATCAGGAACCCTAGGTAGAATCCTCTAAAAACTCCAAAAATTCAATATGATGATCCTAAGATTCACATGAGAACCTAAGGAACCTCTGAAGACTCCAACCATATCCAATAACATTATTTCAATATGATAAAACTGTCTAATTATCGATTAGAATCCAAGTTATCAAAATGAATAGTCTAAAAAACAATAATTTCAAATTCGCATAGAATTTCATAAATATAAAAATGGATGATTTTTTATAGTGATTCCTCATACACCATATTCTAATCTAACCTTATAAAAAAAGAGGTTAGTTATTCAATTATTATTTTTTCAATTAATGTCTAGTTGGAACTCCTGACATGATGTATTTCTCTAGTGGTAGAACTTGATGTGGATTGTTTGGAGTTTTTTGAGATCATATATATTGGATATATAGCTACATGGGGTGACTTATAAATCAATCCTACTTAATAAAAACAATCAAAATAATATTTCTATCATATTCTATAAGTCTTTGGAAGAATAATTCAATGAAATTGTGGTTTTCTAAGATCTTGTATGGGCATTATGATTTCAGTTTCTTGAATATCTCCCAAAACACATAGATAGTTATTCTATTTTTCTATTGATCCCATAGATCACATTACTTATTTTAGTAATCCATGATGTGGGGTAAAATTTATAGAGTATGGCCTTTTAAATTTCATCTTGGATGTTGACTTCTTAGGGTTATAAGTTATACATATACTCTATGGAATATCCTTCTTAGTATAACGGAAAACTCTTGTAGATTATTTGAACCTTGGGGACTGATGTATTTTTATACATCCCCAAATAAATTAAAATTCCTATGGGTATCCTCTCATAATAAATCATATATCTTACAAAAAAATACAATTCCATTTCAATGATCACAATATTTTTTATAATTCAATTGTAATGACTAGTTATTATTACTAAAATTTTTTTATTAAATCTCTTTAATGTAATTACTCAGAAAAGATAAATATTCCTCCTTATTTTCACATCCTAATGTGGATCTAATTGACAATGAAGAAGAAAATGTAGAATATATCAATTAGACTATATAAATATCTCTCTTCTTACCTAGTGATCTATATATTTCTAATTCTTTCTAGTATAATATTTTAAACCTCTGAATCAAAATCAATTAGGTGATTTGAACCAAACCTGTTCATATAAAAAAATCATTATAAATAAAAAATTAAATTTAAAATAATGACCATCACATTGCTCTTTCTCCCAATAAATCACCATGTTGATGTGATACATGTCGTGGGCCCACTATTAAACAATATTTTGAACCCATGTTATATAGTTAACCATTGGGACTCACAATATCTTTAGATTTAAGCGTAGTTCATGGGTGTTTTCCATTACTATGTGGTTTTAGTGTGTGTGAAGAATATATAACGTGTTTTGTGATTAAATAAAACTAATAAGGAGTTTTAAAATAGTTTTTAAAAGTTTTGGAATGACCATAGATGTCCCCTTTTATTCCTATTAAATCATCATTTAATTTACTCACAGTTGTCTATCTCTCTATAATCAGTTGTAACCACAAATTAATATCCCCACCTAGGGATTTAAGTTGTAACAGAAAAATTAATTAAATATTTCACATCATATCTATGCATAAATGAGTGATAAGATATCTCTACTCATACTAGAATCAACCCACTACTCACCATAATAGCTAGTGAAGAAGGTCCATGTGGCCTTTCTATGAAATCTGAGATTAATAGAATAAGAATTCAAATGCATAAATTATAGAAATATATTACTATCTATAAAAATAAAAAATTTCCTAATAAATTAATAAAATGGAGTTATAAATTATGAAATTAATTAATTATGATGGTTTAAAGTAATATCCATGGATCGACCATTAAGGGCATAGTGTTCCACTACTTGAGACATCAGAGAAAATAAAAAATAAATGCAACATCATCTTAAACTCAGTAATTTGACCATAATCATATCTCTACTTATAATTGTTAATAGTTACATATTAAATAGATTATTGATATCTTATTTCAAAAATAAACTTCACCACACCCCATTTTAGTAGCATGGACTATTTATCCTTCCTTGATCGAATGCTCTACTTTTCTAATCTTCTTGGATTTCTGTACCCAGCCAACATTCTTTTGATATCTATAACATATATTGATTGAGGGTCCATATTATTCATTCATGTATCTTAATAATTCCTATATTAATTCATCTCCACAATTATCACCTTCTCCTCTTTAATCATCCATGATGATGGACATGTGGGGGATCAAGAAATTTTGTTGTTAGATTTAGGTATACTAGTGGAATAGAAATTATTATTTAGGATAATACCCACTTATTTTGAGTATTTTTTATTTGATCCATATAAATTTTTTTGAAAATTCCCCATGTTATTTTATTTGAATGAATTTTATTTTTATGTCTTATAAGTCAGAAAAAATGGTTCGCTTCGAAGTCGTATGCCTGGGTTGAGGAAATTCCATTCGATGGACCTACAAAAGTCTTATAGAATTCATTATGTTTTACAATAACTAATATTAATGATAAATTTATACAATGATGTTGTAAAATATAGTCATAAACTCATATTGAAAGTCTAAAAATGAAATTGTATGTTGAATTCAGACACTTAACTAGAAATTATTATGTAGCTAAATGATATGAAAAGTCATATAAAGTGTTTTGGAAGCCATATGCTTGAGGAAAAAGTCATAGAAAATCATGGAAAAGTAATATAAAATATTAAAAGTCATACCAAATTCCTGGAAATTCATATTAATTTTCGAAAGTTGTATGAAATCTTAGTCAAATCATAATAAATGGGCCCTTATTCATTTTAGAAGATCATCCATGGGAAGTCATATGAAACCTGACATATATGTGATAAAAAATCATAGAAGGTGTAAGAAACCTCATCAAAGTCATAATAAATGATTTTGGCATTGCATTTTCAATTTATTGTATATTCAAACCTATAATATTTAAAATCAAACATTTTGGGTATGTTTTTTCTGAATTTACTCTAGAATCTAATTTAAAAAATAAAACTTAGTATTAAAATATTAAAAAAATGTAATTTAAAAATTCTTGAATTAAATAATGGTTTCAAAATTATTTCCAAGATGAATAAAACAAAAGGAAATCATGATTTAATTGGTTTAATAATTTTATTACATATTTACATTTGTAATAAAAATCAAAATTTTTCCCAGGTTTTCAGTAAATTGTGGGTTTAGTTTTCCAATAAAAAATAGCTAAAAATTTTGAAAATATTATCACACATCACTCCACCATAAAATGGGATTCTATTGTGATTCTAAAAAAAATTATTTTATAGAAAATCCATTGTACAATTATCAAACCTGTTTCAACACTCTCATTTCCTAAAAACCCTTGATATTCTTTTCTCCACTACATGTGGTTCGGAATATAAAATTGTTTGTAGCATTATATTTTTAAGATTTTTAAACATATAATTGAGATATTTTCAAGGAAACATTACCTAAAATTATTATTTTATCCCCCCATGACATAGTGGTAGGCTCTTAATCACGTTTCCTCATATATATTTTTATAGATTTTATAATTAAACCTTCATCATTTATGAAAAAATGTTTATTAAAACTACCATATTCATGTATTGATGGTACCTTATTCTTTTATCCTCCTTGAGAAAGATCATGAAATGATGTAATAATTTTATTCCAATATAAAATAGGTCTCTTAGCATTAGAGTCCCCTTTATAACTTCATGCGGTAACAACTCATTTAATATTCAATTATGAAGACTCGATATGTTTCATTTCACGATTATCCAAATTATCTTCTTATTATGGACATTTCGTATTGAGATCATTCTCTTAGACTTCAAATAGTTCTATTATATATTTTTAGTACTATCTCTTCCTTCCAACTTCTTTGTTATATATTTTTATCTTATTTTAAAACAATTATTCGTGCTCATTAATCCTCTTGGATTTAATGTCCAATTTTTTATTAAAGAAATAAATATTGTTTCTCAAATTTACTTCAAATATATTGAACTTATCTTTAATATTCATCTTAATTTTGTCTTTTTCTTAAACATATTTGAACCATTTTATTTAAAAATTAGATCATATATATTTAATCTCCAAGTTAATTTCATCAATTAATTTAACTCATTTGGAGTTAATTTTATTTGTTTGAAATTTATTTTCTAAACCCATCATCATTATTTCTAAATATTATTCTAGATTAATGATTTATTCATGTGTTTTTTTAATAGTCACATCGATATAAGAAAATAATTTTTTGTTGAAACCATGATGAATATCCATTAATGAATCTATAGATAAATATATTAAAATATGATCACACTCACTCATTCATGAATCTTCTTGAGGATAGTATGAGTATAAATACTCCCTTGTATTAAGATCACATTCAATTATTTAATAATTTTAGATAAGGGAACTATCTAATACTATTGTAGCTGATTAAAAATAATATTATTATCCTTTCAAGCATATTTTTCTTATTTATTGTATGGAGTTACTAACCTTATTACTTTTTTCAATAATAGAGTCATATTATTTTGTCTCTACATCTCATTATATTCCCTGTTATACTAAATCTTGGTAGAAATTGAATTCTGGTCAGAAATAAATATATCTTGACCAAAATTTTACGTCACTATAAATCTGTAAATAAATGTAAAAATATTAAAGAGAGAATAAATTTAAAAATACTGAAACTAATATGTTTTAAAATGGTATATGATACCATTTGGGTGGAATATTTAGAGATAAAATCAACACTAATAGCAGGATACATCAGTATTGGTGATGTTTAATATTTTTTTACTGCAATACCATTCCATTATACCTTTATCACTATTTAATTTTAATTGGTACTAATTTTATATCTTCATATTTTTTTATACCATGAATCAAATGTAAAAATACACATATAAAGTACACAATGATTTACATGGTTCACCACTAAATATGATAACACTAATCCTTAATACGAACTAGATTTCTCCAAGACCATAAAGCTCACTAGAATCCTCAAGTGATATTTACATTATAGTATCTTGGTAGTGTATGAATGTTTGTTGACCAATTATTTTCAATCATAAACATCACTTCTTTTTAGATGAATATTAAATACATTCACAAACATGAACTAGAGATTCGTAATATTCTAGTGCCTTAAGAGACTAGAAACAAAATATTATAATTTCATGAAATATATTCAACATCTTCCACAAAGATCTTCTCACATAGTACTCATATATAGAATACGCAACCTATATACCCTACCTGAAACATTATTCATAACCTAGGGGTGTAAAGATAAGAAAGGGTGATCTAAGAAGCTCAATTAAGGTAAATTTAATAGGTATAAATATATGACCACATAAAAGTATAATATTAGAAAAAATTTATATGATCATGAACATAACATAAAATTTTCATTCCCAACATGTCATAGAACCTAAACATGATTTGTGGATTGAAACATTATCATTTTAGTAAACATGGTCCATAAGAGTGAAAATTCATCAAAAATCAATCATGAACCATAAGATAATGTCATAAAAGTGTGTAACTATAATAAATATTGAAACAAAATTCATATTTCAAGGATAAATACAAATACCATCAACATGTTGTATCGTGACTTATCTCATATTTCTCATTATGTATAAGGATGGACATGTTTCCCATAGTGGATAAGGATGCACCTATTTCCCATTGTGGATCATGCATGCCAACTTGTTTCTCATTTTTATATCATTTATTATAATGAATTGCCTAATTCATTAGAGGTGGATATAATTCCCATCCATATCATTATGAAAACCATACTAATTTGTGCCAAAAATTTATAAAACATTCTTCATATCCTGATATTATAACCCATGTAAAGAAAATGGTTTTCATTAACATTTCATCAACATATACATTATCCATCATGATAAATAATAAGTTTGGTAGCATTGAATCTTATCCCTAGTAAATAATAAATAACATAAAAATATGTCATCTTGGGTAGAAAATGGTTTTGAAAGATCACTTAGAACATTTCATTGGGAATATAGCCTTTACTCTTTGAAAAAACACTTTTTAAAACATAAAACATTTTCAAAATCATTTCCATTAAAAATAATGTTGGACACATATTAAGGAAACATTAAAAATCATTTAAAACATTTCTTAAGGAAAATATCCATTTTTATTTGAAAACATCTTTTAAAAAATAAAACATTTTCAAAATGATATTATTTTAAAATAACCTTTACAACATATATAGAAAGATTCAAATAAAAAAATATTCACAAAGACAAGAAATTCATTTTATGCCATACCCGTTAAAATAATGATTCCTCTAATGTTTTTGGTAAAATCCAAAAAAGCATTGTTTGGAAAATAAAATTAGTATTACATTATTAATATTTTGTAAAAATTAAACCATGGGTAAAATTAATGTCATATTTCAATCATATAATTATAAAAAAAGTAGAATACTTGGTTTTGGAAGAAAAAGAATTTTCGACCATGGAAATAAATAATGAAGATTTTTATTAAAAAGATTATTTTTGAATATTGAGTACATAATGAATGTAAAATAAAGGTAAAACAAGTATTTTATACACATAACCATACTATAATAATATAAATTAGATTCTTTGGTGATATATAATAATTTTTCATCTTTAAAAGCTTAATCATGAGTAATCCTGAAAAACGATGTGATTGTAACATAAAACTCTTTCCACTTTAGTAAATTTTAATCATAAGACACATGATGTAATAACATTAAACTAAACCTATAATATCATGAGAATAAAAAAATCATGATATTATATTAAAATGGGTTTGTATATGCACCTCATAAAATTCGATAGATTCATAACATAACACATGTCTCAACGAACGAAAATTGAGATAAAATTCTATTGTCGCATTGGTAACTTTTGATCCATGAACCCCATTAAATATAGATACCTAAATATATATCAAAATACTAATAATTATAAGTATATTAGTCATAAAATATTTTCATGTGCAGTATATACACCACATAAAATAAATATCTGTTGAATACGACATTTGTCTCGCAAAAGTAAAAAGTTAGGCAGAAATCCCTTAGCACAAGTCTCAACATCATTCATACATATTGGATCCTCCTATATAATAAATATATGTTTATTAAATATCTACTATATAACCTTAAATATATATATCGTATCATATATGATTTACTTATGACATTTTATTACCAATTTATTAACAATTTCCTGTTAAAATAGTCTTTTGGGCAATAACAGTTTAGTTTTTTCATAAAACATTATTTTGTAATTATTGATCATATTAGTTTTACCCTAGATACATAATATATATAATTTTATCCATGGTTAAAATATAATATATATTAATTATAAATTTATTTATCATGATCCATAAAATTGAGAGATATAAAATGAAATACATCATTCATAGAGATGATAGGTCGTGCGTACACATGAATATCGTTTCAATAATCCCAATGGAAATAAAGAAACAAAGGTAAATATTATATTACAACTAATGAATAATTTATATATCATATATATCAATAAAAATTATTAAACCCATCCTTATTACCTTCCATGTAAAGTGCGAACAAATCACATCGCTTTGTGAGGTAGTTGTCTGTCGTGCACACAAATGACATTATCATATTCATAAGAAATGGAATGTAAAAAGATATAAAAGAGATATAATGATTATATAAGAATAATAATTTCATAAATATAATATCATAGATAATAAATCTATCATTATATCTATCCTTGATAGGTGGTGATGGAGAATGAATAACATCGTTTCAAAAAGGTTGAATTCTATCATACATGTAAATGATGATTTTGTATCCTATTTGATGAAAGAAGATACAGATTTTTGTTATAAAATTAACATAATAACATATCAGTATATTGATATATATATATATATGTAATATCATTATTTTTTGTTAATAATTTAGGATTTTGAAGAATAAATTACATACAACACTCGGTTATAGAAATTACCACTTCTTTGGAAAACTACTTTAGTTCGCAACAAAATGATTATTAAGATGGATTTATGATCAAACCATGAACCATATGATAATATGAGGTAATTAAAAAGAGTTATTTGGGTATTAATTTGATTAAATAATTATTTTTTAAGTGTTAATATGATAGGAGATTGGATGACATTTTTTAAGTGAGGTGAGAGTCACACTTGTAATTTTTGAAAAGAAAATATTGTACACAAGTTTTTCACAATAGAAAAGTATAAAAAATGATAAATTATCAAACCTAGAATATCTAAGGTATAAATAGTTTCATAAAATGGGTTTTGGAAATGTTTTGTGTCATTTTTAACCATTATCTTTTTTGTTTAACCCCCTCGTAGACCCTTTTTTACCATAGTTGAGGTAAATAATATTTACTATTTTAAATATTATTTATGGTAAAAAGTAAATATATCCTTATTAGATAATATAAATTATTTATATTAACAATATTGTTTCTATTTTTCATAAGTACATTAAAAAAATTTTAATTTAAAATTATCCCAAGAGACACGATGAGAAAGCGGGTTTTGAAAGAGAAAATGTTCAAATGTTTTAAAAAATATATCTGAAAATTTAATATTAAAATAATTTATTTTAACTAAAATTTATTAATAGATATATAATGTAATCTAATGTTTCTTTTAAAATAGTATTAAAAAATTTTTGGGTTTTTAAAATCATTAAAATAAATGACAATTCTTAATAAAAACCAATATTTTCACTATTCATCGAAAAATTTGTCTTCTAAGAAAAATCTCAAATATTAATGGAAAGATAATTTCGAAATTAATATTTTAAAATTTAAATTTATTTTTTTAATATATTTTATAATAGTTTAAAATTTTAATTTTAGAATAAGTGTTCAAAAGTTGAAAAAATAGTTTCTAGAAAAATACAATTTTTAAGCATAAAAATGGATTTATTATTATATCTTGAATATAAAACACATGATATGAATAATAAAAAAATATTTGAATACATAATATATTAATTTAACTAAAATAAATCATAAATAGTGGTTTTTCTAATATATTTAGGTAAAATTTATTTCTTTTCATAGAAATAGTTTTGAGAAAAATATTTCCATTATTTTCAAATATTTTTTATTTACATTTCTAATTAATTAGTCACTAAAAAAATTAATTTTATATATATTTTTAAAGAATATATTTTAATAATTTAGATAATTCTTTTCATTACATAAATTCCAATGTATAGTTTATAACCATAATATTGAATAATAAAAATTTAATAGTATGTCATTTTTCAATTAACTCAGTGTTTTGTGTAACAAAAGATAAACTTGGTGTTATGGGTAATGTAAAATTTAGAAAAGATTATATTTATTAAAAAATTTATATTTCATAAAATATCAGGGTTTTACATTATACCCCCTATAAAATGAACTTTTTCTCTAAATTTTTCACTCTGGTACCAAAAACTAAGGATACATCTGACTCATTACATCCGCAGGTTCCTACATTGCTTCCTCAAGAAGATGGTTTTATCACAAAACTTTGACTAGGTGAGTGGTATTTTTTCCTACCAAATTCTCTATATGATCTGAATTCTAAACCAATTATTCCTTATAATAAAGATCATTGTCCATTTTTATGAACTTTGATTTCAGTACATGTGAAGGATTAGGTATATACTTCCTTATAAAAGATACATAGAACACATTATCAACCTAAGAGAGGTTTGGTTGAAGTTAAAAATAATAATATTTGTTCATTATATGATCATTTGTTTCAATGGGACTGATATACTTTGAGATTAGATTAACCTTCTTCTCCCATAGAGAAATTCATAGAAAGACCTTCTCACAAATTTCAAATTCTAGATCACGTCGAAACGTATCAGCTTAACATTTTTTCGAACTTTTTTTATCCTTACAAGTTATGAAATAGATCTAACCTTATATATCATCTCATCAGATTTCTTAGTCCCCAATATCATTATTTCTACAAATTCATTCAAGTACATTTTAGTTTTACACTTCCTTCCATAAAGGTCTTTATAAGTTGCCATCTATATGATCGAGTGAAAGATATTATTTTAATAAAACTCAACTATATAAATCTGTTGATATAAAAAAACATTTAAATCCATATAAAAATATCTTATCATATCCTCTAGGGTTTTAATTATTCTACCAGACTGACAATATGTATTATGATGATACATAGTATTATAACTCGACTCTGTATCAAGATCATGCTGAATAATTCAATTATATTTTGAGTTAAACTATATATCCCAATAAAATAAAATTTAATATAGTACTCCATGAAACCTTACAACTTACATCATGTATATTCTAGAATAAGGATCCAAATATAAATCTTCTCTAATGGAAACAATGTGTGAGGACTTTATAAGGTGATTTATTGCAATCCAGAATTACCTCAATATCACGAATATGATAAACTGTAAGGGTTACAAGTATATTTAATAATATTACAACATAATGTGAATACATTCTTCATGCAATAAATATTTCACTAAAGCAAATAAAAAACAAAAGGGTTGTATTGTCATAGATTTATCTAAAATATATATTTAATAATGATAAACTACCATCAAATAAAACCTCAAAAGGATTATTAATGACTTTGAACATAGGATCAACCTTATACTCATAAACCAGTTATAGTTTTTATAAATCTAATGTGAATCATAAATGGGGAAATATATACTTCAAAAAGTTAATTCACATTATTCCTTATATAAGATATTATATTATAAAAAATGATACATTGTAAACATGGGTTCATCCTTGAAACGGTAGAAAATCAAATTTCATTTAATTATTCCAAAATAAATGTAGAGGTAAATAAACACATGAAATTTTTCAAATGAATAATAAAATTTTCATATGACTCATTCATAAAAAAATCAAACATGATATTACCAACCGAGGAGGGGAGGATAAGTTTACCCTATTTATCATGATTTATTTCATACATTGTGATTATAAAAGATTTTTTTTTATCCTTTGTCTTTATAGTTTGTTGTGTCTTATGATAAACTTTATCCCATAGATTGGGGAATTGATTAGTGTAAGGATTAAACTCCTTGAACATGAAACACTAGAGTGTGGGAGGTGCATTATTTTTCATCCTCTTCTCAATCATTTCAATTACCATCCAATTAATTTCATTTTAAAATTATTCGGATTTATGAGATCCAGTTCCACATTTAATGTACATCCTAATTACATTCATGAAATTTTCATGATGTCTATTCCCACATTTCTAGCATATAGCATGCTAGAATTTCATTCAACCGTTTTTGTTTACAAGAGACCTGATATTTCATTACATATCAAAACCATAGTAATAGATGGAATATAAAATTTTCATTTCTACCTTTTGTTCAACTAAAATGAAATCTTTTTATCCAATAAAGTCTCTTATAGACCACAAATTTATAAGACATGGTTTTAATCCGTCGAAGAATCGACCAATTTTTTTTCATTGTTGATGATTAAACCAATATTTTAGAACAAAATTCTTATAAAATTTTCTTCATAGGTACCTATAGATTCATCATAATTTTTTAAGCTCAAGGAATAACTTCTCAAAATTTATTTATAGATTATGAGGGAAGTAATTGCTGAGAAATATCCCCTTAAACTCTTCTTATTCAATAGATTCAATTTCTTCTTATTCCACAATGTTCTTAATAAGAGTACACATTTTATCATCTTTGCATCATAAAGTATAAACATCCAAAGTGACTTTCCCAGGATTCAAACCCATGATAATGTATGATATATTTTTATTGGTACAAATACATTTCTTAGAAATAATTAGAACATTGAATCCACTAAAACAAGTTGGGTGTCTCCTCATAATGGACCCAACATAATATTTTTCCATCTTTTTATCATTTGTATGTTCAGCGTGATTAATTTCGTGAGAATTTTTTATGTCATATCAAAACTATCTTCATTCCAACTCCTTTAATGGATTGCTTCTCTGGAAGAAAATCATTGCACATTACATTTCACTCAACATTAAAATAGTTCCTTTAGGTTAAATCCATTGAAAAAACCAGAATTCATTGTGTGAGGGATACTAAAAATAGTGGAAAACGACTAAATAATGAAGAAAATTTAAAAGATGTATAAATAATGACACATTTATTTAAATATATAATTCATTAGTCTTAACATAAGTCAATTATTTTCATTTTTTAAATCCTTCATTATTGTTCCAAATGTGTTTGTGGATTTCCAAATAATATCCCCTAAGAGTTTCAAACCAAGTGTGTAGCAAGTCCCTTTTTTATGCACCAAATGATGATTGAGTCCTACTTAATGTTCCCTTTTCAGATTTATTACCCCTAGGTACCTCTATTCCAGATCGACATCCACATGTAGTATCCAGCCATAGAAGTAATTTTATGGAAACTCCTAACTTTATCCTTCATCAAAATTCCATGATATTTTCTTATAATTTGAATTATCCTCAAACTTTTTCTTAGAGATATCCCTAGACATATCCCTAAATATACCTTGGAATATCTTTAAGGATGTCCTTAAATTTTTTATAATTCAAATATTTCAATATTTACTTACATTTCCTTTGATACCAACTATAGAAACCCCATATTTTCATATATAAATATCACATCCTTCTAGATGAATATCAAACAAATTTCATAAGGACGCACCTAAGGACTATAATATTTTTTTAGAAACTAGAAATAAAATATTCTTATTTTTTTGAAAAAAATCAACATCTCCCACAATGATCTTCTCACATAGCACTCCTCTTAGGCATACCCTACCTAAATATTTCTTCATAACCTAGAGAATGAATAATAATAAAGGGTGATCTCAGTTACTCAATACAGTTATATGTAGGGGATATCAATATATTATAATATGAAATCGTAAGATAATCATAAGGTTATATTTTCATGAAAATAGATTATAAATTTCATACCCAACCTGTCATATATCATAAACTTGATTCATAGCATAAAACATTTTCATTTCAGAAAACATGGGACATAATAGTGGGAAATCATCATAAACCAATCCTGAACCATAAGATCATGTCAAAAAATTGTGTAAATATCATAAATATATAAAACCCATTCATATTTTAGGGTAAAATTGTAATACCATCAACATGGTGGACAAATACTTATCAGCTCTTTTCTATTGTGAATCAAGATGCACCTGTTTCCAATAGTGGATTAGGAAACACCTATTTCCCCATGTGTATCAATCCCATATAATTGTTTCCCATTTTTATCTTATGAGATATATAGATATCCCCAATTAGTTTAAGGAGGATATATGTCCCACCCATCTTAT
The DNA here is from genome assembly GCA_963277665.1 of Viscum album. Taxonomy (NCBI): domain Eukaryota; kingdom Viridiplantae; phylum Streptophyta; class Magnoliopsida; order Santalales; family Viscaceae; genus Viscum; species Viscum album. The sequence continues at coordinate 1,813,370,219 of OY728136.1, read as the reverse complement.
AATTAAATCCATAATTTTGTTTCCGTTAACAACATAAAACTTTCATGACATTTACCTTTGTAAAGAAAACTAGTTTTATAAAAATTTCATCAATTCACTATAAAATAAACCCTGAAAAATAAATGGGATTTAGTAATATTTCATCAATATAAATATTAATCATATAGATAAATAATAATGATTACATCATTCAATTTAGTCCCTAGAGAAGTATTACTAATCTTAAATAATGCCATCTTAGATGGAAAATGATTTTGAATGATCACATGGAAAATTTCATGAAGAATATAGCATATACTCTTTGAAAACACTTTCTAAAACATAATAAATTTTCAAAATAATTTTCATTAAAAATAAACAATGAAAATTATTAAGGGTTATTTAAAAAACATTTAAAACATTTCCTGATGAAAATATCCATTCCCATTGAAAAAACATTTTAAAACATATTTTTAAAAAAATACACTTCTATAAAAATAACCTTGAAAACATATGAAGTAATATTCAAAAAAATATTGGTCATTATGACAAGATTTTTTTTCATATTTATCAGATTAAAATAAATATTTCGTTCATATTTTTAGTAACATCCAAAGTGAAATTATATCGAAAATACCATGAAGATTACTTTATAAAAAAATAAAAAAGTAAAACATGGGTAAAATTTATGTTAATTGATCAATTTAAGAATTTTGAAAACATTTTTGAAAATATATTTAAAAAACATGGTTTTGGATGAAAAATAATTTTCGAATGAAGAGAGAAATACAGTTTATTTTTCTTAAAAATATTATATTGAAATATTGATACATAAAGAGAGGAAATGAAGGTAAAAATGTATTACCAGTAAATAAAAATATTAGAAGAAAATACATGTGTAAATTGAGAGATATATCATAATATTTAATAATTGGATGAAAAATCTTGAGAAATCTTGATAAATAATGTGAATGTAACATAAAACCCTTACCACTTTGGTATCATTAAATCATATGCCTCATGAAAGAATATAATTTAATGAAATTTATAATGTTATATGAATAAATATTATCATTATTTTACTTGGAACAGTGTTTAATATACACCTTATAATATAATATAGGTTTATAACAGAACCTATGTCTCAAAGAAGACAAAATGAGACAAAAATCTCTTACCACATTGGTAACTTTTGAACAATAAACTCCATTAAATACATTTCATAATATAGATATTTAAATCCAAATAATTTATAGTATAATAATAATAAAATATATTAATTAGAATCATATAATCATCAAAAAATATATATGTTGTGAATATGTCATGTGTCTCATATAAGTAAAAAGTGAGACGGAAATTCCTCACTACATGTCTAAACTTCCTTATTACAAGTTCAAGCCTCTTATATAATCATTATAAGTTAATTCTAAATATATTACATAACATTTAAATTCATATATATATATATATATATATAATACCATATACGATTTACTTATGACCTTGTATTACCCGTTTATTAACAATTACATGTTAATGTCGCGTTTCAAGCAATAACTGCTTCTTTTTTTGTATATGTTTTAATTTTTTTTTCATATTACTTTGATCATAGTTAAATAATATCCAAAATTTTAAACATGATATAAATATCATATATTTTAATTATATATGTATTTATAGTGATCCATAATGTGTATAGATAGAAAATGAAATACATTATTCGTGGATATGGTAGGTCATACGTACACATTATCATTGATTCCATTTTCCAAATGGAATGAATTAATGAAAGATAAATAACATATTACCATTAAATAATCATTTTTAATTAATATATATAATATATGTTCATTACACCCACCTTATTACCTTCCATGTAAAGCGTGAATGAATCACATCGCTTCATGAGACGACAGTCCGCCACAGACACGATTGATATTACAATATTCACATAAAATGTAAAATAATAAAAAAAAATTGATATTATGATTATATAAGTATTATAATATAATAAATATCTTATAAAAATAAAAAATCCATCATTATATTCAACTGTGAGTGGTGGTTATGGAAAACGAATAACATCAGTTCGTGAGGTGGTAGTCTACCATACAATCGAATGATGACTTCGTAACACATTTTATGGAGGAGGATAAGGATTTTGGTTATTAGATTAACATAATAAAAAATAAGTACATAAAAGATACTGATTTTATTATATCATGATGTTTTGATACTAATTTATAGAGTTGCAGGAAGAAAGAAAATAAAACCCTCAGATAAGGATGTTACCTATTCTTCAGAAAACATGTTTTGGTTTTTACCAAAAGGATTATTGAGATGTATTTATGATAAAAATGATTATTGGGTGAGATTATTGAATAAAGGTATTTATTTTTTTATTTACTATCTAATATAATGTTTTTTGGGAGTGTTAAGTGGAGAGGATAAGGGATGTCCATTTATAAGTGAGGTGAATAGCACACTTGTAATTTTCAAAAGGATAGAGATGTACCCACTCTTTTAACATGAAAAAAGGCCCAAAATGGTTCACTATCTATCTAATAATATATATGGTCTATATGTTTTAATAAAATGGGTTTGGGATATGTTTTGGGTCATTTTTAACACTTATGAATTAATTTTAACCCCTTGGTAAAGCCATTTATTTAGTCGTGGTAAGTGTTTTTTACTCTTCTAACATTTCAATATCGTAAAAAATTAATTTAAAATATTTAGATAATATAAATTATCTTTAATAAAATTATGGAATAATTTCTTTGAATTCCATTTATATAAGTGGAAAATTTTAATTTAAGATTAATTTTGAATACACAATGAGAAAGCAGATTTTCAAAGAGGAAATTATCCAACGTTTAAAAATTTATATATGAAAATTAAATATAAAAATTAATAAAATAAAATAAATTGGATTAATAGATATATAATTAATCTATTTTTTATTTTAAAACCAATATAAAATAAGTTCGTTGTTCTTAGAATAATTAAATGAAATGCTAATGCTTAAGAAAACTAGTATTTATTTCAATTGATAAAAAAAGTTATATTCTCAGAAAAATATAGAATATTTAACCATAAGATAATTTTTACATTATTATTTTAAAAAATATATTTTCATATAATTTTTCTGTAATTTACAAAAATTAGTTTTAAAATAATTTTTCAAAAGGCGAGAATATTTTTTAGAAAAATACAATTTTTAGGCATAAAATTAAATTTATTCTAATCACTTATCTATAAAACATATGATACAAATGATAAAAATTTTATTGAATATATAATAAATTAATTTTCTTAAATTTATTAAAAAATTAGTTTGTTTTAAATTATTGAAGTAAAACTATTTTTTTTCATAAAAATAGTTCTCTCATAAAAAGATTTCCTTTATTTTAAAATATTCTTTATTTTCATCTACAATTAATTAGTCACCAAAATAATTAATTATATATATATTTTATTCCATATATTTTCATAATTTATTTAATCCTATCTATACCATCCATTTCAATGGCTTGGTGATGAATATCATAATAAATAATAATATTTTAATTGTATGGCTTGTTTTGTTTAAAAACATTATTGTGTGAAACACATGATAAACTTCGTGTTGTGTGTAATAAAAAATATAGAAATGTAAAAATATATTTTAATGAATTATATTTGGAAAACGGTTAGCATATTATAGAGTGTGTATCCAATATAACTCATTTTGGTGAATCCCACACAAAAGAGCGTATCACACCTTACAATGATAAAAAATTGGCTAAGAATATGATTTTTTTCTTCCAAATAAGAAATCAAAAAAAAAAATTATCAACATGTTTCTTCATATTATTCTTCCCCATTTTTTACTATCATAAAATCATGAAATCAACACCTTAATCTTCTTATATATTCATGGATTTACATGCATCCAAATTCTTCTTCTTTATCACAGTTAATCTAGAGGTTTCTTCAACTTATTTTCTTAAACTATTGTAGGACTCTTATTTGGTGTAAATTAGGATTCCTAGAACTCTTCTTCATTATATGAACTTCATTTCCAAATCTATAAATCTATTCTCATTCCTCCATATTATTCTTCTCTTTTAATAGTAATTCAGAAATATTTCAATCTCTTTCCTATATTTATGAGCCAACTAAAGTGTGCATCGGTATATTGTTCTTCTTCCCTATTTTCTTTAATTTGTATTCAGTGAATATAATAGTGAATAGTTATTTCTTATTGAATTGATGTCTTAGAATATATGAGAATAAAAGTAAATTATAGTTACATTCTAAAATATTCATTTTCTTCTATATGAATATAATATTTTTGAGGCTCTCATAACTACAATATCCAATAATCATAATATATATATATAATAAAAATTATTGGTGGGATAGTATTCATCCATATATATACATTGTTTCATTTGAATATCTCAATTTTAATTACCATGATTTTCAATAATTCAAACTCTCTAAATTTTAACTTCATATCATCAACTACATCATCAAAACCAAGGCATCATTAAAAACATATATATAAAACCTATTAATTCAAAGACAATTATAATTTTATTCTAACATTCAAAGAATCTATAATTGATGTAATTTGAATATGTTCCTTCTTCTCTATCTTCTATAAATCTTAGCATTATTACTCTTATCTCAGTGATAATATTTATGCATTTAAAATTGTATTTGAATATGTATGCATGCAAATATTTTGATATGGAAAATTAATTTCTAAAGTATAATGATCTCACAAATAATTATTCCTCCACTCTTCCAAAACATGATATTAATTAAAAATATATTTATTTTCATTAAATATCAGAATACATGGAATATTCAAGATTAATAAAGCATAAAAACAAAAATATTATAGGAATTTAAACACTCATACTCTAAGAAATGTAGATAATATAGATGGTTTATTCTTGGATGTATCTAATAACTACCGCTAACAATATAATATTTTTTATATGATGTAGACTAGTGGTACTTTTGTAAAAATTCAATTTATAAATTATTAGTGATGGTTTTTTAAGAATTCTCACTTAATTAATTAATATTAATTTTACTTACTAAATATAAACCCATAAAACAAAACATCCAAGGCTCAGTCTCTTATCCTTTGTGAAAACTCAACTATAATACCTTCCCAATTTATATCTCCTCTCTCGCTCTTTATATATCACCAATTATCTATGATTTATTCAGGATTAATTGTTAGATATTCATGATATAATCTTCATCATCCTCTTTTTTTATTTATCCCCCTATTATTATTGGTATATTCTCTCCCCTTATAGTGATCATTTTTTCCAAACACTAAATGGGTGAGGTTTCTTTTAACTCCATGATTTTGGTATCTAGGGTTTGTGAGGACTAATTTATAACTCTTTATAATGTTTATTGTCAAAGGCAATGAGTTTTGTTTATGAATTTTGGTATTATTTGTCTTGATTGCTTATTTTATTGTCGAATCATCGATTGATAGATTTTTAATTATAAGATTTTAGTATGTAATGATATTATAATTATTATTTATTGAAGTATGAAATATAATGTTTTACAATGTAAGTTGCATTTTTGAGAGAGAATATATTCCATAAACATATTTTATAGTGGTTTAATATATATTATGATTTTATACTTTCAATATGTGTTTCATAAGGACGTAATATTAATCATATGTTATATTTTAAACATTATTTCATTTTATTAATATGTTTTCTATTTTTTGATGTTATTTGTAGTAGTAAAATGGTGGATAAATGATAGAATAATTTACCCATAAATACACCTCAATTTCTTAAAGGGTTGTACACATTTTTAGATTTTTGATTTGATAATGGTTTTTTCATGGAAGAATTAAACGTCCCTGTCCTAATTGTAACTTCAGATGATAGATGAAAAGAGATAAAGATTAGGATCACTTGATATTGAAACAATTTTATATTAAGTATGTGTTATGAATTTGGAATAAAATATAAAAAAGTAAAAAATGTTTAATCTTTATCCAAATACATAATAATCAGACTATTTCCCAAGTGATAAATAATTATATTCAAAAAAATTATTAATTCTTTGAGAACAATAGTTGAATAATATAAAGATCATAACATGTAAATAGATTCTATGGTTTATTTTTTGGAGATTAATATAGGGGAAATAAATACTATGTAATCAAATGAGTTTTCTAAACATTTAGAAAAAAATATCAAGAGTTGTGTGATCGGTGTAAAAAATATTCAAAATTTTCCTCTCTACCAAAATTGAGCCATATAAAGTGTTTATATGGAATTAAAAATAAAATAACTTCCATGATATTAAAGTTGTTTTATGATGAATTTAGGAATGTTAAGATACCTAATTGATTTAATGAGATGAAACAAATATTAACAATTTAGGACTCAATTTTATGAAGATACATGCATGTCTCAATGATTGTATGTCATATTAGGGATGTTATTTGGACAGATATGATTGTAAAATAGGTCACACTTATATAGGGAAATCAACAAATAATTATGAAATTCTAAATTAACATGCTTCATAAATGAAATATTGAAATAAAATTCCTAAAATAATTAACATTACCTTCCATTAATACCTTTATTATAAATATTATTCACATCCTCTAAAACTACCAAGTATATAATGTTGAATTCTATGACAAAATAGTGATGACTTTATATGTCATCCGAGAGATTCGATAACATGGAATTTTTCTTTATTATGTACATAAAAAATTATCTAATGATCATAGAAATAAAAAATATGTATTATCTACTAATGGATTTAATCCATTAAGGACCCTAGGTTCCTATTATTGCATATAAATAGTTATTTTGATCTCTTTGAATGAAGCTCCATGAATGTGTGGAAAAAACATATTTTATTATTTATATGATTATTCTATAAAAATAAATATCTATAAATGATATGGATTTATATCTTCTACATCTTATATAATAATTTAAATAGTTATGAGAAAATTTTATGGATATATGTAAAGACCTAGAAATATAGTGGAGATTTGTTTTCTTAAATACATGGGATTTTTATGAGTCTTTGAAAATTTACGGCGCTCGATTCTAAGGCCCGATTTTCCCAGTATCAATTTCTGAAGTTTTGTTCTGGTACATTCATTAAACGTAGGAGCGAGTTTTTATAACTTTTGAGCCGGTGTTAGGAACTGAAATCTGACGGTACCGTCGAACACGTAGTTCCAGTATTCTCTTAATAAAACTTTCACCTTCATGTCAGATGATAGGGAATACAAGTTAGTTTTTGGATTTTTTTAGAAAAATCATAAAATAAAGTACAACATATTATTTTATTTTTAAGCATCCAAGTGTTGATTGTTTTAGTTAAACCCTCCCCTTGGAAGTTGGTGGTGGGACGGCCACACCCTAACCTCCCATGAGAGGTTATGGTGGTGGGTCCCAACCGATCATAACCTTCAATGGGAGGATAATTGAGGTGGGGACCACACGAGCCGCATAACCTCCCTATTAATGATAGGGATGGGGACCACCCGACCTCTATTGATGGTGGAGGATGAAACCTCTCCACTCTCCCTTGTTAATGAGGGAGATCCTCTGGACCTCCCTATGCAATTAATTGCGCCAACATATTTTTTTTATTTAGGAGAGCCTCTTGGCATCCACCCAATTAATGAGACAACTCTCGTGCATTTAATTTGGTGGAGACGGGTTTTTAATTCTCCTTTTTGAATTGGTGTGCCAACGTAATATTAGACGACTAATCTAATATTATTTCATTGGAATTTCTATTTTGGAGGAATCGAGAGGATCTTGGGATAAAAGTACACCCAACAAAGAACGCTCCTCCCAATAAAGAATGAAGAACAAAAAGAATGCCAGATTTCTTCTTTGACTTCTTTCATTGAATCCTATCGATGTGTAGTTCCTTCCAAGACCAACGCAACTCGGGATTCAGAGAGTGTGGCAGATGCGACGAATGAAGAATTCTTTCATCTTCTTCCCGCGACATCAAACTTCAATGAACGATGATAGTAAAATACTAAGTTAGGGGGTTATTGCATGTTGATACATCCCTTTTCATCCTCTCATCAATCGAATGAAAAATTGATACAAACTGTTGTAATTAATTGTTGAGCTTCATTCTGATGAGACAAATGATATCATCTCCAAACGTGGAGGGTGTGGGCCAAACTAACATGGCCTAACTCCCTCCGCCGTTCTTTCATAATGATTGTTCGACATGGGGAGGAGGCGACGACAAAAAATGTGACAACGAAGAAGGGCGGGCTACCTGCGGCCTCTGCGGACTGCACCACCCCCGCAGCACATCAATCCTTCCAACTAAACACTGATGCGCACCGCACCGCCTGCCCGGGGCGCTCACGTGCTACCAGTGCGAACCGCGCCCTACCCGGTGCCCCCGCGGCCTACTCGGTACACTCGGGGCTTGCTCGGAGTCCCCCCGATCTGCCGGCGCCCCGCATGGCCTGGCCGTTGGCCTCCCTGCCGCCGACCTCCCGAGATGCACCCCTCGCGACACTAGTGAAACCAGCCCCGGCCATCAGGCCGAGCCACTTGCGTGGCGGCATCCAGACCAAACCTCACTTACAGTCCGCTAGGACGGGCCTAGCAGACCTATACTAACATAGCGGGATGACCCGCCTAATGTTTTGCGTTAGACACATCAGGTATGTCCGGGTTGACCTAGACTGGGTTGGACCGGACCCGGTCCCACTACTAACCCTTTGCTTACATTGGCCATATCTGTGGCATCGGGCATCCATTTGACGAGCATTCAGGGGTGCTGGTATTCTCAATGAGATATGGTCCATTTGAGTATACTCCACTGGAGTTCGGTGTTTAGTTGAGATATGGTTGGGTTGGTTCATACATGAATCCAACTGGGACCCTGGGACTAAAAGGCTAATAACTCACATATCGGGCATCTGATTGATGGGTTGTCTATTGCGTTGATACCCCTATGATGTGGCGGTACTTTGAGATACTTCCACATGAGACTTCGTGACACATGGAGTATCGACCAGCAGCTCATGGAGCAGATCTTTCTGTTGACGAGCTGATAGAGTATTGAGACCTACTAGCTGGCTGAGGCTTAACAACAGTTTGACCGATTCGACTCAGAGTGACTCGACTAGCCCAGTGGGGAGTGCCTCTTTGTGATGTGGCAGAACCATGGCGGAGGAGCGCCTCTATATGAGTGCAGAAGACCTGTGGTACTCAACAGCAGAAGTACCTTTATAGGCTATTAGGGGGAGGGCCTCAGTGTGACGTGGCAGACCCACGGTGGGGAGAGCCTCTTTGTGACACAGCAAACCCACGACACTCGATTAGAGGAGTGCCTCCGCAATACAATGATAGTGGGAAGCACCGTTGTGTGGCGCAGAAGGCCCACTGTACTCGATAGAGGAAGAGTACGCCACCAACCATTGTTTTGATAATAAAAATCCTGGTTTGAGCTGAGTCAATGACTTTTGTGTTTTCCTCATGATTGAGATGGGTTACCAGCTGACACTACTACAAAAATAGGCAAGGGAAGAGCTACCCTTCTATTAGTGCTAAAAAAAGCATTAATAAACCCCCCTATGAGCGCTTTTTTTAGCACTGTTAAAGGGGAGCCCTTTATTAGCGCTTTTTTAGTAGCACTGATAAATGGGGGATTTATCATCGATTTTTCCTAGAACGGATAAATTTTATGTTTCAAAAAATAATAATTTTCCATGAAAAATAATATATTGTTATAAAAGTACATTTATATTGATATAAATATAATATATATTTTTAAAATATATGTATAAATGGATTATTAAATTAAATATATAAGATATTTAGTGAAAATGGCTTTAAAATATTTTAAAAAATATAATAAATTAATAATTTTATAATTATTATATATTAATAATCATTTAATAACAATTTGAGGACACAAAAAATAAAAAAAATAATAAAAGATCTAAAAATAAGTTTAAAATGTAACTCAAAATTCAAATGGCCATAACTTTTGAACCGGGTGTCCGTTTGAGCTCTAAAGTATATCAAGTCGAATCGTGCGACGAGATATATGTGCTTATGAGCCAAGAGAAGCTTCTGTCACATTTTTCAAGACCAAAAAAGGCCCAGAAGGCCTCCAAAACTGAGTTTTTAGTCAGGATACCCCGATTTGTTAACATTCAAACATGTATAACTTCTGATCTGAATGTACACTAGGAATGTACCACATATCATATCAAATATTGTTTCATTGTATTTGATTTGAATGGTAGTGGTGTTGGAATGAGCTTTATATTAGAAGTTAGGGTCGTTATAACATTATATGGCTTTTCAAATACACACACACACACACACACACACATATATATATATTCATAAATTTTTGTGTGTGTGTGTGTTGTATATATGTATGTATTTATTTATTTATTTATAAACACACATAAAAACATATTTTATAAATGTATTTAAAACTAATCTTATAAATATATATTAATATACAAATAAATATACAGGTAAAAATTTGTAACTACAAATATATATATATATATATATATATATATATATATATATTAATATATGATTAAATATATATACACTAATATATGAATAAACATATATGTATTAATATAACTAAATATATTTATATTAATATGAATCTATATTAATAAAAAAATAAATATAACTTTATATATAAATAAATAGATGTATTAGTAAATAGAAAAAATGAAATGGCTTAGTGGTAAAGGTACAGGAGCGTAAGGGGGAGGTCGCAGGTTTGAGTTCGGGTGGAAGAAAGGAAGTGTTCATGCATGTATGGAACACGCAGGCAAGGGCAGCATGCTGGAGTGGGAGGGGCCGCATAGCACTGATAAAGGGGGGTCAAAGCGCTGTTAAAAGCCCCCCCCAAATATAAATTATTTTTTATTTTTTATTTTTCTATTTTTTTACTTTTATCAGGGCTTGTAAAAGAGTGGATAAAACACCCAATTTATTAGCACTAAAAAAGCCCTGATAAAAGGGGTGTTTTTTGAGTGCTTTTTATTAGCACAGATAAAAGGGGTCTTTTATCAGCACTTTTTTAGTACTGATAATAGGGGTCTTTATCAGCACTTTTCTGAGTGCTGATAAAAGGGACCCCTTTATCTTCTCCTCTACTAAAAATTCATTTTTAGCGCAGTTAATGCACTTTTATAGCACTGATAAAAGCGATATTTGTAGTAGTGTAACATTGGTATATGTTTGGGAATATACCTAAGTAATGGTTATCTATTGATTTCATACATTGTGATTTATACTTGTAGGATTTTTTGATACCTTGAGGGTCTCAGGGTCCTTAATCAGTATTGTTATACTCACCTCTGCATGGGCTATTCCCACAACTCGTTGTGTTGGATGCAAATGACAGACAGCGCTGAGGGAGGCCGAGAGCGCCATGACTAGATGGTACCCATAGATCTTACGACTAGTCGGTACACAGAGGAGTCTGATGGATGTGGAGTTCTTAGGTGGCCATCTGTACCTACCCTTCATGTAGGAACACTGGAGGATGATTCAGGATCAGCTCTTTACCTTTCTTCTATTTGTCCCATTTTCAATTGTACTTGTACTTTACATTTGGGCTTGTATTTTTGACCCCTTTTACTTTCCAGCACACTTTTTTATAGAGTTTTTACATAGAGTATTGCTTCCAGTTGTGTACTTTGATGTGTTTTATTATAGTTATAAAGGTGATGCCTTCCCAGATTAGATATATACGCCTTTGGTTCTAGTCGCCATCCCCTGGCCTATGGAAGGCGGGTTTGGGGTAGTTACAACATAGGCCATGGGGGAGGGGTCGTGATAAATTAGTATCAGAGGGAGTTGGTTCTACCGTAGAACCCAAGACTCTAATATTTCATTTCTGTGAAGAAATAGAATTAAGGGTACTAAGTGTAGTTTTCAGTTCAAGGAGTCTAGTGTTGGTGTGGGTAGCAGACGTATCCATGCAACAGGACCCAGACATCTAATTTCCGACTCTGTGCACGAAAACACTAACTGTGTGTGTGTTTTCAAAAGCTTTTCTTTAAATCATCTCAACCAGGTTATCTCACCACGTATAGACTTTTAACTGTTTCACATCTATTTCTTTTAGGATACCTCCCCTCTAACGACTAGTTAGAGCCCCGAGAGTCGTACGTACTGACAGCTCACTGAACAACGAGGCCTTAGTGTAGGGCCCTCTTCCAGTTGAGGCACCAACAGTACCACTTTCAGTTAGGGCCACCGATTCCACCAGCGCCAATAGTAGACAATGCACTCCACTTGAGCACATTGCAAGAGTTCCAGTGCCAGAGGCCACCCTGGTTCAGGGGAGAGACGGACCCACAGGTATTTGAGGATTGGTTGGAGGCTATAATGAGAGTCTTCAGGCTAGAAGGGACACCAACAGATGTTATGGTGATCCTTTCTGCCAGCCTCCTTCAGGGTGTAGAAGGCAGATGGTGGAACCTAATGCTTCTGTTTCATGTCTAGGTGACACTTATTTGGGTATACTTTGAGATCCTGTTCCAGACGGAGTTTATCTCATCCAACCTTCAAGTGGTGTGGATACAGGAGCTAAAGCATATACGGCAGGGTAGCATGACAGTGGAGCAGTACTCAACAAGGTTCACCAACCTCTCAAGTTAATCCACTGATATGGTACGAGACCCATTCTATAAGGCATGGACCATCGAGAAGGGACTCAGGCATAATATCAGAGCTTCAGTGATCTCGCTTAGCATCCTGACTCTGTCAGGGGTGTAATAGAGAGCTCTCCTAGTGGATAGTTTCCCTGATGAGCAGTCTCCAGTAGCGAGACCCACCACTAGCTGACATGTAGCTGGGTCATCTGTAAATGAAATTAGACAGATATTTCAGAGGTCCAAGAGGACTGGACCTACAGGTGGTCGACCGCATGACTCGGGATTTGTTATGTGGGGAACACAGTGTAGAGACACACATGTCGGTAGCATGTAGTGTTACTCCTGTAGCGGGCTTGGTCACATTGCACGTGACTATCTAAACCATTGCTCTGATGATCAACATATAGTTGAGGGACCTCCCAAGTAGAGGTGTATATTCGATTGAGGCGGTCCACAGGGCGCATGTGGACGTGGAAGAGGAGCTGGTTGAGCAACTGGTGTTGGACGATGTTATGAGGTGCTACTGCCACCACCACCAGGAGGTCCACCCCGACCATAGGAAGCAGGTGGATAGGGGAGAGATCAGCTTCAGGTAGCTGAATTATATGAACATGGGGCTCCAGAGATGATACGAGGTACGATCTATGTCTATTCTACCTTAGCTACAGTTCCTATAGAAATAGGTGCAAGTCACTCATTCATTTCCACTGCCCTCGTTTGGAGCTCAAAGATTCTGACGGAGTCGTTGGCTCGATCCTTACATCTAGAGACTCTTACGGGAGAAGACTCAACGATTAAACCCTATTTCCTATCATTTGAGCACACTCTAGGAGGTGATAGCTTCAGCTGGGATCTCCTCATAGAGGCATCGAGGCCTTACGGCATCATCTTGGGTAAGGAATGTTTATCTACAGTTCATGCTCAGATTGATTGTATTAGGCAAAAAGTACGGTGTGTCCACACAGATGGGACCAGGTTTTCCTTCACCAGTGAGAAGGTAACCTTTGCAGCACATGACAGACTTACTCGAAGAAGGGTGTAGCTAATCACTCATATTTTGGCTTACCTTACCCTTGGAGTAGTTGATGTGGAGAGACCAACTTATCCTATAGTAGTGGACTAGTACATGGATGTTTTCTCTGATGATGTTCCAGGACTACCTCCTCACAGAGAGGTGGACTTCTACATTGACTTATACCCTTGGATGACACTGATATCTACTACCGCATATCAGATGGATCCCATTGAGCTTCATGAGCTGTGGGTACAACTAGAGGATGTGTAGGGAAAGTGATTCATCCGACCCAGTGTTTCTCCCTGGGAAGCCTTGATTCTATTTGCTAAGAATGTGGATGCGAGCATGAGGTTTTGTGTCGACTACCGTCACCTAAACCAGGTGACCGTAAAGAACAAGTACCCCCTCTTGAGGATTGACGAACTATTTGATCAGCTCAAGGGAGAACGGTGGTTCTTGAAGATAGACCTCTGATTAGGCTATCACCAGGTCATAGTTTGAGATGAATATGTGAAGAAGACGTAATTTTGATGTCGTTAAGACCACTACGAGTTATTGGTTATTCCCTTCGGTATAACCAATCCTCCAGTAGTGTTCATGAGTCTAATTAATATGATATTCTAGACTTACCTTTATTTCTCTGTCAAAGTCTTCATCGATGACATTTTGATATACTCGACTACTGTGGAGGAACATGACTACTATTTATGGGTAGTACTGGACACACTCTAAGAGCACCAGCTTCATGGTAAGCTCTGGAAGTGCCAATTATGGATGTGAGAGGTGCACTTCATGGTACACATCATCTCATGTCACATACATAGCTTATTTTAAATTTATTTTTATTTTAATTTTCCAGTAATGCTTTGTTTTGGGGGTTTCCAATGGTTTTATAGAGAATAGGTGAGTTTTCGTGGATTGGGCCAAACCGTGAGCCCAATTCCAGATTTAAAAATAAATTTTGATTCTTTTATAACGTATTCATTTTTTAATATTTTTCAATCATTCCAACTCCTAAATGTCCTCCACTGATATAATAACACTACAATTAAAATATGTAGCCTTTGGAAATCCATAACCATGGTTTAGTTGGGTTTTTATTTAAGGGATTGGGCCTGCCCGGAAGCCCATATCCAGTTTTCAAAATTAATTTTATTTATTTAATAACTTATTCAATTTTAAGTATGTTTCGGTGATTCCAAGCCTAATATGCGGCCCTTACACCCAACCGCTCCCCCAGACTCTTTACCCCCCTCTTTGGAGCTCTTAGGATCGCGATTTAGGGACGAACATCTTAGGGTTTCTAAAATCGGGCAGATTTGATGAGGTATGTTCATTCAATCATAACTCTCTCAATTCATACTCTTTTTTCTCCATTCTAATTACTAAATGACCTAACAATTCATCTGAGAACATCCCCTGAGTTTTGGCCGTTTTCAATTTCAGATACTTGTGTTTTGTGGAGATTCATTCTAGATTTCTCAAGTAAGTTTGTCCATTTCTTTTCCCCTTTCAAATTGATTAGGGTTTCATTCTATTTTTTTAGGGTTTCCTCCCTTTTTATTGAAGTGAACAATGACCAGTGGGTAGGAGTTAGAACCTATGGTTTAACCTTGGGTTTTCTTGGTCCAATTTTCTATTTTTAGGTTTGATCTACACTTCTTGAGGTGCGGCGGTGGTGCGTTTGTGTTTTCGCACAAAGGATTCAATGGTTTCATTTGATTTGGTAGGTGATTCCAATGTTGATGCAATCTTTGTATATTAGCATGTTGTATTTATCATATTTTCAGATTTATATAATTTTATTATTGATGAAAAAATTGGTTCTAATGATGTTTCTATTGCAATTGAATTTAAAATGCCAATTTGGTGTGAAATTGGGGGTTTTCCAAAGAAGTGTTTTGTTTGTTTATTTGGGGATGCCCTATAATTACTTAGTTGTTTTTATTGATCTGTAATAAGGCATAAAATACTGTTTATAATGTTTATCCCCTTTGGTAATTGCTGCAAAAAATGGGTTTTAATTGTGTTTGTAAAGAAAGTGAAGTTTTGGTTCCACTTTAGTGTGAAAATGAAGGTTTTACAAAGATAACACTTCTTGTTTAACATGGGGATGCCCAAAAATTGATTTTTTGTTTTAATTGATATTTTTTGGGCTGCCTTTGCTGTTTTGGTAACTTACAATTGTGAACATCGTGTACAAGTGGGTTTCTTACGGGGTTTTGTGTGCAAAACTACACGAGATTTTGAGAAATTGATTTATTCAAATTCAAAGAGTTTGTTGTGTGTTTTAAGTTGTATAAAATGAGATAGCTACTGTATTTGGTGTATATGACCAGTAGTGGTGTTTTACATTAAAATGGATATGTGTTAAATCCTGAAATTGTTTGAGCACAAAGGGGGAAGCCCGGGTACCTAGGTGGGGAGGATTTGTACTAGTACGACTAGTGGACCGGATGGGTTTTGTCCATGTTTCACTTAGCATTTGGATAACTAAAACTCTAACTAAACTATGTGGATGATGATTGGGGACCACTAGGTTATGGGTAAGTTCCCTACTAGTGGCTCTTGCACGAGAAAGGATTTTACTATGGTTACATTAAACTGAGGTACGAGGTACATTGGGCCTGAGACTATCTAGTGCCTAGGGGTGTTCCCGGTTTTGTTGCTCAGTGGATTTGTGGTATTTTTCCCTGTATTTGGCTGTCTTTGGAACTATAATGAAGTACCTAATATTCCTATTTAAATGTGTTAACATTCTGAAAGTTTTATCTTGAAAAATGTTTTCAATTTAAAGTTTCATTTCGTGGAATTTGTCACCGCTTTTAAATGCATATTAAAACTGCTTGCTTTTTCACCTTGTATTTCATTCACCTTGGAATCATAGTGTGGTATCCTATTGGGCTTAGGCTCACACCCTACTTACACCCCTTGGGTGTAAGTAGACCTTTTTTTTTGACCCAGTTAAAGGAATGGCTAAGGGTGATGGCGGTTCAGGGTGTTAGTCCTCATCCTTGGGGCGGAGTAGTGGAGACGACTAGGGGGTGATGACCCCTTGTCATGTGGAGTCCATGGGGCTG
Source organism: Viscum album (assembly GCA_963277665.1). NCBI lineage: Eukaryota > Viridiplantae > Streptophyta > Magnoliopsida > Santalales > Viscaceae > Viscum > Viscum album. The sequence goes on along the minus strand of OY728136.1, from coordinate 1,813,353,448 downwards.
TTTTGTTTCTGTTCCATTGTGTCTTTGGAACTTTTTTATTGACTCTAAACCTATGTTTTCAGTTATAGTTTTTGTTTAAACATCGTTTGGTATAAATTTTTCAGATTCAGTTTATTGATTGTTTTTAATGGTTTATGCCTTCATATTTAGGTAAATCGTTCCCAAACCTAAATAAATGATACCAGGGCACTTGTGCCAGCCCGTGGGGATAGGGAACGCCCTTCGGGTCATGTCATGGGCTGGGTTTGGTACCGGTTTTGGCGGCGACCAGATTCGGTTTGTGACAAAATGGTATCAGAGGAGGTTCATGTTAACTCTTTGGGTCATGTTATTTCGGGAAGAGTCAGGATATCATGGAGTTAGGATTGTAGGGACTTGGTATTATAGTTATGGGTAGTGTGCCTGATCACCACACCTCATGACAGGATTCAAGATTCCTAGGGAAGTCAAGATTTATCTAAGTCCTTTTTTTTCTTGTTTTAATGACGGTTAGGGGAAATGAAAAGAGAGTTGGGTTAATGGTCTCAGTAAGCTCGCACGGCCTGGAAAGCCATGTGGATCTGGGGATATTCCCTAGAACACTCTCTGTGACAGTGAAGTGATTGGAATATGGCCACCAACCATATGTCCAAGTCACCCACTGAAACTAGTTTCCTCTCACATTGTCTTGTGTTCTTTAATTTTGAAATCGTGGAGCTTTGGTTTTAAACTGACTTGGTTTTAAGAATTGTAAAGTTTTTGTGAAATGAGTTTCAAATAAATATGGAATGTTTTGATTTATGAAATGATGGAACTGAATTTTCAGAATTTTTTTGAAATGGAAAATAGTATGCTTACACCTCTTTTTAAAGCCGAAACCATATTGAAGTTGGTTTTCAAAAGTGTTTCCCATATAGTTTTCTAAATGATTAATGGGTGTTTTAATGGGATGAGATGTTTTGAAATTGATGTGAATAACTTGAAAGTGAGTTCTTTTTTTATGTTTGTGTCCTTATGAAAAGTTTTGTAAGATGTGAATTGGGATTTTGATCTCATTGTTTGCAGTTTTGAGAAAAAGGTTGGGTTGGTTGATCATTTTGTTTTTGAAAAGTGGAAGGAATTTTTGTTTTACCCTTTAGTATTTCCATGAGTGACCACATGCATGGGGTTATATGGGATGATGGATGGTTAATGGCATGACTGTATGAGTGCTGGGATGGTTATGAGGAGGGTGCCCGGTGTGACACAAAAACATGCATGTGTGAGGCCCATGGGGTACCATTGGTGGATACGCTTACTGCAAAACCGTTTGTTTTCAAAGAAATAGTTTTAAAGAAAAACATGGTGTATTGATGAATAGTTTGTTATAGTTTTTATTACGGGTTTTTGATAATTTTGATGTTGTGGGATGTTTTGAGTCCAAGAACCCCTCCTGTTTGAACTGTGTTTTGGGTTTGTGTTTGGTCGGTGAGCTGTGTTGTAGGGACGATTAGTGGTCTCTTTTGAAAAATGTTTTGGGATGACTTTGTGGTGGTTCCCTTCATGTGTTTGGATTTGGATTTTGGTATATCGTGACCAATAGACCATCTTGGTTGGGTCCATTGGTTCAATCGTTGGATAAGGTACACCCCATTAATGGTTAGTGCACAACTAAAGTGCAACCCGGATTGTTTTGCCTTTTGAATACCTTCCAGTTGATCAATATAAGGAATATTTTTCTTGAGAATTTTAGATTGAGTCTACACCCTTCCCTTTATTTGATTTTTAGATCCTCTTGTAACGGGAGAGTGCTCATGGAAGGTTGATAGAGACCTTAGTTTCTTATGTTTCCTGATACGTCGAAGGTGGATGTGTTCTAGGGTTGTAAGTGTGGATGAGTGTCTCGATGGTGTCTAAGAAGACCTTTGGGTTATTCAAAGTTTCTTTGATGCATTAATTCATGTTAAACCACCGGTGTGGGAAATATGGTCACAATAAGATATTGTGGCCAATTTCGAGAATTGTGTGTTGTTTGGGGATGTTGTATAAGGTCCCTCTCCATGAATTGTTTATATAAGTCGCAATGGTCATGTTCGATGATGCCTTATGATGTCATGTGCTTGATTGACCATAGAGGTGAATGTCGTGAAATCCTATGAGAGTCCCTGTTATGTTGGGAGAATGTATCCCTTGTAAAAACATCAAAATCTTCAATTTTAGATGAAGGTGAGTGTTGGTGTTCTTTACTTCTATTGTTTCTCACATAAAGAAACAAGGTGTGATGTGTGTGTATCTTCTTAGCCCTTGTTTCAGTGAAATATCAAGATCGGGTAAAGTGAGTTTGGAATGTGTTATGTCTGGAAAGCTTATCTGGGATTGCGTTGTAGTTGTTGGTTTCATTAAAAGAAGAATTATTGTTCATGGGGTTTCCAAATCCTAACTGCGAGGCCGAAGATGCTTCAATCATTTGAGCTCCAGCCATAGGTCTCGGAGAGAAGCTGGATCGTAGTCAGGGGAAATCACAGGGTCATTTAAGCCGTTGTACAAAGTCATTTCCTCAATATGAAAGTTAGGATGATTTTAATCCTATGGTGTCATAATCATTCTTCTGTTGTCCATGTTCGGTGGAAATAGGTGGTGGGTCGTGTGCCCATGTCATCAACCAATGTTATTTCCTCCCCATTTTTGTTTCCACTGAGTCTTTAGAGAACGGTTTGAAGTTTATCTACACTGTTTATGAACACAGTTTTCACTTGGATAATAGTGACCATGCCCCAGAAAACCATGCGGAAAGAAGGATCCCAACTATTAGTGTATGGCTTCCCAAACCGTGCAAACTAACCATGTTGTCGCCCCAACTCTTTAAATTTTGGGGTCTTTCTTTACCGGCCAGTGCTGGTTGGTTAAGATGGTTGGTTCTTATGGTGGGGAGACCCACTATGAGTCTTATATAATTTATTTTGTAAATTTCTGATGGAAGTATATCCTTTGTACCGGTGAGTCCATTTAGGCCTCCCCTGTTAGTCTCTTGATTATGTCTCAAAAAAAATATTCGTGGTCTCTTATGGTGGGGAGCATATTTGTGTCCCCCCGTACCAGTAACTTAGATTTTTCCATGGTCATGGCTTGGTGTAGATAGTCTCGTTCAGATCTATATAGCTACCAACATCATTCTTGAGTAAACATTGGGACTTGAGAGCACCCAATAGTTTAGTTAAAGTAAGGTAAGTGTAACATTGTTCAAAGATGTTGTTCGTTTGGGTGAATTGCTTGAGTGTTGTTCAGATTGTGTTTGAGGAGTTTTTATTTGGGATAAAGCCTGAATGTTCTTGATGGTTTTAGGAAAGTGTTGTAAGTTTTATTTGTGAGAGTATTCCTTCCTTCATTGATTACTGGAGGTGTTTTGTCCTTTGGGGAAGAAACCTGGCAAGGGAGTACTTCTTGGTTTCTCAGTTGGGTTTGGTTGTTGATTTGGTCTTGCTGTGACTTTCCGGGGCGGAAAGCTTCTATGGTGGGGAGAATTGTCACATACATAGCTTATTTTAAATTTATTTTTATTTTAATTTTCCATTAATGCTTTGTTTTGGGGGTTTCTAATGGTTTTATAGAGAACAAGTGAGTTTTCGTGGATTGGGCCAAACCGTGAGCCCAATTCCAGATTTAAAAATAAATTTTTATTCTTTTATAACTTATTCATTTTTTAATATTTTTCACTAATTCCAACTCCTAAATGTCCTCCCCTGATATATTAACAATAAAATTAAAATATGTAGACTTTGGAAATCCATAACCATGGTTTAGTTGGGTTTTTATTTAAGGGATTGGGCCTGCCCGGAAGCCTAAATCCAGTTTTAAAAATTAATATTATTTATTTAATAACTTATTCAATTTTAAGTATTTTTCGGTGATTCCAAGCCTAATATGCGGCCCGTCACCCAGCCGCTCCCCCAGCCTCTTTACCCCCCTCTTTGGAGCTCTTAGGATCGCGATTTAGGGACAATCATCTTAGGGTTTCTAAAATCGGGCATATTTGATGAGGTATGTTCATTCAATCATAACTCTCTCAATTCATACTCTTTTCCCTCAATTCCAATTCCTAAATGACCTAATAATTCTTCTAAGAACATCCCCTGAGTTTCGGCCATTTTCAATTTCAGATACTTGTGTTTTGTGTAGATTCATTCTAGATTTCTCAAGTAAGTTTGTCCATTTCTTTTCCCCTTTCAAATTGATTAGGGTTTCATTCTATTTTTTTTAGGGTTTCCTCCCTTTTTATTGAAGTGAACAATGACCAGTGGGTAGGAGTTAGAACCTATGGTTTAACCTTGGGTTTTCTTGGTCCAATTTTCTATTTTTAGGTTTGATCTACCCTTCTTGAGGTGCGGCGGTGGTGCGTTTGTGTTTTCTCACAAAGGATTCAATGGTTTCATTTGATTTGGTAGGTGATTCCAATGTTGATGCAATCTTTGTATATTAAAATGTTGTATTTATCATATTTTCAGATTTATATAATTTTTTTATTGCTGAAAAAATTGGTTCTAATGATGTTTCTATTGCAATTGAATTTAAAATGCCAATTTGGTGTGAAATTGGGGGTTTTCCAAAGAAGTGTTTTGTTTGTTTTTTTGGGAATTCCCTATAAATACTTAGTTGTTTTTATTGATCTGTAATAAGGCATAAAATACTGTTTATAATATTTATCCCCTTTGGTAATTGCTGCAAAAAATGGGTTTTAATTGTGTTTGTAAAGAAAGTGAAGTTTTGGTTCCACTTTTGTGTGAAAATGAAGGTTTTACAAAGATAACACTTCTTGTTTAACATAGGGATGCCCAAAAATTGATTTGTTGTTTTAATTGATATTTATTGGGCTTCCTTTACTGTTTTGGTAACTTACAATTGTGAACATCGTGTACAAGTGGGTTTCTTAAGGGGTTTTGTGTGCAAAACTACACGAGATTTTGAGAAATTGATTTATTCAAATTCAAAGAGTTTTGTGTGTGTTTTAAGTGGTATAAAATGAGATAGCTATTGTATTTGGTGTATGTGACCAGTAGTGGTGTTTTACATTAAAATGGATATGTGTTAAATCCTGAAATTGTTTGAGCACAAAGGGGGAAGCCCGGGTACCTAGGTGGGGCGGATTTGTACTAGTACGGCTAGTGGACCGGATGGGTTTTGTCCCTGTTTCACTTAGAATTTGGATAACTACAACTCTAACTAAACTATGTGGATGATTATTGGGGACCACTAGGTTATGGGTATGTTCCCTACTAGTGGCTCGTGCACGAGAAAGGATTTTACTATGGTTACATTACACTGAGGTACGAGGTACATGGGGCCTGAGACTATCTAGGGCCTAGGGGTGTTCCCGGTTTTGTTGCTCAGTGGATTTGTGGTATTTGACCTTGTATTTGGGTGTCTTTGGAACTATAATGTAGTACCTAATATTCCTATTTAAATGTGTTAACATTCTGAAAGTTTTATCTTGAAAAATGTTTTCAATTTAAAGTTTCATTTCGTGGAATTTGTCCCCGCTTTTAATTGCATATTAAAACTGCTTGCTTTTTCACCTTGTATTGCATGCACCTTGGAATCCTAGGGTGGTATCCTATTGGGCTTAGGCTCACACCCTACTTACACCCCTTGGGTGTAAGTAGACCTTTTCTTGACTCAGGTAAAGGAAAGGCTAAGGGTGATGGCGGTTCAGGGTGTTAGTCCTCATCCTTGGGGCGGAGTTGTGGAGACGACTTGGGGGTGATGTCCCCTTGTCATGTGGAGTCCATGGGGCTGTTTTGTTTCTATTCCATTGTGTCTTTGTACCTTTTGTATTGAATCTAAACCTATGTATTCAGTTCTGGTTTTTGTTTAAACATCGTTTGGTATAAATTTTTCAGATTCAGTTTATTGATTGTTTTTAATGGTTTATGACTTCATATTCAGGTAAATCGTTCTCAAACCAAAATAAATGATACCCGGACACTTGTGTCAGCCCGCGGGGATAGGGAACGCCCTTCGGGTCATGTCACGGTCTGGGTTTGGTGCCGGTTTTTGCGGCGACCAGATTCGGTTCGTGACATCTCAGATGCTGGATTTGCAGTGGATCCAGTGAAGATCAAGGTGGTACTTTCTTGGGAGCCACCCAGGAGTGTGACATAGGTACGAAGTTTCATGGGTTTGGCTGTCTACTACCAGAGATTCATTCCATACTTCTCTAGTGTTGCAGAACCACTATAATCCTTAACAAAGAATGGGAAACCCTTCGTGTGGTCAGAGAGATGCTAGAATATCATTCAGAAGCTGAGGAAAAAGCTGACTAGTGCCCCCATATTGAGGCTTCCAGAGGAAGTCCGAGGGTACGTAGTCTACTACAACACATCATGGACTAGAATTGGGTGTGTCCAGATGTAGTATTGAGTTGTGATCACATATGGTTCATGGCATCTGAGACTGCATGAGCATAACTACGCAACCCATGACAAGGAGTTAGCAGCAGTGTTCTTCACCATGAAGATATGGAGGCAATACCTGATGGGCGAGCATTTTACCATGTAATCTGATCACTAGATTCTCAGGTATATCTTCTCCTAGAAGTACATGAACCTGAGACAGTGGAATTGGCTTGAGTTCCTCCAGGATTATGACTTCAAGATAGTCAATACTTTTAGAAATGAAAAATTTGTTGCAGATGTGCTCAGCAGGAGGATTGGTATTCGGCAGCTAGGAGAGGTGATAGAGCAGCTGGATGCTTTACAGATTTCATATGTGGACCAGGATTGAGTAGCTTTACTTCAGTCTCTTACAGTCACTCCTCCACTTTTTCTGCGAGTCAGGGAAGAACAGCGTTGGGATGCTGACTGTGAGACACGACAAGCTCAGATATCCATAGATCAGGCACCTAATGGATTTTCCGAAGGTGGGGATCACGTCATCCTCTTCAGAGGATGTGCTATTTTACCATTAGAACATCATGAAGAAGTGATGAGGGAGTTCCACACTTCCCCTCTTGTTGTACATCCAGGAGTGGCAATGATGTACCAGGACCTTCGATGACAGCACTGGTGGCCTGGTATGAAGAAGTTTGTAGTAGATTTTGTCTCTCGATGCCTCATATGTCAGTAAGTGAAGGTGGATCAACTTGTACCAATAGGCTTGATCAGCCTTTAGAGGACCCAGAGTGGAAGTGGTATGAGATATCTGTGGATTTTGTGACGGGACTACCACATACATCTAGGGGTCACGACTCAATTTGTGTGATCGTCGACCGACTCACCAAGTCGGCCCACTTCCTACCGATCAGAGAGCAGGTCTTAGTAGAGATCATGGGACACCTCTATGTTCAAGAGATTGTGCATTTACATGGATAAACATATTCTATTGTCTACGAACATGAGGCATGATTAACATTCTGTCTATGTTAGGGGTTTCAAGAGGCTTTCAGGACACAACTTCACCTAAGCACCACCTTCCATCCACATATAGATGGTCAGACTAAGTGGACCATTCTGACCCTCGAGGACATGCTACGAGCTTGTGTCCTCGACTTTGGTCGCATCTTGGAGGATCAATTACCATTGGTAGAGTTTTCCTATGATAGCAGCTATCACTCCACCATCGGCACAGCACCTTTTGAGGCCTTGTATGGTCGACTTTTCAAATCACCACTGTGCTGGACAGACCCAGGGGAGTCAGCACTAGTGGGACCACAAATGGTACGAGCTACCACTAAGAAGGTGCAGATCGTCTAGGAGGAGATGAAGACTTCACCGAGTAGGAATAAGTCGCACGCTGACCGGAGACGTAGACCTCTAGAGTTCGAGGATGGCAGACACATCTTCCTACGGCTCTCACCATGATGAGTTCAACAGTGATTTGGCTGAGGTGGAAAGTTATCTCCGAGGTTCATTAAACTGTTCCAGATTCTCAGCAGAGTTGGTGAGGTGGATTACTACATAGCTATTCCACCTCGGTTGCACCGGGTGAATGACGTCTTCCATGTTTCTCATATGAGGAGATACATGCACGACCCTTCTCACATCATCGACCATGGGGAGTTGGACATCGATGATGGGGTGCCTTTCACGGAGGTTCCAGTATAGATTGAGGATCAAAAGGAGCGGGTCCTATGTGGATGGTTGATACCTCTGATGTGTGTTCGTTGGCATCACGGGAACATTCGGGAGAGAACATGGGAGTGGGAGGGTGGGACCGCCACACCCTAACCTCCCATGATAGGTTATGGTGGTGGGGCCCACCCGAGAATAACCTCCCATGGGAGGATGATCGAGGTGAGGACCACCCGAGCCGCATAACCTCCCTATTAATGATAGGGGTGGGGACCACCCAACCCCTATTGATGGTGAAGGATGAAACCTCTCCACTCTCCCTCATTAATGAGGGAGAGACTCTTGACCTCCTTACGCAATTAATTGCGCCAACACATGTTTTTTACTAAATATATCCTCTTGGCATCTTCCAAATTAATGATACAACACTCGTGCATTTAATTTTGTGGAGTTGGGTTTTTAATTCTCCTTTTTGAATTCGTGTGCCAACATAATATTAGACGACTAATCTAATATTATTTTGTTGGTATTTCCCTTTTGGTGGAATTGAGAGGAGATTGGGAGAAATGTACTCCCAAAGAAAAAGGCTCATCCAAATGAAGAATGAAGAAGAAAAAGAACACCAGATTTTTTCTTTGACTTATTTCATCGAATCCTACCGACATGGAGGGCCTTCCGTGGCCGATGCAACTCGAGATTCAGAGAGTGTGGCAGACCCGAAGAACAAAGAATTATTTCTTCTTCTTCGCATGACATCAAACGTCAACGAATGACGAATTGAAAATACTATGGTAGAGGGGTTATTTCATTTTGAGGCTTCCATTTTCTTCCTCTCATCATCGAATGAAAAATATATACAATGTGTTGTAATTAATTGTTGAGCTTCATTCTAATGAGCCAAATGATATCATCTCTAAACGTGAAGGGTGTGGGCCAAACTACCATGGCCCGACTCCCTCCCCCGTTCTTTTGTAATGATTCTTCGACATGGAAATGAGGCGACGACAATGAAGGTGACAATGACGAAGGGCGTATTACCCGCGACCTCCATGAACCGCACTGCCCACACAGCACATCTATACTTACGGCCGAACACCGCCACACCCCGGCACCCCCGTGCACTGCCCGCACGCCTCGCGCCTGCCCTGCACCCCCACAGCCTACCCGCTGGCCTCCCGACCGCTGACCTCCTGATCCGCGCCCCTCACAGCACTGACCAAACCGGCTCTGAAAACCGGGCCGAGCAGCATGAGTGGTGACATCCAGGATGAACCGCCCTCGCAGTCCGTTGGGCAAGGGCCAACGGATTGGTCCTAATATAGTGGGTTGACCCACTTAACGGGTCGGATCAGAGCCATTGGGTCTGTCTGGGTTGACCCAGACTGGGTCAGCACTGACTGGGTTGGGCCGAGTCAGTTCGACCAGGTTGGATCAGACCCAAGCCCATTAACGACCCTTTGTTTACATTGGCCATATCTATGGCACCGGACGTCCATTGGACGAGCTGTCAGCGGCGCTGGTAATCTCAATGAGATAGGATCCTTTTGAGTATAACCCACTGGATTTTGGGTTATATTTGAGATATGGTCGGGTTGTTTCATACAAAAAACCAATCGGGGCCCTGTGACTAAAAGGCTAATAACTCACAGACCGGGCATCTGATTGACGTGTTGTTTGTTGCGTTGAGACCCCTAAGATGTGGAAGTCCTTTGAAATACTTCTACATGAGACTTCATGACACATGGAGTGTTGAATATTAGCTCATGGAGTAGATCCTTCCGGTGATGAGCAGACAGAGTACGGAGACCTAGTAGCTAGTTGAGACCTAACGACTGCTTGACGGATTCGACTCGGAGTGACTCGACTAGCCCAGTAGGGAGAGCCTGTGTGTGACGCAGCAGACCCATGGCAGAGGAGTGCCTCTGTGTGAACACGGAATACCTGCGGTACTTGATAGGAGGAGTACCTATGTAGGATATTAGGGGGAAAACCTCTATGTGATGCGGCAGGCCCACGGTGGGGAACGCCTCTGTGCGACGCAGCAAACCCACGACACTCAATTGGAGGAGTGCCTCAGTAGTCCACGGATCAAGGAAAGTGAATCTGTGTGACATGGTAGGCCCACTATACTCAATATAGGAGTCACCACCAGCCATGGCATTGATAATAAAATCCCAGTTTGAGCTGAGTTAATGACATTTGTGTTTTCCTAATGATTGAGATGGGTGACTTGATAACATCAGTATATGTATGGGCATATACATAAGTAATGGATATCCGTTGATTTTGTACTTTTTGATTTATCCTTGTTGGATTTTTGGAGACCTTGAAGGTCTTGGGGTCCCTACGGAGTATAATTATACTCACCACTTCACGGTCTATGCATGCACCTCGTTGTGTTGGATTCAGATGATGGAATGCGCTGACGGAGCTCGAGAGCACCAGGACTGGACAGTACCCGTAGGTGGACCTTATGACGAGTTGGTACACAGAGGAGTCTGATGGACGTGGAGTGCTGACCTGGCCATCGGAACCTACCCTTCAGGTAGGAACCCCGTAGGATAATCCAGAAGCTGCTCTTTACCTTTTAGCTGTTTGTCCCTTTTTTAGTTGTACTTGTACTTTACAGTTGGGCTTGTATTTCTTGCCCCTTTTACATTCCAGCACACTTTTTGTATACAGTTATTACCTAGTTTATTGCTTCTAGTTTTGTACTCTGATGTGTTTGTTTACAATTCTAAAGGAAATTCCTTCCCAGTTTATGGATATATTCCTTCGGTGCTAGTCTCCATCCCCTACCCTATTGAAGGTTGGCTTGGGGTAGTTACGAAAAGGGCCCTGGGGGACGGGTCGTGACAACATATATGATACATCAACTAAGAAAACATTTAAAATTCATGTTGCACTCATATAGACCATCGATGACTTTCCAAGACTTGGGAATTTATATAGTTGTGTTACTTATTCTATTATGGAATGTCCAATTTTTTATTATCATTTGAATTATACAATGATACCTTATAGCATGAATTTTTTTATGTTTCATCATTTATTCTTTGGTGCATCTCATAGATTTCAATTTAATAATTCATGATTTTATAGAAAAACTTGTTTGAGTCCACCTTCAAAATTATTGTTTTGGATAAGAAATTTAGCACAATTATCAATAGTTTTTAAAGAATAAGGGAAATAATATTAGTTTACTTATTGTGGGAAAATATTTTGTACCACATCAAATTGAATTGGTAGACATCAATGGAAGAAAAAAAGTATACTTATCTAAACTCATTTTTGTAACTATAGATGTTACATCATAATCTTGATGTTTTTAAATTAAGAATAATGTGTGTGAAATCGTGATTTTTACAATACATATTGAGAAGGGAAAAATTTCATTATAATGAACATAAATACAAAGAAGAAATGAATGTAAAAAATGATATATGGGAACATGATAATGGGAGTATCCTATCATATTTTTTGTTTTAAAAAATAATGAAAAATATGTATTGCTTTGACAACTAGAAAATGTGAAAGTATATGATGGATATTCTAGTAAAATTATAGGATGTGTTATCACAAATAATCTGAATTAACATGGATTAAAAACTTATTACTCACATATATTTAAGGAGTAGTTATTACCATTATCATTGTGTAAATTGTTTCCTAATAAAATAATATCAGTCATAAATGAGTTATGTATACTATTTAGACAACTATATTAGAAAAAATAACACCAAAATTACATGAATATTTATTGCAATGAATTGTAAAGAAAATTTGTCACATAGGGATCACATTTCACCCATCATTTTTCACTATAAGGATTCATTTGATAGTGCATTTGGATGAGGATGCTAAATTTGGAGGACATATACCCTATCGATGGATGTATCCCATAGAGAGGTATTGTGTTTTACAAATTTTCTCAGTATTGAATTAGGTTTTTTTCAAAACACATTCATTTATTATGTGTTCATTTGTTATATAATTTGGTCAATATTATGTAAATAACAAATCTTATCTTTAAATATCTATTTCTTAAATTTATATGGACGAAGAGTGTCTCACACTCTGTTTAATGTATTTTGATGGGATTGAGGCAATATTAAATCAACATGGAATGCCTAAGATAACTCAAATTATATTCATTCATGTAGTAAATCAATAATCATTATAATGCAAGGAAATTTAGTTACCAAGATATATTCATTTTTACTAACTTATATAGAGTTCATACATGTATAAATATTTGTGTTACTAAATTTTGATATCACATAACCTTTTATTGTATAACTGAAGATACCAACAAAGAGATGACATCACTTTTGAGATAGAAATAGGTAAGAAATAAAAAAATTCCATGACAAATATATTATTTATTGATTTGAACATTATATATGTTAATAATCAGTTTTATATTTATAATTTGTCAATAATTATCTTTTATAAATACTAATATTCTATATCTATTTGAATAGATCTTGAATGTATATAATCAAGTTAAACTATATAATAAATTGAAATATTTATATCAATGAAATTTTTTATATAATCAAAGAGATTTTATTACTATAAGATTAATGGTTTCAAGATTCATAAATTTATTCATGATGAAATATTGAAAACAAAGAAACTATAATATTTACCAAATTTTCAGAGTTGGGGTATTCTAGAATGTTTATTGACATTATTTAATTAAATTATCTAGGAAACATTTCTATTGTGTTACTAAAATGAATGTGGTCTGATAATCATAGTGGTATAAAGAAATATTAATTACCGTATACTTATGCAAACAAAAACCATTTAATTTATACTATTAAGTTAAAATAACATAATCCATATATTTTGAATTTATAAGATAAAATGGTATATTATATTTAAGAAGACATTGATGATGGGCAGAGTGTTGTAGTCTATATGAAACAAGTTTACATTTATGAAATAGATGATGATGTTGAATAAATGGTTATTGATATTGAATAATGACAATATGATGTGATTGATCTATTTTTCCTTGATGGCATTGAAACTATCAGTCTCACAAGAGAGGTTGAATATGTGGATATCGAGTTAATTGTGAAAAATGATCATAAATTATGAATGTAACTGATGTACATTTGAACCTCCTTTAACACAATAGATCACATTTTTTTTCTTATAAGAAGAGTGATTCTCTACTAAATATTATATTATAGATATTATTTTAACTTTAATATCACAAATATTGATATTTTTGCACTCTAATTATGTTTGAAAAAAATCACAATTTCAACACTTATTTTTAATGGTATATGTTGTAAAATAAATTTCCATGTGCTTTCAATAATTATAAAATAATGGAAATGAATGTAAAATAAAAATTTATTGATTAGTTATTATATATATATATATCAATTTTGTCATTTTAATCACATAAATATGTTGTTTTAAATATGAAAACAATTGTTTATATACCTCTAAATTATTGGAAATTTTAAATTTGTATTTTTATTATTCTACTGAATCATTTTAAAAATAGTTAACTTCTTTAACTTTTTACTTATTATAAAATATTCTATAGAATAAAAGGTATGCATATTATAGCTACTCAATATACTCAGATTAATCTATATCATCAGTTATAGTCCCAACTCTATTAGATATGTCACATTCGATTATAGGAAGAATTACCACTATTAAAAGGTTGATTGAAGCAATAGTATTAGAAGATAAAAATATTTAATTTTATATTTTTATAGTTATTTAACATAGTATAATTTATGCTTCTAAATATGTTAATTACCAGAACTAGAGGCCTAAGGTCATTGGGATGAGGAGTGGGTATTTTCTTGGGGTAACCATATAGATATAGATATAATGTACCTTAGTTTAAGATGTTTTATTTATTTTTATTTTGATGAAACTTTTGGTTTGTATAAAATTTTAATGAATTGGTGGTTTTTTTAATGAATTTTTATCTTATTTAAAAAGTTACTTGTTATAAAAAAAATTAATATAGTTGATGTTATTTTTATTATATTAATTCCATTTGTTTTTGAATGTTTTGTACTTTGTGAACTATTTATATAGTATAGAATCTCTAATTGAAATAATATATTTTAGTATACATTTCATAATCCCTAGTAGATTAAACCACCATTCTAATTGGTAAATAACCATGTCTCATTTATCGGCAGTTTAAACTGCCAACCCAAACGATAAAATCTTCATTAAATTGGTAATCTTTCCAACCTCCATGAAAATAATCAAAAGAGGTTTGAATCATCTCTATATAATTCAAACACATAATAAAATTGTAACCACAACAAAAATAATGCACATCGTTAAGAACAATCATGAATAATTAAATAATTAGAGGTGGTTTCAACAACTGTTAATTATAGGTTTCACAAAAATTCTAAAAACACATCATCGAATTTAATTGAATGAAACAATTTAATGAATAATTGATCTAAACATAGTGGCTCATAAAACCAATTGAAAAAAATTATAAAAGGTTTAAACCAACATGTATAGAGAAAATAAATTCCATGAAAGTCCATTTTTTCTATTGTGTCACATACCTTCAAATTCATATACTTCCTTTGAATTAATAAACTACATGAAGTCATATGCACAATTCATATGGTCAAATTCATACTCTCAAGTCACAAAACCAAATATATATATGATCACAAATTCATAATATGAAATTCATATGGGCATCACGCTTATTCATTTTTTTGATTTTATGAGATTTGGGAAACATTGAATGATGTTCTCCGAGATTCATTTCTATCTCCTTTACATATTTAAGGAAGTATTTTCAAACATATGATATTATATTAATATACGCAATCAATTATTTCAAATTATATTCACACACATCTATAAATATTGTGAAATCACATCTTGTGATTGAATATATTTTAATGGAGGTAAATAGATTGGGTAGAAATTACATGGCATGTATTAGGGATGGATGTGGAAGAAAAAAATTACACTTCTTGAATAAATAATGATATCATATGGGTTTTAAGTGATGAATAAAATCACATAAAACCACATCTTACATTGATGTGATTCTTAACATACCTCTCCTCTTTATATAAGAGTTCCTCATCAGTGGCTCAAAAAAGTCCATTAGAGCTAGTTATCTCCAATGGCGTACCTTGTCACCCCCATACATTGTAGGATAAGAATGACACCATACTCTTATAACTCAGTTCTCGTGAACTAAAAGTTATAGGGTCTCTTCCTCCTCTACACATCTACTCACAGAAGGATCAACTTTGAGCACGGTTAGGTGTCCATATGGGATTCCATAGCTACTCTAATAATTTGTAATAGAGTTAGGATATTTTTTACAAAATCCTCTACTTAATTTCTTTTCAAAATTAACAGTTAATATTCCAAACATAAATACCCCACATCCAGAATTATTGAACTCTTCTTAACATGTTTTTAATATCAAAACATCATCCAAAAAATAAAATAAATATTTCTTCTTCAAAATATTCTTTATAGTCATCGAAACCTTCTTCATAGATAAATAGAATTTCCCATGATAAATTCAATTCTCAATGGAACTCAAAATCTTCTAAAATATTTTTCCTCTAATTTGTATCCAAAACATCTTAGGAAATAACTCATTTTTACATATAGAAATATATAAGAAACTATAAACCAGTCCTCTAAATTATTTCTACTATTATCTATTCACATAATATAAAAGGTACACTTTCTTGTGGGATCATTCAAGAAATGCTAGGGTTATCCTTATAATCATTTAAAATATTCTTATTCTTTTTAATTGTTATTCAATATATTGATATCATGATTAATGAATAATTTAAGCTCATTGAAAATAAATACAACGCACACAAAGTGGGTATAACATGAACAGATATCAAATACGAATAAAGTCACCGTCCATAGAAAATAAACAAAAAAGGTAGATAGAGAGGGCCCAATTATCAATATGATTTGGATGGGTTCAAATATACCTCACACACCATATCCCAAACACATCTCATAACATTTCACCAACACAAGATGTTCCAACCAATACAAAACTCTATACATATATTGAAATACTTGTGGACATGATTTTTTTATCATGAATTTATATAGATGTACCCATGTGATAGAATATCATATTCAAAGGGATATTAAAACCTTGATAATCTTATGATATAAAAAGGAGAGAAATTTATAAAATATCATTCAAAATTTTCATTATCCCATCCCCATAACAATTCACATATATTAAAAAAATAGCGTGCATAGATTATACCTTGAATATTATATGGTGAATGCACCCATATAAATATTCTCTTAAATAAATGTTCTGAGTACATGTGTTGCTCTATAGACATTCAATGTCCTTATATAATTATTTTTCAACTACCACAATTAGAGACCTAATGCCTTTAACATGGATTCCCTTGAATTCCCAACATAAAAAAACATCACAAGTTTCAAATTATGAACTTATTCGTAGATATCATTATAAAAATTTGATATCACTTTAATAAAATAGGATTCGATTAAGGCCCCACATGCATCAGTGATGAAATGGAGTGTAACTATCTGAATTTTTAACATATTATTACCTTTAAATAAGTTAGTGAGTTTGAAATCTTTCTCTGCATGCAACATGTCCTTAAACCAAACCAAAATATATTTAAATAAAATATAAATGTTTATGCATGAGCATTAAAATATATCTGAAGAATTAAAAGGAATGAAAAAGAGTAATTTCTTATTAATTATATTTATATAGAAATTAAATGAAACTTTTAATAAGAATGGAATGAAATTATTTTAGGAAAACTGATTAATAAGATCATTTATTATTTATAAGATAATTTTTCATAAAAAATGTTTATGTCATGCACATTTATAGTTTAAGAAATGCATCATTAATGAAAAATTATTTTCATATTAATAATTGTTTAACACCAATTTATTGGGTAAATGATATAAAATAATAACAGTTAATATTTAAAATTTTCATTTTCTAATTAAAAGAATTTCTCAATTAGGTTTAATAATTTTATTCAAAAAATGTATTTTTAAATTTTGATATTTTAATTTAAAAATTTATTACTTCATTTTTTTAATTCCACATATCAAATTTTACTTATTTATAAATTTTTAACTTTTTATAAAAAGGTCAGTTTTTAGTCAAATTTATGATTTTTACGAAACATGTAATTTGTATGACTTTACCATTATTTAAGAATGGCCTATAAATTTAAGAAACCTTTTATGTAATTAAATATGTATTTTAAGAGTAAAATTATTCATTTTAAAATATTATTTTAACTTACAAAACCTATGGAATTCATTTTTATAACCAATTAAAAAGTTACATTATTATAAAAAATCTATATTTTCTTGGAATCGAGTATTTTTTAAATGATATTTAGTTTTGATTGAACATTTAGGACTTATAACATTTTTTTAGAAAAACTCAATTTATGAATTAAAATCATTATAGAAAATAATTTTATCTTATATATATTTAAAGTTTAAAAACATTATTTTGATTAAAAAAATATACGATTAATTTTGATTAATTTAAAATTAAATTTTAACAAATTTTAAAAAAATATTCTATGAAATGATTTAAATATTTAAAATTCAAAGATTCAAATTATGTAAAAATTTCTATATTTTTCATTTTCATTAAAATTAATTAAAATGGTGATAAATTAATTACCAAGGAAAAATTATGATTGGGTAAAAAGAAAAAAGATAAAATAAAAAAGCATAAATAACTGAAAGTTCTGTCCATAAGGATTGGGTTAGTTGTGTATTGACCCAAACTCCTTGTTCTATCATATTTCTCAATTTTTTGTGTTTGATTCTTGAATTTTAAACTTACATTATTGGAAATGTAAGGGTTGCTCCCAAAACTACCCTTTATTTCACTTATAAAAGAGTAATATCGTCCCCACTTGATGGCACACCAAAAATTAAAAATTTATATTTGAAACCATGTAATTTTAATCTCTTGAAAACTCTATCCCATGAAAATATTAACATGGTGAATCATAATTTGACTGCTCTATTCAAATTCTAGGTTACTTATAATAAATATCCATGTCCCTAGTGTGGGTATTGTAAACTACTTAGTTTTGTTATTAATTATATTCTTCAAAAGTTATCTTATATTCTCTAATATATTTATATTAGTGTCATTTATATAATTTAACATTATTGTATTAATTGTATTATCATTATTTAATCATACATCCCATCTATTAAAAAAATATGTTGTAGGTGTGTTGTGCGGACTACCACCTCTACGATGTAATGCATTTCATTTTCATTCACCCCATTATATGTTTGGATATTAGTATGGTATACAAGGATAAAAATGAATTTTATTATATCATTGAGGATATGGTATAAAAAATTATATCACCTATTAAATATATGATCAACAAAAAATCGTCACAATTTTTGTCTATTAAAACAAGCATGCTATGATAATAATATTTTATTAAAATAAAATAATAATTTAAAATCAATTAATTATTCTTCTAACTTCTTATAATTATGATGTATCACATTAGTAAACAGTAAATAATATCATTATTCTATTGATTTAATGACATTGCAACAAAACCGCCTCATAATCATGCATTAAATCCTGGTATGTTCATGTTTATGTCAGTTTAACAACTTAATTGAAAAATACTGTGAATTTATTTAATGAATTGCTATGGTAAATTAATAAATTGTAATATCTGATAAATATGTGTAATTTTTTTTAGTTATATAAATGTTATATGAATGGAAACACACATCGATCATCAAGAATCACTGATTTTTTTTGGTTTCTATATCATCTTCAAGGAAAAAGACTAAAAAAATCATGAATGGTTTTTGGAACATCATATATAATTATAAAACATCTATAGTGGTAACTTTAATTTCTTAGTAATGATGAAATTTGGAATAACAATGAATTCAGAAGATGTTTTTATGAAATGAAAGCGAATGATCAAAACTATTAACACCTAATGTGGAAAATTGGAATAATTCATGTAGATAATGTATCATTATTATGAATAGTATGAAGAAAATATATATTATGAAGGTTATTAATTTTTTTATTAAGATATATATGATTGTGTTCATTTATTTTAATGTTCATAATTTGAATTCACAAATAAGAGGTAAGGTTTTTTCTTCTCAAAATCTTCTCTTTGAGACATATTTGGAATTAAACACCTCATTTAATGTATGTGGTTTACATATATTTTATTTGATATATAATATCATAAATGATATTTTAATCAGGTTATTTCATGTTCAATTTAAATCCATATATTTCAATGGGTTTTTATTTATGTGTTACTCAATCCATAAGAATTTTCTTGGTCTCAATTCATATTTTTTCGGAAATGTTAAATGTCATGATCCATGTTCCCTTAGTATGGTATTATATTGATATATATTTCCATTAATGTATTATAATTTACTTCTTGGTATTCCTTGGGATTTACTAGCCATATCATGTTTCCTTATTCAAGCTGCTATTGATTCATCAGTCTCCCTAGTAATGAGAATTTTTCATAACTCAATTTACATTCCTAGTGTGATGATCATTATTTTAACTTATTTATTATATGTTGGGTAAATTACACCATTTAGTTATATTATGTGGTATTATATAATTTTTTCTATGGGTAGAAATTCATACCTAATAAACACTTTGAAAAATATTTCTCACTTCTCAGGATATGCCCATTTGAAACCCAAAAACATATTCATCATGATATATTATGAACATTTATTCATTTACTAATTGAGTTATAGACTCATTCTTCTATATCGTATGAAAATTTCATTTTACATATCTCATATTGGATGATGTTCACCTAGAAAGTATGATATTCTATTTTAATGTGGAAAATTATTGATGTTTCATATACTGTTATTCTAATTAGAATGATTAGTTTCATGTCAAACTATCCACCTTAATTCTCACAACATCATATGATCATGTTATACCTTTATTACCATTAATAAATGTATTGGAATTCTATGTATTATTGTTTTAATATAGATTATTATTTTCAAGGATGATTGTGTATTTTTTATTCATTTTCACTTTTTTTAATGTAATTATACTTAAAGAAATGATCGGTAGGGCCTAACATAATATATCACTTAGATGCATTGACGATTATCATGAAAAAAATAGGTTGGATTTTGGTTTATTCATGTTCCAATAAAATGATAGTGTCTTAGAAAAAGGCATTTATAAGATGGTTTGATTTCTAGAATTATTTATTCCATTACTGCGAGTTTAGTATTATTGATATATATATATATATATATATTCATTTAATATCATGGATTTATAATGATCATGGTTTCAAGTTTATTATCAGTTCATGTTTTCTACATATTCCTGATATAAAATGTTTTTCATATTTATGCCAGTATTAAATCAGTTACATGTCTCCCTTACTGAGTATTTGAGCTCACCCATTCCTATGTTTCCATTTCCCTTGGTTATGTGGAAAAGTTGTAATTTTCACATATTTATATGGATAATAAGTGTGAAATTATTAGTGTGATATATTGAATATGTGTCATAAATTAATTATTTTCATATCTAATGGGAGCATTTTCCATTTGATACAAACAATACACGATTTATTAGGTTTTGTTTTATCCTAATTATCTAAAGATTTGAACCTAAAAATATCCTTTTGATGTAAGAGATTCAATAATATATATTGATTTTATTTATTTATGGTTATATCTAGGATTTTATAGGAGGTATAAAATCATTTATGTAATGTATGAGTCTATGGGAATTGGATCTAGGAGTGTAGTTTTTGGGGCGTCATAGTCGGTATCAAAAGAATAGTTTTGATAAATTTTTAGATTTGGATGATTTTTTGGATAATTTAAGACATGATAATATATGTTTGATCATAATATATAGCCCTTGGGGATAAGTATATAATTTAATATTTATGAAATAATTAACTTATTTGGATTTGGATAAGAGAATTGAAAGAGATATTCACTAAAGCCTCATATATATATATATATGATATATGTAAATATATATATTTCATAAAAATTATGATTTTCAAGAATGGTATATAATCAAATTACATGTGGTAGAAGTATTATATAAAGATTATTACCCATGTCTGGAACTCCATGAGATTCATATGTTTATTTCTTCTTCTTCGATTGCATGTTGATATTTCGAAAGGGACAATGTGATCACAGAAAGGTTGAGAGGGAGAATCAGTGATATTTTTCTTTTTAAAACTTATTATTTATTTATAATAAACATTTTCTTACTGATAAAGTGTTATAACTTTCCTAAAAAAGGATTCAAACATAACCATAAGAACACAAGTATTTACATGGTCTAAAACTCAACATGAGTTGATAATACATTGATTGGCTTTGGAAATAATTCAATAACAAAAAATCCACAGGGAGAAAATAAATTTTATGTGGTTTCAAAAATAATAGAATATCTACACACTTTCGTTACACAATGATCAAAACAATAGTTCATGTATTTTTCATAAAGATAATGTAAAACAAAGATTTTTATAAAAAAATTGAAACCTTTACCATTAGAATCAAAATTTTGTCATTGTGCTTCATATAATAATTAAATTTTTATATTCATTCAAAAAAAATCATCATTACTTTCTTACCCAATAGCATGTAATATCATCCTTAATCCTTTCACTACTCATACAAATTATCTGCCTGATTTTCCATTCAATCAAGTCCATCCGAAAAGACCAACCAAAAAGTATATTTGTTGCCTTTTGATAATAGAAATATCTTCCTTACACCATAGTGTATATATAATTTCACCTGATATAAAATTTAGGTTGGTAGTGGAAAAGTATATATTTTCTATGATCTTAAAGCTTATAATTGATATCAACTACTTCATCAAACCTAGAAAAATATTCTTTTCTTGGAGACTTCTTACTCAAATCTAGATTTTATAACATAATCCAGTAAGTTCATCTAGTGAGTTTGAATGGAACTATTTTTGCAGTGCCTCAAATTTTTCACAAGTGAATATTTCCACCGCTATACTTAGTACATGATCCCCTTATATAGAAAAATCTTATGGGGCATGTTGTAGAAAAAAGAAATTATTTTTTAAATCAATGAAAACTTGAAATTAAAATGTTCATCTCAAGACATCCTAAAACCCTCTCAATAATTCTAGAACATTATTTAATGAATATGATAAATTCTGTGGCATAAACCTTCTTAAAATTTCATTAATACTCACCTAGTGTCATGATTGTCCTCTATGATATTTGGAACATTAAAAACCCATCTCGGCAACATCATTTTTGACATACCTATGAAAAATTCCAAATGAAATAAAAATAAATAAGAAAAAGAAACCACTAAAACTATCTTCGATAAAAAAATGTAACAAATCATTCAAAAAAATAATCTCTATCTAGTACATACTTAACAAACATCATTTTAAATATTATATAACATGTTCATCTGATAGAACATTATGGATTGTATTCCATTCGATGTGCCTCCATCTGATGACATGCATCAGAATCGTATTATGGTTGTCTTCAAACATCACCTTATGACTGGTGATCTTTATAAAAAAATTTCTTCCATCAATCTTTTAGAAACATCAAAATCATAAATTTATTCACGTTGTTTTTATGGAAATTGAATGGAATATTCATCTGATGAAATTTTTTCTGAAAATTTTTTTCAATTGTAATTCATCTATTTCCATTCATTATCATCCTTTTATAATTAAATAACATTACTCTATGTAATAGACTTCACAAAAAAATAAAAAAAAACATCACACATCAATAGTTTCAAAAATTAGTTGGAGGCCCTGTGTGATTAGCTAACCCCTATACAGTCATGAACCAGTACCTGACCTGACTTGTTCACATACTCGAAGGGAATTCATGATCCCTATGTGCTAGTTACTAGTATGCCGAAATCAAAAAAAAATTAGAGAGAATGATTTCATTGTACCTAAAAACAAAACATGGAGTGTGTTTGTATGTGTTTGTGTGCGTGACATAGAGAAATAGTGAAAGATAAAATAAGATAATATATTCCATTACTAGAAGAAAATAGTGGAAATTATATAACATAGAAGTATCAAAAAAAATCCAAGGTACGAGTCCAATATAAAAGGAAAAAAATAAAAAATGAGAAACAACTACTCCATGTGATATCATGGGAAAACATCCACCATATCCCCACCATCTACCCAACTCAGCTGATATAAACATCACCCAATCACAATGGTGATTTTCCTTTCATTTCTTAAAAATATATAACAAGGTCTATGCACGACTGAATGGGTGCATTGGGTTTGAGATAATAGGATCAGTAGGATCCCACCCAGATTTTCCATGACAAGTCTATGTATAAAAATATGAATCTAATAAAATTTAAATAAAATACAGCATCATTATTAATTAAATAGTTTTTATACCAAAATCATTGAAAATATTAGCCCCATTTTCAACATGTCCAAATAATACATGTAATATAGCTTCAAAACTTATCACATATATCAAAGAAGTTCAAATATGGTACCCCATATAATATCATATACAAAATAGTACAAACCAAAAGGAAAGGTAACATCACCCAAGGATCATTATAGGTTAGTCTAGCCAAAATACTTATACCCAAATATATACAGTGAATCACATCAAACCCCGAGACATATGCATCGAATCTAGGAATTAGTGGAACACCATAGAATATAAATGCCCTAATAGTGTTTTTCAAGTACCTAAAACTACAGACCTAGGGAGTATATAAAGACCCCTTGAGTGGACTCCCATAATTTTCAATGGACAAAACCTATTATTACACCTTCCACCTAAGTACCCAAGGATTACCTTATGCCACTTTTTACTAATCATTTCTTCAAAACCATTATTTCATTATCATTACATAAATCTATTTCACAATGATATGAATATATTCTTTTCTTTTACCAAAATAAGGGGAAACCCATATTTTATCAAAAACATATTTTCACACACACACACACATCAATAAATCCATCATGAAGTTTTATTTATAAACAATTTATCAAAACTAGATAAATAATGGTTCATCTAATATAAGCTAGAGAGATAACAACCAAACTCATCTTAGGACACGCATACCCATAGTGGGATTCAAAACCACTTAAATAAATGTCGAAAAATGAATGGAGGTCTTACCAATCATTATCACACTTTAGAATCAAATTTCATTAAAATTATTTTCAGAATAGAGGTTAGGTCAGACATAAATTAGAGAAAGTTCACCTATCATAGGGAAACCAACAAAGGGTAGGCCCCGAGAAAAATATCACACAATGGATATAGAATTGATCTTCAAGAACATTAGAACAAGATATGAGAATCTAAAAATGTTTCATAACAGCAATGATAGGATCAAAAACAATGAAGGTTTAGAAATATCACTTAAATAGAGAGAGGATATTATTTCACCATATAGATTAATCATGGAAGGAAAAATCTAGAAGAAGATTAGATACCTAAATTCATCTGGGAGAAGACTAGGGATCGATGGAGAAACATTCACACAATGAATAAGAAACATTAAACATGCCACATGATATAACCGGATGGGAAAAGGTGATTTAAAAAGTAATCCACATTCTTGTCGTGTAAAATATCCCATAACTCATACATCCTGGAAAACATATCCCCTTAGGTTAAATATAGGAAGAACAATGAACTTATAGATTCAAATAAGGTATTATGCAATAGAGATAATTTATGGACATACATAGTATATTAAGGCATGTAATATTCTTGTGTCAAAAACCAATTTAAGGCTTATTATCATCACTAGAGTTACACATTAATATATACATTTATGGTATAAATGTATCATATAGGCAATAAAAAAATAGGCCTATGTATAAATCTCCCAACCAAATCCTAGTGCACTTCATGGACCTTGTAAAATTTATACTTGGACTCTGCTGAATAAAAAAAACATGCATCCATGGACTTTTGGTCATTTTCCCCTAAAAGGCTCTATGTCCCCAAAAATCCAGAAACACACCCAAACTAAAGGGAAAATGAGATGAGAGATAACAAATTCATGAATGAAAGTAAAATGAGGATAAAAAATCCCCACCATAAATCTTTTAACCCCTGTGAAGTCATGAATAAGAAGGGTTCTCTATAAAGCTGTTGGGACACTACTCCATCACATATGTTTCATGCTACTAAAACTCATGATATTCTGATTCACGTTTCATTAACAATGTGTCCAAAGTGATAAACCCACCATGATAGACATTCACTTGAAAATAGATGATCTCCACTAGATTCTCTGTAATGGAAATTTTATGCTCTAACATAATAAATTAACAACATAGAACATGTGAGGGATTAGGATGGTAATTTCTAAGCTGATTTACGTGGAAAACAATAAGAATTGTTTTCAACAGATCTAGTAATTACAATCTATAGGAAACCTCCTTAGGATGATCAGTGACCTAAAATAGTCCAACATATCTCAAATCTAATTTTCCCTATTTCCCAAGCTGATGGTGACCCAAACATAGAGAAATTTTCAATAAAACTTGTTCACTAATGGAAAACAATGAATCATTATATTTATGATTCGCAAATGATTTCTTCTAACACTGATATTTAACTAAAAGCCATCATATGCCATGAATCCTCACTGACATCTCCAGAATGAGACTAAGTCCCATATGGGAGGCCTCTCCTACCTCTTCCTAATAAAGAGTTTTCATGCATGGGTAGTCATAAAAAGCATCAAAGGTGACAATTTTTATTTATGAATGATAACTATTGTTATGATAATAATCAATCAGTCCCATATGGTTGTCCCATGATTCAACAAAATCCAAGATTCAACCACAGATCATATCCTCTAGTGTCCGAATATCATGCTCTATCTGAATGTCTATTTGGGGTTGGTAATTTGTACTCAAACTAACTCGAGCCCCCATTTCCTCCAAGATACTCATCTAGAACCATGGTTTTAATCGTGAATCCCTTTCCAAAACAATAATTGATGTTGTCTCATGTAATCTCATGATATCTTTTACATACAGGATTCCTAGATCTTCAACCTTAGTGGTGTCTCTGATCAGAATGAAAAGAACTTATTTTTTTAACAGATATATCACAACATGGATAGTACAACTCTTTTAGGGAGTCTGGTAATAAAAAAATAACATGTACACCTCATCCCATTTAAAAACCAACACATAAAGAGTTATATAAAAAACTAAAAGCTTTCAGATGCTCTATCATTATCTATTTGTAGTTGTAATAGAGGGACACATAATCTGCAATGTCACACTTCATACCTAACCACCAAAATTTCCATATCATTTCTTAATATATCTTGTTATTTATTTGATAAACATAACATGATGAACAATGACATTAAAATAAAACTAATATCCTCAAATATTTTTTGATTATAAAATAATCCCCAATGTGGAGAATACCATCATAAGAGAGTGACTAACTATAATTGGTCTCCCCACTATGTAAGGATTCATAAATTTCTCTAAACACATCATCTTTCTATTAATCCTTTAAAATAGACTCATGGAGAGATTATAACAATTAAACACTTGTCAGAACCATGGATAAAACATCCTTTTCAACATCCAAATGAAACTGAACAAATTGTCCCACAAGGTTTCAATCTTCTTTAGATTCAAAAATAGCATGTGATGGTACTTTGTTGCTAAGATCATCTGCAATGACATTACAGTTCCATATGGTACATGAAATGTTGAATTCAAATTCTTGAAGGTATTCCACCCAACACCTCTATTTGAGATTCATTTATTTCTATGAAAATTTATATCTATGACTCTTATGATAATTAATTAATGTTATCCTCTCCCCAAAGAGATAGTGACTCAATATTTAAGTGCATGTATAACAATGTCAATCTCCAAGCCATGATTGTGGTTATTATTCACATGATACTAAATCTGTTAAGATTTATAGGCCACAACATGGTAATATTTCATAAGAATGCAACTAAAACTAACACTCGAAGTGTAACAGTACACCACAAATTTTTTGAGATTTATCATACAAAAACCCACTGGATCTGTGGAATTCACAACATGAATTCCTTATTATGGACATGAATATCGTAAGTGGTGCATATATTAAAAAAATGTGTTTCCTCATGTTGAAAATCCCGATCCTTACGATTTCATATTTTGAAGTTAATTTATAATGTGAACAAAATTCATATCCTAAAATAGATTCACAATTTATGTTGAGTGTGGGATTCGCATAATCTAATATATTCATGGTATGAATCAGTCCTGTAGATATTACACAACCATAACATGTTGAAAAAACTCACAAATGTGTTTAACTCAACTAGAAACTAAATATAACCCTCTTTAACCATAAAAATGTGTATACCTATACTCCATTAATTCAAACAAACATATATCCTTGAACATTAGATCATTTTCCTTGATAACATCTCTTCATCATAAAAAAGAATGAAACACAGTGAACTAATAGGGAATCAAAACATGAGTCAATATTTACATAAAATAATGTAAAAACAGTTGAAACCTCCCCACCCATAAACTTTTTTCAATAGAAATTCTATCAAGAGAATTTCAATTCAAATATATGAGGCCAATACTCTCTCATCAGTGCCTCACACTCCCAACACTATTGAGAATCAGAACCGTGATACCATAGTACATAGACCAAATGTATCATATTTCCATGAATTAACATTGTATTAAAATCAATGATCCTAAATGGAAGCTCATTCATGGATAAATCAGAACCAACATCAAGATCTTCCCAAATCATAACATGAGAAAGGGTGAAAAATATACTTTCGAAGTTTTTATAAATGAAACACATTGTGGATTGAAGTCAATTATGGTGGAAGATTCAAATAGTAGGCCACTTTACCCACTCACCCAACAATCTAAAAAGGTTCCACAGATGTTGGAAAAAATTTAACAATTTTATAAGATCTTAGTGACTCAAAAAAGGTGAAAATCTCAAAAAAAAATTATCACCAATAAAAAATAAAATGGTCCTCGATGAAGGTCGATATAGGATTTATACTAGCTCTGATCCATTAATATCCTCTAAAGAATCCAATGAATCCTCACAGTTTTCTATTAGAAAAAACTCAATCCCATGAAGAAAATTTCACCAATATATAACCAGAATGATGGAGATCTATACGGTCGACCATACATGGCATCAGTAGGATCCATTCTGATATAGGACTAGTAATAGTTGTTGTAGGAAACCTCTACCAATCCCAAATGGTCATCCAAAGATCTACCAAACTTATGAAAGTAAAAACATGGCATTTACATGAATATATTTATAGTTAATGCTATCTATACATCCATATATAGATGATATTCTATTATCAAATGCACATTGGATCCCACAACCTCATAGAGGTCTCTCCAAAAGTGAGAAGTGAAAAGAGGATGCCTATCAGGGACTATTGAAGATGAAAATCCATGAAATCTAATAATATCATTCATCTACAGATTTACCAAGTCATAAACATTGGTTGCATATCAAATGGGTATAAATTGATCCAATTTGGACATCCTAGTGATCACAACCCATATAACATTCCTCCTTTGAGGGCTATGTGGAACACCAATGTTGGGGAAAAACCCTTCAAGGCAACATTGCATCATTTTTGGGTTGGTTGTGTATGTTGAAAAAGAACGTTTCCAGGGTTAATTATCTTGTTCAAGAGATTTTCTTGAAAATATATGATTGACAGAAGAACCATGACAAAGGAAATGTTTTTTAAGATCCGAATGCTAAAAATGGAAAAGGCATGTGGTGCATGAAAAATCTAAAGATGTGCTCCAAAAATGGTTCTTGCATGAATATAATTACAGGTATAATGGGGGTTTTTTACGATAAAGTGGGTTTTGCGCATGGGGGTTAGTGATACCTATAAATAATTGGTTATACACCTCATTTGTTGAATCTCAAGACATAGAGAAGATCTGAGCTCTAATGTGGGTAAAAATTGTGCAAAAATGGAGTTACGAGAAAACATGAATATTTCATGTAAAATTAGACGTTGTGTGAAAAAATAGAGGTTGTGAGAGGGTTTTCAGGTTGAAAAAATTTGATTGGATATTTCATGCTAAATATATAGATTGTATCCTCAAGGAAAGGGAATTACATGCAAGGCGAGGTAAGGGTTTCCCATAAAATTTGTGTTTACCCTGTTCAATTTTGTGGTAAAGTAGTATTCATCTATGGATGAAAGTAGCGCTCCAATAGAGTATTTTTTTATAGTTGAGGATGTAGGCATTCAATAAATTAAATAGACCTATTGGTCTATAAATTGGGAGTGGATCTTCTCAAGATTCATTGACCACACTTCAATTGAGAGAGTAGTGAGCGTTTATATTATGATTGGTTGTAAACCAGTAGGGACAGTTAGTCTAAAATAAACTTCATAAAAATATGTGCACATATAATGCATTTGGTATATTGGCACATCATAAGTGTATTATCCTTAGATATATCACATTGAGGTTGAAAAAGGTAAAACTTTTTGTGCCCTATGCAGGATTTAATTTCTGTTTATTCATTGCTATAGGAAAGAGAGAGAAGAGAGTTTTTCTTAACAATGGATCAAGATCCAAATGGTTAGAGTATTAAATCCACCATACCCTGATACAACCCCCACCCCTCAGGTATTTTTCCTTGTGGGACTTTGAATTGGTATCATAGGGAAATGTTGATTTTAGTGTGTCTCTCTCAAATAGATGTCCCCAATCATAAAGGGATTTGGATCTTTGATGGGAATAATTTTCACCTATGGAAGAATCATATGAAAAACTACTTTTGATCTCTTGGTATGGATGTGTTTATAGTAGAAATACATGGTATCTCAGTTGACATAAGTAGTGGTGCTTTATCTGAAGCAGAAATAATGTAATTGAATGCTGACAGCAATGGAATCAATTCCATAGGGAGATCCCTATCCAATATTATCTATAAGAAGGTGATGTTAGGAAAAGAATCACATGATATGTGGGAAAAGATATTGAATGTATATGAAGGATATTCAAAGGTCATAGAGGAAAATATACATGTTCTGTGGAACAAGTATGAAGATCTGAAAATGAACCTGAATGAGTCTATTGATGCATTCTTTGACAGGGTATATATTATTGTTGAAGACATGCGAGGTCATGGTGAAGTCATTTAAGACATAAATATTGTGAATCACATCATGAGGAAACTTCTACCTCCGTTCAATCTAAAAAGCTTCATCCCAGAAAGATAATGATCTGAAAGAGCTCACCCTAGATAATTTATAGAGTATCATGGTCACATATTAAATGAGAAACAATGATAACATGGTTCTGGAAAAAGGGAAATCCAATGAGGTGGAATTCAAGGCCATGAAGAAAATCACCATTGAAGATTCTCAAGAATATGAAATGATAGATGAGGTGATTCCATTCATTTCCTCTAATATTCATAGAGAAAAAGTAATATTCAAAGGGAAACATCCACATGTTGCTTCAGGTGTGGAAGGGTAGGTCAACATGAAATGTGGGTCCCCCATATGTTCCAAGAAGATGAGGTGGGTGAAATAAAAATTCCCAAAATGTATTCAGCCTATATGAAAGTAAAGAAATAGTTGAAGATAAATTTATTTTGGAAAAATAATCTTCTTTCAAAATAATGTGATAGTTCAGATGAATCTAGGATTGGAGAGGCTAAAGAGATATAAAAATGCAATGATTATGGCAAAAATGATTTGGTGGATATTGTTGGAAGGACTTAGAAAAATGAAGAAACTATTTTTGATAAAGAATAAGGATAAATTGGTGGGCGAGTCAATATTGAAGATGAAATAGGAGCATCTCTAGAAGAGATAAAATTTTGTAGAGAAAAAACATTGAAATCCAACAAAGTGGTTCATAATGCTAAACTCTACATTAGCAATAGGATGTAAAGAAGGATAACTTGATGAACGATATTGAGAATAACAAATCTTCATTTCCAATGTACTCAGAAAATATGAGTGAGTAAAAATTCAAGGTTGAAGAAAAAAAGAGAGATTGCTGGCTTGAATATCAATATAAAAGAACAAATATAGAGCATTGAAGAACATGAATAAGAATCTGACAGACTACGACAAAATGTTAAGGATCCGAAAAAGCATTTAACTCTTGGAGAGACATTAGGAAGGAAGATCATTCAGAAGATAAAACTGCAGGACGTGGGTCACAGAAGTCTAGCAAAAAATAAGCGAAAATCATGTTTAGAAGATAAATAAGATTTGGGACTTGACCAGAAACCAATACCTATGAAATTTGATATCAGACCGCAAGAACCCACTCTGAGTTTGAAGGATGATTAGGGTATGAAACAAAATTATAATATTCATAGATCTTGAGGGAAAATTGGTATTAAATAAGTGATAGGTAGGAATGCACCCTACATTAGGTGTTATTGCTATGGAAAGATGGGACATTCACAGAATTTGTTTTCCATATCTAATAGGTGTAGAGGGGTACAAGAAAAGCGGTGGCAGTCTAATAGAGAATAGTACTCTAGAAAAATCTTTTAAGGGAAACTTTTTTACTGTGGAGGATATGCGCACATGTCTAGATATTGTATGCCACCATCTAGAATATTGTTCCAATGCAGAACCAATGTGCTCGCACACAACAAACAAGGGAACCAATAATTGAGATGAAAACACAAAACCAATTTACAGATCTGCAAGATCATTCTATTCCATCATATTCTAAAGAATACCATGTTCATAAATCTACACCAAGGATGAATTAAAAATCATGGATCAAAAAGAAAATATCTTAGAAGGCAGTGGTTGTAGAAATTTCCATTAAAGCATCTGACTGTTTTGGTGTATGGTTCCTTGACAGTGGTTGCACATCCCATAAGATAAGGAATAAGGATCTTATTATAGGAATAAAATATTAAAAATAAGGATTTGTCACGTTTTGAAATTATGAAATATTATTGGGTCTTGAGAGGCCAGGTTTGGGGGAAAAGAAATGAAACATGCTGATATCTAAGTAGCAGAAGGTCTCAGTCACAATTTGCTCAGTGTCAATCAACTATATGATTCAGGGTATTCTATAAAATTTACTAAGAATACATGTATCATAAAAGGAAGAGATGGTGCAGTTTTCTTACAAGGAAAAAAAGGAAAAATGTAAATCTCTATCTTTTAAGTGGAGAAGAAGATATGTGATTTTTTTCTAGAGGGGAAGAAATTATGTGGGGTCATAAATGACTAGGTCATCTATGCCAAACATCCCTTGAAGATATTGTAAAGAGTGATTCCACTAGAGACCATCATAATATATCAAGTTATCGTACACATATGTGTGATTCTTGTCAATAAGGGAAGATCATTAGAAAGATGTAAAAATCAAATGAAAAGAAGTCATCATGTGTTCTTGAATTGGTGCATGCTAAGGTCTGTAGACCTCTCTCCCCAAGATTCATTGGCGGGAAGAGGTATTATATCCTTTTCATTGATGACTATAGAAGAATGATGTGGTTATTTGTTATTTCCCATAATTACAATGTTTTCATAATTTAAAACAATATCAGAGGGAATCAAAAAGGTTTCTAGGGAAGAAAATTATGAATATTCATGTTGATAATGCTACAAAATCCACAAATAGTAAATTGGAAGACTATCTCAAGAAACTTGGGTTAAGGAATCATTTTCCATCTGTGAGAACTCCCCAATATAATGGAGTCATTGAATGGAGAAATAAAATCATAAAAAATATGGAAAGAAAAATGTTTACTGAAAATGTCATACCCCAATAATTTTTGAAGGAACCAGTGCTAACATTGGTTTACATTTGAAACAACACTCTATTTTGTCTGAAGGAAGGAAAAAATTTGTATTGCATGTGGTTTGGAAAGAATCCAGTAGTAAAGTACTTTCAAATATTTGGAAGTATGTTTTTTATAATAAAAAAATTAAAACACTAAAAATTTGAGTCACGAAGAGATGAGGGATATTCCTTAGTTACACAAGAAAAAGAAATGAATAAAAAGTCATTATCAAGTGTTTGGGAAAAGTTGTTGAGAGAAATTACATCACTATATTGGAAAGAGAATATTCGATAACACAATGATCAATTATATGATGAGAGTGATGAAGAGGTAATAAATACAGGGGAACATAGGTGGAAGATGATGTACCAGAAGAGGATACAAATGATGAAAAAGAGGAAGTCAAATCTGCATCTATAAAGAAACCAAAGAGCCAAGCTGAAATTGATATGAATAATATCATTGGTGATCAGACATTGCATGTTCAAATAAGAAGTTTGATGTCATTACAGCATGAATATTTCTTATCTCATGTAGAGCCGAAATGATTTCTGATGCAGCAGATGATGAAAAATAGTTCCATACTATTATGGAAGTGCTAGTTCATATTGAGATAAATTAGTCATGGAATATTGTTTCAAGGCCATCAGATAAGAATTTCATGAAGGAAAAATGGGTCTTTCGAAATCAGATGATTGAATATGGATTAGTGATTCAAAAAAATATCAATTAGTGTGTAAAGGCTACACCCAAATAAAGAGTATTGATGACAATGAGACATTTTCACCAATTTCAAGGCTGGAAACAATCAGATTATTCTTCTCCATTATATTGAAATAGACGTTAAATGATTCCAAATGGATGTCAAGTCATGATTTTTGAATAAGGATCTCGAAGAATAATATTATACTGAACAACCATATGGTTTCTCATTCATGAATATGAGAAAAAAAATTACAACTGAAGAAAGCATTATATGGGATGAAACAAGCACCAATAACATGGTACATGAGGCTTGATTAGTATTTGAAGAATCTGTCATTTCACGGTGGTGGAGTTGATTACAATCTATATTTCAATAATGATAGTAATCAATGGATGATGGTAATGGTTTATGTTGTTGACATAATATTTGGTGGATCAGATGAAGCTTAGTCAAGGAAATTTTCTGAATTCATGAAAATTGAATTCGAAATCTCCATGATTGGTGAGATGACACTATTACTTGGTTTAAAAGTTACACGAGGAAGGAATGGAACTTTCATTTCTCAAAACAAATATTCCAAGGTGGTTTTGAGAAGATTTGGAATGTAAAATTCCATGGAGATGATGAAAAGGGTATCTACCAGGATGAAATTATCAAAATATAATGATAGAATGGCAGTTGGAATCACAGAATACAGAAATATTATTGGAATTTTACTATATCTAACAAAGACAAGACCTGCTATTGTTTTCTCTACAAGCCAAGAATCATGATATGAATGAAATACCAAGGAAAGACATATGATCTTAGTGAAAATAATACTTAGGTATATCAAAAGAACTATGGATTTTATTTTATGGTATGAAGAAAAAACTCATCCAATGCTATTGGGATATATAGATTCAGATTGGGTTGGTTATGTAGATGGCAAGAAATAAACATCACGATGTTCTTTCTAACTTGGATGATTTTTTTATTTGATAAGTGAGAAGAAAGATTTCATTTCATTGATCACTGCAAAATATGAATATATTTCGACCACTCAAACATGCACATAGTTACTATGTATGAAGCAGTAGCTTGATGGTATGGGAGTTAAAGTGAAGTCTCTAATCAAAATCTAGAGTGATAATTTTAGTGCAATTACTCTTATAAAAAATATATTCCCTCACTCAAGGGATAAGCACAATGAAATAAAATATAATTTAATAAATGGGAAGGTGGATCAAAGGGCTTGTGAAGATGGATTATGTGCTTATGGAACTACAGGTTGTGGAAATTATGAAAAAGGCCTTACCCAAAGAAGCATTTAAGAGGCATCGACTAGCTTTGGGAGTTCAGTCGACTCCCCACAGTTGAAAAAGTTTGGATAGGGGATTCCCCTCTCCTTGAGGTATGGTCAGTTTTTCTTTAATGTGATTATATGAAATCATATCCTGTTGCAGACCACAAATGAGTATCCTTTGGGTTTGTTGACAAAGGGTGAGAAAATATGACTGTTCGAGGGGGAGAAAGTGTGACATTTACGAGAGAAAATTTCTTCAGTCAAGACATGGGGAGAAGCTGACAGGTGGAGCAGTGAGATAGGTAGAGCAATGAAATAGTGGGAGAGTATTAAATATGATGATGCTAGAAGTGGTCAGTCAAAGATTAGATATCCTAACAATTATGGTTTGTGATGAAGTAATTTTGTTGGTATTAGTATGTTATCTACAATTTGTGTCATAATTGATGTTATTCATGGATGAACATTTCATACTACTCTTTTTTCTCACATCGAGAATTCCTCAAATGATCATAGAGTATGTGGTGAGTGAATCTTCGGTCGCTATCAGAATCTCAAGAGGAAAATGATGGTTGATTATGGAAGGATCTTCAGTGAGGTATCAATGTTCCTATAATCATTATGATAATGTTTTTCAACAAAACTGAAGGGGGATATGTTGGAAAAATATCCCTTAAGGTAATATTGCAGCATTTTTCGGAGGGTTGTGTTTATTGACAATGCATGTTTCCATGGTGAATTTCCATGTTAAAGAGATTTTTTTGACAATCCATGATAGAAAAGTAACCTTGAAAAAGGATTAAATGATCTGGAGGTGGTACAAATAGAGAAGATATAAGGTGGCACCATTTTCTAGTGTTTTCCCAATTTTTGGACCTGAAAATCAGAAAATGGAGATATGTGTTTTTGTTAAAAGTATGTGAATGAAATATTGGAGTGGTGAATGAAAAAACATGGAATTTGTGCTAAATTGTTTTTGTGTGCAATAATAAAAGCAGGACGGAATTTTCCCACAAATGGTTTTTCAGGATTAGAACACTGAAAATGGAAAAGGCATGAGATATGCGAAAAATATGGATATGTGGGAGAAAATGGTTCACGCATGAAATGAATTACGTGCATAATGGGAGATTTTGAGCACCATGGTGATTTTTGAGAATGGGTTTTGGTGAGGCCTATAAATAAGGGGTGATCCCTCTCATTTGTTGAAGATCAAGACTTAGAGAAGATCAGATCTCTAATGCGTGTAAATATTTCATGAAAATGGAGTTTTTTGAAAGATTCAAAGTTGCATGTAACAATGGACGTTGCGTGGAATAGTGAAGGGTACATGGAACATTTTAGGTTTCCTAAGAATTTTAGTTGGGATTACATGCAAAAAAAAAATATTTTATGTAAAAGGAAATAGATTTACACACAAGGCGACGTAAGGGCTACAGGTAAAATTTGATGTTACCCATTTCAAGTCTATGGTAAAGCGGTATTCATCTACAGATGAATGTAAAACTTCAATATTGCATCTACATACATTATAGGATATAGCTATTCGTTCAATTGAAGAGAACAATAGATCTATAATATATGAGTGGATCTTTTGAAGAAATGGTTAACAAACATTAGTTGAGAGAGCCGTGAGAATTCATATTGTGATTGGTTAAAAATGAGGAGGGATAATTATTCCGAACTGAACATTGTAA
Source organism: Viscum album (assembly GCA_963277665.1). Classification (NCBI taxonomy): domain Eukaryota; kingdom Viridiplantae; phylum Streptophyta; class Magnoliopsida; order Santalales; family Viscaceae; genus Viscum; species Viscum album. The sequence continues at coordinate 1,813,316,819 of OY728136.1, read as the reverse complement.
ACAACAGTGTGCTTATAGTATATTTGATACATCAGCACATTTCTAGTTTATGCTCCTTGAATATAGCCCACTGAGGGTAAACCATGTAAAAATTGTTTTTTCCAATGCATAATTTAATTTCCATTTATACTTTGCTTCTGAGAAAGAGTGAGAATAGTGTTCTTTTGTAGCATCAAAACAAAATCCAAAGGGTCAAAGGTTTATATCTATCACAACCTTATTCACACCCACCCCCTCATGGAATTCGGCTTTTTTTAACTAGCAACCAACCAAAAAATCCATAAAAATTCATTCCCACTTCCATGTCGGAACTGGAAGTTGCTGAAGAAATCCCAAATTCCCCTGGTTCTTGTATTTGACTTGTTTCCATGTATAATAATGGGAAACAAATTTAGAGATACATAATCTCAAACATGGAATCCAGAATCATCATTTCATATCATAGAACATATTCATAGTTCTAGGATTCACATCCCATTGGGAACTATGCCAGTCCCCTATCATGGTCATCCTCAAAGAAAAGTCACAACCAACTGCTTCTAAAAACATATTATTCCCTATAGAGGTAAATATTATTGACTAATGGTTTCCCCACTACAAAGAGAGTCCTTAATTCCTTATAATTCTTCATCAAACTACTATTCTCTAAAAATCGTCGTAAGAAGAGTGGTGGTCTACTGCACTCTTTCCAAAACAACCTCATACAAATTCTCCCAAAATCCCAAATATAACTATGAAAATTGATTCATAATATTCTACTCTTTAGATGATTCTTTCAAAACCTAGGTTAGATTTTTCCAACATAATGTATCAACAAAAATATTCCAATTTATATGGATGTGTGTTATATTGAAATAAAAAGACCATAGGTTCTACATAAAATGACTATATTAGAGACTAAAATATTTGTAAGAGAATATATAATGCTAGATTTTATGTTCAAAATAATAGTTAAAACATTATTTGAAAAGATAATTTTTCCAACTCTTCAGATAATGAATCATATGTTCGAGATTTACATTATGGATCGAATATATATTCTCATGTGGCCAAAGCTATCTCAATCCATAGGCTACCAAATGATTACCATGTATAAGGACACAACCAAAACCCAAACATGATTCAACACATAAAACTAAATATCCCTAGTTGGCCTCTAAATGAATCCACACATGAATGGAAGATAATAAAGACACTTCTTCTCAGAAAAATAACATTGAAGTTTTTCATCCCATATGATATTTCCACCTTTCCAAGGGAGATTAGATATCAGAGAAGAAAACATCAATAATTCCGTAAATAATATACGATAATATCCCACCAAGAACAAGAAGTTTTATATCTCAAAAACATTACACAGTTTCCCCCACGTTATAATATCTTTCACCTTCTCAAAATCAATTGACATATCATACGTTGAGACCATGTGTCATAAGAACTTCACTTTATTTATCTATAAATTACATTTTGAAATATATATATAAATTTGATGATATATATTGTTTATAGAACTTATCCTAACTAACACACATGGTCATTTTTAGTTTGAGTGTAAACTAGGATGTCATCTAAAAATACCACCATGAACAAGTCAAGGTACTCATGAAATATCATATTCCTCATTACTATAAAAACTAAATGTCCATTGGTTAGAGAAAATGGAATTAAATGATACTCATAATGGTTATAACTACTTATGAAGGTTGTATTATAAATTTTATATTATTTTATTGTCAACTATTTATAACCATATCGAAGATAAATCCTTAAAAAATACTTCTCCGCTTTCATCTAGTCAAACAGATCATCAATCCTTAGTAACAGATACTTGTTCTTCATTGTAACTCGATTGAGTTTTTGGTAATCAACAATAAGGTGAAGTGCCCCATTATATGTCTTCACAAATATAATAGGCTCCTCTAAAGGTGACACACTCGATCGTATGAAACCATTCTATAGAATATCATCCAATTGGTATGTCAACTCTTTCATCTTCACTAGTTCTATATGGTAAGAAAGAATAGAAACTAGCTGAGTATTGGGAACCAAATCAATAGAAAACTCCACCAATCATTCTAATGGAAAACCATAATTATTTGAAGGAGAACTGTCAATAAAATCGATGATAATTTGAGGGATATATTCACTTAGATATTATCAATCCATGTTGGAAGAAAACACCAATATTACCCTTCCTAACTTTGAAAAATGAGTATGTCTCTACTCGACCATGGGTCCCATTCTATATGTGTAGCATAGAACAACCCATCTGGTGTAGTAAAGGAGACCAACCAAAGGTAATAATCGATCCTGAAAATATGACCAATAATATAATCCATCCTAAAAAAATATTTCAATAGGTTTCATGTAGAGAACCATAAAGCTCAAGGTAATATCAATCATTATTAAAGAGAAAACACTAACAGGACACCTAAGACCTTTCTCTCTCTTCATTCTATGGGGTATAGTAATATCCCTCACATAAGACAAATTCTCCATAAAAATATTTAGAAAATTCACAACATGGGTCAATATAAATGAGTGAGATACACCTTTATTAAATAAAGTAGTTACAAAATATGAAGCTATATTAATGGTACCTCTCACAATCACATGACCTGTATCAGCTTCCTTTAGAGACACTTTCACTACATGAAAGAATCTTCATTCAATATGTTTATAGCTCGAACATATTTTTTCTTGAAGAATATATTTTTAATGTAGTATTTTTTAGTGTTGATGATCCCATACAACTATACGTAGCATAAATGAAATGAAATAACCTCTCTATGTGCCATGAATGACCTCATGAACTATAGATCTTGGTTGGATCTGGACAAACCCATCATGAAATCCCAACCTTAACCCCCTAAAAGAATGTCAATGAGCTTATATTAAGAACATTAGGAGGTAGTGATGAAACCTGCTATTTAGAACCACATTGAGACTCATCATGATTTCACGTTCCTTTAAAGATACTCACAAAACTACTATTAAGAGGAAATGGAATTATCATAAACCTTTAATTTCCATCCAGGTCAAGATCAACCATCAATCCTATATCCAGAACATTTACATAAGAAATGCACATCAAAAAGCAAACCAATGATCACATATAATTTTGAGTCCCCATATAAATTATTAATTCATTCATCTTCTCATTAGAAACAAACTTTGGGAAAAAATGAAAAATAACAACCAAATGGTTCTGATACTACGTCACAGTTTTAGAACCCTTCTAAAAGTTTAAAAACTCCATGGACTTTTCCAAGAACATTAGATTTGGATAGAAAAAATTAGAGAAATATAAATCAAATGTATGTTCACTCCAATTCATCTTGCTTTATAATCATCATCATCAAATCCAACCATCTCTGGAAAGGTCCTTATAGCTTAAAGGAAAAATACATTACATTTACCAAATTAATAATTTCTAAGAACTCAAAAAGTATATCAATATTTTTCAACCAATCCTAATACACATAATGATAATTTTAGACATAGAATTATATATATTTATGAAGAAGAAACTCTAGATAATGATCTCTTCATTTATCCCTTTGAGGTTCCTTAAATATATCCTAAATTAGAATTGGTGTTTGTTCCTATCCAAAATCATGGAATGCATGCACCATTATCTTAAAAAGATTATATTAAACCAGATGATTCACCTACTCTAGTTCTCCATAAGAATTCTCCTATAGCATATTAAAATTATTTTTTTAGAGACATGATGCTACTCAATATCAATAAACAATGGTAAAATCATAAACAATAAAACATAGATTATCATATCCAACAAGATTAATAGGAATATAAATTCCATAAAATATAATACAAGACTAGAGTTCTATCATACTCGGATCATAATCTAGGAAAATTATAGAAAATAGATCAAATTATTCTTTAAAAACGCATTTCCCAACACCCATTGTGAATTAAGGGGCATTACAAGGAGATCTGGTCGGGCAAATGATCACAACTACCTCCCAAGTCATATTAAATCATACCTCTTATCTACCGAAACACCTAAACTATATATAGAAATTGTATAAAGATGCACAACCTATACCTTAGATATCGATTTTTTGTGAACCATCCAAATACAACGGTACCCTGATACCTGAGCCGACAATGACATGGATCAAAGGGTGTTCCCAATCCCCATGGGATAACAAATAGAATGTTGAATCATACATGAAACATATGGGAATGATTGTTTTCAAAAAATAGTGGGAGAAAAAACAAACATTTCAATATGATCAACACTCAAAAGGGAGAGAATACTTGAATAAAAAAATTAAAATTGATGTTAAAAAATACATCATCAAAAGAAACAAATTCATCTAATATAAATATCAAAGATAAAGTCATGAGACAAGTAGACCACATCTCCACCTGTCACATTATTAACACAAAGTCTCAAAGATCATTATCATTCTCCACCAGCATGTAACAACTAGGCCCTACTGATAGCACGAGAACCGTACCTTAAAATATCCATCAGTTCATAGCCCTTCGGGTACATCTAGTTGACCCCATACACTTCATCCCCACCCTAGGTCCCAACAAAATTCCTGAACATGTCATATTACTAATGACTGCCCCCATAGGCCAACAAATGTTCTTTGTAGTGTTCTTTTTCTTCACTCACATGCACCTTGGGAAATCTCCCAGAAGGTCACCCATCCAGATCACTACTTCAATCCAATAATTCATAACTATGGATTTTTAATTGTGTTGGGTCCTAGAAAAAAAAGTACACCTTGATTACATGAGTCGAATCATTTAGTCATTTGACCCTTTATCAATATGGGTTTTACACCCCCCCCCCCACTTTAGAGGACAACATACTCATTGTGGACCCTATATCTCACCTTAGGAAGGGCCACCACAATTAAGGTTGGGTTTCTACTCTAATACTAATGTCACAACCTAGGTCTTCTAATAGCACAAGCACCCCACATTAAAATGGTCATCAGGTCCTAGCACTCTTGGTACCAGCAGTTTCCCCTAGACATGTGTTCCCCACATTGGGTACTACCAATATGCTTGAATGGTTCATCAGACTTATGATTTTACCCATATACCAACACATGTTCTTTCTAGTGTGTTTTTTCCTCACTCACACAATCCTTGGAAACTTCTCAAAAGGTCAACCATCCTGGTCAAATACTCTGGACCCAGGACACTTAATTGTGGATTTCTAATTAGGTATGTAACACCAAAGACTTTTATGAGAAATATTTTGTTTTTATGTTATTTAAATCATAAAATGAATCTTTCACTACACACAACACTAGCTTCGTATGCTTTACACGTAATTGTGGCCTTCCTCGATAGCTTGCGTTGTACGCAATAACGAGTTTCACTAAACAACGATATGCTATTAAAATATTATTAAAACTATTCGTTATAAATAGTAATAACCACTTTTTGAAATTTTATAAATTTTATTTTTCAAAATGGACTTCATTTTTGGATTTGGAATATCGAAATTAGCCTAGAGTGAAATTTTGATATTTTTCTGAAAAGTTTCAATTTTTGATGAATAGTGAAAATACTAGGTTACTATTTAAAAACCGACTTTTTATTTAAATAATTATTTATTTTATTTAAATTTATTTTAATTCAAAATTGATACATAATACCTATATAAGTTCAATGCAATTAATTGGAGTCATTTTATAATAATTTTAGATATATAAAAACTTTATTTAACTTTTCACCGTCTTTTACCCACCGCCTAGGAGAATTTCCAAATTCACATAAAACATAATTTTAACGATTTTGTGAATGGAATTTAAAAAATCCAAGGCACAGGGTTGATGTCAGTAAGTAAAATGTGGTTCAATGAGATAAAAATAATTTTTGGTGAATAGTAATATTTTACCTTTTTACCGGTTAAAAGTAAATAGGGCAATTAAGGGTAAAAATGATATTATTATTACCCTAACACAAGTCCTAATTCTATTTGATAAGTTTAATTCGATGAAAAACCACCTTAGAAATAAAATATGACCATTTAGGACAACTTGGATTAGATTAGGACATTTAATATTAATTTATTTAAAGATGGGTTAAAATAGTTAAAATCAAAGTTTAATAAGTAAATCATTTGTAATATAGGGTTATACATAAGATAAATTCGACTAAAAATATTAATTAGAAAGATAAAAATAATTCCTACATAATCGTATTTTATTTTTAATTTTTACACTTTAAATAATTTAATTTATTTATGACACAATGATGATGCAGTAATTATATTATTAATGAAATATTGACATAATTGATGTTATAAATACCCTAATAAATGAAATTTGAGACTATTTAGAAATTTCAATAATTTTATATGTTAATATGATATGTTTTTATTGATTTAGTTAACTTTTTTAGAACTAATAATTCTGCAATGAGTTTCAAAAAAATCAATTACCAAATAGTGTCAAAATTGACATAAAATAGTTTTTAAAACAAATATTATATTATTAATTGTTATTTTATTCCTAAAAATCAAAGGTTCGTCCAAATGACTTATATAAGGTTATATATATTAATAATAAACAACTTGGGGTTCGTTTGTCTTGTTATAGTAAGTTTATTAACCTTATAGTGGAAGAAAATAAGAAGACATGGTAAAAGTTAAATTATCTAACTTAAAGTTAAATCTAAATTATCTGGTTAAAATAGATACCTAAACTTGTTTAAATTCAATTTTATGAGATGATTTAGACCCATACCCACCTTAGCTTCGAAATAAATCAATTTTGAGCTATTAAAAACCATATATGACTTTATAATAAAATAATATTTTGAGTTTTTTTCAAAGGTGCCCCTCTCCTCCCTTATAAAAGGGCACCTCCTCCCTCTCTTTCTCGCACCACTTTGAGACTTCATGCTCGGCAAAACCCTGAAAAATTATCTTCCCCACTTCCCTAGAAACATCCTAGAGGTCCTGGTCTTCTTCAAAGACCAATTTTAGTGCCCTAAGTGGTGGTCTCAAAGAGGCGCTTCAAAGAAGAGGTAATGTCTGATACCGATTCATTCAACTTTATTTCTTCTTTAACTTATTCTGCTTTAGTTGTTTAATTATGAAGTAATAACATCAGTATCACTCGTATACTTATATTTTATTATAAGTTTGAAACAACCCTATTTCACCATGTATCCATCCTATGGAAAACGAAATCACTGCGCATGCGTACGTACGGAATACCGTCTCCACGCCGTGGTGTAATCTATTTTCCATAACCACCTAACTTGGATGGGTTTAATGGTGAAAATAAATAACTATATATTATTATTTTAAATAGGTATTGATTCTGAAATATTATAAATACACTCCAATACAATTCCACGATCATGGGAACGATATCATCACTCGTGCGTACGCACGGAATACCGTCTTCACGATGTGATGTGAATCGTTCTACATGATCATCATTGCATAACGATTATATAAATGAATTGAATAAATAAATATGATATATAGTACACTAATACCATTTTGTAAATGAGGTATCTATAACCTAAAGCGAAGAATAAGAATTTATTCGACAAAACACGCATAAGAACAAAAAGTAATAAACACCCTAATAACAAGTAGCAATTAAATATTACTATTAAGAAGCTAAGAATATGACCATATATGATATAATAACAATGAATATGATTTTGTAATAATTCAATTACATTATTTAAATCATTAAACAGGAGGTTTGGACACTTACAAAGCAAATCAGACTTAAGGTAAGGGAAAATATCACAATCTCATTTTTATCCGAGATTGTTTATACTTCAGAATTTACTGGGGAATATTTATCATCCACATCCATGGTTCCTCATTATGTAATATTATTTCCATCCACCTAATATTTTTTAAATCCAATTTAACCCTTTAGTGAGTTTTTAGTAAAAGATATAAAAGGAATCTTTTGTCGTTATTCGTACAAGGTAGTTTTTTACTTTTCGGACATAAGTATAGAAGAATGTTTTTTTAACATATACAGCATGAATGGATTTTTAAAAGATTATTTCCAAGAAGCTTCCTTTATAAGTTTTCAAGTTTATTTTTAATCAACTTCTTTTAGTTTTGAATTTTATTACATGTTAAGAAAGGAAAAAAAAATTTGAAGTAGAAAGGATATTTTCCTCAAGAATGGAGTTCAAGTGTTTTATCAAAATTATTTTCCATCTATGATAATATAGTGTTCTGTTTCTATCCCTATTTTTACATTGTTTTGATTATGTTATGATGGAATTATTTTTATTATGTCCTTTTATCTTATTTGGATTAAGTTATAATGGTATGAGGTTTAAGAATGTCATTTTTATTACATGGGTTATGCAATGATGTATGATTTTAGATTTTGTGGCACACATAAGAATGGTATCATTTTGAGAAGGGTGGGACCTATATATACCTCCAATGAATTGGGTAAATATTTTGTATCTCATGAGATAGACATGGCTGGAACGGCATGTTAAACCAGTTCAGTAAAACCGGACTGAAACGAGGAGTGAACTCGGTTCAGAAAAGGACTTTGTCTACTAAGATAGTCTTGGAAATGAGTCTTGACTACTAAAAAATGATTTTCTATGATTATTTGTGTATGCCACAAAGCTTCATGTTATATGTTATGATTATTGGGATTATATTTCAGTTCTATTATTTATCCCATTTTATGATATCTTTTGCAGGATAAGATTTTCAAAATGTTATGTTCTTATAAATATGATATGTTTGATATTTCTTTTGTTTACCCTTACTGAGCATTTGAGCTCACCCTTTTGTATGTTTTCTTTTCCCTTGGTCAGGAAGAAGGATATTAAGTAGGATATGCCAAAAAGGGACTCTAGATATGATGAAATAAATGGGAGACAGCGTAGATGATTTATGAACCAGTTGTTTATGTTTCCCAGTATCTAAAGACACTATACCTATACGATCCTTTCATGGTTTTTTTATTTTTTGTAATAAGTATGCTTCAATTTTGAATTATTAACAATGTATGTAAAGTATGGGTTGTTATAGTCGGTATTAGAGGAAAGGTATTGTCAACCTTTGGAAACTAGGATGTGAAATCCTTAGTAAGAACCATAAGGATATGTCTAATCATAAAACACAATATTAGTGTTTTAAAAATGGCCATGAAATACTTATGATAAGACCTTAAGTGTGAAATTTTATTGTTGATTATGTGGTTTTCCAATTATAATTAGTGTTGCTCACACAATTCTTCTTGGTTTTAGTTAATGGATGGAACCAGAAGGAACCTTGTTAATGCAGAATGCGATGAGAAGTGCAATGATTGTCCCCCTGAGCAACCAAACGTTATGGGAGCTTGAATGAAAAATCTTGTAGACATGCTCACAGAACTTTCTCAAGCTATGAATCATGCAGGACTTCCATACAAGCAAAGGAAGGAGAAACATTATTTTTAATCCTCCATGACGCAGCGTCCACCTTCATTTAGTGGGTCTTATGATCCATTAGTGGCTGAACAATGTATTAGTACCACTGAAAAGATATTTTCAGTTCTTCAATGTTCTGAACATGATAAAGTCATCTTAGTAGTGTAGCTTTTGGAAGGAGATGATGATCAATGGTGGAATCTTTTTAAGAATATGAGGCAAAGGGATGAAATTGAGTCAAGGGAATAGGACGAGTTCAAGAACTTATTTTTCAATAAGTACATACCTTGTATTCTTCGAACAAAGATGGAGATGGAGTTTCATGAACTAAAGAAAAAGGATGATGAATCTGTTGGTACCTATGACGCAAATTTTACAAGACTTTCAAGGTACGCTTCCGAAATTATTATCCACCCTGAGAGAAATATTGATCGATTATTTAGTGGATTAAAACCATGTCTTCGAAGGGCGTTAGCCATAAGAGACTTCAATAGTTATGAGGAAATTTTTTAATGTGCTCTCAAGGTTGAGATGGAGATTGGTGTAACCCATCAGTCACATGGGTTTGATGAGAAGAGGAAAATGGAATTCAAAGGAAAATCTAAAGAGCACACTGAAAAGAAGATGAGCTTTCCCTTATGCTCAAAGTGTGGAAAGAAACATGGAGGGAGTTTTCTTAAAGGGGCAAGTAAATGTTTCAAATGTGGAAAGGAAGGTCATTGGGAATTTGAATACCGCAATGATGGGAAGAAGATGTCTAGTGATGCATAAAAAGAATAGGCTACCCAGAGTGCACCTCCTACACTTCAATGTTAAAAATGAAAGGAAATGGGGAATTATGCCAATCAATTCCCTAATCCAATGGTTTTTGAAGATGATCGACACCAACAAACTATAAAGGCTAAAGATAAAGGAATGTCACATGAAATTACTATCGGCGATGTGGAGTACGACAACGAAGTGGTGATAGGTACACTTACCATCTACTCTAAAGTAAAAAATGTTTTATTAGATTCTGGATCCACCAACTCTTTTATTTCTGAAGAATTTTCTAAGGGTATCGTCGTATTACCTCAACAATTAGATGTTGAGTTAGCTGTGAAAACCCCTAATGGCACAACAGTCGCATCAAAAGTTTATAATTCTTCTCCGATTGAAGTTTGTGGGAAATTGATCCCTGCAAATCTTGTGATCCTTCCTATAGTGGAATTTGATATGATTCTTGGCATGGATTGGCTTTCTCTATATGGAGCTCATATCAATTTCCAAAGAAGGGAAGTCACATTTCATATTCCAGATCCATCTATGATCATCTATCGATGAAAGGATGAACATAACCTTCCAATGGAAATTTATTCCATCTTATAGGTCTTGATTCCACTAAATGAAGGTTATTTATCTAAAATGGATGCAGAGAAACTCATGATTTAGAATATTCCCATTTTACGGGAGTTTGATAATGTCTTTCCGGAAGAATTTCCTGGTCTTCCACCAAATCGTGAAGTTGAGTTTTTAATAGAACTTGTACCGGGTGCTTTGCCTATTTCAAAGGAACCTTATAGAATGGCCCCAATTGAGTTGCAGGAATTGAAGAAGCAACTCCAAGAGAATCTTGATAAGGTATTCATACGCCCTAGTGTGTCACCTTGGGGAGAACCTGTTCTATTTGTTAAGAAGAAAGATGGATCAATGAGACTCTGCATTGATTATCGAGAAATTAACAAGATCACTATCAAGAACAAATATCCTCTCCCATGCATTGATGACTTATTTGACCAACTACATGGAGCTCAATACATTTCCAAGATTGATCTTCGTTCAGGGTATCAACAATTAAGGGTCAAAAGGGAGGATATACCAAAGACGGCTTTCCATACATGGTATGGACACTATGAATTTATAGTGATGCCATTTGGTCTTATTAATGCCCCTACTATATTCATGGATCTGATGAATCGAGTCTTTAGAGACTATCTTGATCAGTTTATGGTAGTCTTTATAGACGATATTCTTGTCTATTCAAAGAACAAGGAAGAACATGAAGATCACTTAAGAATGATATTGAAGACCCTAAGAAAGGAGAAGCTTTATTCCAAATTTACCAAGTGTAAATTTTGGCTTCAAAAAGTTCCATTTTTGGGTCACATAATCTCAAAAGAGGGGATATCTGTGGATCCAGCAAAAACAGAGGTTATCGAAAGATGGTCGAGACCAACAATAGTAACCGAGATCTGAAGTTTTCTTGGTTTGAATAGATATTATCGATGTTTTGCAAAATATTTTTCACAATTATCTAATCCACTCACCAGGTTGACTTGAAAAGGAGTTAAGTTCATGTAGACTGAGGAATGTGAAGAGAACTTCAAGGAATTGAAAAGATGGCTATCCAATGCACCTGTACTCACACTTCCCTATAGTGGATAAAGGTTTGTGATCTACAGTTATGCATCCAAGAAGGGGCTGGGGTGTGTTCTTATGCAAAATGATATGGAAATAGCTTATGCCTCACAACAGTTGAAAATCCATGAGCAAACTTACTCAACTCATGATTTGGAGTAAGTTGTGGTAATCATTTCATTAAATATTTGGAGGCATTATCTTTATGGAGAAATGTGTGATATTTATACTGATCATAAAAGTTTAAAGTATATTTTCACAAGAAAGATGCTGAATATGCGCCAAAGAAGATGGTTGGAGCTGATTAAGGATTACGATTGCTCAATTCATTACCACCCTGGGAAAGAAAACAAGGTGGAAGATGCATTAAGTCGATAAGACCATGCTAGCTTATCCATGATGAGGATCACAAAAGATCCAATATTTATGGATTTGAAAAGGATGGTTCTTGGAATTATAATGAAAGGGGAAAATCGTATCTTTCTCAAATGAATGTTCAACCATATATACATTTGAAGATTAAAGAGGCACAGAAAGAAGATGTAGAGTTACAAAAGAAGGTGAGAAATGTTCCTGAATTCAACCTTGATTGTGATGAAATAATAAGGTTAAGGAATCGATATTGTGTTCCTCCCATCCCAGAATTAAAGAAGGAGCTGCTGGATGAGGCACATAGTTCTTCATTCTCTATTCATACTGGAAGCACGAAGATGTATATGGACCTGAAAGAGTACTTCTGGTGGGATGGCATGAAAAGAGATGTTGATGAATATGTCTTTCGATTCTTGGTTTGTCAGCAAGTTAAAGCTGAGAGACAGAAGTCTAAGGGGATGTTACAACCATTACCTATACTAGAATGGAAATGGGAAAACATCACTATGGACTTTGTCACTGTACTTCCTAAGACATCCAAAGGCAATAATGCTATCTGGGTCATAATTGATCACCTTACAAAGTCGGGACACATCATTGCTATTAGAGAGGATTTCTCTCTAGATCAGCTCGCCAGGATATATGTACAATAAGTGGTAAGATTTCATGGAGTACCACTTTCCATTATATCTGGTCGGGATCCGAGATTTACCTTGAAGTTCTGGCGAAGTCTTCAGCATACTCTAGATACAGAGTTGAGTTTCAACACTTCTTATCATCCTTAGGCAGACGGTCAGTCTGAGAGGACGATTCAAACTCTACATGATATGTTGAGAGCTTTCTCTATGGATTTCAATGGTTGTTGGGATCAACACCAACCTTTGGTGGAATTTTATATTAATAATAGCTTTCACTACAGCATTCATATGGCTCATTATGAAGCACTCTATGGAAAGAAATGCAGAACTCCAACTTGCTGGGATGAATTTGGGGAAATAAAGCTATTAGGAGCTGAGCTTGTTGATGAGATGACAGAAAAGGTCAGATCTATTCAACAACACATAAGAGCAACTCAGAGTCAACAGAAACGTTATGCCGACAACTGAAGAAAAGACCTAATGTTTGAAGTGAGTGATAAAGTGTTCTTACGAATATCTCCTTGGAAGAGAGTAATGAGATTTGAAAAGAAGGGAATGTAGAGCCCTAGGTATATCGGTCCTTTCGAAATACTGGATCGTGTTGGGAAGGTAGCTTACCAATTGGCGCTTCCACCGAATCTCTCTCAAGTTCACGATGCGTTCCATGTATCACTCCTGAGAAAGTACATACCTGATCCTTCACATGTACTCATCTAAGAAGTTTTACCACTAGAGCAAGATCTATTTATGAAGAATAGCCGATAGAGATTCTGGATCATAGTGAAAAATTCCTACGAAACAAGACCACTCGCTTAGTTAATGTTTTATGGAGGAGCCATCAATTAGAAGAATCTATGTGGGAGCTCGAGGATATGATGGGGGAGAGGTATCCTCATTTGTTTGTTACAAAGTGACGAATTTCGAGGGTGAAATTCATTTTAAGGGGGTAGAGTGTAACACCCAAGACTTTTATGAGAAAAATTTTGTTTTTATGTTATATAAATCATCAAAGAGATCTTTCACTACACAGAACACTAGCTTGGATTGCTTTACACACAATTGCGGCCTTCCTCGATAGCTTGCGTTGTACGCAATACTGAGTTTCACTAAAAAACAATATGCTATTAAAATATAAATAAAACTAGCCATTATGAATAGTAATAACCACTTTTTGAAATTTTATACATTTTATTTTTCAAAATGGACTTCATTTTTGGATTCGGAATATCGAAATTATCCGAGGGTGAAATTTCGGTATTTTTCTGAAAACTTTCAATTTTGATGAATAGTGAAAACACTGGGTTACTATTTAAAAACCGACTTTTTATTTAAATAATTATTTATTTTATTTAAATTTAGTTTAGGTCATAATTGATACATAATACCTATAGAAGTTCAATTCAAATCACTGGAGTCATTTTATAATAATTTTAGATATATAAAAATTTTATTGAACTTTTTACCGCATTTTACCCACCTCCTAGGTGAATTTCCAAATTCACATAAAACTTAATTTTACCGCTTTCGTGAATGGAATTTAAAAATCCAAGAGACATGGTTGATGTTAGTAAGTAAAATGTGGTTCAATGAGATGAAAATAATTTTTTGTGAATAGTAATTTTTTACTTTTTTTACCACGGTTAAAAGTAAATAGGGTAATTACGGGTAAAAATGATATTATTATTAGACTAACATAGGTCCTAATTCTATTGGATAAGTGTAATTAGAACAAAAACAACCGTAGGAATAAAATATGACCATTTAGTCCCACTTGGATTATATTAGAACTTTTAATATTAATTTATTTAAAGAAGGGTTAAAATAGTTAAAATCAAAGATTAATAACTAAATTATTTTTAATATAGGGTAATACATAAGATAAATTCGACTATAAATATCCATTAGAAAGATAAAAATATTTCCTACATAATGGTATTTTTTTTATTTTTTAGACTTTAACTAATTTAATTTATTTATGACACAATGATGATGCAGTAATTATATTATTAATGAAATATTGACATAATTGATGTTATAAATACCCAATAAATGTAATTTGAGACTTTTTATGAATTAAAATAATTTTATATGTTAGTAGGACATGTTAGTATGGATTTAATTAACTTTCTTCAAACTAAACTTTCTGTTATGAGTTTCAAAACAATCAATTTCCAAAGAGTGTCAAAATTGACATAAAATAGTTTTTATAACAAATATTATATTATTAATTGTTATTTTATTCATAAAAAACTAAGCTTCGGCCAAATGACTTAGAGAAGTTTATATATATTAATATTAAACAACTTGGGGTTCGTTTGGCTTGTTATAGTAAGTTTATTAACCTTATAGTGTTAGAAAACAAGAACACACGGTAAAAGTTAAATTATCTAACCGAAATTTAAATCTAAATGATATGGTTAAAATAGATACCTAACCTTGTTTAAATTCAATTGCATGAGAGGATTTAGACCCAGCCCCACATTATCTTCGAAATAAATCAATTTGGAGCTATTAAAAACTGAATATGACTTTATAATAAAATAATATTTTGAGTTTTTCCAAAGGTGCCCCTCTCCTACCTTATAAAAGGGAACCTCCTCCCTATCTACCTCACACCACTTAGAGCCTTCAAACTTGGAAAAACCCTACCTAATTCTCTTATCAACTTCCCTAGAAACATCCTAGAGGTCCTCGTCTTCTTAAAAACCAATTTTAGTGCCCTAAGAGGTGGTCTCAAAGAGGCGCTTCAAAGAAGAGGTAATGTCCGATACCGATTCTTTCAAATTTATTTCTTCATTCACTTCTTCTTATATAGATGTTTCATTATGAAGTAATAACATCAGTATCACTCATATACTGATATTTTATTATATGTATGAAACAACTTTATTTAACAATCTATCCATCCAACAGAAAATGAAATCACCGCCCGTGCGTACGTACGTAATACCGTCTCCATGCCGTGGTGTAATCTATTTTCCATCACCACCTTACTTGGATGGGTATAATGGTGAAAATAAATAATTATATATGATTATTTTAAAGTTTAATTGATTCAAAAATAGTATGCATACACTCCAATACAATTCGATGATCATGGGAACGATATCATCACTCGTGCGTACATACGGAATACCGTCTCCACGATGTGATGTGAATCATTCTCCATGATCTTCATTGCATAATGATTATATAAATGAATTGAATATATATATAGGATATATAGTACTCTAATACCATTCTGGAAATGAGGTATCTATAACCTAAATAGAAAAATAAGAATTTATTCGACTAAATACGCATAAGAACAAAAAGTGATAAACACCCGAATAACAAGTAGCAATGAAATATTACTAGTAAGAAGCTATGAATATGACCATATATGATATCATAACAATGAGTATGATTCTGGAATAAATCAATTACATTATTTAAATCATTATACAGATGGTTCGGACACTTACGAATCAAATCGGACCTAAGGTAAGGGAAAATCTTACAATCTCATTTGTATCCAAGATTATTTATACTTCAGAATTTACTGGGGAATATTTATCATCCACATTCATGTTTCCTAAATATGTAATATTATTTCCTTCCACCTACAATTTTTTAAATACAATTTTACCCGTTGGTGAGTTTTTAGTAAAATATATGAAAGGAATCTTTTGTCATTATTCGTACGAGGTACTTTTTGACTTTTCTAACATAAGTACGAGAATAATGTTTTTTTAACTTATACGGCATGAATGGATTTTTAAAACATTATTTCCAAGAATCTTCATTTACAATTTTTCAAGTTTATTTTTAATCAACTTCTTTTAGTTTAAACTTTTATGACATGTTAAGAAAGGAAAAACGTTTTTGAAGTAGAAAGGATATTTTCCTCAAGAACGGAGTTCAAGTATTTTATCAAAATTATTTTACATCTAAGATAATGTAGGGTTCTGTTTCTATCCCTATTTTTACATTGTTTTGATTATGTTATGATGGAATTATTTTTATTATGACCTTTTATCTTATATGGATTATGTTATGATGGCATGATGTTTAAGAATCCAATTTTTATTACATGGGTTATGCAATGATATATGATTTTTGAATTTGTGGCACACATAAGAATGGTATCATTATGAGATAGGTGGGACCTATATCTCCCTCCAATTAATTGGGTAAAGATTTTATATCTCATGAGATAAACATGGCTGGAACGGTAGGTTAAACTGGTTTAGTAAAACAGGACGTAAACGAGGAGTGAACTTGGTTCAGAAAAGTACTTTGTCCGCTAAGATAGTCTTGGCAATGAGTCTTGAATACTAAGAAATGATTTTCTATAATTATGTGTGTATGCCAAAAAGCTTAATGTTTTATGTTATGATTATTGGGATTACATTTCACTTCTATTATTTATCCCATGTTATGATCTCTTTTTTAGGATATGATTTTCAAAATGTTATGTTCTTATAAATTTGATATGTTTGATATTTCTTTTGTTTACCCTTACTGAGCATTTGAGCTCACCCTTTTGTATGTTTTCTTTTCCCGAGGTCAGGAAGAAGGATATTATGTAGGATATTCCAAAAAGGGACTCTAGATAAGATGAAATAAATGGGAGACAACATAGATGATTTATGAACCAGTTTTTTATGTTTCCCAGTTTCTAAAGACACTATACCTATACGGTCATTTCATGGTTTTGTTATATGTTGTAATAAGTATGCTTAAATTTTAAAGTATTAACAATGTATGTAAAGTATGGGTCGTTATAATTTAGGCTCTCGAAAAGAAAGGTACACCTTATTGACATTATTCATATCATTTATTCATTTGATCCTTTATCATTCTGGTGTATTACACTGCAAGTGGAGCTTTCCTTTTTGTTGGACCTCACATAAGATAATCTACATTCACCCAAAGCCAAATGTATATTGTGAGCTATAAATCCCAATAAGGTATCACCAATTGTTCCAAAATCAATTCCATAACAATTAAACCATATTGTAATAAAATATAAATCAAATAATTCATGGAATGAAATTCATATATTTCCAAAAACTTGTGCTTATATAATCGAAATATGATAGATATATCAAAATAAGATTAAATGAATATTCTACATAAAACATTTAAATAAACCAATTAGAATGAATAAAAAAATTATATGGATCAATGGTATATAATCATCTAATCAAGTATATCATAACACAATGTATCAAAGACAAGTGTTATGTTAGTTTCTGCTAATATGATCCTCACACATCTGATCAGTGTCCTCAACTCAATGTTTTCAAATGTCTCATGACCTAGGAAGTTGGGACTCAACTCCTCATTGTGGTAAACTCATATCACAATATTTTTATGTCAATTTGTTCTTCATCAATTATCATAAATTCCCACAGACTACCCAGGCTCACATGTTCATCTATCAGTCAATAAATTGATCAATCATGGTCAAATCAATCTTATCAAATCAATCATTTCAAATCATCTAAAAATACAATTCCCCTCTTTCAATTTTCGACATGTCTTTCCCATTTAATGTACAGACCATTTGTTTTTACCTATTCAAGACTTTTCAAATCATCTTTCAATATAATCCTTTTATATCATAAATAAATTTATAAATAAATCCATTTATTTTATCAAATTCCCCTAAAAATTTCAAAACATTTAAAATTAGTTGTTTTCATAAACTCCATGCCTTATCTATATCACCCAAAAATAATTTCAAATATAGGTTTTTAAATCATTTGAAAATGTGTTTCAAATAAATCATCCAATTAAAGGATATAATTGGAGGATAAAATCATATAGAACCACCTATCATTAATCAACGATCAAATCAACACCCACAATGAGAAATTCCAATGAAGAATGAAGGAGAATGAGACAAAAAATTAAATCCTTGATAAAAAAACATCAAGATCAAACTTTTATTCCATCGGGAAACATTAGATCATATCTCTTCCAAATAGTATTACTGGAGAGAAATATAATCCCAAAGAGATTGAACTCACCAGAGATAAAATTCTAAAATGAGGAGTCTGAAAGGGAATAAATTACTCCAAAATCCCATGGATTCCCTCTAGGATTCAAGAGAAGAGGTTTCACAACAATTGAAATATTTTTTTAGTTTCACCATAAAAAAACTAGTTGGCCTTGAAGAATTCAGAATGTGAATCCTCAATTCATGATGTGAATATCCAGAGTGAATGACACACTGAAAAATGCATCAACTCAAATAAAAAATCTCAATCCATTCCATTTCAAATCATGAAATCAATTTTTGAAGTGAGAATTATTCAAATCTTGAAATTGATTCATAAATTATTCTACGTAATGGATTCACATCGTGAAATACATTCATGGTGTGAATCTATCCTATAGATAGTATAAAAACCTAATCATATTGAAAAACTCAGAAAATCCACCAAAATCAACATGGATCTAAAGAGAACCCTCTAAAACAATTTGCATATTTATACATAGGATTCATTAATTGAAAAAAACGTATATCCCCAAACATCAATTTTTTCACCTAACAAACACTTTCAATCCTTGAAAGGATCGAAACATGCCCAACTAAAAGGGAATAAAAAAGGAGTCAATAATTACCTAAAAGAAGGTAATGGTATGTAATTTGAATCATTGAATATTCTTAAACATAAAATTATAATAGATTCATAGAAAAACCGCTTCACAATTTTGTTTTCCTAGTGAATTCCCCCAAACATCAATATGGTAAAATTGTATACTTGAATCAAATTTCTCCACATTTCGATAAAAGTCATGGATAATTAAATCTTTCATAACTAATGATGTTGGAAAAATTCATAATTGTAATTAATCATCAAATTTTTTAATCTAAAATTATACCTAATGGGACTTTAGAAACATTTTCTGATAATAATTTATCAAAAAACTTAGTCCAATATCCAATGTAAAAAAATTATTCCAATGGACTCAAGTTAATAAAACTCCATATAATCATATCTTTATGATTCCATATTCATATTATTACCTTTTTATGAAAATTTTAAAAAGTGATATGATTGTGATAAGACAAAAAATATAAATATTTTCAAGAAAGCCATATTTTTCAAAACAAATACTTCTAAAAATATTCATAACAAATTCCAATATCCCAAAAAATCCATTCAGCCAACTTGGTCCCAATAATATCTCTCTTTTGATTTTATTTTAAACCAAGAAACATAAATCATTAAATCATTTTATCTCAGTATATGGATTAATTATCCAATAATTATAATCCAACATGATTCAAATCGATGTATGAAACAAGAATGATTGAATAAAAAACAATGTTGTTCACAAGAAGTGCCTTAAGAAACTCTTTCCTATAACTTCGTCAAACCTAAGACTTTTAAAACTTTTTTTTTCTTATAATAACAATATTTCATTACTCCACTTCAAAGAATAGTTAAAATAGTTTTCACATTTTGAAATCATATCTTACCACTTTTAAAAAATCCCTTTAAAAATGGACATTCCATAAATGGTGTAAGCACATATCAGTCGAGATATTTATGTTACGTCATTTTTAAACTACATGAATACATTATACAGATATAAGATGAGAATGGAGATGGAATCTCATACCTTTTCCTTGAAAGGATGGACGTCGTACATCCATGTTCACCTCAGTTCATAAAAAATTTCTAGCATAAATTTCTTTGGGAAAATATTAGAAACATGTTCCCTTATATGAAAATATAACCGCTTTACATTCTTAATATCCATATTATATTTGATGATGTGATATTTGATATCAATATTCTTTGACTGAGAATAATGTATTTTATTTTAAGTGATATTTATAGAACATTGATCATCACAACCCATGAGTAGGGGTGGATTCACTTCTACAAATAAATATTCCAATTGAATCTTCATCCACATAAGTTGTGATGCAGCTTGAGTGGTAACCACATACTCTGATTCATCAATACCGAGGGCTATAAAATTTTACTTCTTTGTATCTAAACTCACACAACATTAAATTAAAAATAAAACTCCACTAGATTTGGTTCTTATATCATTAACACTTACTTCCAAATCAGTATCTTTATAACCAAAAAAGTCAATCCTTAACAATATTTAATTTTTTATACTAAAATTAGTTATGATGTTGATATATATATTATAAATCTTATTCCTCCTATAAGATGATATTATTTCAAAGAACATTGATACTGAAAACAAAATGTAATATCAAACAAATTTTTTGTCCTTGAGGTTTTTTATATATAACAAACTTCTAACCAATTTACTTCACTTTTTAGGATCCACCACTTTTCCATTACCATTTTTAAACAACATGGTTTCCACCAAAATTGGTATAGATATTGTATTTTAATATTTAACTCAAAACATCTTTAGAATTTTCATAGCATACATCTATTGGGATAAGAAAATATATATCTTATTTTATGAGATTTTGTTCCGAAGAAAATATTTCTTTTCTCCAACCATTGAAATTTATAATATCCATTTCATTTCTTTTTCAAACATTGCATAATTTTCTTCACAATTTCCAAAAAAGATAGAATTTTCAATAAAAATGAGCACAATGATGGAAAAATATTGATTTTATTTTATGTAGAGGTTACTATCAATACTCTATTTCATAAAGTTTATCTTCCTTAAGATTGAATCCAATTTCGAATATCAATCTCTCAAAGCATACTTCATCATGAAAAAATAATTCTTCAACCAACTCACAAAGCTTTAATATTTTCCGATCATAGATCCACATGTTTTTCAATATAAACTTCTTCATCGAGCTGTATATTAAGAAAATTTGAATTTATATCCACCTAAAAATTTTATAATCTCATTTTATAGTGATACAAAGAAATATTATAGATGTTTCTTATATTTCTCCAAGAGAAAAAGACTCATCAAAATAAATGGCATAAATTTGTGAGTAACCCTTTATAATTTATTCATTATTTGTTTCTTGTGACTTCAACATCTTCATTTAACTTGTTTTGAAACACCCACTTTGTCATAATAACATTTCAATTTTTTGGTTTGGGAACATGTTCTAAAGTATCATTATTATAAATATAATACAACTCTTCATTCATATAATCAATCCACTCATGATTCTTCTAGGCTTCATCGTCCAATTTTTTATCAACCTGACTACAAAGAATCATGTATAGTGGACATTGAAGCTATTCTATTTGGAATTTGTTTTTGTAGAACTCTAATGATGTTATTAACTTCAACATATTTCTTCAGCCTAGGATGAGATGTAAAAAGGTTTTCCTCATCATGGGAGGTATCTAATTCTGAATCTTCAACTAGTGTAGCATCAAAAAATTTACTATCATTAAGAACATTTTCATATTGATAAACTATAGTCACATCATCTACCCTATATTCTAAATCTATGTCTATTTGTGAAAATTTATCATCGTATTTTTAAGAACATTAAAATATATAGAATCAACTATATTTCTTGTTTATTTATTAAATCATATTCATACCCTACCATTAATATTGTTTCCAAGATATTTTTCATCAAAACCTCTCTAATAAATCTTCTCATGATTTCCACCCATGATTATTTTTAATTTAAGGACTATTGGACACCCTTTGGTGATTGAAACTTGGAGTTTTGTGGTAAAAAAATTATTAATAATTCATATCATATTTTAGTTTATAGAAACATAATTTCAAAATATAAACTATTTTACTAATTTTATGATGAAAAAAATAAAGAAAAGTATCATGTTTAATCAATATTGTTTGTATCATATCAACAAAACATCAGTTTATTCATTTATAAACACCATTTTTCTTTTTTGTGTATGGTTCACTGAAAACATTATGAATTCAATGTTTTTAAATATAATCTATGAATTCCTCCATTCATTATTCTCCAGTATTTTATGTTCTTAAATTATTAACAAAATATCCTCATTGCTTTTCTACTCTTCTCTGGAAACTCTTAAACATTTTTAGATACTATTATTTATGTTTAGAAAATAGAATACATGTAATGGAAAAATCAATTAAAAATGTTCTTATCACCATATGTTTATTTTTAACTCATTAGACCTAAATAAAAAAGTGAGCCATCTCCAAGGGTGTGTTGAAAATATCTTAGCTTTCTTATATTCTAACATTGTTATCTTTATTTTCTTATAAATAGAAAATCACCAATATCTTCTTCTTTTAATATTTGTAATATCATGGATACTATCAGTATTTATTAACTTTCTCATATTCCTTAGATATATGGGCCATATCCTCTTATTCAATATTTGATTTTATTCCATCATGATAAGATATCATGAATTTTCTATAAAACCAACATGAGAAAATCTCCCTTGGTTTGTTGTACATTCATAAAAAATTTTCCATATTCTATTATTTTCAAAAACAAATAATATTTTCTAAAAATAACAAGATTACCTTCATCAAAATGTTCGAAAACATATAAAAATTTGTGTTTGAGACTATAATGTCTTGAATTTTCCATGTATTATTTTAAAATATTATATGGAATTATTTCTAGAGCATTAATTTCGACGACATACGATTCTGAGGCCCAGGGTTCCTAGAATAAATATATGAAATAAGTTAAAATTTTAAACAGTTGTGTGAGAGGTTTTCCTGTAAAAGAATAATAACATTTAAATGGGTGCCCAGATTAGAAATCTGAGGGCACTATTCCATTTAGAGCAGAGACTTTACCTTAGGCAGTGCCTAACATCGACTATCAGGGGTCGACTGCAAAGGTTAGATTTTGAGCGTTTTAGAAGAAACATTTTAGAAGAAATAAAATAAATTAATATTTTATTTTATTTGAAAATGTTTCGATAATTCAAAGATGTTTATTTTCATTAAATAAGAAGGATTTCATAGATAAACTCATATCCCTGGATATTTTTCCCCTAGAATTCTCTAGAGCATTGGAGATGAGCCAACCTTGGAGGATTTTTGTCAGGTACGGAAGAAAAACGATGCTTGGATTATTGCGCGGTGAGATCAAATCCTGACCAACGACCAGTATTAATCTTCGTCGAATACATAGGAAAGGGTTTGTTATTTCGATTCTTCTTTTCCCCATTCTTGGATTGAAACTACTAGTACAGATCGACCCACGAATAGGTTGATCCGTAGATCATACGTTCTTGATGTGGGGTTATTATTTTATTTTCATCAGGTTTTGGATTTAGGGATTTAATCCACGCTAGAATTTTTTTTTATTCTTCTCCATGTGATCCTACTAACAAGAGTGGATCAACGCCATGATGAAGGACGGTGCAAGTTTCTTCCTTTATTTGCATTTGGATTTCTTCCCCCTTTTTACTTGTGTTCTTCCTAGGGGGACGAACAACAGATCATTGTGCATATGATTTCCAACACAATGATCCAAAAATAGTGATCCGACGTTGTGATGACCAATTGGAGGTATGACAGCGAGGGTGGAAGACGAATCGACACAGTTTTGGAGTTATCATTCTTTGAGCGTTCTTCATGAGGGTGGATCTGAATGAATTTTTGAGGCCGATCGGAGGCCCAAAACCAATGGGACCAGCTTCTCGATGGTGGGATGACCTCAGATCTTGAGTTTCAAGGCGATCGGGTGGCCAAATCAAGGATCCGAGGA
The DNA here is from genome assembly GCA_963277665.1 of Viscum album. Lineage (NCBI taxonomy): Eukaryota > Viridiplantae > Streptophyta > Magnoliopsida > Santalales > Viscaceae > Viscum > Viscum album. The sequence continues at coordinate 1,813,292,348 of OY728136.1, read as the reverse complement.
GAAACTATGGTGCGGTAGTGAAGGGTATCATTTTTGGAAATTACCAAAGAACACGATATGTATCCCTAAGAACACACCATGTGGGACCGACTCAACGATGGCCAGGGTTCCGCGATGCACAAAGCGATGACATGGCATGTCTCCTGAATAACATGGCATATGGGTCCTTACATGGACTCAGCATGTATCCCAGACGATACACAGATACGGGATGCACTACACAGTTCTATACTCCACCCACATGGCCAGACCAGGCCGACTACATGGGTTACCATGTATACTAGTTTCATGGGATGGCACAGAAAAGATAAAGTTGTGTACGCGCACACAGTCATATACACGGAGCCGACCCAATTTACTTGGTTACTACGTGTGATCCGTACTAAACTCCATGTACGTAACTTTCTACATGAAGACCCTTGCGACACGGGGCATTGTACATGAGTTGTACCCAGGGTCAGAATACATGGTGTGTGACACTCCAACACGTCGTTCACTTTGTAGTATATGGAATGATATTATTTTCCACCGTATCATGGACATGGTTTTTTCGTTTAGTGCCACTTTTTCTAATTTCCCTGAAGGTTAGGTATTGTTTCCTTTTTCAAGAGTATGATCCATTCAGCAGAACATTCCGAGATAGAGTCAGGTGTCTCTCTAATAGGCAAGGGGTTTGTGACTAGCACCGAGTAGGAATATTACTAACATGGGAGGCACTGCCTATGAACCTATACACAATCACATATCTCCAGGCCCAAAAATGCTAAAATGTAAAAAAACCACTAAGGAAAAAAAAGCATGAATACAATTAAACCCAACCAACAGAGTATGGCGGGATGTAAGGTACTGAAAGTAGACTCGGCCAGAATACAATACCACCAAAAACAAGATTATAAAAACTAAAAAGTCTTACATGTGAACACAAATTGGTACTGGGACTATTTCTCGTAGTCGTATGAACACCTCGGCCTATTGGGAACACAAAAATCTGGGTCTTGTCTTGGTCCACCCTTGACTCTATCAAAAGGCTTCTCATTTTCACAAGAAATGACATGTGCGGGAAAAGCCTGTGTACTGGTGAGTATAAAAATACTCTGTAGAGGAACCTGAAAAATAAAAATCAATACACAAAGGAAATGTAAGGTCAACTCTACAATGTATATGTCTACTGAACATTTAATAGGTGAACACAAATCAGATATACTCAAAACCCAGACTCGTAGTCTAGAGAAAAGACACATGACTACATTCCAAACATGGGATTCAGTTTGGTATTCCATGAAGTATTTGTCCGGGAGAACCCACTCTATGAGTCTGACAGCTCTAATGAGTTCTGTCTGAGAAGTACTATCCATCAAGGAATGTCAGGAGAGATAGACACACTCATTCTGGGAGAACACACTCCTGAGTTGGGAATGATCTAAATGCATAGATGAGGATCATTTCCAAGGCCGTGCTAGATACTGCGACTCATCTGGATTCACCTGCTAGGTAGAGGATTAACACACTGTGGGAATAGTCCCACTGATACCTGACTCTACCTAGGGTCAAGAATGGATTGAGAATATCGCTTTGGGCCTCTCAGAGAGATACCAAACTCTCTCTTGGATATTCTTGTTGAAGGGATCATACTCCAGAAAAATTAAATAAAACCTGACCATTAGGGGAATGAGAAAATGCAGCACTAACCCAAATGAATAATGTACATGATATGGTGGACAAGAAATCAAGCCATGTACTAAAAAGTACATGGCATGTAGTAGTGTCAAACACCATGCCTTCGGACCCTGGGAACTGCCTGTGTACAATGGCTCGTATCTCAAGGATTTATTTCTAGAAAGGTATGTACATGGAATTTAGTACAGATGACATGCCATGTCCGAGTAAATGGGTCGGCTCCATCTATGTGGTCGTGTCCCCGTACAAGGATTTATCCCATGTGCGCCATCTCGTGTAACCGGTACATGTGGTAACCCTTGCAGCCGGCCGGGTCTGGCAGTGTGGTGGGGTACACGACTGTGTAATCCATCCCATGTTCGTGTATCGCCTGGGATACACGCCGAGTATTCATAAAGACCCACATGATATTTTCTTCAGGGAACACATCATGTCATCATTTTATGCATCATGGAACCCTAGCTGCTGCTGAGCCGGTCCCACATGGCGTGTTCATAGGGATACACGTCGTGTTATTCGAAAATTCCCAAAAATGATGTTTGTCCCCACCGAAACACGGTTTTCCTCCGGTCCATGATTCGGCCACCTGATCACCTCAAAACTCAAGATCTGAGGCAGTCCAACCATCACAAAGCTGATTCCATTCGTTTCAAGAATCCGATCATCCCCAAAAACGCGTTCTAATCCACCCATGTGATGAACGGTTGAAGAAATAGAACTCTGAAATTATGGCAATTCATCTACATCCATTGTTGTTTCACCTCCGCAAGGTTTTCATGATGTCTGACCTCCAATTTGGGATCATTACGTTGCAAAAAAGATGCACAACGATCCGTTGTTTATCGCTTCGTGAAGAACGCGAAGAACAAAAGTTAAAAAGGGGGGAAATCCCAAAGCAAAACAAAGAACGAACCTCCACGATCATTCATCACGGTGTTGATCCTCTCTCATTAGTAGGATCAAACATAGCAGATTCAAAACAACAATAAATAATCTAGCATGGATTAAATCCCTCAATCAAAAACCTAAAGAAAAGAAAATAATAACTCTCCTGCAGGAAAGTACGATCCACAGATCATCATGTTCGTGGGTCGATCTATGCTCATCGTTTCAATCCAAGATCGAGGAAAAGAATAATTGAAATAAAAAACCCCTACCTCTATCATCTATAAATAAGGAGATCCATCGTTAGTTGGGATTTGATCTCGCTGTGCAATGATCCACGTGTCGCCATTTATCGGTACCCGTCAAAAATCCTCAATGGTTGGTTCCACTCCAAATTTCCAGAGGATTGTTGGGGAAAAATCTTCAATGTTATGTGTCTAACCCTAGTTTATTATTTAATTAATGAATTTAATCATCATTTTTTTATGGAAACGATTTAAAATTATACGAATTATTATTTTATTTATTTTTTCTAAAATTTTTCTTCTAAATGCCCAAAATTTAACCACGACATATGATCTGCGTCGATTGATGTTAGGCCCCTCCTAAGGCAAATTCAGTAGTCTTAATGCAATAGTTCCATTATATTTCAAATTTGGGCATCCATTTAAATTTTATTCAACTTTTATTGGAAACCATATCACACGCAATATTTAAAATTTTACCTTATTTCAAAAATTTATTCCGTGCACCCCAGGCCTTGGAATCGCACGCTGTCGAAAGTCCTGGTCTCAAAATAATTCCATTTAATATTTTAAAATAATTCATAGAAAATATGAGACATTATATTCTCCCCACCTTGGGGATTTTCTTCCCTAAAAAGCCAAAACAAGGCTACTCAAGAAGATGTGGGTATTAGGCACAGATCTGAGTCTCCCACTACCACTTGCTATCATGAAAATTCATTTACTGCCACCAGACATGCACTAAGGGAATCAATCACCCATGAAAGATCATCTACAACACGTAGAGGCATCCCATGTTTTCTATATAACTCTGATCTCTGATAGCTATGTAGTGGGCCGACTTGGTGAGATGGTCAACGACCACCCAGATGAAATCATTCCCCTTGGACGTTCTTAGTATGCCTTTTATGGATTCCATCGATGTTCTATCCCACTTACACTCTAGAACATCCATGGGTGAGCTAATCTCATTGGAACCTGGTGCTCATCCTACACCTATTGTCATACAAGGCATCGACAAATGAACTCTACTACTTCATTCTTAATGCTTGCCCACTAGAAGTGTCGTCGGAGATCCTTGTACATCTTCACCAATCCAGGATGTACCGCCAAGGGGGATATATGAAACTCCCTAAGGACCTCATCCTACAATTCCATTGGTACCACAATGAATCCTATGAAAAGAATTATGTGATCCCCCCTTGTGAATATCCATCAGGAGCATGTCCTATGGATAATTGAGTGTATAATGCCTCACAGTTGACATACCCAAGTTGTGCCTTCCTAATTCACTGTAAGGGTGGAGGGGTGAAATCCATCGGCTTAAGGTAAGATGCATCATCTCTATCATTGAAGGAAAACTGCAACGTGGCTAACTACTCTATCGCCTCTCTCAATAGTTGCGAGCCTGACCATATGCTAAGAGCATCCACCACCTCGTTCCCCTTTCTAAAATTGTAGATTATCTCGAAATAATTGTCCTAGAGGAACTCTATCCAACGCCTCTATTTCAAATTCATATCTTTCTATAAGAATATGTACTTGAGGCTCATTTGGTCAGAGTAAACTGTGAACTTCTTCCCATACGGTAGTGTCACCACATCTTCAACGCGAAGACTACCACTGCCAACTCCAGATCATTGGTCGCATAGTTTTTCTCATGTGGCCTATGATGGCACGAACAACAAGAAATCATTTCCCGTCCCTACATTAGTATACATACAAGCATGGTCCCTGGCGCATTGTAGAAAACTACGCACTCAACAACCTCCTATGGAAATCACAAAATCGGGATGCTCTTCAAACTCTACCTCAACTACTCGAAATCCTGCTGGAACATCTCCGTCCACAAGAAGGGTTTCCCATTCCTAGTCAAGGATTTCATCGGTGCTGATATTAGGGAGACATAATGAATGAATCTCTGGTAATATCCTCCCAACCCAATGAAGCTCAGAACCTCTGTCACACTCTGAGGTGGTTACCATGCTATCATTGCCTCCACCTTGGCAGGTTCCATAGCTACTCCATCTACTAAGATGACATGTCCCAAAAAGCAGACCTCGTGAATCCATAACCGAAACTTCCAGAGCATTCCATAAAGATGGTGCTCCCAAAGAATGTCTAGTACCATCTGTTTGTGTCTCACATGCTCCTCCTCTGATGTCGAGTACACAAGGATATTTTTGGTGAAGACCACTACGAACTGGTCCAAGAATGGCTGGAAGATCTGTTTCATAAGTCCCATGAATACTTGGGGGTGTTGGTCATGCTGAAAGGTATCACCAAATAATCATAGTGACCGTAGTAGCATCTGAAATTCATATTCGGTATATCCTTATCCCGTACTTGTAACTGGTGGTAACCTAACTGAAGAACAACCATTGGGAACTATTATTCCCCTCTCAACTGGTCGAAGATGTTGTCAATCCTCGGAAGTGGATACTTGTTCTTCACTGTTACCTGTTTCAGGTGCAGGTAATCCATGCACAACCTCAAACTCCCATCTTCCTTCATGGAAAACAAAACTGGGGCCACCTAGGTTGAAACTCTAGGTCTCACAAAACCCTTTCTTTGAAAATCCTCCACCATAACCCTCTACTCAAGTAGATCTGCGGGATCCATCCGATATGCTCATAAAGAAATCGGTGTCGTCCCAGGGTGTAAGTCGATACAGAAGTTGATTTCCTGGCTGAGAGGTAGTCTTGGAACATCTTCGGGAAAGACATCCTCATACTCCACCACTACTGCTGGGAACTACAAGATCCCAACATCTACCACCCCAAGGTTAAGGCTAGTTAACTCATGAGTGATTGGTTGTACCCTCCTATGCATGTTCCCATTCTTTTCAGCTTGAATATCACTTTCACAGACAAAGGAAAACTGTGTCCCATCATTACGGACACACTGCACTCTTTGCCTAATGTATTCAATATGAGAATGGACCGAGGATAACCAATTCATACAGAGAATGATCTCATAAGGCCTAGACACTACCACCAACAGGATCAAACTGAAACTCCCGCCACCAATGGTAAGATCAAACTACCTTCAAAGGTACATGATCATCGAGTCTCATCCCATAGGTGTCTCCAAGCATAAGGATCGAGTCAACAGCTCTACCGGAATCTCAAGGCTTTGAACAAGACATGTGGCGAGGAAGGAATTATGGGAACCTATGTATATATGTATGGAATCTAAGGTAGATAAGACACATATAGTACCTTGGATCATCCCTGAAGTCCCTGGGTCATACTCCTCGACAGCATGTAATTATCCCCGCCCCTTTCCCCCAGCTCCCTGAGCCCAGTGCAAACCTCTTGGGGGTGGTGGTTGAAGTAGATTGAAGCATATTCCACCACCCATAGCTCTCTGTTCTCCTCTTCCACATCTGCTGCCTGGAGGGTCTGTCTACTCCACTCTCTTCCTCTACCTCAGTTGTCCATCCATCTTCTCCCTTTCAGCATCTCGACTGGTCAGACAATCTCTAGCGAAATGTCTCATACTGTCGCACGAGTAGCATCCCCACTCCCTAGGCTGACTAGATCTAGCATGAGAGACATGGACTGCCAAACCTCTATCCTAGGACCTCTTGTGAGGACTCCCATATCCATATCCCTATGCCTGATGTTGGCTCCCTACTGCCAAGGTCTTCGCACCTGCCGGCCTGCTACTGACTTCCAGCTGCATTCTTTGCTCTGCCAAGATGATCTCGATCACCAAGGCCCGCTCGAGCACTCCATCATAAGTTGGAATGCAATGAGGCATGACACTAGCTCGGATGTCCCATCATAGACATTTCTCAAAGGGCCATGTTCTGATGTATTGGTCCCTAACCAAATCCATCAAGTACCTGGAGGGGTTGGTGAACCTCGATGAATAGTCAACAACAATCAAACTTCCCTATTAGAGCCAAAGAAATGCCTGGATATGCACTGCTCTTAGCGTAATAGAGGATAAATCCACCCTAAATAGTCTCTCAAACTCCTTCCACAAAAGATTCTCCTCATCGCGAGACTATCTAGTCAGACCCCACCATCGTCCCACCGAACCCTGAAGAAGACGCATTCCTAGGATCACCATCTTGTTCGTTTGTGTCCTCACTAGATAGAAAACTCTGGTCACTGCCTCAAGATAGTCCTCAACCGCCTGAGGGTCAGATCAATTCGGAACCTAAGGGGTCTCTTTCTTTAGAACTCGTGGGTTTCACTAAACCTCCATCCCTCGTCTGTCGGTACTGCAGGTACCACGGGCTACTCCACTGGTGGTGGTATAGAAGGTACATCACCTGGAGGTAACACCTGGGGATCTAGTCCCTGTATTAAAGCCTCTTCACTAAGGGGGACATCATCATGATCGCTCTACTGAATCCTACTGGGTATGCATCACGAAGGCATCCTGTAAAGAACAAGTTATACCATGGTCAAAGAGTATATATGGATAGCAGACACAAAGGACATGGAAAACACAACTCATTCTTATATGATGCATGTAAAAATCTATAATTTCCCCCGAACTAGTGTTTTAATTTATAGAGTGGAATCAGAGGTGGTTGGTTCTACCTTAGAACAAAGAGTCTATGAGTTTGGTTTGGGGAAATAGTGTTAAGTGTTCTGGGATCAACATTCAGGTATCAATATGACTATTACCACAGGGTGCTGATCCTCTATATATCAGGTGAATCTAGATGAGTGGTAGTATCCCCCAATGCCTTGGAAGTGATACTTATCTGTGTATCGAGATATTTTACCACTTTGGAGTCTGTTCTCCAGGAATGAGTGTATGTATCTCTCGTGACTTTTCCCGATGCATAGTACTTCTCAGACGGACGTCATCATAGAAATCAGACTCGTGGGGTGAGTTCTCCCGGATGAGTGCATCATGGAATCTTCAAACTGAATCCCTAGTGGGGAATGCAGTTGTGTGACTTGTCTCTAGACTACGGGTATGGGTTTTGAGTATATCTGGTTTTTCTTCACCTATTATATGTTCAGTAGTCATATACTATGTAGAGTTGATTGTTCCATTCCTTTGTGTATTTCTTTGTTGTTTTTGGGGACCTCTAATGAGTATAGTTTTACTCACCTCTCCATGGGCCTTGCCTTTATGTGTCAGGGCTTGTGCAGATGAGCGGAATTTTGATAGAGTCCAAGGTGGACCAGGACAAGGCTGAGCTTTCTGAGTTTCCTACAAGCCGGGGAGTTCCTATTGCTATGAGCAGTAGTCCCAATACCTCTTTGTGTTTACAGGTCGTACTTTTTAGTTTTCATACTCTTGTTTTTGGTTGTCTTGTATTTTGGACCAGTTAAATTTCAGTACTTTACTTCTCATCGTAATCTGTTGGTTGGGTTTAGTGGTATTAATTCTTTTTGTTCATTAGTGTTTTTTTACATTTCATCATTTGTGGGATTAGAGATGTGATCATGTGTATAGGTACATAAGAAATTCCTCCTATGATAATAATATGCCTACTCGGTGCTAGTCACCAGTCCCTAGCCTATTGGAGGCGGGCATGGGGAGTCGTGGTGATGGCCCCACTAGGACGGGTCATCACGCAACCTATCAATAGAAAAGGCACTTTTGTATTTCAACTTCCCTTCTCCAATAATTTCATACCCAACTCCTTGGATTCTGAGTGACTCATTATTTCCCAAGGTAAACATACCATATTTAAAATAGTTCACATTCTTCAAAAGATTCAAGACCCCAATCATATGTTCAGATCATCTACTATCAAAAATCCCAGGTCTCTTTCCTTTTATAGATTTTCAGGGTAGTTTTTACAATAAGATATTTCTCCTTTGCTTTCTCATTTTTCACATATTTATTTTGAGATTCATTACAAAAAAACAATGAATGTAACATGAAAATACAACATTTTACAAGATGTATAGTTTTTTCACATATTTCACAAATAATTTAAAAGGGTAGGAATCCATTTTCAATCCTTTCACCAATATTCTCTGGCACCCTTCTTTGAGGGGGTTGAATCCCCTTCAATATCTACTTGTAGTTTCTCTTGGATTTATTGAAATTTTGATGATTGGACCAAAAAAATTTCATTGTACATCCAAATCTACCAAAATACCCACAATAACCATATAAAGAATATTTTACTCTAAAACTTTCATAATTTTCAGAGTAATACATCTTCCCCCAATCAAGTTTTTACTTTCATCTTTAGATCGTTGTTTCACTCCAAAGTTTTTTTCAACTTCTAATGTTTTATTCTTTATCTTAAACTTCTTTTTAGCCTCAAAATAGCCACCAGTTGACAATATTTTTTTTCAAATATTGAAACATTATGGACATTATATTATTTAACCTTATTAGTTTTGGATATATAAATGGTTTTCAAAACAAGATTAGTATTCTAAACATATTTTTTCTTGTTATCACCATTTGTGGAAAAGTTTTATTGATTTTTCGCAGGTTTAATCATATAAAAATGTTCACTAACTTCTGTAATTGGGTTTTGGGCATTTTTAAATCCATTCCCAACTTTAACAAGTTTTTGTTAAAATAGTTGTAACTCATTCTTCTTCACCTTCAAATTTCCTCAAATCACAATGTTGAGGTTCATATTCACATCAACAAAAATTTTCATATTATTAATCCTTATTAACAACATTGATTTTTTAAGAAAATATTCTTCGTTTTTTATAGTTTGTTTTTATTTATTCAAGTAATTGTTATACCTTTAAATTATTATAATATTTTGAAGATATTATTTCAAATAACTTTTCCTCATAAACTCTATAAAATTCTCTTATTCATTAGAATATCAACATTTTTCACCGGTGAACATTTCATTATTCACTTTTCAATAAAAATATTTTCAGTAGATTTACCACTGATGTTTTCATATTCTTCTTCACTATCTTCTTCTTCTTAATCGTTAGAAAAAAAATATTGTCCTTTAGGATTTAGATATATTTTTATCTTTCCCCATGGGATAGAATTTTTAATTATCTGCATTATTCTTAAAGGATCTCCTTAATTCTATACTTTTATCATAAATTTATTCATTCATCTTTCAAAAAAGAAAAGTTTTAGTAGAGTTCTCAATATCTCCATAGCCAATTCATTTCATGGGTAACTTTCCTTTTTAAATGTAGGTTCTCCTTTACATATTTTTTTAAAACAATAACATATTTTTTTAAAAAAAATTTATAACCTAACCTTCAATGTTAGAGTCACAAACATTTTCATCTTAGATGACTTTCTTGGCCATTCCATTATTTTATGATTTGAAGGAAATTTCATGATCTTCCTTTTCATTTCACTTCATAAAATTATCTCTTACCATTTCATTTGTGGGGAGAGTGCTAATAAATTCATAAAAATATAGAGTTTCAGGATCCTTATCTTCCATTGATGAAATTTTTGGCACAAAATCGTGATGAATTTGTAGGATATTTTAAAAAATGGCTGAATCTTCTAACTTCTCACTTAGGTATCTTATGTTGCTATTAATTTAATTAATTCTTATAAAGAAGTCACTAACAAATTCATAATCACCCATCATAATATCATTATACATTATACTACAAATTTGTAGACTCACTTTCTTAAATTTCATATATCATTCATGGATATTCTCTAACTACTCTCAAATCCCATTAGCAATTTCAACCCCTTGAACTATTGGAAAATCACTTTCATTTTGTGGGGATATAATAGAATTTATGGTTCATCCATCATTATCGAAATTTTTCTTATCATCAGAAATTAGAATTTCATTATCAACATGGGGAGTGAAACCATCTTTTGAATATTTGAGAACATCATAACCAAGATACATATGATATGGAAGAATTTTATCCTTATAGATATGATAATTCATTCCATAAAAAATTTGAATCTTATTATGGTTTATAGAATTTTGAACATCCATAAATACTTCTCTTTTCATCCAAATTTAATAAAGAGTTAATGATAGGAACCTTCCCTATAATACAAATTGAATGGACCAATTTGATCACTAAGAGGGGGAGTGGTGAATTAGTAATCTTTTTCTATTTTAAAATTTATTTTTTCTTATGAAAAAATATACACCTCTTATTAAAGTGTTATAAATAAACTGAAAAATTTATCCAAACACAACCATAAGAACACGAGTATTTTCAAGGTTCAATAATTAGTAAGTGTAGCTAGTCTTTGACATGGTATGGAAATAAAAAAATACCACACTATTGTTTCGAAAAAAATAATTTTTATGTGATTATAATAATAAATGAATATTGTTACACAATCACTACACATTGATCAAAACAACAGTGCATGTTTTTTTCACACAAATAAGATATAATAAATAATTTTTATAAAATTTTGATACCTTCTCCAAAAAGATATAAATATGGTCACATTGATTATTATATCTTATTCAGATTTAATATTATTTAAAAACACTTATTCTTCACATTATTTCCCAGTAGTGGGTAAGATCTTCCTTCATACATTCACTACCCAAAAAAATAACCTTTCTAATTTATCCATCAAATATGTCAATTCATAAATTCTATCTACTTCAATATGATAATAAATATATATTTATTACACCAATTTGTACAAACTATTCCACTGGATAGAAGTGTTTTTCTAGTGAGTGAAAAAAATTTCCATCCAATAATCATTAAACCATAGGTCTATAACAACTTTTTCTTCATCCTGAACCAATATATTCCTTGGTTGGATACTTCCTACAAAAAACCCTATTTCAAAACATCATCTAGTATGTTTGTTTAGGGAGTTTGACCCGAAAATTTTCTATGTGCTTTATCTTTTTCACACATGTATATTAACCCCACAATAATTTTTATTTAGTCCATTTATATAATAAAATTTTAGGAAGCATAGGTAGAAAAACCAATTTAGTTTCCTGCTCAATGAAATATTGAAATTTGAGTATCCCACTCTAATTAAACAATGAATCATTATAAAAAATTATTGAACATTCTTGAATGAATATGAGAAACATTAGTGACATGACCATTCTTAAAATTTTCATAAAACTCGATGAGTATCATGATTTTTCTATATGATATTTGGAACTCTAAAATACCAATTCGGCTTCATCAATTTTGATTTATCTATAGAATCCTTGGAATGAGCTTAAAATTATAATGAAAAATAAACCACTTAAAAATTTTTTGATAAGAAAATTTTATAAAAAATATTCCTTATGAAGAATCTCCATTGGATTATTCCTTAACAAACATAATTTGAATCATTATATAACATGTTCTTCTCATGAAACTCCATACCATTTCATCCATCTGATGCACCTCTATATGATAACATGCATCAAAACCATATTCATTTATCTTCATAAATTATACTTTATCTAATTATCTTTATACAAATTTTTTTTCATTAATCTTGTAGAAACCTCATCTTCATAACATTACATGTGTTTATATGATGGAAATTATAATAAAATTTAATCTGATTGGATTTTTCCGATATACTTTATCTGATTGGCCATCATCTTTTTCCATTATTCAACATCATTATATACTTTGTCGATTATTCTCTAAATAATATACTTTGGAAAAAAATCACAAAATTTATACAGCCATAACATCCAAACTTCTTAAGAATCCAATTAGAAACTCATATTAGCTAAAAAAATATCTAATTTCATTTTTCAGTGAATTCACCAAATCATTGAAATGAGAACATTCTACAACTAAACAAATTTCTACCCCTTTCTAAAAAATGTTTGGATCAAGAGATCTTTTATAACATTGGATGTTGTAATCATTCAAAACAGTAAAGAATCATCAAATTTTTTTATCAAACAGTTTATTAGACGAAAATTTTTGAAAATATATAAGATATTCATTATCATAAAACTTCTTCTTATATCCTCAGTTAAAAGTTTTTAATTTGAGGGATTTATGTTAGAAAACCTTTTTTTATCCTCTCTGTATGATTTCAACTCTTTTCGATTTCCATTATAATAAATCATTTAAAAGTGATGTGATTTTTTATCAGAAAAAAAAAAGAAAACCCTTTTTAATAATCCTTATGATTCAAAAACAATTCAACAAAACATCTTCAACATAACTTTTAGAAACCACAAAAATTCATTCAGATAATATGGTCACATCAGATTCTAGCACATCATGTGAGAAAACATAATCCTACATGAATGACATGTTGTTCAAATTATCTCATGGATACTCCATAGATATGGGATGATTTATTTCAGCTCATGTTATCATTATCAAGTACAATAAAAGAAGTTAGATGGTGTAGTAAATGATACAATATATCTTTGGGGTATGGTATGATTATTTATAGGGGTTCTTCATTTCAGTATTTTATATAGTATCATATTATATTGTATATAGACCCTGTAGGAGGATTTATATTACATTATCTCCATCAAATAATTTTTATTTGATTATAATGAAACCCTTAAGTGGTATTAGATGGAATAATATTTTGTATTTAAGAAAAAAAATTGGCAATGAAAAAGAAAATTAAAAACATATCTCTGATTTCATATTCTAGAAATTTATTGTTCAAAATGGATTACCTTTACATAGAAAGGATTCATAAAGGTAACTGAGGTTTCAACATTACATTTATGGGTTGTGTAAATTTATCCTATACATTACCCTTAAATAGGTCAATTACCTAAGGGTGATTAGGTTGATACCTATATGTGAATGGTCATGTAAAGGTAAAATGTCTCTATACATTAAATGAAGGGGTTTATGTATGGGTAAACATATTTTCTCTAAGGTAGAAAAAGGTACATTGATACATACCCATACATGGAATAGTGGTTGTGTAATGTTATCTAATGCATTACCAATATGCCAGAGCTTACGTAAAGGTAACAGTTGATTTAAAAGGGATACATAAAGGCTATCCCCTTACCCAAGTTGGATACCTTTTCATAGTGGTTCTAGAAGGCGTATGTAAGTGTAATCTGGTTTCTCCATAATCTGTATAAATGTAACACCATGTGTACTCTTGTGTAGTGTCTTCTACGTAAAGGACATGCCCTTACATGAGTTGGATACATGAAGGTAGTTCCCTTTTTTAATTGTACTCTCAAACATAATGAGTTGCATAAAGGTTGGTAGTGACATAAAATTATGAAAGGCCATCCAGATGTCATGTGTATGGGTGAAGGCTTCACCGTTATGCCATAATACCCCTATGAGTACGGGTAATGTAACACCCCAGGTAAATAAGGAATATGACATTTTCATATTTATCCATATTTGTGAATAAAATATTAATATGACTTGAAAGGGGGCGCTATGCTCGATGGTGTACCCAACACGCAACAACGAGTTTCTTAGGAATCTTACGTTGCACTCTAATAATAAAATAATATTATTTTAAATGGTAGTTAACGTGTAGCCGTTGTAATGGTGGGAATGGATATAAATAACTAAAATATGATTATATATGTTCTTAAATATTTTTACATTTATACAATAAAAGATAAAGGCTTAAAATACGGAAATAATTCAATTTTAGGCGTATATGCCCTAGTTTTCACTAAAGGTTCACTTATCACCTTTTGATAGAGTACCGTCATTAAATATAGTTTTTTTCACTCTTAAACATTCTTTTGGACCAAATAAAACTCTAATTAAGAATCGGGACATCAAAATTTACTTTGTGTAAATTTTTGGTATCTTTCCAATAAAGTTCATTTTTTTAATGAATAGTGTAAAATGTTGTATTTTAATTCAAAACCACTTTTTAATATAATTTATTTATATGATTAGATTATATTTTGAATTGGTTTTAATGTGAAATTAGAAAATATTTTTACCATTAAATCCAATAGTGGTCATTGGAATCAATTTCACTTTGAAATCAGACTTAAAGTAGTGTCAATCTTTTGATACTTATTGTTTCATAAAACACGCTATTTGTCATGATAGCGGGAATTAATTATTAAATTAATTAATGTGACTTATATGTTTTGAATTTTGTAAAACAGACTTCATTTTTGAATTCAGAATATCAAATATAGCTTAGGGTGAATTTTTGGGATTTTTCTGAAAAACTTCAATTTTTTATGAATAGTGAAACCACTAAGTGGTACTTATAAAAACTGATTTTCCGTTTAAATGAAATTTTGCCATCATTGTGTTTTGATTTTCAAAAATCCGACATACATGGTTGTCATTAAGAAGTAAAATGTGGTTCAATGAGATTAAAATAATTTTTTGGTGAATAGTAACTTATTATGTTTTTAATCGCGATTAGTGGTAATTATTGTAGTTTAAGGTAAAAATAATGTTTTAATAAAATGAGATGAGCTTGAAACATGTCTTACCCTCATTGTTTGTATCATGGACGACCAAGAGAATCCATGGGTCAACTTGGGGACCCCATGGATCCACTTTGGTTGGGAAATGACATAAATAACATTTTATTTAATGTAAAAGTTAAATTGACACAAACATGATATGTTTTACTAAAACAATTTTTAAGTGGGGTTATACAAGTCATATTTTTTATTATAAATATTCATTGGAAATATAAAAAGCTTTCCTACATCATATTATTTAGACATTAAATAAATTAAATTATTTATGACATAATAATGATGCCGCGATGACATCATTATTTGACGATTTAAATAAAATGGAAAGATAATGTAAAATCTATGAACTACACATGTCAAAAACTTATTGGATGAGTGTATTTCGAAGCCTTATCACCTTATCCACGAATTATATCAATTTGGGACCTTTTTAAACCGAAACACATTTTCAAATAAAGTAATATTTCTTTACTTTCCAAAAGTACCCCTCCTCTCCTCTTATAAAAGGCCCCCACCTCTACCTCATTTAACACACTCCTCAAGCCTTTGGCTCAGCCAACCCCTGCCCATTTACTCTCTCCACATCCCTCTCCTCATCCTAGAGGATTCCCTTTGGGCAGAATCCTTTCAAAGGAAGCCTTTAGTCTCAAATCAAAAGGAGTTACACTTTTAAAGGTAATTCATTCTCTCATGTTCGTTTGTTTTATTTTGCTTCTTCAACCCCCTAAACTCTTTTTATTTACATCTTTTGTAACAACACCAGTATCTTCAATATACTAGGATGTTTTTATAAGATTTATTCAAGCTACACTCTCACACAACTACATCAAATGGTTAAAGAACATACGATTTCCGTGGATGGTGAAATTCTGCCTCCCGAAACGATGATTGTTCAATACTCATTTAACACCTTCAAAGGTGGCCATTATGATGTCACTATTTTTATATATGATATATAATATGTTTATGTTTTATTTATGCTTCTGTATTTTTCATTTTTGTCTTACCTTTATGGCTTCAATTATGGGTATACGCGATATCTTCATTTAAGGAAGTGCGGACTACTGCCCCCTTATGATTGGGATGTTATTTTATATTAATTTTACTGTAATTTTTATGTTCATGAGATGAGAGACCCTATTCTTTCTCATCAATCCATATTCGGATGTTTTATGTGGCGCCGTTAGGCTGCCGAGTTTTCGTAAGGAATTTTTCATCTCACTTTTATTCCCGTGAGATTTATGCTACATTCGCCACAAATTCCATTGAGTGGTGTATGTACTACCCGTTATTCTACTCTTTGTGTAGTATACTTTCGTTTATGAGTATTTACATCAATGACCTATTGTCTTTCTTTCATGGGGTGTATGTTTTGAAAGATACCCAAGTCGGTAAGGGAACCTTTCACCCTCCTCTTTTTTAAAAGACTTCTTTTATTGGGTCTTTTAATTTACATATTTTTATGTTGGGATATGTTCTCATACATCCTTATTGATGTAAATTTTATGTCCAAGTGATGAGATACACTTTTTATCTCTCATCAACTCATTTTGATGTGATGTCGTTAGGCTGTCAAGGGAACTTTTTAACCCAATTTCGATTTCTTTGGGTTCAACTTGTAGTCATTGAATATGTCATCCATTGAATATGTGTGAATGGACTTTTATTGTTTTACACTTAATATCCACTTATATTGGGTGTATATATATTTGTCACACATATTTTTTAGATTTATTTAATTTAAGGATACATTCTTTATAAGGGATTTCATCACATTTGACATTTCTATTGAGGGTTCATTGTTGTTATGCACCAATTCACTCTTATATGGTGTATATATTGTCCATTGGAGTATTATATCATGAATCCTTTTATTCTCATGATATTATAAAGTTCTGACTAAATGTTATTCCTCGATTATTGTATTCAAGTGTCTCTAATTTTGGTAAAACCCCTTTAACCAAAATATCATTTTAAATGTTTTAATTATTTGTTCTTATTAATATCCATGTTTTCAAAATGGTTTTAAGGATTTATTTATATGGATATTAATGGTTTAAAATGTTAAAAGCTTCAAGGTGTTATGGGACACTTTGATTCAAAAATCTCTTTATTAAATGTTTTAAATGGTTTTGGAAATGGTTTCTTTTTGAATGGATTCATTATTTCAATATCCTAAAATGTTATATTCTGATTGAAATGTGGAAATGTTATGTTTCCTTTATTCATGTTTATGTGATACGATTATGTTATGGTTCTTGGGCATTTTTATGAAGAACGGGTGGTTCCGTGATAAACTAAGGGCGGGTGAGCGCGATATAGCTCTCCAATGCATTGGGTAACGCGAAGGAGTGAAACGTTAAGGTTTCTCTGAAGAGATTTAGGGAATATACTGTGATGGGTATTCCAAACGTAACCAAGAGGGTTACTCCCTACGTAAGAATGTTATGAATGCCTCAAGTTACCTTTATGTCTTATGTTTTCTATGATTTATTCATGATTTGATATTCCTATGTTTTATGGGTAAAGTATGATTTCATTCTTATGTATATATGAACTCATGTTTCCTCTCCATATTTTTATAACCCTTACTGAGCTTTTTATGCTCATCCCAAGTTTTTGAAATGCTTTTCACAAGTCAAGGGAAAGGTGCATGATGTGACGATAGTGTCAAGGATGTGTCAAGAAAGAATCCGTGTTTTATTTTAAATAGGTTTCCATTGATGGGAAGAATGAATATTGTCTTTTATGTAACCACCTTGTTTAAATGTGGAATGTAATGCAAGTTTCATGATCTAATTCTCTAAAACTCTAAACCTGAAAAGATCCTCAATGTGTAATCTTGTAATAACTGAAGTTTAAGTAAGGTTTAAGGCTGGGGCCTTATAGTTGGTATCAAAGGTCGGTTTATATAACTTTAGAGGTTAGGGTATTCTTTAAGCATAATTGACAATTACCATAATGGTTAGGATTTCAGAAAGAGTCTTAGTTTTAGATAAAGTGAATGATTAAGTATATATTATTGTATATATTACTCATTAGTACATGATGGTTTTGTTGATATACTCACACTGACCTTTTTGGTTTTAGTATATGGCTGGATCTAGCAGGAACCAAAGTAACAGTGGATGTGAAGGAAACTGTGATAGTTTTTTGAGAAAGCAACTGAATGATATGGGAGGTGCAATGAGAACTCTTTTGATTATCCTCAACCAACTATCTGGAGTCATGATTGACCACCTAAACCTTGGAGATTTCTCTAAGGCATCATATATGCAAGAAACAAATCCCTACGGAAGTACAGGTAATAATCATAAAGGTAAGTGTGTTCAAAAACCTATGTGTCAAAGATGTGGAAAGAAACGCCTAGGAAAATGTTTCAAAGGGACAAAAATATGCTATAGATGTGGAAATGAAGGTTATAAAGCAAGAACATGCCATGGAAAAAGGAAGCATCCAGTTGACTCAAGGAAAGGGAAATAAGTTCTTTCTGATGGATAAATTGAATGTTTTAAATGTGGTGTGCATGTTCATTATGCAAACACATGTCCTATGAAGAAGTTTCGTGAATGGGGTCACCAAGAGCGTACCAATATTCGTTTACCAATACCTAATTCCATTCCGATTGTGGATGCAGAAACTGACAATGACCAATCAAAGGTATGTACTATTTCATGACTATTGTTTTCTTATTTTGGAATCTTAGGATATGATTCATGATTTTGTTTGTAGGAAAGAGGTATTTCGGAATAAGTTGGAAAGGAATGGATAATGGATCATGAAGAATGTTGAATGAGTAAGATGTCAACATATAAGGGCTTCAAGAGTTAGGGTGAAATTCTTAAGAGTATTAAGTCTCTTTTGATGATGGGATTACATTAGAAGACTTTTTATATTATGTGTAACCCTGATGTTTAATATAGGCAAATTTTATTCAAGTAATAGTTATCTTTTCTTTTGTGGACATAGTTATAAATAACCATTTGGGTTTATATGATCCTTACTTTTGAGGTAATTATGGGTTACCATATGTTATGATTGAAGTGAAAGGCATGAGATAAAATTGAGATTAAATTATGTTATGGTTATTTTTAATGATTTTATCCCTTTTTGTGTAATGATTTGAGAATTATATAGTTTTGGAAAAAGGACAACACGCAGACCGTGTGACAACCCGTCGCATCGGAAAATGCTGCGGGAATCGAACCCACAACCAAAGTGCGACTGGTATTTATCGCCAACCACTGGACTACGTGAAGTCCCTGGTTAGTTTGACTGATTCTTTTTAGTTATATGATTTTATGAATTAAGAGTAAGTTGATTTTGGAGGATTTGTGATTAGGATAATTACTTTTCAATGTGAGAATTTAAGAGCAACTGGTGTTGTTTGGAGATAAATGTTACGATTTAACTTGGAAGACTATGTGACTAAATCCTTCAAATATTTGGGTTTCAATCTTATATTGGTTGACTTTGAAGAATTTTATGGACAAATTGTTTATCGGATGGTCCTCGTTGAACTTTGGGTTTTGTTGGACAAATTTTCGAGATTAAGAATAGATTTTCTTTTTATAAGGGGTTATCCTTTTCTGGATTATCTGATCTTGTACTAACCTTTTTGGTTTTGGTTTTGGTTAAAGCCTAAATACATGGGATGTATATAGTTCTCCCTTGGGGATTAGGTGATTCTCTAGAAGTTGATTATAATACTCTTAATGCGAACAAGTCTCCCTAAATACTCGTCTTTTGGAAAAAATATGAGTTTGACTAAGGAATATAGTAAAAGTTGAAAGAAAAACATGATAAGTGATTATGCTTCCTTATGAATAAATTCCTCAATAAAAAGTAACTTAAAACAAAAATGTTGTCTATTAACTTTTCCTACTGGAGAACCCAACACCGTTTAACCCATCACAAGTTTGTGATTTTCTTATTGTTAACTTTCTCCAAAACATGTTTTCTATCACTCTCCATCGGAACATGACCCTATGTTTTCTCCTCCATGTACATATTTTCATACATAGAATCCTAGTATGGGTTAACTCGGGTGACCTCTGTGCTTATCTTTCTTTATTTTAAAGTGATTGTTTTACCGACTCTTGTTCCGATGTGGGACGTTCAAGGATGTTTCCAAGCGCAATTTTAAAATTGCGAGGACGCAATTCCCAAAAGGGGGGAAGGATGTAACACCCCAGGTAAATAAGGAATATGACATTTTCATATTTATCCATATTTGTGAATAAAATATTAATATGACTTGAAAGGGGACGCTATGCTCGATGGCGTACCCAACACGCAACAACGAGTTTCTTGGGAATCTTACGTTGCACTCTAATAATAAAATAATATTATTTTAAATGGTAGTTAACATGTACCCGTTGTAATGGTGGGAATGGATAGAAATAACTAAAATATGATTATATATGTTCTTAAATATTTTTACATTTATACAATAAAATATAATGGCTTAAAATACGGAAATAATTCAATTTTAGGCGTATATGCCCTAGTTTTCACTAAAGGTTCACTTATCACCTTTTGATGGAGAACCGTCATTAAATATAGTTTTTTTCACTCTTGAACATTCTTTTGGACCAAATAAAACTCTTATTAATAATAGGGACATCAAAATTTACTTTCTGTAAATTTTTGGTATCTTTCCGATAAAGTTCATTTTTTTAATGAATAGTGTAAAATGTTGTATTTTAATTCAAAACCACTTTTTAATCTAATTTATCTATATGATTAGATTATATTTTGAATTGTTTTTAAAGTGAAATTAGAAAATATTTTTACCATTAAATCCAATAGTGGTCATTGGAATCAATTTCACTTTGAAATCAGACTTAAACTAGTGTCAATATTTTGATACTTATTGTTTCATAAAACACGCTATTTGTCATGACAACGGGAATTAATTATTAAATTAATTAATGTGACTTATATGTTTTGAATTTTGTAAAACTGACTTCATTTTTGAATTCAGAATATCAAATATAGCTTAGGGTGAATTTTTTGGATTTTTCTGAAAAACTTCAATTTTTGATGAATAGTGAAACCACTAAGTGGTACTTATAAAAACTGATTTTCCGTTTAAATGAAATTTCGCCATCATTGTGTTTTGATTTTCAAAAATCTGACATACATGGTTGTCATTAAGAAGTAAAATGTGGTTCAATGAGATTAAAATAATTTTTTGGTGAATAGTAACTTATTAAGTTTTTAATCGCGATTAGTGGTAATTAGTGTAGTTTAAGGTAAAAATAATGCTTTAATAAATTGAGATGAGCTTGACACATGTCTTACCATCATTGGCTGTATCATGGACTACCAGGAGAAGCCATGGGTCAACTTGGGGACCCCATGGATCCACTTTGGTTGGGAAATGACATAAATAACATTTTATTTAATGTAAAAGTAAAATTGACACAAACATGATATGTTTTACTAAAACAATTTTTAAGTGGGGTTATACAAGTCATCTTTTTGATTATAAATATTCATTGGAAAGCTAAAAATATTTCCTACATCATATTATTTAGACATTAAATAAATTAAATTATTTATGACATAATAATGATGCAGCGATGACATCATTATTTGACGATTTAAATAAAATGGAAAGATAATGTAAAATCTATGAACTACACATGTCAAAAACTTATTGGATGAGTGTATTTCAAAGCCTTATCACCTTATCCACGAATTATATCAATATGGGACCTTTTGAAACCAAAACACATTTTCATATAAAGTAATATTTCTTTACATTCCAAAAGTACCCCTCCTCTCCTCTTATAAAAGGCCCCCACCTCTACCTCATTTAACACACTCCTCAAGCCTTTGGCTCGGCCAACCCCTGCCCATTTACTCTCTCCACATCCCTCTCCTCATCCTAAAGGATTCCCTTTGGGCATAATCCTTTCAAAGGAAGCCTTTAGGCTCAAATCAAAAGGAGTTACACTTTTAAAGGTAATTCATTCTCTCATGTTCATTTGTTTTATTTTGCTTCTCCAACCCCATAAAATCTTTTTATTTACTTCTTTTGTAACAACACCAGTATCTTCAATATACTAGGATGTTGTTATAAGATTTATTCGAGCTACACTCTCACACAACTACATCAAATGGTTAAAGAACATACGGTTTCCGTGGATGGTGAAATTCTGCCTCCCGAAACGATGATTGTTCAATACTCATTTAACACCTTCAAAGGTGGCCATTATGATGTCACTATTTTTATATATGATATATAATATGTTTATGTTTTATTTATGATTCTGTATTTTTCATTTTTGTCTTACCTTTATTGCTTCCATTATGGGTATACGCGATATCTTCATTCAAGGAAGTGCGGACTACCGCCCCCTCAAAGTGATTTGATTTGTTAAATACCATATGTGGGATGTATAGAGTATGGAAATATGATATTATATATGATATTATACTGGAATTATAATATACCTTTATATCATTATTATTCCATTCTATAAAATACGAAATAGAAATGAAAGTAGCGTTCATGCGTACGTACGGCTTACCGTCTCCATGAACGGTGCATTTCATTTCTTACCTCTAAATGATTATGTAATGTTATAAATGCATGAATTTACTGGATATATATGACATATATTATATCTAAATAATGAATAAAATTATGGATATAATAAACATTTGGCCACACGAACAACATGTAATTGTAAGAAGTCCACTTTTGACTTAAGAACCAAATATCGGCAAAACAAATATTATTAACTTAAATGATTACATAATGTTTATGACATATTAATAAGTGGTATAAAAGTAATAATGAACTTGAAAAAGGTTCTTAAGGAATTATAAATTAACTCCAGTTTATTTTAGGAGATTAAAGAACGATCGAGTCATGTCGGACCCGAGGTAAGGGATCCTACAACTCTCTTTCTTTTTAAGTACACTCTTTTATGTCATTTATTTTAAGCTCATATTTCTTATGATTGGGATGTTCTTTTATATTACATTTACTGTAATTTTTATGTTCATGAGATGAGAGACCCTATTCTTTCTCATCAATCCATATTCGGATGTTTTATGTGGCGCCGTTAGGCTGCCTAGTTTTCGTAAGGGATTTTTCATCTCACTTTTATTCCCGTGAGATTTACGCTACATTCGCCACAAATTCCATTGAGTGGTGTATGTACTACCCATTATTCTACTCTTTGTGTAGTATACTTTCGTTTATGAGTATTTACATCAATGACCTATTGTCTTTCTTTCATGGGGTGTATGTTTTGAAAGATACCCAAGTCGGTAAGGGAACCTTTCACCCTCCTCTCTTTTAAAAGACTTCTTTTATTGTGTCTTTTAATTTACATATTTTTATGTTGGGATATGTTCTCATACATCCTTATTGATGTAGATTTTATGTCCAAGTGATGAGATACACTTTTTATCTCTCATCAACTCATTTTGATGTGATGTCGTTAGGCTGTCAAGGGAACTTTTTAACCCAATTTCGATTTCTTTGGGTTCAAATTGTAGTCATTGAATATGTCTTCCATTGAATATGTGTGAATGAACTTTTATTGTTTTACACTTAATATCCACTTATATTGGGTGTATATATATTTGTCACACATATTTTTTAGATTTATTTAATTTAAGGATACCTTCTTTATAAGGGATTTCATCACATTTGACATTTCTATTGAGGGTTCATTGTTGTTATGCACCAATTCACTCTTATATGGTGTATATACTGTCCTTTGGAGTATTATATCATGAATCCTTTTATTCTCATGATATTATAAAGTTCTGACTAAATGTTATTCCTCGATTATTGTATTCAAGTGTCTCTAATTTTGGTAAAACCCCTTTAACCAAAATATCGTTTTAAATGTTTTAATTATTTGTTCTTATTAATATCCATGTTTTCAAAATGGTTTTAAGGATTTATTTATATGGATATTAATGGTTTAAAATGTTAAAATCTTCAAAGTGGTATGGGACACTTTGATTCAAAAATCTCTTTATTAAATGTTTTAAATGGTTTTGGAAATGGTTTCTTTTTGAATGGATTCATTATTTCAATATCCTAAAATGTTATATTCTGATTGAAATGTGGAAATGTTATGTTTCCTTTATTCATGTTTATGTGATACGATTATGTTATGGTTCTTGATCATTGTTATGAAGAACGGGTAGTTCCGTGATAAACTAAGGGCGGGTGAGCGCGATATAGCTCTCCAATGCATTGGGTAACGTGAAGGAGTGAAACGTTAAGGTTTCTCCGAAGAGATTGAGGGAATATACTGTGATGGGTATTCCAAACATAACCAAGAGGGTTACTCCCTACATAAGAATGTTATGAATGCCTCAAGTTACCTTTATGTCTTATGTTTTCTATGATTTATTCATGATTTGATATGCCTATGTTTTATGGGTAAAGTATGATTTCATTCTTATGTATATATGAACTCATGTTTCCTTTCCATATTTTTATAACCCTTACTGAGCTTTTTATGCTCATCCCAAGTTTTTGAAATGCTTTTCACAGGTCAAGGGAAAGGTACATGATGTGACGATAGTGTCAAGGATGTGTCAAGAAAGAATCTGTGTTTTATTTTAAATAGGTTTCCATTGATGGGAAGAATGAATATTGTCTTTTATGTAACCACCTTGTTTAAATGTGGAATGTAATGCAAGTTTCATGATCTAATTCTCTAAAACTCTAAACCTGAAAAGATCCTCAATGTGTAATATTGTAATAACTCAAGTTTAAGTAAGGTTTAAGGCTGGGGCCTTATAGGTAATAATATTGTTTTAAAATTGTTGGAATTTTTTTAACATTTAAAATTATTTTTATGGTATATAAATTGTTTATAAATCACTGAAAAGGCATTTTCAAATATTATTATTTTTATTATTTTTAAAAAATAATTAATTATAATTTTTCTATAATTAATTAAATAAACATATTTGAAACATTTTATTCCCAAATATTAATATTTAATATTTGAAATAACTTTTAACCAAATTATATGGCATAAAATATTATCTAAAAATAAAAATATATTTAGAAACCATAAGTAATAATTTAAAAAGGGTTATAAATTATGAAATAAGGCCAAAATATAAAAAATTTATTTTTATATTATAAATTAATCCTAATTATAAATTTTAAATTGTTCAAAAGAAATAGGGGCCTTATTTGGATAGCATTTAAGTCACATAAAAATTGTTTTTGAGTTTGATATGATTAAGGTTTAAATAATGATTATATATATGATGTTTATGATATGAAAAATGTTCACTTAATAAAATTTGATTATAAATATTTTATAATTAATATAATATAATTTATTTAAAAATTGAAATTCTATATAATGAAAAATATGAAAAGAGTTCATATTGGAATGAATATACTATGTTTATATTCGAAATTATGTAGTGCTCATAATTTTAAATCAGGAATTATAAAATATTTTCAATTTAGATTTTATTTATGAATTGTTTATAAATGATTATCTCGGTTTTAAATAATTGAATAATTCATTTATTAAAGGATAGGTCTTGTTTTAGTTGTGTTTATTAATTTTTTATTAAATGTGATGAATGTGTATCCTTTAGTTACATTTTGTTAAACTTTATTAGGATAGATCCTCTCATTCCATGCTATGATTGACTCTATAATGATTTTACTTTTTCATCTAGCTTGACAATAGTTTTTAATTCATGTTATGAGCATGAATTTAGTTTTTCAGTATTGTTTTTTCATATTATGTGTTAGAGTTATGATGAATTAAATTCTCTCTTGAGTAAAGTATCACCGTGTAGAGGGGCTTGGGGTTGGACAACCTGCCTACCTGCAGGCTTATGTCTTATCTAGGATGGTGAATCGGGATGATTACCTATATCTTTGGGATCACTCATGTGGAGATTATCAATCCCACATAAGTATATTCCATTATATGAAGTGTTCATATACCTAATAGATATAATCAATCTATATAGTTATGAATATATTTTATTTCTCACTATAAAAGATTTGAATTTTGTAATTCTTTTTTAGTGAAATTTTTTAAAAACATCACTAAATAGAGACACTTTTCAAAAAACGTCACTAATTTAGAAACATTTTTAGAAAATGTGTCTAATTTTAAATATATATATATATATATATATATATATATATATGCACACATATAAACTTATATTTATATATTAAAACACATACACATTTTAAATATCTCCTTGTTTTTAAGAAATCATGGCTATTTTAGTGATATTTTTACTCGTGTCTTAAAACATTGCTAATTATATGTATATATATAATTACAATTCTGTTAATTTAAATATATATAAAAATAAAATAAAAAATTATATTTATATATATTTATATAAATAAATTTATATTGATATAAAAATACATTAACATATATTTAAATATCCTAATATATATATATATAATACATATATATATAAACATACATACATAGATATATATTTATATATATACATATACATATATATATATATATATGTATGTGTCTGTTTATGTAAACAGACACACCTACACATATATATAAACACACATGAAAACACACACACACACACACATATATATATATATATAAAGACAATGATATATAATGTGAACATATATGTATAATATAAACATACACCCATACATTGATATATATATATATATATATATGTATTAATTAATTTAACATGGCCTGAACCCTATCCCGGATTAGAAAACTGATTTGGGTGAGGTATCACTCAATCCTAAAGGGTGCTTTGGTTTTATAATACCCCATACTAGTAATAAATAAAATATAATGGAAGATATCATATATATATATAAGTAATATAAGTTTTTTAAGAATCAGATATATTAATATATATATATATAATTTTATAATTATATATACATATATATATAAATTTATATTTATATACAATTATTAATATATATTTAAGCATCATAATATATATATATATAAGAAAACACACATAGAAATACATACATACATATATATAAACACACACGCATAGACATAAATATATTAATATATATATTCTATATTTATATATAAAAACACACATATATTATAGTTTTAGTCACATTTTTAAGAATATATGGATTAATATATATATATATATATATATATATATGTAAACATAAACATATATAAACATATATATATAATATAATATGTATATATATTACTATAAACATATACATATATATAATATTATAATTGCAATTTTATATATATATAAACACACACACACACACACATATATATATATATAAACATTTATATAAAATATAAACATTTATATATAATATAAACACACAGACACAGATATATATATATTAATATAATCGTATAGATATATATATATAAATAAAATTTTATAATTATATATATATATATATATATATTTATATTTAAATATCTCTTTTAGTGTCTTTCAATTCTAGTTACCCCTGTTGGTATCAGCAAGGTCTCGAGTTTGAGAGTTTCTGAGTTCTTCCCTATATTTATGTGTTGCATGTTTGTATCTGTAATATAGTCCATTTTCCTGCATCAGTGTAAATATATATTTATATATATATAATAACACACACAAATAGATATAAATATATATATACACACACACATTCATTAATATATATATATATATATATATATACTTTTACTATTATATAAAACACTCAAATATTTAAATTTTAGCCACATTTTTTAGAAAATGTGGCTAATTATATACATATATATATAATTTTAATTCTGTTATTGCAATTATATATGTAAATAAAAATTTATAATTATAAATATATATATATATACACATATATTTATATTAAACCACCCACACACGCACACACACACTCACATATATAAACATATACATATACATTTATATTAATATATATATATAATATAAAAATATATAGATATAATATAAACATATATCTAAGAATATATATATATATATTAATATACCTATATTTATAAATAAAATGATTTATATAATATTAATTTTTTAAAATACTGAAATCTATTGATATATATATATAATAAATTTTAATAAACAATTATGGTTTAGAAGGGTTTCTATTGTCCTTCATTGAGAGTCCTCAGGTGATGGGATCAAATCTCTTTGGTAAAAAATACATATTCATCAGGTGGTGTTCATGTGTGATGGATGTTGACAGAAGTGGAGGGTGTTTGTGTGTATGTGAGGTGAGGGATGGAGGTCGGGAACAGTAGGGGAGGGGGAGCGTAGGGAAGGGCATGGGGGAATAAAAACAAGAAGATTATTTTGAAAAAGAATATGTGGGGGAATTAAAAATGATTATTTTAAAAAATACGGATTTCAAAAACAAGTTATAGGCATTTTTCAAAAATGTTGTTAAATTAATTAGTGATTGTCACTCTCGGGCATTAGTTTTTACTTCAATTTGGTTCATGGTCATTTCCTCGGGAGCTGGGTGTGATAGGGTTGAAAATTTGGGGTATTATTTTCTCATTTAATATGTCTATCGTTCCCTCCAAGGCTCCCCTTTAATCCCCCTATGTTCCCTTTGATTTCCTCCCTTGGTTACCCTTTAATTTGGAGAAATATGGGATGTTTTTGGGTGACTAGAAAAATATGCATGGTTTCCTAAACCATGCAGCCAAACCGTGTACAGTGTCCAACACATTAAATTTTTTTATATTCGTCCATGTTTTCCCTTCTGGAATTAAACCATATTCACCACTTTCTTCACCCATTCAACCCTAGCAGCCATGGGAGGTCTCCAAGCTTCCTCAAGCACTCATGGAACTAATTTTTAAAGGGGGGGGGTATGGTGGAGAAACATCAAAATCATGCAAGTAAGTGAGTTTCTCCCTAATTTTTTTCCTTCCCCTTTGAGTTTCTCTCACTCTCTCTCTTGAAGTTCAATGTTTTCAAAACATAGGGATTCATAATTAGGATTTAACCTTGGGTTTTTTGGGTTCAAAATTCTTTGATTAGGTTCGTTTTGGTTCCCTTGTGGTGCGACGTTGGTGTGGTTGACGTTTTGCACAACATTTTGAGGTTCTTTGCATCTATGGTAGGAAATTCTATGTGTAAGCATTAGTTGATGAGTTAGCATGGATTTAATAACACTTTTACCATGTTTATTTTCCATTATTTATTGTTTAAAACCCATTTTTTGCATCATTGGTTGAGGGTTTTGTTTTAAAGATGCATTTTTTCTTGAAAATGTGTGTCTTGCATTTGTAACTTTTGTGGTTTCATTTGTGGTCATTTTATAAAAAATGAAAGTTGTTTATTAATTGATGTTAGGGATTCCAATTCTGATATGGTAGGGTATTATTTTTCTTTTGGTCTTGAAAGAGTATTTTTGAATTTTTTTTTATGTGAAAAAAATTGGTATACTTCATGAAAGCGTTTTTTGAAAATTTTAAATGGTTTATTGAGTTACATAAATTGTGAAAAGGATTTCATGGTATTGTTTTGGTGGGTATGTGTTATAAAATTGGTTTTTGAGATATAACTTGATTATTGGTGATGTAAAATTTTTTGAGAATGTTTGTTAAATTGTTGAAATGGTTTATTAAATTGTGTGAATGGTGCGAGACATATTTGTGGGTTTTTTAGTGTTAGTAAGATGTTGAAATGAATTTGAAGGTGAAAAGGGTGTTATACAACATTTTTATGTTATTTTTGTTGTATATGATTTGGAAATGAAATTTTCAAGTGAAAATTATATTTAATAACATGTGGAACATGTTTGAGCACAAAGAGGGAGACCCAAGTATCTAGGTGGGTGGACTGGGACTAGTACACTAGTGACCTATAGTGGTATCATCCATGATTTACTAAAAATGATTGAAGATGAAAACAATAACTAAACAATGATGATGATTGAGGACCACTAGGCCTTTGGGGTTTCCCCTCCTAGTGTCTCCTGCATGAGACAGATATTTGTTATGGATACATTGACCCCAATTTACGATATACCTATGGCCCACAACTAGCAAGTTTCAAGGGGGTGTTCTCATGCCTAGTTCTTATTGGATTCATCGTACTTACTATCGGAATATGATGTTTTTTCTAGAAATTTCATCCGAATGTTTGTTTTATTTAAAATTGTACGTTTTTAAAGTAACCCATTTAGAAACAATTTTAATTTTATCGTTTCATCTCTTTGAAATTGTTACTAGAATTATTGATTATAAAACATGAATGCTTTTTTTCCTAAAACATTTGTCACATGGAATAAATTTGGGTGGAATTCTAATGGGCTTAGACTCACACACTGTATAATCCATTGGTTGTTAGTAGACTTGGTATTGTTTGTTGATAGTTTTGGTATTACTTTTGGAACCAGTGGTTCGGGTTACTAGAGGACCATCTTGATGTAGTGTTATGGAGATGGATTGAGAGGATTCCCCCTTACCATGTGGTTCTTCATTGGGATTTTTTTGTATTATTCATTTGTGTTAGTCCTTGGGATTTTGTACAAATCACATTTTTCACTTCTGATTTTTTTGAAGATTTGATTTGTTTGAAAAAAAAATCACATTTGGTTTATTTATTATTGATGGGTTTTTAGGTTTTTAAATTCGGTTAAAATGTTCCCAACTTTTATTTATGATACCCGATAACTTGTTCTATCTAGTTGAGATAGTGAACGCCCTGTGGCTCATGACATCGACTGGTTTGGGTGCCATTTTTGAGGATGATTAAATCCAGTTTATGATAGTGATTTTTTTAAATTTTTCTAATTTAATTTTTTTATAGTGTAAACTTTTGGGTAAGTAATAAAAAAATGATACTCATATGATGGATTATAAAAATGTTTGTCTTATAAATTATCTAGAAATCATATATAATATGATTGGAATGATAACCTACCAAAATAACTAAGTGATAATTTTAAAGCTTTAGAGGGGTTATCTTCTTAGTAAAATAAAGATCTTGGGCCACTAATGGTTATGATGAATTTTAAAAAAGGGGGTTATTATTTTAGTGGGATACTATTTAATATAACTTCTTATTAATTGGTTTTAAAACATGATACTCATATGATTTTTTTTGTTTTAGATAAATATCAATACAATCATCAAGCTAAAATTTGTGATCAATCCTCGATTAGGAGAAGATTATTGTTAGGAAATATTAATATATGTAACTTAAAAAATAGTTCTTAAGAATTATTTGTTTGTTAAGAAATTTTATAAAGGAAAAATCTATGTGCAAAAATAGTAATAATTCAATATGATTGTATTATATAAGATATTCCAAAAAGAGTTTGTGAAAAATTATAGAATGTCCATATTATGTATGTATGTTATAGAAATTAATTCTTTAATTATGAAAGGTATGTGATACTGAATATATATTTTACTAACTATTGTAAATGTAAAGAAATTTATATATATAAGGAATAATTGATTAATTGTTTAGTTTATATTCATGATATGTTGAAAATAGTAAATACACCAAGGACTTGAATATAAAGTATTTCATTAAGAATAAATGAATATAAGTAAAATGTGTGTCTTCATCTCATTTATCTTATGGGATAATAGAAGTTTTTTTTATTACAATGAGTTTTTCTGAACAAGTATGAGATGATTAAGTAGTTACATTATTTCAAGGAAATAGTTTAATGGAATAGGGTTCTAAGGATAATGATGATGATGAACTTAGAAAGATTTCTATGTAAATAGTAGAAGTTGACATTGTGACATTTTATGTTAAGAAGTTTGAATCTGTTAAATGAGTTGAATAATTAGGAATATGAATCCTAAATCTCGCCATTATTTAAAAAGGAATTATTGATATATGTTTCTCAATAAATAGTTAGTGGGAGTTTTTTTATTAGATTCTCATATAGATATGTGACAGAGATTATATATTTTGTAACAAATTAATGAAATCTATAAACTGAATAAATTCAAAGGTTGATCTAGCAGTTTATCATATGTTTATCATATATGATGTGATAATCGGTTCTTATATTGGGTTTATTAAATATTATTTAAAGTTTAATAATATTAAAATGTGTCATATTAAAATGAAACATCCATATTATCATTCTTTCACATTGGGTATGTAAAGGTATATATATATTTCATTAGGTTGAATGATAATTAGCCTCTAAAATTACAACATTGATTTTATCCCAAATCAATGTTCCTCACTGCGTATTATAGGTTATGATTAAAATTTATGGTCGGTGTGAGTACCAATATTGTATAGATATACTGAAATCACTCATGTGGCACACAAAAAAGAATAATATTTTTTGTGTATGTTTGATGACCAACAATGTATACTTCATGGAGTGTTATATATATGTATTTGATATAATATGGTTGAATGGATCATACTTTTGTTCCAACTACCTAAGATTTCTGAGAAAACTAATATGAGAACCTTTATACATTGATACACTACTTATGGAAGACTGCATATTGACATAGCTAATATGATGGATGGTGGGGTAGATTGTTGATTTGGTCAATGGTTGGAGCTTAACATAGATGTGATTTTTCCTCTCATATGTCCAATATTAAATATGAGACTTTGATTGAGATAGACTATGGTAGTATGTGGTAAAACATAGATATCATATATTTTTATATCAATAAGGGACATGTGATGTTCTTATATATAAGGATGCATGTCTTGTGATGCATTAATCAATCAATTTATTATACACTCTAAGAATTTCAAACATATGAGTTAGATATATGGGAGTGATATGTTCTATATCCCATGGTCACTTGATGTATTGGAAAAAGGTAAAATATGAGAATTTTTGTTTCAATATGATGCAGACGGGTAGATATTGGTATAAAGATACATGTGTTTGATGGATATCATGCCAAAAGCCTTTGTATATTGAGTAGTGTTGATTCTTTTCTAAATGTATGGATCCAGATTTTCTTAATGTTATATAGTCCAAGAGGGTCACACTTGGTTCTGGATGAATGTGGATTGATTTTTTTTATATAGTGACTCTAAAATTGTATTAGAGTTCATCCAAAAGTGTTTTCAATGGTTATTCACAAGGTATTGTATATTATGTAATACAAGGTGATGTTAATAATATCATTCCAATGGTGTTTTGGAATATATCGAAAACAAGTTTTGGATATTGTTTAAAAAGTTGTATTATATGATACAATATAAGGTGGAATTTCATAATGTCTATTTGGTTTTACTATAAGTGAGATATTGAAAGACATATTCCCTAAACCTTATATATATATATATATATATATTATATATATTTCATGAAAATTATGATGTGAATTCATGGTATATAATCAAATTCCATGTGATGAAAGTATTATATATATGTTTATTTATGGCTGAAACTCTTTTGGAACTGTATCTCTCTTTATTATTCTTCATTTACATGTCAAGATATTATAACATCATTGGAAAAACGAGAATCTCACATGTAAAACATGTAATTCAGATTATCCCATGGATACACAATAAAGGTGGATTTCTTTTCTCTTCCAGTCTTGTGATATTTATCAATCTCATTAGATGATGTTGGAATTTGAAGAAAATGATATAATGACTCTTCAGTTTATAGTGTATTTATTGACAAAAATTTTTCATTTCAATATTTAATATGGTTTTCTATAATATTGCATGGAGATCCTAGGATATTGTTTAATTTTAATTTTTATTCATCTAGTAATTTCTATTACACTCTAACAAAACCCTTCGAGAACATTAGTAAAAATCCTAGTAATAAGTCTATTTATAATATGAAATCTTAATGTTTTCGTGAAGTCTTAAATATATTATTTTCATAGAAATTACATTATTTTATTTATTATATAAAGTGGATACATTTTTGGCATAGATACATCTAGGGGTGATCACTCTAAAAAGGGTTGGTTGATTGTTTACTCAATCATCACTTTGATGCACTATCAGTGGAACTAAGACTGCACACAATGCTAGAAACTCCTAGGGGATATGCTTTGGGTAATCACATTCAGATTATATATCCTCATAAATGATTCAATAATTATATTGACTAATTATGTGAAGGAACCTGATAGAAAAATCATCATAGATAACCAAGGTTTGTACAAAGATAGTCATTGGATGCTCTGAAAGTATCACTCGTTCATAAGGGAAGACATAATCTGATTGATATTTTCATATTCTTATTTTTGATGTTATAATAACCATTTTTTAGTATTTTTTTTGAAAAATATTCACATAAATTAATATAAGAAACTAATAGACCTAGAAACTTCTACGTCTAATAACTAAATATGGGATCATACTTATATGGTTAAGAATCATATTATATTCCTATTATAATTAAAATGGTGAGTTACCTAGTCTTAAATAAGGTAGTGAGATTGATATTTTCTTAAAACTCTTAGAAAGTTTTATTACTGAGTGATATTTATCAATAAAATTAAGATATATTCTAAAGGGTATAAGGATTATGTGAATCATATAGGGATTATTCTTTAGTTGATTTAATTTAAAGGATTGGTCACATATATTAAATCGTATTAAAATCTATCAATGTTGATTTTTTGAAATGGTTATATTTTTGGGATAATTATGGTCAAACACATGATTGATGTATAAGTAACTCATAGATTCAATACATATTTGATGATGAGATAATAAAGGGTAGGTTTATTTTGAATATTTATGTTATATAGTAATTGGTAACCTTGGTACTAATAATTGATTCATTATATTTTTGGAGAATTTCATCTCATTTTTTGGAATTATGATATATAGGGACTAAGTGTGAAACCTTATGAACTAGTGCTTCATACCATTTGAGGGTTCAAGATATAGTTAATTATTAGAGGAATATATAATCTAATTGTGGTATAATGTCTTGTATATTCAAATATGTTTTGGGAAATGTATATTTTTAAGAGTATATAACCATGTTATATACATATTTGGGTATATGATTGTAGGAATGGATAGTGGTGTTTGAGGAAGGATAATTTGTATTTTGAGAGAATATATTTTAATGATTCTTGTGTTTAGAATATTTTAATAAATTTCATTAGTAATTTGGGATTTATATTTTAAAGAATAGGTTAATAAGTATGAGGGAACCCAACTCAATGTAACCATGGTTGAACCAGTAATTATATATGTTAAAATAAGAGAGGTATAGGTTGAATCAAGCCTGATATAAATTTATTTATAATAAATATAGGACAATGTGATATTGTTAGAAATTGAGACATATATAGGATTAATTTTACAAAATTTATTTAGTAAAATTCACTTAAAATGAAGATCACTCATGTAAACCATTTTGGTTTTTCTAATGGCTGAAAATAAAAGGAACATTTAGTGTGAGGGATAATGGATAGATTACATAAAAAAACAATCATTATGGGAGCTAGAGTGAGAAAACATGTGATTATGTCAAACCATATATCAAGAAATATGATTAACAATGTGAACATATTCAAATTCCCAAAAACACTAAGAAAGATAAAGATGGATTCTCACGAAAGATCAAGTAATGAAGGTAATAAATGAAAATTCAATTTCTCTATATATCAATAATTATAGAAGAAACAAGGGGGGAATTTCGTTAAATAGATGGGTAAATTCTACATGTGTGTAGATTACGGTTATCATACTCATGAGTGCAAGGAAAATAGAGAAGCTACAAAAATCAATTTCATTAATTTCATGATATTTGGGAATTATGTGACTTAATATCCTAATATAAGAGAAATGAGAGAGATAGTAACCAATAACCACGTGAACAAGGAAAATACTATGTAACTACTACCAATGAATCCAATATAGTCCTTTTCCAATAAATGTTATAGAGACCAATAGTAGGTAATGTTTCTCCAACTATTAGATATTGAGATATAAATTAAAACACTGAGTGTTATGATTATCATAAAAAATTTATAGTTAGTGGGAAGTTATTCCTTATGAATATGGATCAAAATACCTTAATATAATTTTATGTCGAATTATGAATGGATTATATCTTTTTATCAAACACTTATTAAATATTTCTACAAAGATAAATCTCATTCCACATCTTAAAAAAACTTATGATCATCTAGTTGTGTATGGTTAATTATTAGTTACCAAAATAAATTACTATAATATTAGGATTCAAATTTTTAGGACACAGTTTATTTAAGGGGGATAATGTAACCCCGCAAAATGATAATATATTATCACCTTTAAAATAAGTAAAATTGTTCTATAGGTTTCTCCACACACAACTAAAACCAAAATTGAATTGTGATATATTTAAATAAAATATAAATGTTTATGTAAACCAATTAAAACCTCACTACTAAATTAGAAAAAATTAAGAGTGGTAACACCTTTATGAATTATATGTATATATATAATAAAATATAATTTTGATATGAATGAAATTAAGTAAGATTACCCAAAACTATTAATAAAATCATTTGTTAGTGGTTCTGCACAATGGTGGTGATTGGGAGGTCTCATTTTCATATATCCCCATGTACGATTATATACGATTTTGTTTGTATTTTCCCCCCTCCCCTGACTAATGTAATAACAAATAAGATCATTTATTATTTAGAAAATTATTTTCCTTAAAAATTGAATTTTATTTGATATTCATTTCTATTTCTAGGAAAATATGATTAATGATTTATTATGTTTCACATTAATAAATTTTTAAATAAACATCAATTTTTAACTCATAATATCAAAATTTACTTATTATTAATTTTTAATATTTTCTGAAAAATGTTCACTTTTACTTTAAAAATAATATTTTTACAAAAAATGTAATTTTTATGAATTAAACATTTTATAAGAATGAGATATAAATTTATAAAAGCTGTTAAATAATCAAATATAAATTTTTGGAATAAAATTATTCATTTTAAAATATTATTTTAACTTATAAAAACTTTTGAAAACATTTTTATAACTAATTAAAATGTTACATTAATATAAAATTATTTTTGTATTTTTGAAGAATCAAGTAT
This sequence comes from Viscum album, assembly GCA_963277665.1. Classification (NCBI taxonomy): domain Eukaryota; kingdom Viridiplantae; phylum Streptophyta; class Magnoliopsida; order Santalales; family Viscaceae; genus Viscum; species Viscum album. The sequence continues at coordinate 1,813,255,221 of OY728136.1, read as the reverse complement.
TTTTCAAGGGAAATTCAGTTTTCTCTTTCCTCGAAATCCTAATATAAATAATTTTATTTTATTGAAGATAATTTAAATTATTAAAATCAATATCTAATAGAATTTTATATTATATATTTATATATTTGTATTTAAATAATAAAAATGATATATTTCTAAAAACTATTTTCCATGATTAAGTGTGCTTAGTTTAAAATTAAATTTTCATACCTTTAAAACACTTATTTGATTAAATAAATTTTCAATTTTGATATATTAGTTTAAAATGAGGGAAAAATTTCAATCTTAATATTTTTCATTAAAATTTATTACTAAGGTCAGAAATTAATTAACAAGGTAAAAGAATATTTGGGTAAATAGTAAAAAGAAAACAAAATAAATAAATAAATAACTCAAAGTTTTATCATGAGGAAGTTTTTTAGGTCATTTTAGACCCAAAATAATTTTCCCCTCCTATTTTTTCCAATTTTTGGCCTGTTACACTTGAATAGTAACCTTACATTAATGAAAATTTAATGGTTTCCATAAAAACTATCTTAACATATTCACCACATCATGGCTCCCTAACATTCTAATTTCTTATTGAAACTATGATATTCTAATATCCCTAAAACCTTATCCTATGAACCTTATCTCGGGTTCACTCATAGTTATCGAAATCCTTTCAATGCCAAAGAGACTTCCAAGGAAAACCCATGTCCCCAATCTGAGTATTATCAACTACTTAGTTTTATTAGTTGTTATATTATTCTTAATTTATCCGAACCATTATAATATAATAATATTTGTAAAATTTATACACTGTAATGTTACAATGTTATTTATATTATCATTATTTATTCGTATAGCCCATCCATTAAGAAAAAAAATCGTTGTTTGTGTGTTGTGAAGACTACCACCTCTAAGACTTAAAATGTTTCATTTTCCATCACCACCTTAAAATTTTGGATCTATGGAAGGTATTATATAATAAATATGGTTTTTATTATATTATTATGTATCTTTTATAATAAATTAGAGAACCTATCAATGAGTTGGTTTACGAACATTCATTGTTAGTTTAATCATTTTAAATAAGAGTGATAAGAAAATAATATTTAATTCAAATCATGTAAGACGTTAACATACATTAATTATTCTTTTAAATACATATATTTATTATCTATAACACTAATAAACACTAAATAATATCCTTATTCTTATAGTATAAATATATTTCAACAAATCCACCTCATAATCATTCATTAAATCAGGGTTTGTTCATGTTTTGTTTGGTTTAAAAACCTTATTGAACAAAACTATAAATTTATATCATGAATGAATATGGGAAAAAATAACTAATAAAATATATTATAAATTCTTAAATATTTATTTTTTAATTCTATATATTTCATGTCAATATTTAATTCATTGATTAAGAAAACACACATTGATCGTTAAGAATCCCTGAAACATGTTTTTTACCACTTTCATCTTCAAGGATAATGAATAAAACACTCATGAAAGGATTTCAGTAACATATTAAATTATTATAAAACATCCATATTAGTTACCTTATTGATATAGTAATTATGGAATTTTTAATAGGAATTAATGCAGTCACCACTATTAGGAACCTAATCTAACTGATCAAAACTACAAACACTAGATGTGGAAAATTAAGAGATTTCATGTAGACAATGACTTGTTATGAAAAATGTGAATGAAAATGGATATTGGGTAGGTTATTATTTAATTTATTATGATGTTTTTGTTTATTATATATTAGGCTATAGTATGTATATTAAATTCAGGAACAAAATTTAAGGGTTTTTCATCTCAAATTTCTCTATTTGATACATGTTTTGTATTATATAAATAATTTTTTTTAGTGTATATATTTTATATTTTAGGTTATATCAATAATTATATTTCAGTAATGGTATTAGGGGTTCAATTTATATCCCTCTCATTCAATAGGTATTTATTTATGTGTTACTCAAGCCACATGGGCTTTCTTAGTTTCATTTCATAATCTTTGAGACATGTTTCATGTTATACACCATGTTCTCTTTGTATGGTATTTTATTTATTTAATATCATACTAATTTTTGTTTAATTTATGTATTTTTACTTAATGGTATTTACTATAAAAATATTTTTTTATTCATGTAACTATTCATTTATTTATTTCTTCTATAGTGATGATTTTTTGTAAATAAATTTTTGTTCATTTAGTTATGATAGTTATTTAAACATATTTCATATAATTTGGGTACACTATACCCTTTAATTGTATTATATTTTATTTTATCATTGTTTTGGGATATAAATTCATACCACATGAACCTTTTGATAAATTTTTATCACTTCTTTGTATATGTTCTTTGGAAACCATCAACATTCTTTATCTGGATGGATTATGATCATGACATTCTAGTATTGACTAATCCATATACTCACTGTATCATATAGTGTAAACATCACATTTTACATAACTCTTATTAGATAATTTTGATCAAGAATTTATTATATTCTATTAGAAAGTGGGAAATTATTGAAGTATTATATATTATTATTCCAATATGGATGATTATGGGCATGTTTTACCATCCACATTCATTCTTAGGATGGATTATGATCATGTTATTCATTTTACTAACAGGAAGAAAAGTATTGGTATCCCATATGTTATTATTTCAATATTTATGATAATTGGAATGTTTTATAATGTATTATTTATTAATTTTCAATTATGATGAATGCCTTGGACCTAATCAAGGGATGGGTAATTCATGGCATTATATATCCCCTTGATGGATCGATTTGTCTCCTGAGACAAAACTGGTTTGATTTTTTTGAATGAATCATTCTATAACATGATAGTTTCATGGCCCAAGGCCTTGAAAATAGTATTTATTCAATATCGTCTCAATGATAAATAAAGCATCTTGGCATAAGGTCTTGACAACAGGATTTTATGACATACATTATATCAATATGAGATTAGTATTATTGATATCTATTTTTTCATTTATTTTAATGGATATATCATGCTCTTAGTTTTAAGTTGATTATGGCTTCATGTTGTTTGATTATTCAATACATAATATTTAAGACATGTCAATACCATGATTTATTCAGTTATATATTTCCCGTACTAAGAATTTGTGCTCTCCCATTATAATGTTTATCTTTCCCCGTATTATAGAGAAAAGTATAAACACGAAATTTTTAGAAGGATAACACATGTAAAAGTGTTTGTGGGAGACATTGAAGACTTGTAATAAATTAAGTATTTTCATATATAATGGGAACATTTTACATTTGATACAAATATCATGGGATTTATCAGTCTATGTTTTTTCTTAATTCTCAAGATCTATAAACCTGAAATGATCCTTCTGATAAATGAGATTAAATAATTGTTATTGAATTTTTAATTATCGTTTTTTATATTCAGGATTTTATAGTTGTTATTAAATAATTTATATAAATTATGATTCTATGAGTACTAGATCGAGGAGTTATGGTCTAGGGAATCACACCAAGTATTAGCCACAAGTATCGCCTTTAATAGGCCTTAGGTTGGATACTAGCACCAAGCATATAAACTCACAAAAGGGAGGTGTTACGCTCTTAAAAACATATAATAAGGCTATAAAATAATGGAACCCACTAAAACATGAATAATAAAGAATCCATCATCAACTAATTTCCTAAAAATATATAATGCATGGATTTCATGAAACATATGTAAAATTAAATATAGTTAAAATAAAGATAAAACAAACACTAAATATCAATGATGAAATAAAACATAAAATATCTATATACCTTAGAGGTATATAAAAAAATTCCCAGAAACCAATATAACATTATCCACCTCACATTCTAAGAAAATGGTTCCTGAAAACTCCACCAACAAAACTTATAAACCTGAATGTAAAATTAGGTGTGGGTATGTCTACATAATCAGTAGTTTATCCCCCTAATAATGAATAACCAAGTCAGTATCATTCATGCATAATAATTAAATAAGTAATATCATATATATATTCACTTCCTCAACAATAAAAATCTCACAATTTAAACCAGGTCCAATATCAACTAGTGGATTATGTTCACCAAATAACAAGGTATATATATAAGACACAAACTCTCAAAATAAAATAGGTATCCCAAAAACCAACTCTAACCAACCTGATCACTAATAGTTCCAACACCTCACTTCATAAATGTTATCAACCTCAGGTCCACATCCTTCTAACCAAAACAATCACATCGATGCATCATAAAGGACATCAACTATGTGCCCTCCTCTTCTTGGTCATATTAACCATATATTTATATCATACCATGTATATATTTATGGATGAGACATTGTCTCATAGTATTCCATCACATTATCCAAACTCCATATTTTTTGTTGTACTCATGAAAAATACCCTCATTCGGTGACTAAATTGTGATCATCACTTTCATCACATGACATTATTAGTTTTTCTTCAATAAATTCATTAATGTGTTGTTTGATTAGGGAAATATTATAGTATGAAATTTATATTAATTCTAATAATTTAGTATTCATTAATATTTATTTAATATAATAAGGGATGTGATAAGATAACATCCTCCTGGAATATATCTATTACAAGGTTATCCATGATTAGTGATCATCTAATTAGATTTTCGTGATATGTTAATATTATTATTATTAGGATCACTTGTATAGAGAAGATATTTATCACTCATGAGATATAATTTTTTATTTTCAGATTATATTACAACATACATATTTTTATATATGTGTCATTAGTGTTACTTATGTGAACATTGGTCATGGATCCTTCAACTTGATGTTGTGAAATAGGTTCCATACTTCTAAGGTCTTATAATTTGATACTTTTTAAATTCATTTGAGAAATTTTCTTAATAGAAAATAATTGGTATGAATGTATTCAGGTTAAAGTATTTTATAAAATATGATAGTATATTTCAACCCATATAATATAGCTACCTCATTTTTCTTATGTTACTATTACATAATTTTAAAGATAAACAACATAAAAGAATTACAATACATGATCCAATGGTTTGGTATATTGGGTAAATTAGTACCATGCAAAATTTTAACATAGTAAAACAAAACCCATTATTTAAAACCTATCTATTTATTCTTTAAATATCACATTCTCCTTATTACAAGTAACCAACAGAGGATATACATCAAAGAAAGGGGTGAGTTGAAATCCTGGTAAGAGGATAAAAAATGAACATGAATCAATATAACATGGTTGAGTGTAATAATTATCCTAATAACATAAGAATATGATTATCTTCATAGTAATGATATGAATAATTAGATAAATTCATAAAAAATATAAATACATAAAAAGGAAAAATCATGTCTTAGTGGTCAAATACCACACAAAGTTGTGAACAAAGCTAGAGTCATGTCACACATAACATTTTTTTATTATCACAACATCATCATTGTGAAACAATATAGCATCATGTTCACAAATAATAAACATCATCTCTTGAGATACGTCACATTACCCAATGCACTTTAGTGATATATATAATTATGGGTGCACCCATCACATCGTATTGTTTACTTAATCATGCATGCCACATAGGACATATATCAATAAAAGTCATGAAGAAACCAATTTAAATGGATTAGTTTCATAAGTATTCAATAAATAATAGATAAACATGGGGTTCCTTAATGAAAAGGTAAAAACATTCTTGGTATAAGATTCATCTTTCTTGAGCGAAGAATAAATAACTCAGGAGGAGTTAAAATGTTTTTTTGGAAAGATGAGTTCTTTTGGAAAATATTTGAATTTTTAATAAAATAAGATTGAAAAAATTTATGTAACATAAAATTTAATTTAATTAAAATTATATTATATTTTAGTAAATATAGATTAATATCCACTCTAAAATTTTTCATGAAAGAGGAATAACCCAAAGAAAGGGATTTGGGTTTCAGAATCACCTTACCTGAGGTTTGAATGATTTATTCACTATAATATCCTAGAAAATTAAATCATGTTCATTAAATAAAAAATAAATAACATTTTATACATTTATTTTATTTATTATAATTTTATTATGTTATTTTTTGGTAATTTTGGGTATTTATATAGTTCAATTTCATCATTTTTGGAGTGTTCGTTTTCTTGGTTTTCATGATCAATTCACTTGTATAAAAGCATTGAAGTTAATGTAAAATTAGAATAATTCTCCAGAATTGAAATTATATGTTATTATTGAACTTGAAGAAATTTAAATGGGATTTTGTATCATTTTTTATTTTTGTATGATTCATTAGATAAAACGTTAATGATAAATGTTTAGTTTATTTTGGCGATTTTCCATCCATTTTGAAATAATTTATTTTTATTAAGTATTATGTTATTAAATTAGATAAATAACATCAAAAAGTTATAATATGAATAAATTAATATTCTTAAACCATAATAGTGGTTTTATAGAAAGCCTTTAAGGGGGTAAAGGAAAATTAAAACTCATCATCCACGAAGGCAGTGATTCGACATATCATAGATAATGTTTTCATTTTTGAAATAAATGGAGAGGAGAAGAGGTGTTAGGATTGGTATTCCATTAACTTAATAAAATTTCAATATATATATGATACATGATTTATCATTCCTGTTTTTATAGTGTATGGGTTGAGAGGAAAAGGAAATAAAAGAAAATAATAGAGAAGCAAGAAGGATTTTACCTCTCAAATATCTTCTCCTTGAGAACTTCCTTAAGGCACTTTGGTTTGGTCTTTTGTTGAGACCAATAAGTCATGGACATGGAAAAAAGGCTTGTTAATGGAATTGGATAAAATATAGACAATCTATAAGGATTGGAATGTGTGATAAGAAGAGGTGGTGAGGGTGGTATTTATAGGGGGAGAGGGGTATGTTTTATTATTATATTCATTATTTTGTTATTTTGGATAAAGACTATAAATAGTGTTCATCCTTATCACTAAATATATAAAATAATGAATAATAGTTATATATTATGGTGCTTACATCATCCATACATAATCCATGACTCATAAAGTCATGTATTTGTTAAATTTCATATGTTTTTTTATATTACAATTCATAAAAAATTCAACTATTTTAGAAAAAACCCAAAAGTTCATCCTAATATTTATTTGACACGTTGAATTAAAAAATGGACAAAATCTCATGAATTTTTTTTAAATATATGAAGTTTAATTTTTAATTAAAATCATTGTTTTTTGTTCAAAAATTACCGTTTTTAATATTACAACATATTTTATGAAGCGTTGAAAAATTAATTAAGGACACATAAATATATATTATTATTATAATACAAAAAATTATTAATTTATGAATATATTTTAGGGAAAAAAATTTATTTTGAATCATAATATTAATTATATAGTTGTAAACAACTATTTATATTTCACAAAAATAGTAACACTTAACTTACCAATTTTCAAAAAATTATTTACTTATACTATGATGTAAGTATATAATATTTTCATTCTCAAGATGCCTAAGTTTTATTTATACATTTAGTTGTGATGTTACTATTGTATTGGATAGATTACTAATCCTAATGGTAATGTTTCTATTTTAATGGTATGGTTACTATTTCATCATTATTGGTTCATTAATTACTATAAATATCACTCATATCATCTTGATTTATGATAATGATGTTTTTTTGGAATCTCAATGTTATGCATGTGCTTTATGAAATAATTAAAAGAAGATAAATTACATAAATTTTTTGGTAATCTAATTCTTCCCCCCCATTTTAAATTTTTACCATGAAATTTTGTTTTACATACTTAGGTGAAAATTGTTGAGGGTACTTCTCCTTCACTGCTTCCTCTAATTCCCATTTTACCTATTCAAACATATGATTCCTCTGAAACACTTTGAAAATGTGAGCTTTCTTATGGCATATTTTTTTTCTCTATTTTCCGTTACCATTAATAACTTCTCTTCATACAAGAGTTCGTTCTCCAGTTATACCACCTTAAGATTTAGTACATGTATGGGGTAAGGTATGTACTTCCTTAGGAGAGATATGTGGAATAAAACATGAACTTGATCCATATTTTGTGGAAGTGGAATCTTGTAGGCCATTGATCCTATGATATCAATTATATCAAAGGGTTCAATGCACCTTGGGCTAAGATTCCCTTTCTTTCAAACCAACATAACTCTTTTTCATAGTGATATTCAACAGAAGACTTTTCCTTCAACATCAAACTCTAATTACCATTGATGGTTGTCAACATAACTCTTTTTCATAATCTAAGTACCTTTAATATGTTATTGAATGGATTGAACTATCCCTATCTTCTCTTACACAAGATCCAGTCAAATGTGCTTCCATTTTCCAACTTCATCAAAAATATATTGGATTTCTTCATCTCTTACAATATAGAGCTTCATATGGTGCAATCAAAATACTAGAGTGAAAATTATAGTTATATAAGAACGCAACCGGTGGAATATTATGATCTCATCCACCTTTTACATCCATTGATCAGGCTTTTGGCATGTCCTTTATTTTCTAAATATTACTTTTAGATTTCCCATCAGTTTGGTGGTGATTTTTCAAGATTAAATTCAATTATTACTCAAATAATATTGATTACTTCTCCATAATTTAGATATGAACCTTGTATTGTGATTATATATGATTGAATGTGGTACCCCATTAATCCTCACTCCTTCCTTCACATATATCATGGAATTTTATTCAAGTTATAAATCTTGCTAAATATTAATAAAGTTGTCAGTGTTGGTGAGTCAATCCACCACAACCCATATCACATTGTTTCCATTTAATTTCTTCAGGAGACTAGTGATAATGTCCATAATGATATTTTACCTTTTCCACATGGGTATTGGAAATGGTTGTATCATCTCCTAGGATTTTTTTCATTATTATTTAGCATGATTACATATCAAGCACCTTGAGATATACTCCGCAATCTCCTTATTCATGTTATCCTATGAGAATTGTTCCCAAAGGCCATTGTACTTATTCTTACTTTCTGGATAGATGTAGAAAGGTGAGTTATGTGCATTATCCAAAATCTCCACCTTTATATTAGGTGATAAATGACCACACAACTATATTTAAAACTGAATCACAATATCATCATCAATGTGGAACTCATGTGTATTGTATTTCTTTAATGCATTCACCTTCTTTTGTAACTCTATATCATCCCTTTATGCCTCCTTATTGTTATCTTGGATAGATGGTTAGGGAATAATTTTGGAAAGGTGGTATATATTCCCTACTATTATGATTTCCAAAACCATCCTTTTTATATCAATGAAGATAGGGTCTTTCTCAATCCACATCATGGATAGAGTATTAGGTTATTCTCTTTTAAGATCATCATCTACCCTATTCGCCTTTCCAAAATGGTAATGAATAGAGAAATCATATTGTTTTATTAGATATAATAATATTCATTGATAGATGGGGTGTTCCTTCTACGTAAATATATACTTTAGTCGCTTTGGACAAGTATATATGTCTGACTTCTCACCATAGAGTTAGTGTCACCTTATTTTCATGGAAAAGATCACCGCATTTAACTCTAGATAATGTATTATGTAGTTATTCTCATGGATCATCAACTGCTATGTAACATAGGTTATCACTTTATCATTCTACATGTGTACACAACCTAATCATTTATTTAATTAATCGCTATATATCACAAAAATTTCTCCACTTGTTGGAAGTGTTAGTACAGGTTTAGGGATTAGAATCTTTTTTAGCTCCTTGAAACATACCTCACATTCTTAGATGAAGACATATTGTAACCCTTTCCTTATTAACTGAGTTAGTGTAATATATAGTAATGAAAAATTCCATAGAAAACATCGGTAGTACCCACAGAATAAAATAAAACTTATGATTTTTGTGACACCATTTAGTCTATGACAATCTTCTATTGAATTTATTTTTGAAGGGTCTATATAATTTCCGTCACATGTGATCATGTGTCCCAAGAATATGACTTCCTACAACAAAAAATCAAACTTTCTGAACATGTAATACATGTTCCCCTTCTTTAATGTCCCAAACCCAATACTTATATGTTCTCCATGTTCTGACTTTCTCTTTGAGTAGATGAGAATATCATTAATAAACAATACCACAAATTTGTCAAGGTGGTGTTGATAGAATCTTTTCATAAAAATCATAATTATTTCATGGGAATTTTTATGTATGATTGTCATCACTAGATTATCAGAGTTCCCATACCTTGTATAGAAAGATTTTTGTAAATATGTTCCTTTTTCAAATTCATTTGATGTTATTCTAAATGAAGATAATCCTTTGAGAAGAATTTATGTCCTCATAGTTGATTGAACAAGTCATAAATCCTTGGAAGATGAAACATCTTCTATATGTTGATCTTATTGAGCTCTCTATAATTGATTCGCAATACCATTGATCCATATTTTTCTTTAAAAATTTAATTGTTTCACCCCATGTCAATGAAATTGGGTGGATGAACCCTTTTTCAAAATTATCTTACAGTTGCTTCTTTAATTCCTATAGTTCTATCAGGGTTATCGTATAGGGACATTTTGAGATTGAATTGGCTCTGGGTATGAGTGATTTTTGGAACTCTACCTGATGATCTTTGGGAAGTCGAGGTAACTCATTTGTAAATTCATCGGTGTATTCCCTCACAATAGGAATTCCTCAAGGTTGATACCTTCATATTAATCAACCATTTGCGCAAGCATTTCTTGGTGACAAGGTATCAATGCCCACAACATTTATGAATTTTCCAAATTAGATTAATGTTCTTCTTTGAATATGTAGAGAGAAATGGTACGGTTAGAAATATGAGAAGATATTTCCTTTTCATGATAGTTTATGTGTGATCAACATAATGAGAACCAATCCATGATTAGTATAGTATTGAATTCCACCAAGGGAAGTATTAATAGATTTTCTAGAATAGTATTCTAAAAAACACCAATATTAGAAGATTCCAAATAATGGGTTTCAATGATCACACCACTAGGTATTTTTATTGATATCTATACATTAAGATATAAAGGGTTTGATTAAACAGTTATAGAAAACATGCAGGATATAAATAATAATGTAGAACTCGAATCATATAATACATTTTCCATTATTGAGTTAATAAAAAGTGTACATTATACAAATTTTTTTCTTTCTCTAATTCAGTAATAGTTATGGCATAAAAGTTCCCTTTCTTCATTGGATTTGGGTGGCTACTAAAGCTCATTACAGTAAAGGAATAAAGGTTTTGGGCACTAGCTTTCATTGTACCCTTTCTCCCTAATGTTAAATCAATTAACCATGGGTGGTTCTCTCCTTTCCTTCATTGCATTTGCCGAATTTTTTATTTATCTTCTATATTAATGAGTTTGGTGTCCTTCTCTCCCACACTTATTGCATTTAAATATCTCTTTGAGGCAGTTTCCATGATGCTTCTTCCCACGTTTTTGAAATTGAGTGGTTTAGATTTCCTTCCAATTTTTCATTATATCATATGGCTTGAAACTCCATCATTATTTTCATATCTACATAACCATGAGAAAATTCTCCAAACTCTATATCTACTTTGAGATAACATCGAACAACTTCTTCATAATTCACAAAGTCTCATTTAGATTGATCCTTTAGAAGGTGTAGTCTTAAACCACTAAATAATATATCTATTTTTTTGTCATTTTTGATAACAATACTAGATGTGTACCTTGAAATCCTTTTAAAATATTCTTCATAAGTTGTGAAAGATTCTCCTTTTTTTCCTTCATCTCAATGAATTATATCTCTAAAATTTTATAAGGATTTATTGGGAAATACTTGTTAATAAGTATTTTCATACATTTCTCCCACACTGTCTCTTCTATTTCATACTTCAACTTCATGTTCTTAATAAATTTCCACCAATGATTGGCCACTTTATCTAAGTGATAAATAGCGATAGTAACCTTATCCTCCTTAGAACAGTAAAGTATAGAAATGATCTTATCCATTGAGTTGAACCACTATTCTGTCACTAATGGATTGTAAGGCGCACTAAATAATGATGGTCGTTGCCACATAAAAGATTCTACAGAATTTTTTTCCCTCTTATGTGAAGTCGGACGTTCCACATTGTTCATGTTATTGTTCATATCATATGAGAGCTGGGTAAGTATCACCCTGGAATTTTGAACTCCACCTACCAAGGAATTGTGGATATCATTCGGGAAATAAATACATTGTACCTCACATGGGTTGTTGGAATGGTTTCTTTTAATTCACATTCTTATCTAAACTAAAAAATGTATTAACAAAATATAAGTCACCATGTGATGAAAGAATAATTTATTCCTTTTTCAATTAACGCTAAGGGCATATATTGTGGGATCCTTATGTTTGGAATTTCTCTAAAAAAGATTATTGGATGATTAAATATACATAGTCTCATAATCAGGGATATCACTAATGTTTTCTAATCCTAATCCCTAACATGATAACAACCATAGAGTACTAACACTTGTTACATGATTATTACATCATTTTAAATATATACAACATAAAAGTGTGACAATACAAGATCCAAATGTCTAATATGTTGGAAAAATTAAGACCATACAGAATTAGAATATACTAAAACAAGAACAACTATTTAATAATTCCTTATTTATCCTTAAATTTTCACCTTATCCATGGTACAAGTAATCACCAAATGATATACATCAAAGAAAGGGGTGAGTTGAAAGCTTCGTAAGATGATAAATAAAGACCATGAATCAATATAACATGGTTGATCATAATATTCATCATCATAACATTTGAATAGTATCATATTCATAACAATCATAAGAATAATTATATAATTTAATGGAATGTGGAAATTCATAAAAATGAAATATCATGTCTTAGTAATCAAATATCACACATAGCTGTGAAGAAAGAAAGCATCATGTTCATGCATAAATTTTGTACATAATCATAAAACTATATTTTTGAAAAAAGATAGAATTATGTTCATGCATAATACACATCATATCATGATATAAAACATATTATCCAATTCATTAGAGCACTATATAATTCAGGGTGCATGTGTCACAACATACCATTTTCATAACCATGCATGAAACATAAAATATATGTCAATAAAATTTATGAATTAACCCATGTAAAGTAATGAGTTTCATAATTATTTTATTAATAGTGAAAAATGTTTCGGTTACCAAATGTAATGGTATAAACATATTTGGGATTAGATTCATCATTCTTGAGTGAAGAAGAAATAACTCAAGAGGAGTCAAAATGCGTTTTTGAAATATGAGTTATTTAGGAAAATATTTTTATTGTTTATAAAATATGATTTTAAAAATGTATATCACATAAATGAAAAGTTAAGTACAATGAAATTATATTCTAGGAATATTAAAACAATATCCACAATGAAATTTGGCATGAAAGAGGAATAACCCAAAGAAAATGGATTGGGTTTGAGAATTCCCTTACCTTATGCCTGAATGATTTATTCACTTTAATATTCTAGATAATAAAATTAGATTCATTAATTACTAACTAAATAAACTCTTTTACATTTATTTTAATTATTTTAATTTTTTTTAGTATTTTTACGACCAATTTTTATTATTTATAGAGTTCAATTTCAACATTATCGGAGTGTTTGCATTCTTGTTTTTCATAATTGGTTAAATTCAATACAAAAATTAACATTCATGAAATATGAGAATAATTATCCATAATTTATGTTGTATGATATTACTGAAATTAAATAAGTCTAAATGTATTCCACATAGTTTTTTTTATATAATGATGATTCATTAGATAAAATGTTAACGATGCAATTTTAGTATATTTTGGTGGTTTTCTATCCATCACGAAATAATTTTATTTTATAAAATATTTTGTTTATAAAGTAGTTCCCTAACATTAAAAATGTTATAATATGAATATTAAATTCTTTTTTAATCAAAATAATGTTTTTATAACTGTACTTGATTTCATTAAACTAAAATGGAAATTCATTACCCATGAAGATGGTGAATCGACACAACAAGGAATATGTTTTCATTCATAGAATAAAAGAGTCATAGAAGAGGTTTGATGATGGATATTCAATTAAAAAAATAACAATCTAGTATATATATAACTGGAATGATAATTCCTTTTAATATAAGGTAGGTGAGGATATAATAATAAAATAATTTACATAGCTGAGAATAAATGTAGATTGTATCTACTGAATATAATCTCCTTGAGAACCTCTATAAGGAACTTGGATTTAATCTTTTGTTAAGAAAAAAAAATATTTGACATTGTTAAGAGACATGGGAATGTAATTGGATATAATCTTGACAATCTACAGGGCTTGGAAGTCGTGAGGAGAAGAGGTTGAATTAATAGGGGGAAGGGTATTTTAATTATTTTATTAATTATTTTATTATTTTGGATCAAGAATATAAATAGTGTTGATAATTATCACTATATATATTAAATAATGACATATTGTTCAATATTATGGTTGTTAAATTATTTATACATCATCCATGACTCAAAAAAATCATGTATTTGTTAAATTCTATAATTTACTATATTTCACTATTCATTAAGAACATAACTATTTTAGAGAAATCCCAAATAATTACCCAAATTTTTTTATGTGTATAATTAAAAGATTTAATAAATTTTATAATATTAATTATTAATATATGAAAAGTATCATTTTTATTTAAAATCATCATTAATTTGAAAAATACAGATTTTAATGTTATAATTAATGTTATAACACTTCAAAAAATTAATTGTGGTTTCATAAAATAGTCTTATAAATATAATACAAAAATTATTAATTTATGAATCAATTTTATGAAAATAACTTCTCTTTTAAATCCTTATATTAATTATAAAATTTTAAATATACATTTATGTTTCACAAAAATACAAACACAAAATTTATAAATTTTAAAACATTTATTTACATATACTATGATATAATTATATCATATTTTCATTTATAAGATGCAAATGTTTTATTTATACTTTCATAAGGGACGTTAAAATTATATTTTCCAATTTTCTATTCATAATGGATATGTTACTATTCTAATGGGCATGTTATTATTCTATCAGTATAGGTTCATTAATTTCTATAAATATCACTAATTTAATTTTTAATTTATGAAAATGATTTTTTATTTGGATCTCAAAGCGATGTCTATTTTTTATGAAATAATTATAAGAAGAGAAATTTCATAAATGTTTGGGTGGTTACATATAATGTGATATGCCATCATTTCCTTCGATTGATCTTTAACTAAGTAGGTTAATGGAATTACAAGAGAGTTATATGTGATTTAATTTAATAAGATTTTTCATCTTGATAATTTAGAAATAGATAAGCTATACGAGATTGACATTATTGGTGTCTCATTCTTATTCTAAATGTGAAAAAAAATTCTAATGGATATGTGGTGGATTATATCACACTAAACCACTTTATAATTTTGGTGTCTATAGTGTTTCATTAGATACCACTCTTAGTTTATGATTATAAATGGTATTTATGCTATTTATAACTTGTAAAAGGTCCTTGGGGGTAACACAAAAATAATGATAATTGGGATTTTCATATTAATGCGATTAGACCATATATAAAAATATTTATATTTGTTATATACATAAATACGATAAGTTATATTGTAAATAAAGTGTTATAGTATACAAATTTATTTAAATTATTAATACATAAGCATGAAAAAATGGAAAATGAAAAAGGAGATTTTGTCTTGAGATTGGAGTAACGAGATACTAAGAACCATTACATTTGTAAAATTCATAGGCATGCAAAAATAGACATTTTAAGCACATACTTTGTCACTTTTAACCTTTTTGGACACTCATCAATCTACCAACCAATGGTTTTTAGGACTTAAGTTGATTTTATAGACTACTTAATGATTCAAACAATCTCTAAAGGCTATTAATTACACCAATTTAGGTTTTTATTATAAATTGATACTCATTGAGATTGGATGAATCTAGTTGTTTATAAATTTAAACATTTTCACCAATGAAATTTCCCTTTAGATATTGTTCCATTATTATATGGAAGACAATTAACTATTAGTTACATTAACCTTTTTGATTGTATTCACATCAAATATCATGTGCATGTAAAATTTGTAAAACATTCAAAGACACATGGCTTTTACTTGGTTCAGCCACACTAGGATACATCCAAGGATCATACACTCAATATTGTACTGATGTTCTAGAAAAATACATTATAAGTCACTAATTTATTGGATACAAAATTTATGTGAATTCACTCATCTCTAAGGATCACTGCTTATAGAATGATGTAGCGATCAACACCCTATATCTGGAGAGTCACTCCTTTCTCCTCTACACACTGCTCTAGAGGATATCATTTTATATATTTTTATATATCTTTTCATGAATGATATGTATATTAGTTATGAAATTCATCATTATTTCATATGTAATTCTAAAATTTATAATATATGTTCCTCCTAATTCCATAACCAGATCTAGTCGACTCATTATGAGATGATTTTAATATGTGATCTTCAAACAATCTTCGCATAGTAACAAATAAATATTCTATGGATTGAATAATTATAGTGTTTTAATTGTATTCAAGGTATTATACCTTACTTACTCTAAATAGGTAAATATATCCATGATATTCTAAAAATATGATCTTCAATATGCCCTCAATCAAAAATTGTGATGCCATTTAGGTCATAAGAATTCCTTAGTTCAAACTTCATTTATCCTTTCTGTCATTCTAGAGGTTTTTGGGAGTCAGGGATTGAAAACTTATATTTTATTTATGAAACTATATAGGCACATGGTTTGGAATATAATAATTACTAACCATACAGTATACCTGGGGTATGTCATAGTGAGGAAACTAGAGGAATTTGTATTATTTGAGAATAGTTATCCCAAATTTGTGCCTCACCATGGAAATAGTGTGAGTTTATGGGTGGTTTTCTAGAGGTGTCTCACACCTTGAGAACAATTTACCCAAATCATAGATATCTTCCCATATATTCATGCACCTTGTTTTTGAAAGGGACACAGTTCATGCATGGTTATGAATGGTTAGTTAAATCATGTGGCCTTACCATGTTCCCCAATCCAAACCATTAATAATTTAGAATTTATTTGTTTACCATTGGATATTTTTATCTCTAATCACATCATAATAATTATTTTATTGATCTAAACCTCCCCCATCACTCTGTAGGATTCTCTCCTTGGGATTTTTTCCTTTATTATAAATGTATCTCTTCAATGGTTTCCCATTTATTCTTTTTTTTCTCATCTCTTCTTAGATATTCACTTGATCTCTTTTCACATTGTTTCATTGGAACCTAATTAGGATATTTTTGTTGGATCTAATGGGTTTTATAGATATTTTGTTATGTTTCTCATGGATTTAGTCTCATGAGGATTCGATCTACGGATTTCTCATCTCTGTTCTCAAATATGGTTAGTTTCACTCCATTCTTAAGTTAGTGGTCCCTATAAATGGGTTATAAATCATGAATTATTAAAGATAGTTTAAAGTGAATTATTTTGTTTTATGAAATTACATTATTGGATATCAAAGAGGTTTTTAAGAGATACGTGTTTTAATGGGGTTTTCCTAAAAAAATTATGCACTCACTATGTTTTTGATGAAATTCCATAAACGTCATTTTGATTATAAAATGGGTTTTAAAGCATGGATTTTTTGATAATTCAATATGAAAATATTTTATAAATTATGATCCTAGTTTTCAAATAGTTTTTGGAAAACAATTCATAATGGATACTTTGGAGAGTTAGGAAATGGACATGTCACCTAAGTCTGTGACACCACTATGGGTTATTTTATTAATATCAGTAGACTATGGTAGGACTCAAAATCGGTTAGATTTCCATTATGACTAGATTATTATTCATTTATATGTCTGTATATATATTCCCATATAATATATCCTAATATTATTATTTTTCATTTATGCTTGTTTTTATATATGACGGTTCATTTCATGATAGGATTCTCATTTATTTATCGTATATTGTACCTATTGTCGATTTCCCTTAAGATTTCAAGCTATCTTGTATGAAATTTTCATGTCATGTTTCATGTGAATATGAAAGGATATTAATAATAACAAAGAATTAATTACAAAATAAGATTTTTTCTCTCATGAAATTTTTTTATAAATTGTATTTGTTTTAAAACTAGAGCCAACCTTTTCCTGGTATTAGACATTATATACATTATTTGGTGGAATCCTACTAGGATTTTCCCTCACAACATACTTATACCATTGGTTGTTTGTAGATGTGGTTATTTAGGTCATAGGTAATGTGAAGGGTGAAATGTTGTTCTTAAGACTCTCCTGGTTTTCATCTCCTTCTTAGTGAGAAAGATTGGTGGTGACAGATGGTCACATGGACAGTCAGTTCGGTCTTGTTTGTTTTACATTCTTCTTTAGCCTGTTTTGTTCAATATAGTATGTCCCATGGATTTTTACCATTATTATATAATTTAATATGATAGTTTATCTCTTTTTGGTTATTCATAAGAGTTTTTTTTTGTTAAGTAGTTTATCACAAAGTTTCTTCCCTTCTTAGGGGATTTGTCATGACTACCCGGGTTGGTCCGGTAAAAAATGGTATCAAAGAGATTGCCTAACTAGAAGTGTTATGTTATTTTCCTAGTTTGGTTCAAGGTATTTGGTATATGGTAGATAGGAAAACCATAATTTTGGGTTGTAAGTTTGGGAGGGTACATGGCTAACTCACTTCTATGCCTAAACTCGAATTACCATGGGTGGTCAGGGACCTTTTCAAAACTTGAAACTTTCGGTTTGAGGTTTTTTAAATAAAATTGATCTAGATTATATTTAAATGAACTAGTTCCTTTAAATTTTTTGTCTTTCATTCATATAATCCATTATTTCCTTAAATTATTATCATTTAGAGGCATCGATTTGGATTCTGAAAGTTCTACATTGATTTAATAAATCCCCATAAGCTAATTTGTAATTATATTTTTTATTTATTAGATAATACCTCCAATAATAGATCATATAAATTCATAAGATGAATCTATAAGATATCTTATATAGGGGAATATTCTAGTTGACCCTTTTTTAGTGGAAATATTTATCCACACTATTCAGACTTTGGGTTAGGTGGGTGTTGGTTACCAGATATGAATGGTGGATAATGTGTCATAATTTCCTATGAAAATCCAATCATCTTCCATGGTGACAATGGACCCCAGGAATCAAAATATTGGATTGATCAGATATAAATGATCATCAAATTTTCTAAAAAACTCTATTAGACTCTAAGGTTGGGTTTTCTATGTACATTCTTGAAGTAATATGAAGGAAATAGTGGGACTCTATCATGAAACCTAACATATAAGAGGGACTTATATTTAAATATTTCAATAATATATTCATTGAGATGTTTTATCTTAAGAAATTATAAGAAGAAAAAATATAGGAATTAACCGGTTTCGCTAAGTTATTTTACTTAGCAGCCGATCTTGTAACAAATGATTACCTAAAATCTAGGAGGATTGGGATGGATTTAAGGTATGTTATTAAATAAATGGGGGTTATTTTTTTTACTTCCTAACATTTTAGAGGTAATTGATAAATCGGCTATGTCATAGGCATACAAAGTTAGGAAAACAAGTTTATGTGGAGCTTTGGATGCTATAACTGTAAGTTATGGTGTGTATTCTATCTAGAAAAGAAAAAAACATGCTTAGTTTGATCCAAGTCCAATTAAATGTGATTTTTAGGATAGTAATATACTTTTTTCTGTCATTATAGAAGGTTTGTTCACAATAATCCTAATTTTATGGAAGAACCCTATACTTGTAACCATTTTGGACAATTTGGTCATCTCATCCAATTTTTCAATAGGATTACCAAATAATGTTGTGCTTGATCCACTCTCACCAAGGTTTATTAGCTGATTTCAGATGATTATAAGGGTGGTGGGTCTCATCCTCGTGCTAAGGGGAATTTTCATGTAGCTAAGAAGGATTATGGAGGAGTTGAGACCAGAAAGTAATATGATGCATGGTATGCACTTGAGGAATCTAAGGTAGGGACTTCTGCTGATAGATGTACAATGTTTATTTCAGCATCTATGGTACTATATTTATTTTATATTGGTTCAACTAATTCTTTTATATAATCAAAGTTGACTTACATGGTGGGTTTTTTTATCTTATGTATTTCATGTTGGATCTTTCTATGAATTTGGTAAAGAGATCCATGAAAGGTTTTAAATGGCCCATGTTTTAGGTAATGATATCTAACAATGATGTGGTGTGAGATTTATTAGACCTCAACCTGGATATCTCCATCCTTATTTTTAGCATTTATTTTATGATTATTGATATGTCCCAAATCAACTTATATTATTATAAATTTTAGTTTTTGTCTCCCAATAGAGTCTCTAATATCATTCAAGGAGAGTGAGACTCTAGATCGGGGAGATTCATGCCTATATTTTCATATACTTGAATGATATCATTTTAGTTATTAGAGAATTTCCTTGATTTTATTGATTATTTTGTTGAGTAGACCACTTCTAACAATGGTTAGTGTGTATCCTAAGAACTTTCCTAAAGATTTTTATGATTTTCCACCACAGAGAGAGCTTTGGTTCACTATTGATCTGCTTCATGGTATGATGCTCATTTTTATTCCATTTTATCACATTGAATCTTCTATGTTAAAGGATATTAAATTTCAAATAAATAATATTGAATCTAAGGGATTTATTCATCCTAGTGTTCCACCTTGGGCTTCACCTGTCCAATTTGATAAGAAGGAAAATGGAAGACTTGGGCTTTGAATTGATTATCAAAATCTAAATCAGGTGACTATTAAGAAAAATTATCCCTTTCGAAGAATCATTGAACTTATTTATCTACTAAGTGGGCATAATTGTTTTTTGAAGATTGAACTATGGTCGGGGTACCACCAGTTAGGATTATGAGAAAGGGAAAATACCTAAGACATGGTTTAGGAGCTGGTACATGCATTTAAAATATCTAGTTATACCATTTATTCTCACCAAATATCATACAGTATTTATGGAATTTGTGAAAAATATTTTTTATCAATTCATAGAATCTTTCATAATCATGATTGTGGATTATATTTTGGTTTTGTCCAAGTCATAGGAGGAACATATGGGTTATTTTGATATCATCTTTAGAATATTAATGGAACTTCGCTAGTATGGTAATCTTTCTATGTGTTAATATTGGGTCCGAGAAATTATGTTTTTGGGGGAATGTAATATCTAATAGGGGAATCTAGGTGGATCCTATAAATATTCAGGTAGAAATATCATGGGAGAATCACAGAAATGTGATTGAGATTCAGAGATTCTTGGACTTTTCTAGTTATTACAAGTGGTTTGTTAAATAATTCTCCATGATTGCATACCCAATGAAATATTTGACCTTTAAGGGTGTTATGATTGACGGGAATGATGAATTTCAGATATATTTGGAGGAATTAAAGAAGTTGTTGACTTTGGATCCGGTTTTAATTCTTTTAGAACCAAGTTCTGGTAGTGATGTTTACTTTAATGTCTCGGGTAAGGGATTAGGGTGTATCTTTATATAGAGATAGTAGATGGTGGACTATGGGTCTCGCTAACTATTCCCTCGTAAGAATAATCACCCTACCCAATACCTTGAGATGGTAGTGGTTATACACACTCTCGAAATTTGTGCCACTACAAATTTTGGAAAAGTTTTATTCTATACCTTGGTTATAATCTCCAAGAGAATATTTTTACATAGATGTATTAAAAATTATTATAGAGATAGTGCCTTGATTATATTTTAACTTTTTATTTTTATTTCTTATAATCGGATACAATTTAATGTGGTTTCTGATGAATTAATAGAGATATTACAGAATCAATCCTTGAAGGAACCAATGGAGTTGTGGTATCGAATGATTTTTTCCCCCTAAGATGAGTTTTAGACTAGAAGAGGTTAGTGGGATGGTGTTCTTTGACTTGGTAAATGATGACTCATCATTTGATTAGTGGGTTCGGGTTATGTAGGTGTTAGAAACTGATTATCAGTGCTTTAGTAAAGTCCTAAACAGTGGGGAGAGATTGGTTTATTGGTCTCAATCTCTCATTAGAAATTTTTTTCTGAAGTAGGTTAGTAGTTCTTATCTCTCTGAGGAATTAGTTGTTAAATAGTGTACATTGGCCTTGTTTTTTTGTGCACCCTAGGACTTCCAAGACGTATCATGATGTGGTATGTCGATATTGGTGTCTCAGGATGAGGCAGTTGATTGTAGACTTCATGTCATACATCCTTACTTTCATTATAATTAAACGGGAGAACTATAGGCATGTGGATTTGTTGAAACCAGTTTCCATTCCTATATGGGAGTGGGATGGGGTCATTATAGACTTCCTCATTTGTTTTCTGTGGATTCCTAGTGGAAAGGATGTGATTTTCATGATCTTGGATAAACTCATTAAATTGACTCATGTCATCCCTATCAAAGAGATCATGATTGTGGGGAAGCTTAAGTAATTATACATCCAAGAGGTGGTAAGGATTCATGGAGTTCCCTCTTTAATTTTTTATTATATGGACTCATGATTTACATATAGGTTTTAGAAAGGTTTCTAAGATTCAATAGGATTCCATATAAAATTAATCATGACACATTATCCACAAATGAATAGGAATACTAAGAGATCTATCCAGATACTTTAGGATATGCATCGGGCACGTCTGCTTGATTTTGGAAGTTCATGCGAAAAATATATTCTATGAGATTATTTTTTTTATAAATATATTTGTCGAGAATAAATCAATTTGGAACCCCTAAAATTCTTTTATATATTTCCATATAGATCTGATTTATGCTAGGAAGGGGCTGGGAGAGTGGTCCTTGGTTGGATTGATCCCCATTCAAGAGATTATTGAAAAATCACAACTCATTCATCGAAGGTTATTGACTACTTAGAGTCATTAAAAATAAAATGAGGACCATCATCATCACCCACTAGATTTTTGGGTTGGGGATCAGGTTATTGTTATAATTTTATCTCACATAGAACATCATCAATTGGGTAGGAAGGTAAAGTTGTAAAAAAGGTTTCTCAACCCCTTTGATATCATTAAAAAACATTGAAATGTGAAATATTGATTGGAATTTCTGTCTCACTTGACATTGAATCACTGCATATTTCACGTTTCACAGTTAAGGATGTATTGACCAGACCCTTACCATGTGATTGAATGAGGAGATGTTCATCTTAAGACTGACACCATGATGATTGAGAAACCAGTTTGGACTATGGATCACTAAAAAGGGTACTATTTGGTAAAACATTTCATCTAGTTCTCATACTGTGGTAGTTTGGATAAGATAACCATGACATGTGGGATCAAAAAATATAATGAGGTAGCAGTGACCCTCTCTTTTTACATGTAACACCCAAGAATTTTATGAGAAATATTTTGTTTTTATATTATATAAATCATCAAAGGAATCTTTCACTACACACAACACTAGCTTGGATTCCTTTACACGCAATCGTGACCTTCCTCGATAGCTCGCATCATACACAATACTGAGTTTTACTAAACAATGATATGCTATTAAAATATTATTAAAACTAACCGTTATGACTAGTAATACCCACTTTTTGAAATTTTGTAAATGTTATTTTTCAAAATGGACTTCATTTTTGGATTCGGAATATCGAAATTAGCCTAGGGTGAAATTTTGGTATTTTCTGAGAACTTTCAATCTTTGATGAATAATGAAAACACCGGGTTACTATTTAAAAAACCAACTTTTTATTTAAATAATTATTTATTGTATTTAAATTTATTTTAGTTCAAAATTGATACATAATACCTATATAAGTTCAATGCAATTAATTCGAGTCATTTTATAATAATTTTAGATATATAAAAATTTTATTGAACTTTTCACCGTCTTTTACCCACCTCCTAGGAGAATTTGCAAAGTTACATAAAACGTAATTTTACCGCTTCTGTGAGTGGAATTTCGAAAATCCGAGAGACACGGTTAATATCAAAAACTAAAATGTGGTTTAATGAGATGAAAATAATATTTGGTGAATAGTAACTTTTTACCTTTTTACCACGGTTAAAAGTAAATAGTGTAATTAAGGGTAAAATGATATTATTATTACTCTAACACATGTCCAAATTCTATAAGATTAGTATAATTCGACCAAAAACAACCTTAGGAAAAACATATGGCCATTTAGGCCCACATGGATTATATTAGGACATTTATTATTAATTTATTTAAATAAGGGTTAAAATAGTTAAAATCAATGTTTAAAAACTAAATTATTTTTAATATAGGGTTATACATAAGATAAATTAGACTATAAATATTCATTATAAATATAAAAATATTTCCTATATAATGGTATTTTTTTTTAATTTTTAGACTTAAAATAATTTAATTTAATTATGACACAATGATGATGGAGTAATTATCTTATTAATGAAAAATTGACATAATTGATGTTATAAATACCCAAATAAATGTAATTTGAGACTTTTTATGAATTACACTAATTTTATAGGTTAATATGACATGTTATTATTGATTTAATTAACTTTTTTAGAACTAATAATTCTGTTATTATTTTCACAAAAATCAATTACCAAATTGTGTCAAAATTGACATAAAATAGTTTTTAAAACAAATATTATATTATTAATTGTTATTTTATTCCTAAAAATCTAAGTTTCGAGAAAATGACTTATATAAGGTTATATATATTAATAATAAACAGCTTGGGGTTCGTTTGGCTTGTTATATTAAGTTTATTAACCTTATAGTGTAAGAAAACAAGAAAACACGGTAAAAGTTAAATTATCAATCTTAAAGTTAAATCTAAATGATAAAGTTAAAATAGATACCTAAACTTGTCTAAATTCTATTTGGTGAGAGGCTTTCGAACAATACCCACCTTATCTTTTAAATAAATCAATTTGGAGCTATTAAAAACCGAATACGACTTTATAAAAACATAATATTTTTAGTTATTCCTAAGGTGCCCCTCTCCTCCCTTATAAAAGGGAACCTCGTCCCTCTCTTCCTCACGCCACTTTGAGACTTCATGCTCAGAAAACTCCTACCAAATTATCTTCTCCACTTCCTTAGAAACATTCTAGAGGTCCTGGTCTTCTTCAAAGACCAATTTTAGTTCCCTAAGAGGAGGTCTCAAAGAGGCGCTTCAAAGAAGAGGTAATGTGTGTTACCAATTCTTTCAACTTTATTTCTTGTTCCACTTATTCTTCTTTAGTTGTTTCATTGTGAAGTAATAAAATCAGTATCAATAATATACTGATATATTATTATAAGTATGAAACAACCCTATTTCACCCTCTATCCATCCTATGGAAAACGAAATCACCGCGCGTGCGTACGTACGGAATACCGTCTCCAGGCCGTGGTGTAATCTATTCTCCACCACCACCTTACTTGGATGGGTATAATGGTGTAAATAATAACTATATATGATTATTGTAAAGTGTTATTTATTATTAAATAGTATACATACAATCCAATAAAATTCCACGATCATGGTAACGATATCATCACTCGTGCGTACATACGGAATACCGTCTCCACGGTGTGATGCGACTCGTTCTACTTGATTTTAATTCCATAATGATTACATAAATGAATTGAGTGAATAAATATAATATTTATTACACTAATACCATTATATAAATGAGGTATCTATAACCTAAAAAGAAGAATAAGAATTTATTCGACAAAACATGCATAAGAACAAAAAGTAATAAACACCGGAATAACAAGTAACAATGAAATATTACTAATAAGATGCTAAGAATATGACCATATATGATATCATAACAATGAGTGTGATTATGGAATAAGTCAATGGCATTATTTAAATCATTATTCAGGAGGTTCGGACACTTACGAAGAAAATCGGACCTAAGGTAAGGGAAAATCTCGCAATCTCATTTTTATCCGAGATTGTTTATACTTCAGAATTTACCGGGGAACATTTATCATCCACATCCATGTTTCCTAAATATGTAATATTTATATCCTTATACAATTGTTTAAATCCAATATTACCCTTTAGTGAGTTATTAGTAAAATATATGAAAGGAATCTTTTGTCTTTCTCCGTATGAGGTACTTTTTGACATTTACGACATAAGTATGAGAAGAATGTTTTTTTAACTTATACGGAAAGAATGGATTTTTAAAAGATTATTTCCAAGAAGATTCCTTTACAAGTTTTCAAGATTATTTTTAATAAAATTATTTTAGTTTAAAATTATATGACATGATAAGAAAGGAAAATGTTTTTGAAGTAGAAAGGATATTTTCCTCAAGAATGGAGTTAATGTGTTTTATCAAAATTATTTTCCATCTAAGATAATATAGGGTTCTTTTTCTATCCCTATTATTACATTGATTTGATTATGTTGTGATGGAATTATTTTTATGAATTCCTTTATCTTATATGAATTTTTTTATGATGTCACGATGTTTAAGAATCCCATTTTTATTACATGGGTTATGCAATGATTTGTGATTTATGATTTTGTGGCACACATAAGAATGGTATCATTATGAGATGGGTGGGACCTATATCTCCCTCCAATGCATTGGGTAATGATTTATATCTCATGAGATTAACATGGCTAGAATGGCAGGTTAAACCGGTTCAGTGAAATAGGACTGAAATGAAGAGTGAACTCGGTTCATAAATGGACATTGTCCACTAAGATATTCTTGGAAGTGAGTCTTGAATACTAAGAGATGATTTTATATGATTATGTGTGTATTCCACAAAGCTTCATGTTTTATTTTATGATTATTGGGATTACATTTTACTACTATGATTTATCCCATGTTGTGAAATTATCATCTCTTTTGTAGGTTATGATTTCCAAAATATTATGTTCTTATGAATATGATGTGATTGAAATTTCATTTGTTTACCCTTACTGAGCATTTGAGCTCACCCTTGTGTATGTTTTCTTTCCCCAAGAAAGGAAGAAGGTTATTAAGTAAGATATTCCAAAAAAGGGACTCTAGATATGATGAAATAAATGGGAGACAATGTAGATGCTTTATGAACCAGTTGTTTATGTTTCCTAGTTTCTAATGAAACTATACCTATACGGTCCTTTCATGGTTTTTTATATGTTGTAATAAGTGTACATCAATTTTGATGTAATAACCATGTATGTAAAGTATGGGTTGTTATAGTTGGTATTAGAGGAAAGGTATAGTCAACCTTTGGAAACTAGGATGTGAAAGACTTATTAAGAACCCTAAGGATAAGTCTAAGCATAGAACACGATCTTAGTGTTTTAAAAATGGCCATTAACAACCTATGATAATACCATAATTGCAAAATTTAATTCTTGATTATGTGTTTTTTCTACTATAATTAGTGTTTCTCACACTATTCTTCTTGGTTTTAGTCAGTGGCTGGAACCCGATGGAACCATGTTAATGCGGAATGCAACGGGCAATGGAATGATTGTCCCCCTGAGCAACCAAATGTTAAGGGAGCTGGAATGCAAAATCCTATAGCCATGATCACAAAACTTTCTCAAGCTATGAATCATAAAGGACTTCCAATGAGCAAAGGAAGGATCAACATTCTGTTGAATCCTTCATGAGGCAGTGTCCACCTTCATTCAGCGGGTCTTCTGATCCATTAGTGGCTGAACAATGGATCAGTACCACTAAAAAGATATTTTCAGTTCTTCAATGTTCTGAACATGATAAGGTCATCTTAGCAAAATATAGTTTGGAAGGAGATGCTGATCAATGGTGTAATACTATCAAGAATACAAGGCAACGAGATTAAATTGTTTCCATGGAATGGGACAAGTTCAAGAACTTATTTTTCAATAAGTACATCCCTCGTATTCTTCGAATAAAGATGGAGAAGGAGTTTCTTGAACTAAAGCAAAAGGATGATGAATCTGTTGGTACCTATGAAGAAAATTTTACATGACTTTCAAGGTATGATTCTGGTATTATTATCCAACCTGAGAGTAAGATCGATAAATTCTTTAGTGGCTTAAAACCAATTCTTCGATGGGCGTTAGCCATAAGGGACTTCAATAGCTACGAGGAAATTGTTCGATGTGCTCTCAAAGTTGAGATGGAGATTAGAGTATCCCATCAGTCATATGGGTTTGATAAGAAGAGGAAAATTGAATTCAAAGGAAAATCTAAAGATCACACTGAAAAGAAGATGACCTTTTCTTTGTGCTCAAAGTGTGTAAAGAAACATGGAAGGAGTTGTCTTAAAGGGACAAGTTAATGTTTCAAATGTGGAAAGGAAGGTCATCAAGCATTTGAATGCTGCAATGATGGGAAGAAGATATCTAATGATGCAAACAGAGGAAGGGACACACAGAATGAACCTACTACACTTTAATGTTTCAAGTGCAAGGAGATGGGGAATTATGCCAATAAATTCCCAAATCCAAGGGTTGTTGATGATGATCGACGCCAACAAACTCTTAAGGCTAAAGACAAAGGAAAGTCACATGAAATTTCTATCAGCGATGTGGAGTACGATAACGAAGTGGTGAAAGTTACACTTACCATCCACTCTAAAGTAGAAAATGTTTTATTTGATTCTGGATCCACCCACTCTTTTATTTCTGAAGAATTTTCTAAGGGTATAACCGAATTACCTCAACAATTAGATGTTGAGTTAGATGTGACAACCCCTAATGGCACAACAGTCGCATCAAAAGTTTATAATTCTTCTCCGATTGAAGTTTGTGGGAAAGTGCTTCCTGAAAATATTGTGATACTTCTTATAGTGGAATTTGATGTGATTCTTGGCATGGATTTTCTATCTCTATATGGAGCTCATATCTATTTCCAAAGAAGGAAATTCACATTCCATATTCCAGATCAATCTATGATCGTCTATGGATGCAAGGATAAACATAACCTTCTAGTGGAAATTTCATCCCTCTTATGGGTCTTGATTCCACTAAATGAAGGTTATTTATCTCAAATAGTTGGTGAGAAACTCACGATTAAGAATATTCCCACTGTATGGGATTTTGATGATGTCTTTCCGGAGGAATTTCCGGGTCTTCCACCAAATCTTGAAGATGAGTTTTCAGTAGAACTCGTACCGGGTGCTTTGCCTATTTCAAAGACACCTTATAGAATAACCCTAATTGAGTTGCAGGAATTGAAGAAGCAACTCCAATAGAATATTGATAAGGGATTCATACGCCCTAGTGCATCACCTTGGGGAGCACCTGTTCTGTTTGTTAATAAAAAAGATGGATCAATGAGACTCTGCATTGATTATCGAGAACTTAACAAGATCACAATCAAGAAAAAATATCCTCTCCCGTTCATTGATGACTTATTTGACTAACTACGTGGAGATGAATAATTTTCCAAGATTGATCTTCGTTCAGGGTATCATCAATTAAGGTTCAAAAGGGAGGATATACCAAAGACGGCTTTCCATACAAGGTATGGACACTATGAATTTATAGTGATGCCATTTGGTCTTACTAATGCCCCTGTTATCTTCATGGATCTGATGAATAGAGTATTTAGAGACTATATTGATCAGTTTGTGGTAGTCTTTATAGATGATATTCTTGTCTATTCAAAGAGTAAGGAAGAACATGATGATCACTTGAGAATTGTATTGAAGACCCTAAGAAAGGAGAAGTTTTATGCCAAATTTAGAAATTGTGAATTTTGAGTTCAAAAAGTTGCATTTTTGGGTCACATAATCTCAAAAGAGGGGATATCTGTGGATCCAGCAAAAACAGAGGTTATCGAAAGATGGTTGAGACGAACAATAGTAACCGAGATCCGAAGTTTTCTTGGTTTGGATGGATATTATCGACGTTTTGTGAAATATTTTTCACAATTATCTAATCCACTCACCAGGTCGACTCGAAAAGGAGTTAAGTTTGTTTGGATAGAGGAATGTGAAGAGAACATCAAGGAGTTGAAAAGAAGGTTATCCAGTGCACCTGTACTCACACTTCCTTGTAGTGGAGAAAGGTTTGTGATCTATAGTGATGCATCCACGAAAGGGCTGGGGTGTGTTCTTATGCAGAATGATATGGTGAGAGCTTATGCCTCATGACAGTTGAAAATCCATGAGAAAAATTACCCAACTCATGATTTGGAGTTAGCTGCGGTAATCATTGCATTAAAGATTTGGAGGCATTATCTTTATGGAGAATGGTGTGATATTTATACTTATCATAAAATTTTAAAGTATATTTTCACAATAAATGAGATGAATATGCGCCAAAAAAGATGGTTGGAGTTGATTAAGGATTACGACTGCTCAATTCATTACCACCCTGGGAATGCAAACATGGTGGAAGACGCATTAAGTTGACAAGACCATGCCAGTTTATCCATGATGAGGATCACAAAAGATCCATATTTATGGACTTATAAAGGATGGATCTTGGAATTATAATGGAAGGGAAAAATCATATGTTTCTCAAATGAATATTCAACCATCTATACATGTGAAGATTAAAGAGGCACAGAAAGAAGATGTAGAGTTACAAAAGAAGGTGAGAAATGTTCCTGAATTCAACATTGATTGTGATGGGATAATAAAGTTCAGGAATCGGGTTTGTGTTCCTCTAATTCTAGAATTAAAGAAGGAGATGCTGGATGAGGCTCATTGTTCTTCATTCTCTATTCATCTTGGAAGCATGAAGATGTATAGGGACCTAAAAGATTACTTATGGTTGGATGTCATGAAAAGAGATGTTGCTAAATATGTCTCTCGATTCTTGGTTTGTCAGCAAGTTAAAGCTGAGAGACAGAAGTCTAAGGGGATGTTACAACCATTACCCATACCTGAATGGAAATGGGTAAACATCACTATGGACTTTGTCACCGGACTTCCTAAAACATCCGAAGGCAATAATGCTATCTGGGACATATTTGATCGTCTTACAAAGTCTGCACACTTCATTGCTATTAGAGAGGATTTCCCTCTAGATCATCTTGCCAGGATATATGTAATGGAAGTGGTAAGATTGAATGGAGTACCACTTTCCATTATATCTGATCGGGATCCAAGATTTACCTCGAAGTTCTAGTGAAGTATTCAGCATACTCTAGATACATAGTTGAGTTTCAGCACTGCTTATCATCCTCAGATAGATGGTCATTTTGAGAGGACAATTCAAACTCAAGAAGACATGTTGAGAGCTTGCTCTATGGATTTCAAAGGTGGCTGGGAACAACACCTACCTTTGGTGGAATTTTCTTATAATTATAGCTTTCACTCCATTATTCAGATGGATCCTTATGAAGATATCTATGGAAATAAATGCAGGACTCCAACTTGCTGGGATGAAGTTGGGTAAAGAAAGCTATTAGGACCTGATCTTGTTGATGAGATGGAAGAAAAGGTCAGATCTATTCAACAACACATAAGAGCAGCTCAGAGTCGACAGAAAAGTTATGCCGACAACCGAAGAAAAGACCTAGAGTTTGAAGTGGGTGATAATGTGTTCTCACGAATATCTCTTTGAAAGAGGGTCATGAGATTTGGAATGAAGGGGAAGTTGAGCCCTAGATATATCGGTCCTTTCAAAATACTGGATTGTGTTGGAAAGGTAGCTTACCAATTGGCACTTCCACCGAATATCACTCAACTTCACGATGTGTTCCATGTATCTCTACTGAGAAAGTACATACCTGATCCATCACATGTACTCAGCTCAGAAGTTGTACAACTAGAGCAAGATCATTCTTATGAAGAACAGCCGATAGAGATTCTGGATCATAGTGAAAAACTCCTAGGGAACAAGACCACTCTCTTGGTTAAAGTTTTACGGAGGAACCACCAATTTGAAGAAGCTATATGGGAGCTTGAGGATATGATGAGGGAGAGGTATCCTCATCTGTTTGTTACAAAGTGACGAATTTTGAGGACGAAATTCATTTTAAGGGGGGTAGAATGTTACACCTGAGACCTTTATGAGAAATATTTTGTTTTTATGTTATATAAATCATCAAATGGATCTTTCACTACAAACAAAACTAGCTTGTCTTTCTTTACACGCAATCGCGACCTTCCTCGATAGCTTGTGTCGTACGCAATACCAAGTTTCACTAAACAACGATATGCTATTAAAATATTATTAAAACTAGCCACTATGAATAGTAATACCCACTTTTTGAAATTTATTAAATTATATTTTTCAAAATGGACTTCATTTTTGGATTCGGAATATCAAAATTAGCCTAGGGTGAAATTTTGGTATTTTTCTGAAAACTTTCAATCATTGATGAATTTTGAAAACACCGGGTTACTATTTAAAAAAACCGACTTTTTATTTAAATAATTATTTATTTTATTTAAATTTATTTTAGGTCAAAATTGATACAAAATACCTATATAAGTTCAATGCAATTCGTTGGAGTCATTTTATAATAATTTTAGATATATAAAAATTTTATTGAACTTTTCACCGTCTTTTACCCACTTTCTAGGAGAATTTGCAAAGTTATATAAAACTTAATTTTACCGCTTCTGTGAGTGGAATTTTAAAAATCTGAGAGACACAGCTATTATCAAGGACTAAAATTTTGTTCAATTATATGAAAATAATTTTTGGTGAATAGTAACTTTTTACCTTTTTTTACCACGGTTAAAAGTAAATAGGGTAATTAAGGGTAAAAATGATATAATTATTACTCTAACACATGTCCTAATTCTATTAGATAAGTATAATTCGTCATAAAACAACCTTAGAAAAAATATATGGACATTTAGGCCCACATGGATTAGATTAGGACATTTATTATTAATTTATTTAAAGAAGTGTTAAAATAGTTAAAATCAAATTTTAATAAATAAATCATTTTTAATATATGGTTATACATAAGATAAATTCGACTATAAATATTAATTAGAAATATAAAAGGATTTTATACATAACTGTATTTTATTTGAAATTTTTAGACTTAAAATAATTTAATTTATTTATGACACAATGATGATGCAGTAATTATCCTATTAATGAAATATTGACATAATTGATGTTATCAATAACCAAATAAATGTAATTTGAGTCCTTTTATGAATTAAACTAATTTTATAGGTTAATATGACATGTTAGTATTAATTTAATTAACTTTTTTCGAACTAATCATTCTGTTATGATTTTCACAAAAATCAATTACCAAATAGTGTCAAAATTGACATAAAATAGTATTTAAACAAATATTATATTATTAATTGTTATTTTATTCATAAAATTCTAAGGTTCGGCCAAATGAATTATATAAGGTTATATATATTAATAATAAACAACTTGGGGTTATATTGGCTTGTTATTTTATGTTTATTAACCTTATAGTGTAAGAAAATAAGAAGACACGGTAAAAGTTAAATTATCTAACTTAAAGTTAAATCTAATTGATAAGGTTAAAATAGATACCTAAACTTTTCTATGTTCTGTTTTATGAGAGGATTTAGACCCATCCCAACATTATCTTTGAAATAAATCAATTTGGAGCTATTAAAAACTGAATATGACTTTATAATAAAATAATATTTTTTGTTATTCCAAAGGTGCCTCTCTTTTCCCTTATAAAAGGGCACATCCTCCCTCTCTTCCTCACACCACTTTGAGCCTACACGCTCAAACAAACCCTGCAAAATTCTCTTCTCCACTTCCCTAGAAACATCCTAGAGGTCCTGGTTTTCTTCAAAGACCATTTTTTGTTCCCTAAGAGGAGGTCTCAAAGAGGCACTTCAAAGAAGAGGTAATGTCTGTTACCAATTATTTCAACTTTATTTCTTATTCCACTTCTTCTTATTTAGTTGTTTCATTATGAAGTAATAACATCAGTATCGATCATAAACTGATATGTTATTATAAGTATGAAACAACCCTATTTCACCATCTATCCATCCTACGGAAAACGAAATCACCGCGCGTTCGTACGTACGGAATACCGTCTCCACGTCGTGGTGTAATCTATTCTCCACCAGAACCTTATTTGGATGGGTATAATGGTGTAAATAATAACTATATATGATTATTGTAAAGTGATATTGATTCTAAAATAGTATACATACACTCCAATACAATTCCATGATCATGGTAACGATATCATCACTCGTGCGTACATACGGAATACCATCTCCACGGTGTGATGCGACTCGTTGTACATGATAATTATTGCATAATGATTACATAAATGAATTGAGTGAATAAATATGATATGTATTAAACTAATACCATTCTATAAATGAGGTATCTATAACCGAAAAATAATAATAAGAATTTATTCGACAAAACACGCATAAGAACAAAAAGTAATAAACACTCGAATAACAAGTAGCAATGAAATATTACTAATAAGAAGATAAGAATATGACCATATATGATATCATAACAATGAGTATGATTCTGGAATAAGTCAATGACATTATATAAATCATTATACAGGAGGTTCAGACACTTACGAAGCAAATCATACCTAAGGTAAAGGAAAATCTCGCAATCTCATTTTTATCTTAGATTGTTTATAATTCAGAATTTATTGGGGAAAATTTATCAGACACATCCATTTTTCCTCAATATGTAATATTTATATCCTTATAAATTTTTTTAAATCCAATTTTACCCTTCGGTGAGTTTTTAGTAAATGATATGAAAAGAATATTTTGTCGTTTTACATAAGAGGTACATTTTGATTTTTCTAACATAAGTACGAGACAAATGTTTTTTTAACTTATACGGCATGGATGGATTTTTAAAACATTATTTACAAGAAGATTACTTTACAAGTTTTCAAGTTTATTTTTAATAAAATTATTTAGTTTAAAATTATATGACATGTTAAGAAAGAAAAATGTTTTTGATGTAGAAAGGATATTTTCTTCAAGAATGGAGTTCAAGTGTTTTATCAAAATTGTTTTCCATCTAAGATAATATAGGGTTATGTTTCTATCCCTATTATTACATTGATTTGATTATGTTGTGATGGAATTATTTTTATGATTTCCTTTATATTATATGAATTGTTTTATGATGTCATGATGTCTAAGAATACCATTTTTATTACTTGGGTTATGCAATGATGTATGATTTATGATTTTGTGGAACACATATAAATGGTATCCTTATGAGATGGGTGGGACCTATATCTCCCTCAAATGAATTGGGTAATGATTTATTTCTCATGAGATAGATATGGATGGAACGACAGGTTAAACCAGTTTAGTGAAACAGGACTGAAACGAGGAGTGAACTCGGTTCAGAAATGGACATTGTCCACTAAGATAGTCTTGGCAATGAGTCATGACTACTAAGAAATGTTTTTCTATGATTATGTGTGTTTTCCACAAAGCTTCATGTTTTAGGTTATGATTATTGTGATTACATTTCACTACTATGATTTATCCCATGTTATGAAATTATGATCTCTTATCAGATTAGGATTTCCAAAATATTATGTTCTTATGAATATGATGTGATTGATATATATTTTGTTTACCCTTACTAAAAATTTGAGCTCACCCTTGTGTATGTTTTCTTTCCCCAGGTTAGGAAGAAGGTTATTAATTAAGATATGCCAAAAAAGGGACTCTAGATATGATGAAATAAATGGGAGACAATGTACATGCTTTATGAACCAGTTGTTTATGTTTTCCAGTTTCTAATAACACTATACCTATACGGTTCTTTCATGGTTTTGTTATATGTTGTAATAAGTGTACATCAATTTTGAAGTAATATCCAGGTATGTAAAGTATGGGTCATTATACTGAAAGTCCAAAATCTTGAGTACTTTTTGGGGATAAAAGTATATTATAGTGGGGAGAATTGTGATGCCCTCCATGTCACTTGTTTTCTATATTTTGATATTGGTTTATCCTTTTGGTCATTCTAGAGATTTCTAAAAGTTGCAGACTTTAAACATGAATTTTTGGAGGAAAGAGGTCAGGTGCACGATATTGGTACAAAGTTAGTACTAACCTTTTGGTATGGTACTGTGAGGAATCTAGATTCATTTTCATTGTTTGAGCATGGTTAGCCAAACCATGTGGCTCATTAATATGGAATTAATTTATTCACTTTTCCATATCCTTTGTTTTATTTATTTGTATTTTTATTATTAAAATAATGTATTTTTTCATAATTATCCAATGTTTCATTTTTTGTATCACGTTGATAAAAATGGGATTTTGTTTATA
Organism: Viscum album; assembly: GCA_963277665.1. NCBI lineage: Eukaryota > Viridiplantae > Streptophyta > Magnoliopsida > Santalales > Viscaceae > Viscum > Viscum album. The sequence continues at coordinate 1,813,218,829 of OY728136.1, read as the reverse complement.
AATTATGTGATTTAGTGTTTAAATTTTTTCATTTTGAATAATTTTAAATTAATTAATTAATTCTATTGTAACTAAAATTTTTAAATCTTATATTTTTTATAAATTATTATTTTCATTTTTTATTATTTTAATTCATTCATTTTCTCCATTTTTTGTTATAAAGAAATAATAACATCAATCATTTAAATTTATTATTTTATCTTCTTAGTTCAAAATTTAATTTTGTTTCTCAATGTAATTAATCTTAATTTATTTAATTAATAATCTTTTTATTTAATTATTTTAATTATTTCATTCATTCATTCATTTGTTTTACATTATTATATTTCTATTTATTTATTTTTAAAATTAATTCATTAATTCAATTTACTCTTTAATTTAATTTGAAATAAAAAAAATTGTTTTTCGGTACTTTAAATAATTTAATTATTTTTAATATTTTAATTATTATTTTAAAATATGTTAATACTTAGGTGTATTTAATTATAATATAATTCTTTGATTATTTATATTAATTATGGGGACTAATTAATTATTTAATTTATTTAATTATTTAGGATTTAAATATTTTTTATTATTTTATATTATTTTATATGTTAACAAATTTTAATATGTATTAATTTATTCATTGAAAATTTTGCAACCTAGATAATTTTTTATTTAACCATTTAAATTGTGAGTCATAATTTTTAATTTTTTGTAATTTTTGTTTTTAATTATTTTATAGTTTATTAAATTAAATGAATTAAAAATCCTTTTTCAATTTAATTGATAAATTTTACAGTGACATTCGTTTAACATTGTATTCAATAATGTTTTCACTATTATATTGTTGGCTTTTTAGTTGTTGTGATTCCACCATGTGACTTGCCGCTATCGTTGACCTGTTATTCCCCTATCACCCACCATTGGACCATTCCCAATGGTGCCTCCCCACCCACCTTCGGAAATAACCAATAGTGAGTCTCAACCCTGGCCAATAATGATCATGGCCATGAAATTTTGGTAGGGGAATGGTTTGTTGAAGGGGTAATGCCTGATATACCAAACGATGAATATTCACGTTGAAATTTGTTCCATATGGTATCCATCCACCATTTTTTAAAGAAGTTACCATGATTGTTCTTAGTGGAGGGCACATAACTGACTATTAACAAGAAGAAGAGTTCATGGGATTCAAGATACCACTACCACATTTCAGAACCATTGAGCAGAGGGAATCCATTCGAGAACCATCATGTCATCTATCCATTCCAAACAATCCAGAGATCTCCATTCATCCAATCATCCATTCAACATATCATGATCATACGACCACCATCGATTAACTATTCACAAAGGATAACATAGAGACAAGATCACACGACCGAGCTGGAAGTAGGAAACAAATTTGGGGCCGGAGCATGAGGGAGCAATCTCAGTGATAATTCTTCTTCATCTCTCTATTTTTTTTGTTATTTTTATTTTTATTTTCTCTAACATGAATATTTAATTCGATTATGAGAATTGGGATTTGATGAATTTTTCATACTTTTTTCCATTATGCTTTTGTTGAATCATTTATACAATGAAAATTTAGGCTCAGTTTTATTTTCTTTTCAATAATGAGATTCAATTTACACTACCCAACAAACCATAGGTGAGGGAAGTGAATCATTTCACCTTATATCATTTACCGAAGTTCTAAAAATTGGAATAGTTCAATGCATCTATTCTCTATATTAATAAGATTAATTAAATGGATAATATTTAAAGATCAATGCTCAAGAATTTTAACTGAGATGTATTGATCTATTGAAGCATCAAAATTAGTGCATTGTCACTATTTTTCTCAAGAACTGAATTATTAAACGAATCTGAGTAGAATAACAGAATATTTTTTATCACTTTAAAATTTTATGAGGACCCTAATTCATCTACTAATTGACACACTATTTTTCTTACTCACATTACCTCCAATTTTAATTATTTCACATTTAATTTTTGTTATTGTTTTTCATTTTTATAACTTTTTTTGTCAATTTCACAATCACTATGTCCATCCACAGGGATTAACACACTTCTTACCACAATACTATTAGTAATTAGGATATGTAAATATTAAATTTTCATGAGTTCAATGACCTCATGGTCCAATTTTTTCATCATTTCTGGGGAATTCACATGTTACCAATTAAATAAAACAATAAAATAAAAAGATAAAATTAAAAAAACATAAAACAAAAAACATAAAAAGATAAAAAATTAAAACTAATTGAAAAAAATTCCTATTTTAATTTTATTTTGAATTGTGAATTTCGTAATTCAGAAAGATCAAAATAAAAATTAGTATCTGAATCCTCAATAGCCTCAAAATCAATGTCCTTATATGCGTAGACATAGAGAGTTTATATTTCTTTCAATGCCTATAAATACTTTTTCTATAAGGCTCACTCCTAGGTCTTGGAACTATAAACATAAACAATCTCATCTCACTCTACTTACTTTATTAATTACTTAGCCCAATTAGGATTCACTATATTTCCATAGATAATTATAATGTTATCAACAATAAATACCTCTCCATGGGTTAAGTGAGTTGGATTTTAGGCTGAGGGTGTTCTCATTCTATCTCAAGGTAAAGGCTGGAATTTTTTTCCAAAATATGGATGATGATATTTTTTATACATTGGATATTTTGTTCAATCCGTTAATCATTAAATTTTACCCTAGGTATAACACTATAGAGCCCACAAACAAGATCACAAGGATTTTACAATATGAGGGAGATCTCTTCATGAGACTTGGGATAGGTTTAGAGGCCTACTGAGGTAATTTCCCAATCCTCAATTAGCTCCCTATATTTTTATTGAATCTTTTAATAATAGTGTTAGGCAACACAATAATAATACTATATAAAAATTTTGTGAAGGTGATTTTTTTATAAGAAATCGCAAGAGTTTAAGGTTATTTTGGAAAAGCATACTCAAAACACTCAAAAAATGTATACTTAAAATAGAGTGATTCACAGATATTAAACAACCCTATGGTTTTGTTGTTTACATCATGAAAACGATTAGGGATAAATCCACTCATTGTGGGATGTGCGGTCACACTAAAAATAGTTACCCTAATTTTGATATGATAGCCAAGCTAGAGTATAGTGCTCAATTTTTGGATTTCAGGGGTAGGTAATATATAAACAATGACTCATTTTCATGTAAATATAAATTTGGATATAAAAATCAACTACCCAAGTCCAGGAAAGACAAAATTTCCACAAAAACCCTACCTCTACCCCTAGAAACTTGAATATACCTATATATCATGTTCAAAATATGGTTGGTGCTTCAAATTCATAGTCTAATTTATAGTAACTTTTTAGGTAATTGATTTCAAAAATTGATTCCCAACAAACAAGTCTTGACAATTATCGAACACAAATTTGTCAATTGGATAGTAATGTGAATTTTAGGGATAAAGGTAAGTTGTAAAGTACTAAAGTTTTGAATCATAAAGAGAATGATATGGTTTTCAACACAAAAAAGTGACCTAAAAACTCAAGAACCGGTAAGGGTACAACTCGGTGAAAGAAGAAATTGAAGAATTCAATAAAACTAGGACTAAAAATCTAGAAAATGAAAAATCTATAATTTCATATTTCTTGGTCCAAAATAATTATAATGGTGAGCCTAGACCTAAAAAATCCAAATAACTAAGGAAAATAAAGTGAGAATTTATTAATTAAGGAATTAATGAAGTTGGTTTTGAGGATTAAAAGAACAGTTAACCAATTTAAAAACAGTATACCCCTCTCATTCCCATCTCGAAAATATGGATAAGGGTGATGAACCTTATTACTGAAGATTTATGAAAAATCTTTGACCCTTAGAAATGAAAGTTCCCTTTTTGGATTACAAGGATAATATTAAATCATGTATAAAATTGACTATATGGTTTATGAAAAATAAATTTGATTGGATTAAATTTGATACAATCAATCTCAATGAGGAGATTTATGCAGTTTTGTGGAGGAAGTTTCCTCCCAATTTGAAGGACCAAGAAAGTTTTGTTATTGAATATAAAAAAGGGAGATGTGGTATACTAAATTGTCTGGGTGATTTTGGAGTGAGTATTAATATTATTCCATACACCACATTTAAGATTATAGGCCTTAAGGGTTTGAATCCAGCTAGTGTTTCACTTAATCTTACAGATAGGTCACTCACTCACTCCTATGGATGGGTGGATGACATATTAGTGAGTATAGGAAAATTCAAACTTCTTATAGATTCCCTAATCTAGATATAGAATGTGATAAAAAGGTATTAATCATATTAGGAATAACACTCCTTACTACTACAGGTTTCATAACTGATGTATCTAAATGAGTACATACCCTATAAGTAATGGATGATGTGGAGGAGATTATAGTTTTTTAAAAACCAAAACATGTTGTTAGTTGTGACCTGATTGATGTTTCTAAGAATCAATGCATCAGGATTGTGGTCAGAGAGGTGTATGGTTTCTTCCTACTTGAGTTCATAGAGATAATTGCTTCCCAATAACATGAAACTTTCCCTCAAAATGGTGCTTCTCCTCCAATCCATATGTTTTTGAAAATATTGTTTTTTTTGGAATCCATTTTAGATTGCGAGTCACAATATTTTCCCCAATTATTAAATCCTATTTATTAAATTTTATCCTTTGATGTTGAAGGTCTGAAATATCCTATGTTTGGAGAATGTTCTAGGTTGAGCTATACTAAAAAATATTTTGTGCTAATTATGAAAATGTATATTTCCTTGAAAACATATTACCTTCAATGATTGATTCATGGAATTTGAGTATTATTCTTTATTTTGGGAGGATTTTGAGTTTTATTATTCAGAAGTTATGTCAAGAACTTATTTTGAAAATGTGGTGGATTTTACTAATGTATTGGATTATATTTGTGGGATTCTGAAAGACTTTAACTGTGGGGGAAGCTAGGGAATAATTATTGATCAAATATTTTATTTTCTAGGGATGTTGTTTAACTTTTAAGAGTTTATAAAGTAATTTTTCATGGCCAAGCTGAATTGGACATCATGTTACTCACTGTTGAGTTGGAATTCTTTTCGATAATTTTTCTTACTTCTGAAAATGAAAATTTATTGAGGGATCATATTATTAACTCCTTAGACAATAGTGATGTCCACGACATTAAAAAATCATTCCCATATAATTATCATGATTATAATTTTTTTAATAGAATAATTTTTGTATGGGGACTTTAATCATAACATTGCAACAGAGTGAACCCCTAATTTTTCTAGATTTTCTCCATTAACTTCTATTTGAATAAATTCACCTTTCTCAGTTGTGTGTCTCATGGTATTATTGAATCAAATTTTTTTGATTTTCATGGTCATATTCTTAAATGTGTTTGATATCTTCTTATTTAACAATATTTATTACCAGTTTTCATGAGGTGAATGTGGTTTATGGTTGGTGGCCCCGGTTGGATGTGAGAACATTTTATAGTGGAAGTGTAATTTGAAACATCCATGTTATAAGAAATAATCTATTTAAAGAATCTTGGATAACAATTACCTATGTTCAAACTATACTCAATTTAAATTATTCTTTTTAATTCTACATTATCATGTCAATCTGTTTATTTTGTAGGAACATCAAATTTTCAACAAGAAAATTGATTCATTTCTATATGGGAGGTTAAATTCTTGTCTTTAAACCTTAAAAGATAGATTCTAAATATTCGGGGATTAAATATTTAACTTTTTTAATCTATTTTACTGCTGCTGGTAGTTTCATTTTAATTACTATGACATTTCATGTTAATTTTTTCTACCCCTTGGTAAAATATCATTAACTCATTTGATGCGTGAATTTTTTGGAAGAACATTATTCTATGATTTTTTTCTGGTATGGCTAGTGGTTTCCTTTATATGTCATTTATAAATAAGGTTTTTTATAAAACTACATTTTTAGATTTCCTGAAACCCATTCAAAAAAAATTTCTACTAAATTACATCATTATTTTTAATGAAATTGTATCCCACTATGAAAATCTACATCAGGGAAATTTTTTTGAAATAATTTGTGGGGGAGAGTGGTATTCACTAATTTTAAAACTATGATTCATTACCAAGACATCAAAACCCATTAAATGTAATTCAAATATCATCTTGTTCAAGTATTAAATACATCATATTTTTTAAATACAAACAAAAAAAAAATTAAAAAAAAATTCCTTTTTGTCTTACCTAGGAAAAAAATCACTCTTTATTTAAGGGTTTTTATTGGCTCTACAATTGTTTGAATTGAGTGATTGTTAGGTGATGTCATAAACTGTTCTTATAGAATTTCAGTTGAGGAACTGGTAAAGGGAGTCATATAAGAGAATTTTTTTTATATAATTTAGATTATAACTTGAGAAATATTTTATTTTGAACTCAAATTCGGGTGACTCATCTTTTTGAATAATCAACCCACTGAGCTTACTCAATTGATAATTATTTAAGTCCTTTTTAACTGAAGTAAAATGGTAAATTGGAACCCCACAGTGAATATATTAGACTTTAGGAACTATTTTTTATATAATTACTCTGTATATATCAAATTAGAGTTGTTTCATATTTCCTTTCACCTACATGGATGGGAAAATTGAAAAAAATGAGAAAAACTATAAAGTGAATAATAGTTAAAAATAATTTTATTAAGGTGAGAGGGATTTTGAAACCAAATAAATAATGAAACAATTGAATTAATTAATTATAATTTCAGTCAAATTAATGATGTGAGAAAAAATGTATCTATAAATTTAGAAACATAGGATAGTGTGATAATCTATTTTTTTTTTGTTAAAATCTAATTTCCCCTTCTTTCAATCATTTTTTACTCTTATTACTACTACTCAATTTTGACTTAGAAGTGAGATAGTGAGTAACATACACATAAGAGGCATGAAAATTTCAAAAAAAAATGAATAGTTTTATGATTTTCTTTAGTTTAAGAATGTGTATTTGAGCAGAGAAAGGAAATCATTTTTTTTATTTTTGAGTCTTTGTTAATCATTTAAACACATTGAATTTACTGGGAGTGAAATTGATTATGTGTAGAGGTCTTTGATGTGGTATTTATTTCATTCAATTTTACATATCCTTTGTTGTGTTTTAATTTTATTTTTATTATTAAACAAATGTATTTTGTATCATAGTTATTGTTATGCAAAAATCCCTCAAGGCATCATTGAAGTATTTTTGAGGTGATTGTGTTTGTAGAAAAAGTGAACATCTGTGTTGTGATTATTAACAATGAAAACCAGGATATACAAATTTGTTGAAAAAAGGGATTTCATGGTGGAATGTCGAGTTCAGGAGCTTTGGTCAATGATCCATGTTTGATTCAAGAATGTCGACAAAGGAATGGATGATCTGGAGGTGGTATAAAAAGAACAGATACAAGGTGGTGCTGTTTTCCAATGTTTGCCAAATTTTTGGGCCTGAAAATCGATATATGAAGAAAAGTTTTTTTGGCAAAGGGACTTGTGCACCGAGGTCTTGGAAAATAGGAAACTTGCATGCCATATGTTTTTGAAGATCAGATCATCAAAATATGGAAAAGGGATAAGGGTCGTGCAAGTATTGGTGTAGTCGCGCAGGTGACTTGTATGCTGTGAAGAGACTTCCTCGCCGATGGATTGGATGCTTTAGAACTTGTGTGCCTGTTGTTTTTTAAGATCATAAGAAAAAAATATGGCAAAGGAAAGAGGTTTGAGGAAGTTTTTAAGTGGGTTGCACAAGTGATTTTCAGGGGAGGAGACCTGTGCGTCGAGACTTGCGCGCCGACGGTAGACTTGCGCGACGTCGTGCAGGGTGTTCAAAATTTATATAAATACTGGACCACTCCACGTCATTTCTTAACATAGTTCAACACTTTGAACATTCAGAGCTCCCGTCGCGTAGGTGTGGTGATCGCGCAAGTGGTGGTGTGTCACGCAAGTGGGACTTTCACGCCAATGTTGGAAGTTTTGTTCCAAGTGTTAGTTTCACGTGTGAGGTTGTTTAGGCGAGGAAGGAAATGAGTCACGGAAGTTTGGAGTTGCAGAAGATTGTGTCGCACAAGTGTTTAAGGAAGACTTGCACACCAGATGTGACTTGCGCGCCGATACTTGCGCATCGGGTTAGACATGCACGCCATGTAAGGATGATTTTACTTGGCTGTGTTTTTGGGCTGCGTGGATGCTGGAAGTTTTCCTGATACCTTCGGTTCATAGAGAAATTCATATATAGGTGAAATTTGGACTTCAACAGAGCATCCTCACACATAAAAGGATATATTCATTAGAGATAATGAAGAGACCTACAAGTCTATAAAATGTGAGTGGATCCTTTCCAGAGTAGTGAGAAATGGAAGATGAATAAGGTGATCATTTCCACTAGCAGTGAGCCAGAGAGAGAGAAATAGGGAGTGACCCTTGGAAAAGTAGTGAGCTGACCCTAAACCTTATAAAGGCAGTGAGCCTGGGCATAAAAGTGATCTAGTCCGAACCATGTAATCCACAACAAGTGATGTTTAGTGGAAGTTGGTACGACCGACAACCTGTCAGCGTATGCTCCTTGGACGTAGCCCTTAGCGGTGAACCACGTAAAATTGTGTGTCATGTGCATGCTTTACTTTCTGTTTATATTTTAAAATAGGAAAGAGAGAGAAAAATGTTTTTCTTAATAGTGAAACAAGATCAGAACGGGCTTTAATTTTAAATTAGTCATACCCTGATTCACCCGCCCTCTCAGGGTATTTAGCCTTGTGGACCTAACAGTTATAAAGTGTTTATTTTTTATATCAAATTGATAAAATTGTTATTTTGTGACTAAAATATGTATTTATGTGTTTAATTTTTTAATTTTGAATAATCTAAAATTAATTGATTTATTCGGTTATAAGTACCATTTTTTGTTAATTGAATTTTGTTTAAATTATTATTTTTCATTTTTTAATTTTAATTCATTAGTTATTTCATTTTTTTTGAAATAATAACTTCAATAATTTCACTTCAATATTATATTTTTTTAATTTTATTATTAAATTTTTCTCAATTTAATTAATCTTAATCTATTTAATCAATAATATTTCCATTTAATTTTAATAATTATTTCATTATGTTTGTTATTTGTTTTACTTTCAAATATTTTTACTTATTTTTTAAATTAGTTCATCAATTTAGTTTATTCTAAATTTTAATTTGAAAATAAATAAATTTCCTTTTTTGGGTATTTTTAGTAATTTTTTTTAACAATATTAATTAAATTTCTAAAATATATTAATAATTGTGTATATTTAATTAATATATAATTTCTTGAATATTTATCTTAATTATGATTATTAATTAATTAATTAATAAATTATAAAAACTAACTTTAATTGTTTTTTATTATTGTAAATTAATTTATATATTACAAAATTTTAATCTCTATTAATTTATTCGTTGAATAATTTGTAACCTAGATAATTGGGTGTCTAACTCTTTAAATTGTGGGTTATAATTTTTAATTTCTTCAGTAATTATATTTAATTAATAATTTTATAGTTTATTAAATTAACTGAATTAAAAATCATTGTTTTAATTAAATTGATAAATTTTACAATGAAATTCGTTTATCATTTTATTTAATAATTTGTTTACTTTTATTTTGTTCATTTCTTTATGTGATGATGTTGCCTTAATGTGTCTTGCCATCAGCCTTGACCTACCGTTTCCCCCTATCAGCCACTTTTGAACCATACCCTATTGTGCATCCTCACCCACCGTTAGAAACATCTAATGGTGAGTCCCAACCATTTCCAACTATGATAATGAGAAGAAAATTTTGGGACTGGCACAATTTTTTGAAGGAGCGAGGCTCAAGTAACCAAAGGATGAAGATTCAAATTTCTATTCATGACACATGGTAGCAAGCCACTGGTTTTCAAAGCTGTGACTCTGAGTATGCCCAGGGTAGGGCACATTATTGGCTATTAAAGATAAGATTTAAGGGGATTCAAGGAACCACTACCACATTATAAAACCATCGAGTAGTGGGGGACCATTCCATAACCATCATCCCATCCATCCAATCTTAATGAGAAGGAGATATCCATTCTTCTAATCATCCATTCCACATATACCAATAATTCGTTCACCACTTATTCACCATTCACTAAGGATCACTTAAAAATATCAGTACACGGTCAAGCTGAGAGTATGAATTAATTTTGGTGTTAGAGATTGAGGGAGAAATCCTTCCAGATATTCTTCTTTATCTCTTTCATTCTATTCTTTTTGTTTCTATTTTCTCATGAATTATTAGTTAATTTGATTAGGGGAATCAGGATGTAATGAAATTTCCATCAATTTATACATTCTTATTTTGTTTAAAAAATTCATTTAAAATTTAAGTCCAATTTTATTTTTTATATGATTATGAGTATCAATTTCCACTACCCAGCAACTGAAAGGTGAGGGTAATGAATCGTTTCACCTAGGACCATTGATTGATGTATCAAAAAATGAAGCTCAATGCAAGGTCAATTAATCTATTTTCCATGTTGAACGGATTAATTCAATGGTTGAGATAAAAAATTAAAGCTCACAAAGGATATGTGAGCTATGTTGATCCATTAAGGAAGACAATTAGTGGATTATCATCACTTTTATCAAGAACTAAATGATTGAATTAATTTTAGTATAATATTATAATATTTTTTTTTTCAGATCAAAGTAACTCAAAGACCCTAATTCATCTACTGTTTGAATCATGTTCTATCTTCCCCACACTGCCTCTCATTTTAATTATTTCACATTTATTTTTTGTTATTTTTTTTCTTATTTTACCTTTCTTTCGTCAATTTCACAATCTTTAAGTAATTCCCTACGGTTTTACACCCTTCTTACAATAATACTAGTAGTAATTAAGTTATATAAATATTAAATTTGCACTAGTCTAATAAACTCACAATAAATCACTAAGGAAATCGTTCAGGTGTCTAGGTGGATATCTTGAGGTGTCACATGGATTGATCATATTTTTCCCAAACTATATGGCTCTATCCTTATAACAATGCACCCTTTTTTCAATGTAACAGAGGTTATGCATTCCTAGTGCATGATTTGTTAAAGCATGTGTCATAACCGTGCACCCTGATCAGAACCATTAAAAATATGTAATTTACTAATCTTCCCTTGGTTTTTTTCATATCAAATCACATCCTAATATTTCTTTGGATCAAAATTAAACTCTCTATCACTCTTGAGGCTTCTGCCTTCTTGTTATTAGCAGTTTTCCTTCATTCTTGGTGGATCTATTCAAGGTATGACTCATTTTTTATCAAATTTTCTCCCTTCATCTTAGATCCCCAATTAATATCTTTTACCCTTGTCTCATATTAACCTGATTTAGATTATATTGTAATATGTAAGGGTTTGGATAGATATTTTATTGTGTTTTCTTATAGATATGGTCCCATGACTACTTGTTCTACTCAATTCCAATATTCATTATCAAAAGTAATTATTTTTCATCTATTCTTGAGGAAGGTGTCTCTATACAGAGGCTCTAACTCATGAATTACTTAATGTTCTTTTAAATTACATTGGTTTGTTTTAATAACTTTATTTAATTTATGTTAATGTAGTTTTTAAATAGATTAATGTTTTTAAATGGTTTTTTCTTTCAAAAAACATTATACACACTTTGTGTTTGATGAAATTCTTAAAAGTTGTTTTTGATTCTAATATGGGATCTGAAGTATGGGAGTGGTGATGGTTCAATGTGAAAATGTTTTATAAATTATGAGAATGGATTTCAAATGGTTTTTATAAAACATATCACATTAAGAACATTGTGTGCATTGGAAGTGGACATGTTACCTTACTGTGTCATACCACTAGGGTTTTTTTTTAATATCAACATTCTATAGAGGAACTCGATATTAGATAGATTCCCATTATGGGTATTTTAGTTATTATTTATCTGTCTCAGTATGTATTCCCATATTCCAGATCCGAATCTTATAATTTTTTAATTTATAGTTCATTTTGTATGTGATGGAACATTTCATACACTGTTTCTAACCAGATTATTTTATGGTTTACCTTTGCTCAATTTAGTTTATGATTTAAATCTATATTACATTAAATTTTCATAATATTGGTTTATGTTAATATAAAAGGATTTTTAGAAAATAAAAGTATATTTTAAAAAATATTTTCTTTTATAAAATTGTATTATAAAATAGATTTTTTTAAAAATATAGAGCATAAGTTTTCATGGTATTAGGCTTTTTATAGATTATTTAGTGAAATCCTAAAAGGATTTTCACCCACACGTTATTTTTATCATTGAGAATCCATAGATGTGGTTTTGTAGGAAACGGTTGAAGGGATGTTTGTCATGTAGTTTGTTGGATTCTCATCAGTGTTATTTATTTCTGAGTGTGATAGATTGGTGGTGATGGATGGTCACAAGGAGACTATGATCTATCATGTTTATTTAAATTTCTTCATTAGACTTTTCAGATCAATTTTTTATGTCTCATGGATTTTTTTCTTTTCTTCCTCATCATACTCTGATGGTTTATATCATTCAAGTAATTAATGAGACTTGTTTTTTTTGATTATTTACATGGGTGATGTGTCTTGTCAGCCCAGTTTAGTTCATTATAAAAACTATACAATCCTATTAATTAATATATTCAATGAATCCTATTTTACTATCCCCCTTTCTTCTTCTTCCATGTCCCTTATCAGAACACTCATATTCTATTATCTTCATTTTTTGTACTATTTTCAAGAAAAAATTTCTACTTTTAATTCTAGTCATTTCATTCTTTTTTTAATTAATATATTTGAATTTAAAATTCAAATTCATCAAATTAACAATCTTAAACATCCTATCATTCAAACTTATCTCTTAATTCGTCTTTTATTAAAAATTTACCATTAAACTCCATTTAGGTTTTTGAAGTTTATTTCATGATTTTTAAATAGTTATTGAGAATTAAAATTCATCAATTCTATTAGAACTCTCATCATATTTCATCAATAATGGCATGGTAACTTTAATTACTACATGACTAATTCGTTACTTCTTCAACATTTAGTTTCATCCCAATTCAACATAGATATTTATGTTGCAATCTTGATTTATACTTCTTAATACATATGTGATTTACCGTTGTGGCCTTTCATTTTCTTCTTAGTTTAAAAATCAAGGTGTATCCCCATTAATTACATCCAAATTACTTTTATGTATCAACCAAGATGCAATTTTATAAGGAATTTTCCATTTTTATCATCATTCATTTTATATTGAATTTATGTGTTAGCATGAATTAATTTAATATATTGGTCCTTTTCATTTTTCTCAAAACACTGAATTTTGGATACCACTACTTATTAAAAAAATAACCCTTATGTATACATGATGTTTAATGACTTCACCATATTTCAATTCCATGTCAACTTCTAGAATTTCACTTTGAGATAAACATGAAAATCCTAAATGGATTGAAGTAATTGTGTTCTATTTTTTGGGAATATTTTTCCATGATTGAAAGTCAATATGGAAATGATTGAATAATTTTTCAGTATTCTTGTAAGAATAAATTATTTATAGATGTATTATTCGTTAAATAATTATTCATATATTGGAATATGGGTTATGACTTGAAGATGAATTTCTTTAAATAAAAAAACATTAATTGTGATAATTTGTGGTTCTATTCATTAAGATATATAAGGCATATGTTAATTGAGAATGAAGATGAATCATTGACTATAATAGTATGATGTGAAAAAAGAATATGAATTAAAGTAAATGATATATCTAGTTCATTGCATGAGGAGAATGTGATGTTTCTTAAGCAATTGTGATGAATTATTTTCACTCCCATGTAGAATCAATTTTTAGGAGAATTTGTCGAATATTTTGATTGTCCTAACTAACAAATTTTTCTACCGACGCATGGTTATGCCCACAAAATTAGTCATCGATGCATTGAAAATTGAAAAAAGGAGAAACTAACAGAACGAGACACTGATAATGATAGAATGAATCTCTGATGGAATCATACACTAATAGAAGTAGATACTGATAGAGGACTCACCAACAGACTATTTAAATTTCATTTAATTTTAATATTTTTTCAAATAGTCAGATTTTGAGTGTTTTAGTGAGACAGATTAATTTAATGCTTTTTTTTTCAGAAATCATTAATAAGGATTTTAGAAGTACGAGCTACAATATCTACCTAAAAACATTCACATCGTCAGGATTCATGAATATAAAAGAAACGTACTCAAGATAAAATAAATATCATAAAAAATTAGCACATGAAAGAGACATACAAAGATTCACATATACATAGAAGTATTCCCACACGAGCAACATACATAACAGAAGAACACACGGGGAACTCTTCATTTCTGCTTGCTGTGATCCATAGAACTATTATCTATTAATGTTCTAACATCTCTGTAGAATTCAAATGAACCTAAAGATATGAACATCTCATATTTTTGGAAGATATAACATAGTGCACCATGATACTCTGTTTCAGTTTTGGCTTCCATAAAAAGACTCCAACTTCAAATCCGATATATCAAAGTGTCCAGAACTGAACTGGCTAACACACAGAGCCTTCTAAACGATATCTAATATCTATTTCTCCTTTGTGTATAATTTTATTACATTTTCTAGAAGTGTGTGAATCTGTCTATAAAACACAGAGTATCTCCTACACTAGACTAGAGGATTCTAGATATCCTTAAACAATTATCTTTTTACAATTTTTTATCCCATGAGGAACTATGGAACTGGACTTCTATAACCTGGTTGTATATTTTCCCACGTAAAATTTTGGTAGAGGTCTTGTGTCTTAGAAAATCTTTGTTCTGTTGAGTAAACCCTGATCAAAGGTGTGGATCAAAATCTGTATCGATATAGAGTTCTTGGTGGTTGGTGATCACCATGTGAAGGGGACTAAGTCTCATCTTGATAATAAACCTCTTATTTTATATCTACTGCAATTTCAAATTTAGTTTTCTCTGTTTTTCACTGAATTTTATAAAACTAAAATTTACTTTGATAGTTATTCCTTGCTAGTGGTTATAACTGTTTTGGATTACTATATTAGTTTCAAAAAAAATATCAATATCTCATGTTGTTAAAACTAATAAATAATCAATATTTGGAGAAATTTGTTGAATAGTCAGACTATTATAAATTCAATACTTTTATTAACTGGCCTATATAGTTTTAAATTGGGAGAGTCTTTTAAATAAATGTTTTAACCTAAATTTTTACATGAACTTAATTCATCCCCCTCTTGAGTGACCGACTCTGACCAATATTTGGTATTAGAGGATTATTTTTTTCCATTTTCAAATATTTTAAAATTGGATTTAGTTGTGTTTTAAAGATCTCAAACTTTTTTTACTTCTAAATTTTTATCTCTTTAGAAATATTTTCTTTTGTATGGATAATATATTGGAAGGTGCTGCTACAAACAGACCTCCCTGCTATAATTGAAAAAACTACGGAAAATTGAAGGTTAAGATGAAAATGAATTTAGAGAGTATGAGATTTGATATTTGGATAGCTATAGAAGATCAATATGAAATACCAAATACATCAAGGAATACTTGGAGTTATTCCACAATGACTACTTATAAAAATAATTACAAAGCTATGAATGCTCTATTTTGTGCACTGGGATATGAATAATTTAGTAGAATGTTATCTTTTACTTCTTCCTATGAAATTTCAGAAACATTTATATTTCCCATGATTGAGAATTCGATGTTAATGAAATGATCCTTAATAAGTATACTATTTAGTTTGATAATTTTAATATGAATTCTAATGAGCATATTTCTGACATGTATCTTAGGATTAATGAAATTTTGAACACTCTGATCTATCTCAGAAGATCTGTTATAGCCAATGATCGAATCATTAGAATAATAATATGATTACCGGAGAGATGGTGATGTACTGATGTATAAATAAAAGAATCATATGACCTCAACACTTTGCTGATGAAGGAGATGATAGGCTTGTTGAGGATGTTTGATGAAGAACAAAAAGTAAATAAGGAAGAAGATGAAGAACCCAAAATAAAATCTATCACTTTCAAATCAACTATATCCAAATAGAAGGAAAAAATCAAAAGATGAAACAGAATTTTCAAATGATGGACAATATTCAACTGATAGTGTTGAAGAGATGGGTCAAATAATAAGGTTTAAGAAATTTATAGAAAGAAGAAATTTTCAGAATTCCCAACTATAATTGAATGTATGATCATAATGGCCATTGGAAAAAGGACTAGAAAAGAGGTGATACCTTGAATAAGATAATATTCTATGAGTGAAAAGGAAAGGGACATGTAATGGCCCACTGTCCCATGCTAAAGAACAAGAAGAATTATGATGATAAAGAAATAAAGTATGAAAAGGTCCAAAATGAAACAAGGAGTGCTTCTCTAACTCAGGATCCTATCATGATGAAAAATATAATAATGAATATATGTTTTTTTTATGACAAACACATCTAAGGTAACATTAAACTCTCCTGAACATAATGCTTACTATTCTGGAGTTGAAAATGGTTATGAAATTTGACAAATGAGGAAATGTTTAAATATTTCAAATTGTTATAGTACAATTGTATTGAACTAAAATATAAATAAAAATATTTGAATAAATATCACTCTTTGACTACCACTATTAAATCTAATCTTTCTGTAGAAAAAAAATGAAAAATTCACAATTTATTAAGGAAAACAATGAGCTTAAATTATCAAATGAGAAATCAAAAAAGGATTTAGAAACATTTACCAATGGTAAATATATCATGGTTCAAATTCATGGAAAACATGTTGAACCCAAATACACTAGTGATATTGGATACCCACCTAGTAAAACAAATTTTAACAAAATCAATTTTTATATAAATATTGAAAATCATGTTTTATTCCTAGATCAAGAAATTTTCATCCAAGTTCTATCCATGAAACATCTTCTAATGTTTCATGATTTTCTGTACCAAATAATGTTTATTTCTCAAATACTTTACATATTACTTATAAGAAACCCATGAAACAAATATGGGTTTCTAAATCACTTATTACTAATGTTATTAGACCCAAACAAATATGAATACCAAAATTATTTCATGTGTAATATGTTTTTTTAGAAAATATATTTGAAGAGCTCCTATAAACTCTTATGGTACTTGGATAGTGGATATTCAAGAAAAGTGATAGGAGATTATTCATGAATCAATAACTTGATAATGACTGATGGTGGGAATCTCACCTTTCTGGACAATTCTAAAAGAAAAATCATTAGTCTAGTCCAAATTGGTAACTCTAACTCAATTTTAATTTCTAAAGTAATTTTTGTTTATGGATTAAAATATAACCTACATTGTATATCTGGGTTACATGATGTTGGTTTTAATGTTAAATTTTAATATAATTCTTGAAATGTTTTTAATTATAAAAATGTGTTAGTTTTTTATGCTTTTAGAAATGAAAATGTTTAATCTATTGATTTATATTCTTTAATTTCTCAAAATGTTTCATGTTTGAGTGTTTTTTATAAAATGTATTGGATTTGGAATATGAGATTAGGGCAGAGAAACATACACTATCTAAGAAGTCTTACTAGAAAAGGCTTAGTCAAGGGTCTACCAAAACATTATTTCCTAAAAGACAGTGTCTGTAATCCTTGTCAAATTGTTAAATAGCACAATATCTATCTTAATCCAAAGAAAGAAGTTTCAACTTCTCATCCTCCCGATTTGGTTTATGTGGACTTGTTTGGACCATCTAGAGTTTCATGTCTTAGTGGGAAGCACTATATCTATGTTCATGTAGATGACTACTCTAGATATACTTGGACCTTCTTCTTGGCTCAAAAAAGTGATGCTTTCTCTCATTTCACCATGTATTCATAGACTGTAGGAAATATTAGTGGTCTTATAATTAAAACCCTAAGAATTGACCATGGATATGAGTTATAGAGCCAAGAGATTGAATATTTCTACTCACTACATGGATATATTCATAACTTATATACTCCAAGTACATTCTAGAAAAATGTATATGTAGAAGGAAGGAATAGAAACTTACAAGAATTTCTATAACCACTCTTTGTGAGTATAACCTACTTATATAATTTTCGGTAGAAGTTATCAATAAATCATGCTATATAATTAATATTGTCTTGATTAGGCCTATCCTTAATTGAAATCCTTAGGGGTTGAGGAACAATAGAAAACCCAAGGTTAACTACTTCAAAGTTTATGGTTTCAAAGTATATATTATTAACACTACAGATAATCTGGAAAAAAATTCCTCCAAGTGTGGTGAATGAATTTTCCTAGGTATTTCAATTATTAGTAAATACGGTAGAGTATTCAATAAAAGAACCAAATTTGTCGAATAATATGTTCATGTCATCTTTGATGGGACAGATCCAAGTGAGTTAAATACCTCTCTAGGAAATCTAGAGGATGATATGTCAAATCTAGACATCAATACTAAATATTCTCCCCATCCTATTAAGGAATCAGTTAAAACTTATAGATTTAGAAATTCACCAGACTTTAGTCATGATGAACCCAATCCTATTGAAGGACCTAAAATATCTAGACATTCATTATTCTAGACCTATTAGAACAATCAAGAAATATAATTTAGAAACTATAGTTGGAGATTTAGAAAAAAGAACTCAAACGAGTTTATTTTCTCAAAAATCAGGTTGAAAATCAATCCTTTTAGTAACAGCTTGAACCTAAGAACATCAATGATACTATAATTGATAAATTTCAGGTGATGGATATGCTAGAAGAGTTTAATCAGTTTGAATGAAACAATGTTTAGAAATTTTTTGATAAAACCAAAGACACATTCACCATAGACAATATATGGGTGTTTAGGAATAGCGTAGATGAATCTTGTAATATAGTTAGAAAAAATCTAGTCTGGTTGCGTAAGGTTATAGTCAAAAATAAAGGATTTAATATGAGGAAACCATTACAATATTAGAAATACTTGATTCCATTAGAATCCTTCATGCCAATGCAGCACATCTAGATTTCAAGCATTGTCAAATGTTTGTCAAGATTGCATTCTTAAATGGTTATATAATTAAGGATGTTTTTGTTGAAAAAATAAATGGTTTTACAAATCCCCCTTTCCAAATCCCATTATTAAATTAAATATATCTTTACATGGTTTAAATAATGCTCCAAGAGTATGGTATGATAGGCACAACACATTTCTTATTTCTAAATGTTTTACGAAATGTATTTCTTATCCTGCCCTTTTTATAAAATGAATTTTCAAAGATTATTTATTAGTATAAATCTATGCAGATGGTATTATTTTTAGATCTGCTAAAAATTATTTATGTTTTGATTTATCAAAGATGATGCAAAGCGAATTTGAAATGAGTTTGATGGGCGAACACAAATTCATTCACGGATTGAAAAAATATCAAAATAAAAAATTACTGTTTTGAATCAAAGTAAATATACTAAGGATTTTTTTTAAAAAAATGTCTTTGAAGTCAATAAGTGTAGTGAAACTTCAATTAGTACCACTTGTAAGTTAGTCCTCGATGAATATGGTAAGTTTGTTGGTCAAACCACTTATTGGGGAATGATTTGGAGTTTACTCCACTAAACTTATAGTAGGATAGATATTATGTTTACTGTGTGCATGTGTGACCATTTTTAGGAAAATCCAAAAGAATCTCATTTAAATTCTATCAATAGTAATTTCAAATGCCTCAAATATACATCTAATTTAGGATTGTTCTATCTTAGAAGGTAACCTTTAGATCTGGTTAGTTATTCAGATGCCGACTTTAGGGGATGCATGTTAGATAGAATGAGTATATTTGGAACATGAAGCATTTTGGGAAAGTCTCTAGTTTTATGGTGTATTAAGAAACAAAATCTTGTTTCATTATCATCTACTAAAGATGAATAAATACCTACATCTAGTTGTTGTGAACAAATGTTGTGGATGAAACACACATTACAAGACTATGGATATCAATTCATACATGTCCCCATAAATTATGACAACACATGTGATTATATATTTCTAATAATCTAGTTTCACATTCTAGGAAAAAACACATTGATGTAACACATCACTTTTTGAGAGACCATTATAAAAAAGTTGATTTAACTTTAGAGTTCATTGGCATTGAACATCAGATTACTGAAATTTTTACTAATCCATTTAACACTGAAAGAATGAACTAAATCAATCATGAGTTATGTGTGATCAATCTATATGGATTTATGTTGTTATTCCTTTAATAATTTTATATAATTTTGTCATACCAAAACTGACAGTATGAAGCTGAGAATGTTATGTCGACACAGTTGTACGGATGACATCGGTGCAATGTCATGCCGACACTGATGCATTGTCATGCCGACGTCGTTAGTGTTATGAAAAATATGTCATGCCAACACTGATGACTTATAGTTTTAATTTTTTTTATGTTTTTACGAAAATGACATAGTTTCATTTATTTTTTTGAACCCAATTCTTGATTTTGTGATTTCAAATTCCATAAATGAGATAAATTCAATTCAATCCACTTTACTCCTTTACCCATACACTCACTCATTCTTCGATCTCTCTCTACCAACATCCTTTAACCTCCTGACCTTTAAACAAATCTATTTGAATGGATCATGTGAAGT
This sequence comes from Viscum album, assembly GCA_963277665.1. Classification (NCBI taxonomy): domain Eukaryota; kingdom Viridiplantae; phylum Streptophyta; class Magnoliopsida; order Santalales; family Viscaceae; genus Viscum; species Viscum album. Next base: position 1,813,198,070 of record OY728136.1, on the reverse strand, counting down.
GAGATCTTTAATGTGGATCAGGAAATGAGTCTCAAGAAGCTAAAAACAGAATTGAGTATCAAGAAAATCTTATGTACTTCTGAATACGGCTCTAGAGAACCCTGTAGTGATTCCATAAAATAAGATTATTATTGAATGGTTATTAGAAAGAAAATATTTGTTGCTCATGGTGTTACAGGATCAAGGATGGATTGAGTGGTTTTCATACAATTAAATTCCCTTATAATCGATTTTAGTTCATGATTTTTACATGAATATGTAGTTTCTACTAGAAGTTAGTGCTATTTGATGGGTTATGTCTGTCGTGAAAGGCAACGGGATTTATTTTCCATCAATTCAGTGGGATGAGTGTATTAAAGTCCCTCATGAGAGAGTTCTTGATGATTACCAGGGTACCTATCCACCTAAGAGTGAGTTTTTTTTCTCTCATATTGGTCGTAAAAATCTTACTAAAAATTAAATGGATCGGAGACCCATTTCGACAGAGTTAGATGGGGGAGTGTTGAATTTGGTTCATGTTTATACAGCATCAGATCTATCACAAGAATTAAGACCTCAAATCTCTCAAGTATCAATATGTCTATTTGATTTATCTACCGAGAAATGGGATTAATGTTAATCTATATTGATACCTATCTATGCGCATAAAGGAAATGATCAATCCTTCATGAAAAAACAATTCTCTATTTTATTATAGGTTCATCTCATCTATCATGAAATTGAAAGGTTGTGTTAGTGATGGAGATGATGTTGTTTCTGATTGTAGTGGGATCCACCTAACAAAAGAGATATGTAAAAGGATGAAGATAAATTGGAACCCATGGATGAAAGAATGTTTTGGGTATGAAGATAAGATTTATGATATGATAAATCCATTGGACCATCCAATAAAGTAACTCCCCAACCCCAGACACCTGGAGCCGGTGTATTATTTTAATTCATTTTCATAATTACAAAAAATAATATGACTCGAAGTACCAATCAGTTTAACAGTATTGGAAAGTAGATTCCATACATGAACATTACACTACACATTCAAACATAAAACACAACAGAAATAATCCTTTGATAACCCCATTATTACCCTAGCTTAACCCTACATATAAATCATAATAAACTTCTTGGAATCCTTGGAAAATAAAACATAATAAAGTGGTGAGCTCAGATGCTCAGTAAGGGTAAATAATATAGTGGAAGCTATAAACTTTTAAGGAAAAATGTATAATAAAAACAACCACCTTTTAAACATAAACATGAACTTAATATGGAGAAAAATAAATCATACAATACCGTATAAAAATGCACATGTATATTTTACTAGTTGAATAATTACATGTAAAAACTAATTTCATAACGAGGTAATGGATAATGTCGGACATCAAAACCACAAAGTCAAGTCCTCGGGAGAAAACTACAAATAAAAATTTGGTCAAGGCCTTGTGCCAAGACACTAGTTTGTCTCATGAGACCAATCGATTCATCGAGGAGCTATAGCAGGAAACACCCATCCCATACTAGGGCCAATGAATTCCTCATATGAAAATGTTGAAACATAACATAAACATTATTATTAAAACTAGCATAGGAAATGTAAACACATTAACCATAAACCATGAGGGGTATAAAAAAAGCACATATATAGTCAAACATATCAAATCTCATTAAATAAAATATAGAAGATTTTATTATAATAAATCAACCTTAATCAAGATAATATCTAGTAAAAGATGTTTACATGGTTGAAAATGATTAGTAATACTCTTTCAGAGAAATATTCCATTTTGTGAAATCATTTAAAAGACATGCATTTATAATGGAATTCATTTAGAAGTTATTTTTGATTCAATGTGTCCCATAGCACTTTGAAGCTTTTGAAAGGAATTAACATTTTAAAAAAATCATGTCTATATAAATAAATCCATAAAATGAATTTTAAATATTGGAAATTAATAAAAATGAATGTCAAGAATAAATTATTAAAACATTTAAAATGATGATCTTGATAAAGAGTCATATCCACAATACCATAGAATATTTATTTTGAAAACATTTTTATGAAACATGGACATGGATGATAAAAATGTCCCAGTAAATACATTCACATAAACAATATCGGATAACTATGACATTGAGAAATTAACCACAACCATGTACATTTCTTTGGTCGAGGGAATGTTTAACCTAGTGTATAATAAAAATAATAAATCTTTAAATTATAACATAACAATATTAATATTTATGATATCATAATTGATTCATTTATGGTTTTATACTACCCATTTAATAATAATTTCTATGTTAAAAAACCTTTCGGGTAATAATTACTTTCTTCATCATATGTGCTTTAACATGTTATTCTCGATCATATAAATTATATCATGATTTAACTGATTCTAGAATATATAAAATTATTTATGTATAATATATATTCTTAATACAAGTATGTATAATCGTTTTTTATATCAAATGGAGAACACTGTTTATGGAGACGGTAGTTCATATGTGGGTATAAACGGTGTTTCCATTTTCATATCGTAATTAATGGAAGTAAGTGAACGAGATATATGTAAATACACACACACACACACACAAACACACACACACACACATATATATATTGTTGAATTATTATGTACGATATTACATACTAATTAATAATATATATATTTATAATCATCGTTGAATGGTGAACATGAATCTCATCATGTTGTGGAGACGGTAAGATGTATGTACGCACGAGCGATGATATCATTCTATTGATTGGAAAATAATATGTTAATTGATGGTATATTATATATACAGAATAATTAGAATTTTATATTTATTATTAACATCAATTATACTCATTATTATACCCATACAAATAATGAAGTGTTGAATAACGAACTACATAATGATGGGGAGGCGGTAAGCCGTATGTACGCATATATGGTGACTTTTAATTAATAGGATGGATAGAATAATGATTATGGTTGTTACATATTTATAATAACATATTTTTATATAGAATGTAATAGAGTTCTTATTTTATTATGTAAACAAAAATTAAGGGGGGAGTGGAAGAAGAAAATAACATTGAAAAAGATGATGAAGTAATTACCTCTTCTTTGGGTTCTTCCATTTGATTAGATAAAAAGGGCTCCATAGGCCGGCTTATGATCAAAGGAAGGCCACTAGGTTAAATTTTGGGTAGTTGGGAGGAGATATGAGTAGGTTTTGGACAAGGCAAATGGCTTTGGATGTGTGGATTTTAGATAAGGGGAAGCACCCTTTTATAAGAGAGGTGGGGGTCACTTTTGGAAAAGCTTGAAATGTTATTTTATTATAAAATATTTTTCAGTTTATAATGTCTCAAAATAAATTTATTTCGAAGATATGGTAGTTCGCGGATGAAAGAACCTCCACTAATAGGTTTTAGACATGTTTAGGTCACTATATTAACCTTATCTATTAAGTTTATCTCTTGGTTAAACAATTTAACTTTTACCAAGTCTTCTTGTATTTTTATATTACACGGTTAATAAACATACTATAAAATTACAAGGGAAAAAATGTGGTTAATTAATGACATATATATTATTATATAAGTCCATTGTCAAACCCTTATATTTTTAGGATTATTATATCATTTAATAATGCAATATTTTTTATAAACACATTTATATCAATTTTGACACTATTTGGTATATGGTTTATGTGAAAGTCAAAACATGTTGATTACATCGAAAAAACACATTAAATCAACCCTAACATGTCATATTCACAATGAAAATTCGTGGATGTCATCAAATGTCTCAATTTAAATTTTTTTTATATTTATAATATCAATTATTTTAATCTTTCATTAATAAGGTAATTACTGCATCATCATTGTGTCATAAATATATTTGATTATTTAATGTACACAATTATAAATAAAATACAATTATTTATGAAATATGTTTTATCTTTCTAATTAATATTTATACTCTAATTTATATCATGTGTAAACCTATATCAAAAATGTTTTAGTTATTAAACTTCAAATTTAACACTTTTAACTCTTTTTTAAATAAAATATAAAAAAAGTCATAATCCGTCCCAAATGCATCAGAAGGATATTTCTTCATCCTAAGGATGATTTTTTTTAAATAAACTTAAACAATATAATTAAGACATTTTTTGGGGTAATTTTAAAATTATTTTTACCTTTAAATACCCTATTTACTTTTAACCGTGGTAAATAAAGTTCTAAAGATACTATTCACCAAAAATTATTTTCATCTTATTAAACCAAATTTTACTTAATAATGTCAACCATGTCTCTTAGATTTTTAAAATTCAATTGACATAAGAATAAAAATTACATTTTATGCAATTTTTCAAACGTTCCTAGAAGGTGGGTAAAATACGATAAAAAATTCAATAAAATTTCATTCAACAAATATTATTATAAAATGACTCTAATACATTAAATTGAACTAATATAGGTTTTATGTTCTATTTTCTCTCTAAAATAAATTTGAATAAAATTAAAAATTATTTAAATAAAAGTCGGTTTTAAACTATAACGCAGTGTTTTTCACTATTCATCAAAAATGAATGTTTTCAGAAAAATGCACAAAATTAACCCTAAGTTAATTTTGATATTAGTAATTAAAAAATTATTTCTATTTTATGTAATTCCAAACACATAAGTTTTGTTAATAAATTTAAAATTAATTCTCGTTGTCAAAACCAGAAAGCATATTTTTGAGGAAAAAAACTATAAATAGATTGATATGTGTTTAAGTCCAATTTAAATATAAAATTAATATTAATGACCATAATTGGATTACATAATAAAAATATAATCAAATTATACTTTAAAATCATTCAAATTTAAAATTTAACACCATAAATTATTTTTATTAAAAAAAATTCAATTATAAATTTAGTATTTTTGATTATTCATCAAAATATAAAAGTTATAATTAAATCACGAAAAATTTACCCAAACTAAATTTTTTATGTCTGGATTCTAATAAACAAGTATATTTGGTCAAATTTAATATATAAAAGTGTCAAATATTATATTTAAAAACAGTTCGCCATAAAGAGGCGGTAAAATTTCATTTTTTAAATACTTCTTTTATCTAAAAAAATGAATTTGTTCTTAAATTATGTTTAAGTAACACCTAATATGGATGTTAAAATTATATATAGTATTCAATATGTAGTTAATACTATTCATAAATACTTTTTGAACTGGTATTTTGAAAGGTCATGCTTCGCACAAACTCGGTGTTGCGTGTAGCGCATGATATGAAATTACTTTATAAAGATAACGTAATATGAATTATTGGGGTGTTATATTCTCCCCTACATCAATAAATTTTGTAATCACAATTTTAAATTGTTCTACAAAAATAACAGGTTTAATATAGAAAATGCCTTTGTGAAAACCCACATCGGAAATAGGGTTAGTAAAATTTAGTCTTAATAAGAGGGAAAGTGAAATGAAAATGTCACAACCAAATTTAGGTTTCTAATAGGAGATAATTGGTGGAAATGTATTCAAATATTTATAGGAATACATAAATAATTATAGGTAGTGATTGATGTCATAAATCATAGACCAATGAACAATAAGGTGAAGAAATTGTGCACCTCAAATCCAAAAAATCTATGATGATTTAAAATATCATCAGCTCAAAAAAACATATTGTATAAGGTTAACATATTTTTTTAGATAAATTATTTTTTATAGAGGAGGGATTAATTTAATATCAAGATAAATACTCAAGAAAAAATACTTCATTTCATTACCTGTCTTAGTAATAATCTCATCATTTTTTTGTGCTTCGATCTATTTTCACTTCATCCCTTATACTATGAAATGAATATTTCACAATGATTTTTTTATGCCTAATGTGAATTTGATAAATAATAAGGTCCACAATTATTTCATTAATCCTCTATATGTTTACTGATATCCTAAATGCTAGGTCATATTATAAAATAAATTGTACTTTAACTTCATGAAAAATATCAACTGCTCAACGTAATCCATTCTAACCTTTAGACATATCCATAAATACTTATGTCTGGACTCATAGTCTAAAGATTTAAATTGGTGGTAAAAATAGTGAATATGAATATTTTCAACACAATAACATGTGAATACATTCATCATGTATTTTCATAAAACATGGTGACACTCAGAATTACCATAAATCATTATTGAATATATTCATTCTCTCTTATTCCATATAGAATACTCTATACACTCTTTAAATCCACAATTTTTGTAAGATCCAACAATGATGAAAAAAACAATTCATTAGTTCCAAGTTAGTTAATAATATCCAATATAAATTATCCAACTAAAATATATATTATTCTGAAATCATTATCTCGGTTTCAAAAGCACATTAAGGGTTATATTTCTCCCAGCCATATATTTTCCAAAATGATTAACTTGAAACTGTGCCACATTACTTGGTACAATAAAATCTAAAATCCTTAATGAAAATGTACTACGGTAAAATCCTTATATACTTTATAATTCTTATAACATAAACTCAAATGACCCTATTTTTTAATAATAACTTAACAACATTAATCATTCTTCTTCATCTGTGGTAGTATCATTACATAATTATTATCCAATAGCATCATTTGGGGTATAATCTTATGATTCGGACATTGATTAATGTAGTGTCCCAACTCTTTGAAGATTAAGCATTGTACATTTGAAACCTTTTTCCTTCCCTTGAAATCACAAACTTGGTTTCCTTTTTCTCCACAGTTATAACAAACTTTAATTCCTTTCAAGAACATCCTAGGTAGATTCTTTCCACAGTTATCACATATGGGAAAATCCTTATTTCCCTTTTCCTATTTATCCATATTTTTCTCTTCCATCCTCTTCATTTCTAGATTCTTTTGAAAGTAATATGACTTATATAATTGTTTAATTATATTTTTAACACGTGATACTATTTATTCATATGATGAGAATATGTGGGAGACTACTTCCCTTCTAAACGTTGTCTTAAGTTCATGAAATATATGATCCTTCTTACTCTTTGGATCATTTGTATTGCTGGAGTTCTCATTCCTTCTTATGAGTGCCATTTCTAAATGACGAAATACACTAAGTTATATCATATAATAATGTATAATCCAAAAACTAGAGAAATTCTCAACATTAATTGAATATATAGTATCATAATCATAAAAATGGTTTCTTTTCTGACATATTTACTCATAAATCCTTCGTAATGTTTTGTAATGAAAATGGGAATTATACCAAGCATTTCCCCTAGGAGTGTTGTAACCAAGAGTGTAGCAAGTCCCATTGTCGTGCACTAGTTCCCATTCGAGTCTTGATCAAAGTAGTGTTTTTTGGTTTTACTTCTATATACATCTATTTCAGATCCACCTCTACATGCTCGTATCCATAAAATGATGTATTTCTTAAAAAATTCACAAAATTTCTACATTACCAAAATTCTCGGAAGTTCTTCTATACTAATCCTCTATGTATATCTTAGGGAAATGTTTCCTCATCCGGGTTTGTCTAAATCAATTTCCAAGGTTTTTGATAAACTTAATCTGATAAAACTATAACCCCCCCTAACCCAGAAGCCCATATCTGGTGCATTATTTTAATACATTATCATAATTACAAGGAATCAAGTCATGTAGGACTGATCAGTTTTGCAGTCTTGGAAAATGGATTCCATACACGAACGTTATGTTACACATTCAAACATATAATAGAACATAAATAATACATTAATTACTCAATTATTCATTTATCTTAACCCAACATATCAATCAAAACACACTTCTTGAAATATTGGGAAAATAAAACGTAAGAAAAGGGTGAGTTCAGATACTTAGTAAGGGTAAATAATTCAGCTGAATCTATAAAAATTTAAGGCAAGATGTATAAAAAAACAACATCAGTTTAAACATAAACTTTAACATATTATGGAAAAATTAAATCATGTATTACTATATAAACATTCACATGGATATTCTACTAGTTGAACAATTACATGTAAAAACTAATTTCATAACAAGGGAATGCATAATGCTGGACATCATAACCACATAGTCATGGCCTCGTGCCAAGAATAAAAAAAATTTGTGAAGGCCTTGTTCCAAGACACTAGTTTGTCTCATGGGACATATTGATGCACCAAGGAGTTATAACAGGCTCGACTTATCACATACTAAGTCCAATGCATTCCTTATATGAAAATGTGGAAAATGACATAAACATTTTTATTAAAACTGGCATATGAAATGTCAATACTTTAACCATAAACCATGAGTGGTATAAAAATAGAACATATACAGTCAAACATATCATAACTCAGTCAATATAATAAGAAATATTGTATTATAATAAATCATCCGTAATCAAGAATAATATCCATTAAAGGATGTTGACATAGTTGAAAATGTTCAGTAAAACTCCTTGAAGGAAATATACCATTTTGTGAAATCATTTAAAAGTCATGCCATCATAAAGGAAGTCATTTAGAAGAGATTTTTTAATCAATGTGTCGCATACCACATTGAAACTTTTGAAAGGAAGTAACATTTTAAAACAATCATTTCCACATATATAAATCTTTAAAATCATATTTAAAACATGAACATTAATTAAAAAGATGTAAAAAAATAAATATTTAAATCATTTAAAATAATGATCATGATAAAGAGTCACTTCCAAAAAACCTCAAAATATTTATTTTGAAAACATTTTTATGATACATGGATAAGGAAGACAAAAATTTCCATGTAAATACCGTCACATAAACAATCTCGGATAATAATGAGATTGAGGAATTAACCCTTACCTTGTACTTTCCTTTGGTTGAGGGTATGTTTAACATATTGTATAATGAACATAATATGTTATTAAATTATAACATAACCATATTAATATTTATGATATCATACCTGATTCATTTATGGATTTATACTACCGATTTAATAATAATTTCTATGTTAAAATAACATTTCGGGTAATAATCGCTTTTGTTATCATTTGTGTTTTAACTTTTTATTCTTGATCATATAACTTATATCATAATTTAATTGATTCCAGAATATAAAACCTTATTTATGTATCATATATATTTAGGATTTAAGTATGTAGAGTAGATTTATATATGAAATGTAAAACACCGTTTATGGAGATGGTAGACCGTACGTGCGCATAAACGTCGTTTCCGTTTTCATATCGTATTGAACAGAAGTAAGTGAATGAGATATATGTAAATACACACACACACACACACACTCACTCACACTCACACACAAACACACACACACACACAGATATATATATATATTTCCAGTAGCATTATTTTTTCATATATTATATACTTATTAATAATATATATATTTATAATCATCGTCGAATGGTGAACGTGAATCTCATTGCAATGTGGGGACGGTAAGCCCTACGTACACATGAGCGATGATATCATTATATTGATGGGGAAATCATATGTAACTGGATGTTATATTATATATACTGAATCATTAAAATTTTATATTTATTATTTACGTCAATTATACTCATTATTATACGCATCCAAATAATGAAGTGCTTAATAACAAACTACACCAGGACTTGGAGATGGTAAACCATACGTATGCACGTATGGTAACATTGTTATTAATAAGATGGATAGAATAATAAATATGGTTGTAAAATATTTGTAATAAAATCTCATTATGTAGAAGGTACTGGAGTAATTATTTTAGTATGGAAACTATAAAATAAGAGGAAGTGGAAGAAGAAAAGAACTTTGAAAGAGATGATGAAGTAATTACCTCTAATTTGGGTTCGTCCATTTTATTTGATCGAAAGGGCTCCTTAGGTCGACATATGATAAATGTAAGGCCTCTAGGTTTAATTGGTTGTAGTTGGGAGGATATTTGAGCTGGGTTTAGCCTTGCCAAAGGACTTTGGAGGTGTGAATTTAAGAGAAGTGTATGTACCCTTTTATAAGAGAGGTGAGGATCACTTTAGGGAATGTTTGAAATATTATTTTATTATAAAATACTTTTTGGTTTATAATGGATCCAAATGGATTTATTTAGAGGATAAGGTGGGTCTAGGTTGAAAACCCTCCAACAAATAAGTTTTAGATAATTTGGGTCACCATATTAACTTTATCTTTTAGATTTAACTCTTAATTAAATAGTTTAACTTTTACCATGTCTTATTGTATTTTTATATTAAATATTTATTAAACATACAATGAAATTTCAAGAGATCCAAAAGTGGTTCATTAATGATGTATATATTATTATATAATAACTTTTTTCAAACCTTATATTTTTAGGATTATCGTATCATTTAATAATATACTATTTCTATTAAAAATTCATGTATGTAAATTTTGACAATATTTGGTATTTGTTTTTTCTTGAAAGTCATAAAAAGTTGATTAATTCGAAAAAATACATTAAATCAACTATAAAAGGTCATATGAACCTATAAATTTCGTGTATTCCATCAAAAGTCTCAATTTAAATTTATTTTTATATTTATAATGTCAATTATTTTAATCATTCATTAATAGTGAAATTACTCCATCATCATTGTGTCAAAAATAAAATTAATTATTTAATGTCTAAAAATTATAAATCAAATACCATGATTTAGGAAATATATTTATCATTCTGATGAATATTTATAGTGGAGTTTATCTCATTGTAACCCTATATTAAAAAAGCTTTAGTTATTAATCTTTGTATTAAACCCTTTAAAATCTTACTTAAAGAAAATATAATAAATGTCATAATCTTACCCAAATGAATCATAAGTATCTTTTTTTGGTCCTAAGTTTGATTTTGGTAGAAATACACTTATCCAATAGAATTATTACATGTGTTTCAGTAATTTTATTATTATTTTCACCTTTAATTACCCAGTTTACTTTTAACTGTTGTAAATAAAATTTAAAAGTTATTATTCACCAAATATTATTTTCATCTTATTGATCCAGATTATACATAATAATGCCAATCGTGTCTCTCAAAATGTTGAAATACTATTCAAAAAATTGTTAAATTACATTTTATCCAAATTTGCAAATGTGCCTAGAAGGTGGGTAAAAGACGTTTAAAAATGAAATGAAATTTTATACATCTAATCTTATTATAAAATGACTATAATGAATTAAATAGAACAAATATAGTTATTAGGTATCTATTTTTTACATTAAAATAAATTTAAATAAAAATAATTTTTATTTAAATAAAAGTTGGTTTTAAACAATAACATAGTGTTTTCACTATTCATCAAAAATTGAACGTTTTCAGAAAAATGACAAAAATTCACACTAAGATAATTTTGATTTCCAAATTAAAAAATTCGGTATATTTTAAATAATTTAAAACATACAAGTTGCATTAAATAATTTTAGATTAGTTCCTGTTGTCAAACCAGAAAGCGGGTTTTTGAGAAGTAAAAACTATCAAAAGATTGATTTGTGTTTATGTCCAATTTCAATGTGAAATTAATTTTAATGACCATTATTCGGTTAAAAGATAAAAAACATATTTTAATTATACTTAAAAACCATTCAAATGTATAATTTGACACTATAAATTTTTATTATTTAAAAAGTTTTTTTCAATTAAAATTTAGTATTTTTTACTATTCATCAAAATATGAATGTTATCCAAAAAAACAACAATGTTTTATCCAATATAAATTTTTATATCCTACTTATAAATAAGAAGTTTATTTGGTCAAATTTAATATATAAATGTGTCATATATTGGATTCAAAAAGGGTTCACCATAAATAGGCGGTAAAATTGCATTTTTTGAAAAATACATCTTTTATCTAAAAAATTTAATTCTTTCTTATATTATGTCTAAGAAACACATAATACGGATGTTAAATTTATATAGAGTATTCAAAATTTAGTCAATACTATTCAAAACATCTTTTTGAACAACTAGTTTTATACGTCATGGTTCGCTCAAATTCAGTGTTGCGTGTAACGCGAGTTATTAAATTACTTTAAAGAGATAACTTACTATGAAATATTGGAGTGTTATAAACCAGTACAAAGAAAATGGTTGACTTGTGCCTGGGACTATATGAGAAAGTTATTTACTCATTATATGATAAAGAATATCCTGCCACACTAGTCAGGGATAAAGGGTCACCCTATCGATGATATGAGTGATCCTGAAACCACTAAAGCTTACAAAGGATTTTCTTTTGGAACTCCAATTCCACCACTTCCTTTACCCTCATATGAACCCAATATTGGAACTAATAGAGATGAGGAGACAGATGCCTCAGGAATTTTAGAGTAGGTTATCATGTCTGGTAGCACTGAAGATGAATCAGAAGTAGAGGAAGAAGATGGGAGGGAAGAAAAAGCATCTAGTAGTGATGAATGTTATAGTGGAAGTGAATGTGGTTTTGGTTCAAGAAGTGAAAGAGATAATGAAGAAAATGCTGATAGAAATGGAAGTGATGAGCATGCCTCTAGACATGATAATGGTGACTAATGTAGTTTTGAAGGAAGTGAATGTTATGGTGACCATCCTGATGATGATCAAGGTAGATATGTAAAGATGGTTAATGATTTGGTTTAGAATGTTATTATGGAACCGTATAATGTTACTGTTAAATAAAGAGAAAATTTTGAAGTTCATGATGACGTGGAAGTTCATATGATCCATGCACCTCAGTTGGTGTATGTAAGAAGGATACCTCATGTTGTAGGGGAGAATCAAGATAGAAGGCCACATGTTGAGAGGGTGCCTCATGAAAGGAGAGATCAAGCAGAGGAGGGGGGCATCAGGATAGAAGAGTGTGACTTGGAACTCCCACCCCTTTGGATGATGATGTTATGTATGAATGGGAAAGGAATCCTAGATATGTATAACTATGTTTGGACTTGGATGTCTTAGAGGATGATGTGTTCGTACCTATATCCAAAGAATCATTGGATGAAACACTTTCTAGTGATTGTTTCACTAAATCATATTTTAAAACGTTTAAGAATGAAATCTATTTAGTTGTGATTGTACCAGTTCAATCTCCAATGGTCCATGATATTCAACAAGATGGAATGGAAAACATTAGCTGAGTAATGAATTAAAATCTCTGAAATACTCAATTGAAGATATGAATTATTCTATATAAGCTTCTTGTTCTCTAGTTCAAGCACTTATTGTGAGTGACCTTGATGCAATTAATGTTTTAGAAAAGGTTATAGATAAAATTCAAATAAACATTATCATAACTTCTAAAACAATTGTGACAACCACCACCAAGATGAGACAAGAAATTAGTGGCCTTGTCACTTCCATAAACAATACGACCTCTACATATAAAGTCCATTTGAAGAATATTCTTAAAGCATTGAAGACTCATACCTCAACTCTTATTTTGGATTCTTCCCCAGGTCTGATATCTCAGGCCTTGGACATTGAGGTAGTTAAAAATATATTTAAAGAAGAGATTCAATATCTATTTGATTCGTCTAGATTGGACAATCTAGAAAAAAATAGGAATGATAATTACCATGTTCATGATATGGCCATACTCTATTCCAAGAGTGATGAGACTGCTAATGCCCATATTATTGAGAAGGAGTATAATTATTTCAAGAAGATTATTACCAGTATTAGTTAACCAATATTTTTAAGTATTTCTCATATAATTTGACACTTCCTCCTATAACTTGAGGCTTCATAGAAAAAGTACAGAAATTGAAGGATTTCACCCCAATTTTGGACAAGTTCATGGTAAATAAAGATGATTTTTAAAAATAAATGAAGAATGGTGGTGAAATCATTGTGGATTTCATCAATCTGTTGAATCCATACCATCATGTCCAGAGTTAGGAAATTATGGAACCTAGTGTTGAACCTATTGGACCTTCTGGATTAGTGCGTCCAACTTATATGATAGTTTCTATGGCCTTAACTCCGATCAGACCAGTGATCCAAGGGCAGATCCGACCTCCTATTTTGTCCCAACACAAACCCAGCCTTACACCTAATATTCTAGAAGCAGTGATCCAAAATCCTATAATGATTTATTCAAACCCTCATGCTTCTAAGCCAACTTCTACTGGACCCTCTATTGACCCCTATGATAAAGGGAAGGAACCTCTTGATCCTAGCAGTAGTGTGGATAACACTATGATAGGTCAGATTTGTTGTCTTTTGTTGTCTTTCGTTGGAATTTTTTAACGCATTTTATTTCATTGATTAATGTAATTCAGTGCTCTTGTCTTTCATCACTTTGTGTTATATATATTATTCTTTGATACAGCTTATTTCTTTGATTTCATTTAATTATTGAATTTCTCTTTTAACACCCTTTCCCTTTTTGATAATCCCAAAATGGGGAGAACAGTTTGTCATTATCTTTGTTTATTTTAATATTTATACCACTATTATTTATTTTATTTTCCTTAAATATTATTACACATGAGAAGAAAATGCATTTGTCTTCAATACAATTATTTTTTTCCTTTGATATCATTACGATTTATTTTACCTCAAATGCATATCTACATATTGAGAATATTCATCAAAAATGGGAGATGATATGTAGAATGATTATATTTTGAATCAAATTATTTTGCATAATAATGACCTAAGTTGTTTCATGATCACTAAGACAGCTTATACCAGAAGGATGATCAAGTGAGGTGGTGTACAAGTGAATTATAATAGGTGAAATGGATGATTTTCCATGATTTTTGGAGTACTAAGTCAGTGGAGGATCATCTATAAATACAACGACCCAACAAAATTTTCTAAAAACATATTTAATATAAATTTTAGAGTAATGAGATTGATACTGATACATGATGATTATATGTAATCATGTGAAGGATCTATGTAGTTACCATGTTATATATGAAAATTCTTATGTGACATCAACATAAGGAATATTTAAACCAATGTACTATAAAAAATGTGAATAAAGAGGAAGACACATGCTAGATTGATTTCATAAGAAGGTGGAAGAAAGATGCATCATATATTTTATTACATTATGATCTTGAGAATCATGCATGAAATGTTATCCATGAATTAAGTTAGTTTTTTATGAATGAGTTAGGGAAACTATTTTTGGAGCTAGGATTTCACAATGAGGCTTTGAGGAAGATATCACTTATACATTTATTACATGATGAAATAGTTCATAAAAATATCTATTTTGGGTTGTGTGAAGAAACAATGGCATCCCATGATACACACACATGGAGAAGAAATAGCTCCATGTACTTACGTGAAAGAAGAAGTGATATTATTGTGTAATAACTTTTCATGAAGCGAGTTGATGTTTTTCTACATGAATCATATGAATGAAATATCAATGCACTAATTAAATACACTGAGATCCTTTGTGTGTTTCATGAAATATGAGGAAGCCATGTAACTATTATTAAATGAAGTGCTTTTAGTATTTGAAATGGATAACATTGAAAATGTAGTGATATGTAAAGGATAATGAAGTACAAGGATTAAACTTTTATTTCATGCATTAAAATATAACATTCATACCAACAAAATTAAAAACACACAATGTTCAAGTGTGTAATGATATTAAATATTATAAAAAGTATTTTCATGATTAATATTTAATGGAAAATTTAATGATTTGTATTGGGATGTTAGAAAATCCATACACTCATACAGTTGAGGAAGAAAACAACTTAAAGTATATTTAAAACCTTTCAGTTGATCATTTTGATAATTAAATTTGTTTAAGTAAAAATTATTTCTTCTATTCATTCAAAAGAATAATAATCTAGATTTCAAAAAGAGTTCATTAATTTTTGCTGAAGTTAAAGACATTCAATGGATGTGGAAAATTGAAGAATTAGCTTATCACAGTGGCATAAAATGGAAGATCATTTTTTTGTATTGTAATCTTTCATGTTCTGTGATATTACTCATTATGTCAGTTTTGTATTTGTATAAGTTCGTGAGATATAAGTATAAAGGACCCTGGTGGGATACCAGTATAAAACTAGTGGGATGCTAATATAATTTTTTAATTTGATATTGAACATTCCCAACTCACTGTAATTGATTTAATGATTATTTGTATAGATTTTGTCTCTCATACATAACCCGAAAACAACACATATGTTGTCACAAATATTGGGGGAATAACCTTTTTAAATTCTCATGTTTTTTACTTCATTTATTTTATTTATTATGTTTATTGTGATTATGTATGAATAGTTATGATCCGTTCATCGTAACAAATTTAGAGGTTTGAATGTAAAATGATTAAAAATATAAGAAAATGAATTCAGTAAAACTTGTGTACATCGGTTCACCCCCCCCCCCCCCACACTCAATATACCTACATAGTTCATTTGAAACATAAATTTTATTCATATGAAAGGTTCCACCAATGATTGGATCTACCTTGTTATCTTAGTTGTTTATATAAAAAATATATGAAGTGAATATTTGATTTTTTATGAAGTATCAAAATTTCCTTAGTGGGATAATTCATTTCTTATTGATTTATGTTTAAAAAAGAGAGTTTCAACAAAAATATTGAAGAATAAATAGAATAATGATGCAATAAATTTGTGAAAGTGTATGTTGAAGAATGTGGGTACACCACAAGATGACTGTAATCAAAGTGGTAGTCTATCAATAGTAACTATTAAAATTAGTTTACAATGATCCTTTTAATGATTCTGGTTCAAGAAGTGATCGATAAGAGTTTATTGATTCTCTTGGTGATATTTATTCAAAACTCAAATATTATCTTAATAATGGTCCTATTAAGGTTGAAACTTAAATATTGTCATTTATCAAGATATTATTAGATTAAAAATCGCAACTTGAAGAGGATGTAGGTGATATAAAGAATGTTTTGGAATATAAATTTTTAATCTTAAAACATCTCACTAAACATGTTGATTCCAAATAAGAAATTTTATTACATTACAAATAACATATCTTCCAAGTTAGAGAAGAGATGAAAAGAAATGTTTTTTAGAATAAAGTGACTGAAAAGTTACTTTCTAATATGAACCACACATTTAAAGAATCAAAAGAACAATCTACATCAATTTTTAATGCAAGATTTACTCTTGTAGAAGATGAATTAAAAATATTGTTTGTGAAAAGGATGTGATTGAGAAAATTTATATAGAATTGAAATATGAATTATAGAAACTACATAGAAACACTATGAATGTTAAATAATCCCAACTATATATTATGGAATATATAATTAAATAGTTTGATAATTCATCACGTGAGGGAAAAGATGCACGGTGATCATATTCATAAAATGAAGAGTTAATGGGAAGAAGAATTGAAATTAGTTAAAGATGAGAATGTTAATCTCAACTGAGATTTGATTGAAATAAAATTCAAACTGAACTGATATAGAAGAGACCCAACCTGATACTTCTAATGTTATTGAGAAAAAAAAGTTTTTCCTTTCATGCCTTAGATAAGAGTCTTATTTTTGAAAAGACTCAATCTACTGGAAAGAATATCAGGAGATTATATAAAAATAAATCTATAATAATCTCATTGAAATAGGTAAACCATATCCTAGAACTTTCTATTTGTACTTATATAATTTCATTTTTAAGTACATGTTCCAAAATGAATGCTAGTCAAGCATGGGTGATTAGGGATAATGATAAACCCACCATATCATCAAAGTAAGATGGTTAGAATTATATAAATTCA
This sequence comes from Viscum album, assembly GCA_963277665.1. Classification (NCBI taxonomy): domain Eukaryota; kingdom Viridiplantae; phylum Streptophyta; class Magnoliopsida; order Santalales; family Viscaceae; genus Viscum; species Viscum album. The sequence goes on along the minus strand of OY728136.1, from coordinate 1,813,180,352 downwards.
TGTTCCTCTTAAAATTACAAGAAGAATAATTTTTTTCAAATAAATATCAAGAGTTGAAAGCCATCCAAAATATTACATAAAATAATAAATCAATATTTTTTCTATTTTTGGATTTTTTTTAAATTTTTCGAATCTAGACATTGACTATTAGCATAATATTTCAATGCATGATAATCATAGAAGACCATTATTAAGGGTGAGAAGAACAATTGTGAAGATAAATCCAACATAAATGAATCATAATTCAATAATAAAAAAGAATATATAAATCAATAATACATTTGGGTGCCTTTATGACTTATGTGGCTATTTCAATAGAAGTGGTCATAATTATGATGAGTTTTATCATGTATCAGCCATACACTATGCATATACTGATATGAAGAAATGAACATGACAAATGTAGGGGAAAAGGAAAAAAGGGATAAAAGTATTATCGAGGATATAAGAAGAAAAATATAGAAGAGAAAACATTGAAATAAGTTACACCCACGATGAATGTTAGAAATGATGATAATCAAATGGAAATTATTTTTAACTATGGAATAAGTGACCATATCACAGTCCTTTTCAAAAAATTCATATAGACCAATGTTAGTGGATTCAATATAAATAAGAAAATGAAATAAATGATGGAAAAAAATAAAAGGGTTTATTTGGTATATGACATCGAAGATGAAAATTCTAATTTCTTTAGTGGTTTTTTAATAAGGATAACCCTATGACTACTGGAGATTTGTGTGGAAAGTGCAGAATGTTTGAGAACATTACTCACAAATTCATGGCATGGTTTCAAAGACAAAAAGATCTAATGAATAAAAAATAGAAAGAACCAATGGATTATAATTCTAAAAATTCTATTGTGAAGATGTCTATGCACAATAAAAATTCTAAACATGTACCACAATAATTCTTACTCATATGGATAGAGCATATAGAATTATATAAGAATTTAGAGCATTGATAGAATAATGAAATTTCACCTGATTCTAATGTAGAGAATCATATTCCATATAGGAAAAAATCTGAAGAGATCAAGAATTTCATGCTACCCTAAAATGATAAAATTTGAAAAGTCAATGAAGGAGAAAAAATGAAGCTATTTCATATATTTGTAGTTGAATTGAAAGTATTTTTTTTGTTGAGAAATAAATCCTAGCCATGTTACTCTAACTAAAAATCACTAATGAACCACTTTATTCCATATTATATTTTTTTCTTCTTTCTTATGTGCAGTTTTTAATGTCTCAAATTTTTATTATTATTAATTTTAAATATTATATGGATTAAATTTGAGGCTAGAAACTAAGAGGGATTTCAATTCTGATGCATAGTTTCCATGAAATAAATGTTGGAAATATCTTAAAATATTAAATAGAACATAGATGAAATTTTCATAAAAAAGGAATAACTTCTAAATGAGTTCCCAGATCAGAAATATGAGGGGGCTATTGAGTTTAGAGTAATGGTTTTACCCATGGTGCAGCCTAATAATAGTTGGTGCGGGTCAGATGTGAAAAGTAGTTTTAGGTTTTTTAATAAGTAAAATAAATAGATGATTTTTTTTCTCTGTTTATAGTGACACTTTTTCTTGTAAGTATGCCTTTGGTATGGATCTAGGGTTACGATCATAACCCTATAATTCCCTAGAGTCTCTAGAGAAAAATCGTGGAGAATTTATCTTGACGGTGGTGGTAGAGACTTGGATCAAAGATTGTTCTTGATGGATCCCGTCAAAGGAAATCGATCCTCAATAGTGAATGATCCAATTCTCATGTATGATGTGTTATTTTAAATTTCTTTCCCCATTCATGAATTCAACAAAGAATGCGGACCAACCAATGAAATTGTTTATCCATAGTCTGATCATTCCTTACAAGATGGGTTATACTATGCAGGATTTACAGGGTTTCATTATAGAGTTTATTCTTTTGATTGTTGATCATTCATATGGGAATGGATCGAGGCCCAAACAAACAATAGTCTAGTTTTTTCCTTATATTTTTTCCCTATTCTTATATATACCCTATTTTATATGCATATTCTTCTCTATTTTATGTGTTTGTGAGTGAATGGTCATTGAACCTTTGTTTCTTGGTGCAATGATCTAAATTTGATGATCTAATATTGGGATGGCCTCACGGAGGTGTAATGACATCAATGATGGATGAATTGATGAGATTCAGTAGAAAATGTTCTTCGAGAGGTTTGAATTAGTATAGATTTAAATGACATTATTAACCAATTGATGGAAAAAACGATAAATTCAATGTTGCGATGGTGTTGTGGCCTTGGATTTGAATTTTCATTATGGAATGACCATCAGAACGAGGTTTGTATCATTGGACAAGGCATGTTGAGGAAGACATAAACATTCCTGAAAAAGATGATGAACATGGAATATAATACTATATAATATGACTTGTGTCCACACTAAGTGGTGGATAGGGTTTCAGTAGATAGATAAATATTTCATGACATGAGCCCCTGGTCCCATGTCATGTAGACTCTCTCCCTAAAATCAATGTGTATATGGGAAGTACACAATCCTGGGGTGGAGTACATAGGTTTCCTACAAGGCGTATACTCTCCCACATTACTGGGATGGTTTTATATACATAGACTACCATATTTACTAGAACACAGGCAGAGATACATGGGTTGATACTATGCACTAGCACACAGTTGGACTACATGTGTGGACCCTGGATGGAAGGACTCGGCATGTGACACCTACACATTTTATACCCATCTTCAATATGAAATTGTTTGGAATGAAACGGGTCATTGTACAAGGGAAATACCCAGAGTTGAGGGACGCGGTGTGAGGCCCTACAACATACCATGTATCCCTTTCCATGTGTATTAAGAGACTTTTCTACCGTATCTTGGATAGGTTTTGTTAAGGGTTTGATCCGGTTATCCTTTCCCTGAAGGTTAGTTCATACCATTTCCTACTCATAAGAGTATGATTCCTTCAAAAAGACTTATAGGATAGATTTATTAGAGGCTTGGAGTGGATACTCTATTCATTATTCATGCCCTAGGTAGAGTCTTTTGTATTGATGTGACCAACTTCACTAGGTATCGATCTTCTACTATGAATTTTAATCCAAATGAATTTATTGAAATCCCCATAGGGCCTTAGTTGTGATCATCATATTGTTTATTGTATTTCTATCTTAAAATATAGTTGTGTACCTCTCTCATAAAGGATCATAAATAATATTAATTATCTTATGGACATCATCAGTGCTATTAGACTCAGGAGTGTGTTCTCCTGGATGAGTGCTTCATTGAATCTTCAGACTGAAATACCTGGTGTTGGTATGTGGTACTTGTGAGTCACTTCTAGATTGTGTGTACTTAATTTAGAATATCTACATATTCTTATTATATGTGTTGTTTACATATATTGTGTAAAGATGACTATACTTTCTTTTTTGTATTACTTTGTGGTTTTGGCATGTCCTATTGAGTATTTTTATACTCACCCATGCACTGGATTTTTCCAACAAGTGTCTTGTATTGTGCAAATGAGTGACCTTTTAATAGAGTCTTAGGTGGACCCAGACTAGGTGGTTCCTTGTGATATCATACATGAAGAGTTTTGTTCCAACTGATATAGACAGTAGCCTCAATACCTTCATTTTATAGGATGGACATGTGGTTACATAATTATTTTTGTGGGATTATATTCTATCTCGGTTTACCTTACTTTCTTTACATTCTATAATTCTCTGTTGGTTGGGATATAGTGGTATGCATATATTGTTAATTTATTTCTTTCTATATTTCATCATTTTTTGAGCTTGGGGACGTGTGAGTGTGTACATATACATAGGTAATGCCTCCCATGTGATTAATATGCATACTCGGTGATAGTCACCAGACCCTGGAATATTGGATGTGGGATTGGGGAGTCACAGCCAGGCCCCATTGGTACATATTGTGACAGAGTGGTATCAGAGATGGTCGGTTCTACTTTAGGACTAGGAGTCTGTAATATTGGTTTTGGGAAATAGTGTTATGTGCTCTGAGATTGGATTTTAGGCTAGGGACCCCAGTGTTGGTGCGGACAGCCGACATATCCATACACCATGACATTGATAACCTACTTTTTGACTCAGTACATGATAACACTGGTATTAGGGAAAAAATGGTTCATGCATTATATAGTAATGGGTTGTGGAATCCAAGTCCTTTTGGAGTCATCTCTGCATATATATTCATTGATAGTGGTATATCTTGTATCCTTATAGGATGCCACCAAGATTCATACCAACTAGTATTTAGTAGCTTGATGGAGAGGTTGAACCCCTTAGTGTCGAGGCTTCGATTCAATGACCAATTTCCCATATGTTACCTCTAGGTGGTGCACCAACTATACTACCACCTACGGAGAAGCACATAGTAACCGTAATACTAGTAGATGAAAAGCGCAGACTGAGTGCACTTCATGATTTTTAGAGATAGGGACCCCACAGGTTTGGAGGAGAGACATACCCTTAGGCAGCTGAGGACAATCTTGAGCTGGTGACCCAGATTTTATGTATCATTAGGACCCCACCAGATCATGTGGTGGTCTTATAAGTGAGCCTTCTTGTAACGACCCAATATTTTTCAATGGAAATTCCATTCTTATAAACATTTCATAATCAATTGAAATCACAAAATAATGAACTTCTAGGTGTTATGTGAACTTTTAACATAAGTTTTTCACTTATGTGTTGTGAATTTCAAAAATCTGACCTACACGGTTGCGATCAGTAATTTATTTAGAGTTCGATAAGAGAAAATTATTTTCTTGTGAATATTAACCTACCCTTATGAATATTTACATACCCTTAGGAATAGTGATATAACCTAATGAATAGTAGCCATGCCTATGATAGTATATAAATAAGATTCATTTTTATGTACGATATTACTATGTTTTGGAATATGAAAATAAATTTTTTAAAACTGTTATTTTAGAATAAATTATGATTTTAATTAAATATTAAATTAATCATATTCAGAAAATTCTTTTTGAAAATGGACTTCATTTTTGGATTCTACATGTCGAAATATGGTCAGGGAGAATTTTTGGATTTTTTTTGAAATACTTGAATTTTTTATGAATAGTGAAATTCCATAATTTACAAAATATGTTATATACACAAAATATATAGTCATGTATGATGTTTTTTTATTTAATCCCTATTTATTCATATTCACAAGATAAAATTACAATTATTAGTCATGGAATACTAAATATTCCATGTCTTATTGAAAAATAATAAAATAATAAATATAAAATTTTGAAATCCCCTCTCCCCTCCACTATAAGAACCCCCATCATTCCCTCTTCTATTCACTCCTCTCAAGCCTTGTTCCTTCCCCAAATTCTATCCAAATATCCTCCAAACCTCCACTCCCATGACTAGAAACCGTTGGTCTCATAAAAGGACCAAAACCTCTCCCTTAATAAGGCTATCAAAGAAGTTTGGTTCAAGATGTAATTAATTCTTTGTCTTTCCTTTAAAGTTCATTTGTTTTATCTTTCTATTATTACCTCTCCATATCCAATTGTTGTGATGAATCCATTACCTTACATGTATTGGAATGTTTTGGTGATAGTGGAATAAGTTAATATCATCTCTTCCTTTTACATTATTTTATACAAGTAGAAAGAACATTATCTGAGATGTGTCAATTTACCACATTCAAGGAAATTGGGATTTCAGTTTCTTTTATAATTCTCAATTATGGTCATGAAACCATTCATGTTATTGTTTAACCAGATTATTATATATTTAATATACCAAATTTAATGGGTTTTCCAACCAAAATTCCATTTTCATTCGGGCTAATTTTATTGTCTAATTACCTCGACTAAAATATCATGTATTATAATGTACATCTAATAAATTATGTTATAGTATTCTATATATTTTTACAAACCAAAACTCTAGATTTTTTTATGGATAGTTAAACGTTTTAAATGGAAACATTCAAAATTATTCCCAAAATACCAGCCCAATCCAAGAGAATATCTCAAACTCTTACCCATTTTTAAGGGCACCCTATAATATTTTTTTTGAAAACATTATCTTTATAAAATAAATCATTTTTTATAAAAATTCTAATTTAATTTACTTATGGTTTTATACAAATATTTTTCCTAAATAACTCTTATTTTCAAAGTAAAAGAGTATTTATCTCAAGATTTACTTGAAGATTTTATAAGATTATATTCATCTATTTCAACACTCTTGTTTACATTTATGTATTATTGGGATTAGTATTCCATTTTTTTCATCTACCATATTCAATTTAATGGTTTATGATTACATCGGTTGTGGATGTGCTATCTTAAATCCATTCCCCAATTTACAGCGAATGGTTAGTGTTTATGCTTAATGTTCTGGGAATGTTATTTTCATTTCATATATTAATTTAAATTTTAATGTAAATGTTGTTTAGTTTTATCCCCATACATATGAGGAATGGATTGGACATAGTAAGTGTTTAGTGGGGCCTGATATAGATCCTCAGTTCATCGGTTGGTCTCATAAGATAAACTATTGTCATGGCACAAGGCCTTGACAAAATTATTATTTATGGTCTTGGGAAGAGGCCTTGATGGTATGGTTATGTTGTCCCGCATTATGCATTCCCACATTATGAAAATAGTATTGATGGTTTATGTGGTTATTCAACTTGTAGAATACCCATGATTATGTTATGTTATGGAAATATTTACTCATCTAATTTTTGTTCCATATTATGTTCAAGTTTTTTTTAGAGGCATATATTTTGAATTATTCACCATCTCTAATGTTTATGTTATCTTCTATTTTATTTCTTACCCATACTGAGCATTTGATCTCACCCATTTCTAATGTTTCATTTTCTAAGGATATAATGAATTTTATTAGTAATGACATACTGAAATAACCTAGGTGTTATTGAAGTTTTCTAAGGAGTTTCTATAATGTTTTTTATTTCATGAGGTAATGGAGAACTTATGTATTTATCTTGATTACAATAATACTAAACTACTCGGTCCATCATGATGATTATTCCTAGTTTATATTCCAATGTAATAAAATAATGAATCAGCTCTAGTAAACTATGGTCAGATCCTTATAGTTCGTATCAATAGAATTTATTTGAAAACATGGAAACTAGATCTAGATAGTATAGATTAGAGATGAGTCCCTAAGATAGTATTTGGTGATAAATATATAAGACAATCTTGTAATTTTGGTAAGGAATAGTTTCTGTGAATCATTCATGAAATAAATCCTTTTCTAGATACAAGTATGTAGAGGCGTCTCTAGAATAGATGTATATTGGAGTGAACACTCCAACAAGGAGTTTTGGGCTTGACCAGGGGTATCCTGGTACATAACAATAGGCCTTGCTGCACTCTTGGTTATGACACTCTTGGGGGATATTCTTAGGATAATTCTCATTTTCATTACAACACATTATGATGGATTTAAATGTACATATTTCATCAAAGAAAACATTCATTTTGATTATGGGTTTATCAATGTGAAGGATCTCAATTAATGATAAATATTTTCTTATGTAAATATTATACATTATGATTCATAATCTAATATTGTGTTGGTCATCATAAAGAAATGGAATGTAGTGGAAGGAATGGAAACTGCACGAATGCATGTTTCCCCTGTAAGGATTTCTCTCCGATGAAAGATAATGATGTTGTCTCTTGTGTCGTGAGTGTTGTTGAGAAACTCATAACTATACTGGTAAAACATAATCAGGTTATGAACAATAACATTACCCGTATAGAGTATCCGGATCTACCACAAGGAGGAGCAATGATAGATCACTTTATGCGACAACAGCTTCCATCATTCAATGGGACTACAAACCCATTTTTAACAGAGCAGTAGATATTTTCCCTTGAGAAGTTATTTCATTATTTGGGATGTAACGAAATAGAGAAGGTTGTCATGGAAGTTTATCATCCATCGAGAGATGCGGATCAGTGGTGGATATTAATCCAAAACACAAAGAAGGGGGAAGAAATAGAAGAGATTGAATGGAGGTATTTTAGATAAATATTCCGAGAAAAACGTTTCCCTCATGAACAGTGATCAGATATGGAGAGGAAATTATTGAATACAAGGCATAAGGAGGATGAAAATATTTCCAAGTATGAATCCAACTTTACAAGGCCGGCGAGACATGTTTCAAACTAGAAATGTAATCCAAGGATCGAATTTTATCAATTAATTGATGGTTTAAAACCATTACTCCGAAGGTATCTGTTCTCTCAAAGTTTTTCATCATATGAAGATATAGTCTCAAGTACTATCAATACACAAAATGAATTCTCTAAGTCTTATGACATTAAAGGAAAACAATAAAAGAATTGGGATGCTGAAAACTCTAGAAAAGGAAATAAGAAAATAGGGAGGGAGGGAAGACTTGAATTTTCATCTTGTAGTAATTGTGGGAAGAAACACCCTGGAATGTCTCTGAAGGGAAAGGGTGTCTGTTACAAGTGTGGATAAAAATGCCACTAATCACATGATTATAAGGGGAAGAGAGAAGCTACCAATGTTCTGTGCTACAATTGCAGGGAGATGGGAAATTATGCACATGAATGTCTTAAGTGTCTAGAAAACATTCCTAAAAGAAGGACAAGGGATCAAAGTCATGCTTATGCGGTCACAACCATAGAGGTTGAAGTTTATAACATAGTGGTGGAAGGTACATTGATCATTTAATTCAACATTGAAAATACATTATTTGATTTTGGATCATCGCATTTATTTTTTTCACCCAGTTTACTAAGAAAATTAAATATGTCCAATTTGATTTAATAAAAAATATATAAGTAAAAACCCCTAGTGAATGTATCATTTCTAAAAGGTGTGTTGATTTATTCCCCCTCAGGACCCATAAATGTTATTTAGTTGTGATCATTATCATCATACCTATGGTTGATTATCACATAATTTTCGGAATGAATTGGCTATCAAAATCTGACGCGAGGTTCTATTACAAGAAGAAAAAAGTTACAATTATTGAGAATGGTGTATAATCCCATATTTTTAGAGTAGAGACCTCGCCATTTGATTTTCATATAGATCTACCCCAGTAGCGCTACTGAATTCAATTGTTAGGGATGAAGGGAATGAAATAAATATGGGTGAGTAGATGAATGTACATATTAGAGATGTACTTATTGTGAAAGAATATGTTGACTTGTTTCTAGATAATTTATCTATATGTCCTCTAGAGAAAAAAATTTAGTTTTATATTCACTTAATTCATTTTTCAAGGAAAATATCAAATAACCATTGTAAAATGGCCACTGTGGAGTTAGTGAATCTAAAAAACAACTAGTGGAATTGAGTGAAAATTGAATTATTCAACCCAGTGTTTCTCTATGGGGATCCCATATCCTCTTTGACAAGAAGAAAGATGGATCCACGAAGTTGTGCATTGATTACATGAAAATAAATTCCATTACAATAAAGAATAAGTATCTTCTTCCATGAATGGATGATTTATTTGATCAAATTCATGGAGCCCAATATTTTCCAAAAATTTATCTTTGATCTCGATAAAATCAGTTTCTTGTGAGGAATAAAGAAATTCCAAAAATAGTATTTCGAACCTGGTATGTGAATTATGAGTTTATAGTAATTCCTTTTGGACTAACTAATGACCCAGTTATTTTCATGGATTTAATGAATAGAGTTTTCAAGGAATATCTTGATTTTTTTTTTGGTGTTTGTTGATGATATCCTGGTATACTCTAAAATCCATGATGATCAGGAAAATAGCCTTCGCACTATTCTAAAGACTCCTAGAAGAAATAAATTATATGGGATGTTTATAATGTTTGATTTTGGGCTCCAATTAGTTTTCTTTCTAGGACACATTGTCTCTAAGGATGGAATATATGTAGATCTTATGATGAAAAAGGCTATGTGAGAATGGCCTACTCCAACGAATGTAACTGATGTATTTAGTTTTATTGGTTTTGTTGGTTATTATCAGTATTTTATTCAGAAAATCACCCATTTATCCAACCCAATGACCTAGCACACACAAAAACGGGTTGAGTGTATATTGATAAAGGAATGTGAAGAATGTTTTGAATAATTGAAGAGGAGGTTAGATAATTCTCCGATCCTAACCCTACCGTCGGTGAATGATGGGTTTGTTATTTATAGCGATGCATCAAAGAATGGACTTGGTTGTGTCCTTATACAGAATTATCAAGGGATTTCTTATGCATCTAGGATGATAATAATTGAAGAACAAAACTATCCAACTCATGATCTTGAGTTAGCAGCAGTAATATTTTCTCTGAGGATTTGGATACATTACCTCTATGGAAAAAATGTTAGATATATATAGATCATAAGAGATTGAAATATATACTCTCACACAAAGAACTCAACATGAGATAGAGTAGATGGATTGAGATACTAAAATATTATTATTTCACAATACACTACCACCCAGGGAAGGTAAATAAGGTAGCAGATGCTTTGAGAAGAAAGGATCATGGAGTTCTGAACAAGATGAAAGTTAAAAGGGATCCTTTGTTCTTGGATTTAGTAAAGAGGATTATGGAAATTATTAAGGAAGGTAACATGTCACAAATATCTCAAATGGTTTCCAAACCTTCATTACTGGAATGGATAAAATGTTCTCAGGCTAATGATGAAGAGTTTCAAAAGAAAATTATATCTTTAAATTGGGGGATGTTAAATAACTTCATATACGGAGGTGACATTTTGAAATTCAGAAAGTTGTTTGTCTTCCTCCTATGCTTGATCTAAAGTGAAACACTTGGATGATGCTCACCGCTCTAATTTCTCTATACACCCTGGTAGCACAATGATTTATAGAGATCTAAAAGATCATTTTTTGTGGGAAAACATGAATAAAGAGATTGTTGATTATGTGTCGAGATGTTTAGTGTGTCAACAGGTGAAGGATGGAAGACAACATCCTCAAGGAGTGATGAAACCCCATCATATTCCTATATAGAAATGGGATGATATGATGATGGGCTTTGTCTTGGGAGAACCAAAGACTCCATGAAAAAATGATTTTATATGGGCCATTGTTTACCATCATTCAAAATCATCACATTTTTCCCAATAAGAGATGATTTTACACTTGAGCATTTTGAAAGAATATATATTAAAGAAGTTGTAAGACTCTATGGTGTACCCTTATCAAGTGTTTCAGATCATGAGCCCCCTTTAACATAATAATTCTTCAAAATTCCTTAGAAGTCCCTAGATACTGATCTTCATTTGTGCACTTCCTACCATCCACAAACTGGTGGACAATCAGAACAGACTATTCAAAAATTAGAAGACATGTTGAGGTCATGTTCACTAAACTTTCTAGGAATGTGGGAAGATTATTTACCTCTCATAGAATTTTATTGTAACAATAGCCTCCATTAAAGTATTATGATGGAACCATATGAAGTGTTGTATGGAAGGAGATGTTGCACACCAACTTTCTAGGATGATGTTGGTGAAAGAAAGATCATAGTCTTGGAACATATTGAGGGAACAAAAGAAAATATATATATTATCCTATACCATATCAAAATACCTCAATGTGGGAAAGAGATCTATGATGACACACGAAGAAAGGATTTGGAATTTGTAGAATGAGATCATGTTTTCTTAGGGGTATCTCCATGGTAGAGTATAATATGATTCGGTAAGAAGGGAAAATTAAGTCTCAGGTACATCGGACCTTTTGAAATTATGGATCGAATTGGAGTCGTATATTACTATTTGTAAATACCACCAAGTCACTTCAATGTTTACAATGTGTTCCACATGTCAATCTTATGGAAATACATTCTAGACCCAGCAAATGTACTCACCTAGGAAGAAATGGAACTTGAGCTTGATCTGTCTTATTGTGAAAATCCTATCAAGATTCTTGATACCAGATAACATGTATTGAAAATTTGAACGACACATCTAGAAATGGTTTTTTAGTGGAACCATAATATGGAAGAGGCTACAAGGGAGCCTATTGAACTTTTGTTGAAGATATACCCGAATCTATTTAGGAAACATTATTTGAATTTTGAGGATGAAATTTTTGTAAGGAGGGAAGAATGTAATGACCCAAAAATTTTCAATTTAAATTCCTTTCTTATTAACATGCCATAATCATATGAAATCACAACATAATGAACTAATATGTTCTATGTGATTTTTATACATATGTTTCTCACTTCTGTGATGTGAATTTTGATAATATGACATACATGGTTGTGATCATTCAGTGATTTGGAGTCCGACAAGAAAAACATAATTTATGGTGGATAGTAACCTAACCTTATGAATAATAACATACCCTTATGAATATTTATATACACTATTGAATATTAACTTTAACTATGATATTATACAAATAATATTCATGATTAAGTACGGGATACCTATGTTTTGGAATATGTAAATAAATATTTTAAAATAGTTTTCTTAGAATAAATTATTATGTTAATTAAATATTAAATTAATCATATTTAGAATATTATTTTTGAAAAATGGAACTCATTTTTTTATTCTACACGTTGAAAAATGATTGGGGTGAATTTCTGAGATATTTTTTTGAAATACTTGCATTTTTTGATGAATGGTGAATTACTATTATCGGTCATGGAAGACTCATTATTCCTTGTTTTGTGGAGAAATCATAAATTAATGAATATAAAATTTGGAAATCCCCTCTCCCAACCTCTATAATTCCCCCTCTCCCATCACTCCCTCATATTTTCACTTCTCTCAAGCCTTGTGACTTCTTTAAATTTAGTCCAAATATCCTCCCAAGCTTTTCTCCCATGTCCAGTAAGACTTGGTCTTATAAAAAGACCAAAACCTCTCCCTTAAGGAGGCTCCCAAGGATGTTAGGTTCAAGAGGTAAATTCCTCTTTTTCATTATTTACCTTTCATTTAAAGTTAATTAGATTTCTCTTTCTATTATTACTATATTTATCCTAATTTTTTTATGACTCTATTACCATATATGTACTAGAATGTTTTCATGATAGAGGAATAAGTTATCAACATCTCTTCCTTTTACATTCTTTTATACTAGTAGCAGGAACACCATCTGAGATGTGTCAGTTTACCACATTCAATGATGATGGGATTTTTATTTCTATTATCATTATAAATTATGGTCAAAAACCGTTATTTTTATGGATGATCCGGATTATTATATATTTAAGATACCCTATGTTAGGTTTTTTTCACCAGAACAACCATTTTCATTCAGGTTACATTTATTTCCTAATTACCTCGACAAAATTCATATTTATTATTATTTACTCCTAGAAAATTCTGTTTGAGTATTTGATATATTTTTACGAACAGTAACCCTTCATTATTTTATGGATAGTTACACATTTTAAAAAGAAACAATCAAAATTATTTCCAAAATACAAGCCCAGTTCAAGGGAATTTCTCAAGATCTTACCCATTTTCAAGGGAACCCTATAATATTTTTTAAAAAACATTATATTTATAAAATAAATAATTTTATTAGGAAAATACTACTTTACATCACTTCTGGTTTGATACAAATATTTTTCCAAAATAACTCTTCTTTTCAAAGTACATGATTATTTATCTCAATATTTACTCGAATATTTTATAAGAGTATCTTCATCTATTTCGAAAATCTTGTTGATTATTAAGTATTATTGGGATTATTATGGAATGCTATCATGAAACATATTTAATTTAATGGTTTATGATTACTTTGGCTAGAGTTATACAATCTTAAATCCATTCCCCAATTTACTCTGAATGGTTAGTGTTTACAAGTAATATTATGGGAAAGTTATTCACATTTCATATATTAATTTCAATACGATCGTATTTTTTGTTTATGTTTATCCCCATTCGTATGAGGAATGCATTGGACATAGTAAGTGTCAGGGGGCCTATAGTCCCTCGGTGCATCGGTAGGTCTCTTCAAACAAACTACGATCATGGCACAAGGCCTTTCCAAAATGATTATTTATGGTCTTGGAATGAGTCATTAACGGTATGGTAATGTTTTCCCTCATTTTGAAAATATTATGGATGGTTCATGTAGTTATTAGACTTATAGAATACCCCATATTTTGTTATTTTATGGAAATATTTACTCAGCTCATTATTCTTCCATATTATGTTCACATTTATTTTTAGAGGCATATATTTTCAATTATTCATTATATCTAATGTATATGTTAAATTCCATTGTATTTTTTACTCTTATAGAGAATTTCATCTCACCCATTTCTTATGATTAATTTTCTCAGGAAAGGAAGAATTTTATTAGGAATTACAAGATAAAATAACCTAAGTGTTATGGAAGTTGCCTTAGAAGTTTCTATGTTCTTTTTCATTTCAAGTTGTAATGATGAACCTGTGTATTTATCTTGATTCCAATAATACTAAACTACTCGGTTCATCATGATTATTATTCCTTATTTGTATGCTAATGTAATCAAATAAGGCACCACCTCTAGGAAATGGGGTTCAAGTCTTTACATTTATAGACAACATAGCAGGATGATAGTGGAGTTTGGATATACAAACTCATGATGAGGAAACTCTTTTGAGGATAGTGTTCAAATGTCTCTTTAGAGAGGATTTATCACCAATTATGCTGATATGTGTGCATATTTAGGAGCTTCTTCCGCTCCAATAGGGAAGCATGGTCGTGGATGATTTTTCATCAACATTCACCAACCTTTATAGCTACTTGATGGTTATGGTTTGAGATCAGTGCATCATGGATAAGACCTTTGGGAATGGTCTCTGCAGAGACATACAATCCACCCTTATCGCTCTATGCATTATTACATTTGACGAGGTTCTTGAAAGGGATTTGGTGGTTGAATGATTCATGTATGTGAGGGTACAATTGGTGATAGTCAGTAGTGGATAGCCATGAGAGGAGACCTTAGCAGTAGGGAGCCAACGTCAGTCCTAGTGACCTAGATGTGGGAGATGTTTCAAGATGGGGTCCTAGGAAAAAGGATAGATAGTTTTGGGCTCACAGGGTGGGTCTAGTCAACCTAGAGAGAGGTAGTGATATTCATCGGATGATAAGAAACATATCACTCAAGATTATATATATCATCGCGCTACTTGTAGGGAGATAGTGGATGGACCACTGAGGTAGAGACAACAATTAGAGTAGGAAAATTCATTGCATGGTGGATGTGGCATAAGATATGGGAGAGAAGCATGAGTTTTTTGATGCTTTAACTTATTACCACCACCACCCCTAGGAGATCCAATCCAGGCTCAGGGAGCTGGGGGATAGGGGAGGGGAAACTGTATTCAGTCAAGGCTTATAATCTATGTGTTTTGGAAATTATTTAAGGTACAACCTATGTTTTTTATATTTTATACTCAGAACTAATAGACACCAGTTATATTTATTCATTTCATTCGACATATCTTATTTGTGACCTAGATATTCTGGATGAACTGTTGACTCAACCCTTACACATGGAGACACCTACTAGAGAAGACTCAGGGATCATACATTTATGCAGAAAGTGTGACTTAACCCTTTGAGGAAAGATTTTAGTTGGAACCACTCGGTGTTAGGGTTGAGGCCTTACGATGTTATTCTTGGTATGGATTTGTTATCCAAAATAAATTCCTAGATTGGCTATTTGAGGCAAAGGTTGTGGTGTGTCTGTAGTGATGTAACAAGGTTTACCTTTTTGGGTGAAATGTAAACCCAGGTAGCACAAGATATACTCATTCATAAAAGTGTGCATCCAATTACTCATTAGTTAGCTATTATAACCCTTAGTGTACAAGATGTTATGAGTTTTCAGTTCCCAATAGTATTGGTGGAGTATGAGGATATATTTCCTACAGAAGTTCCAGAATTACCTCCCTGACAGGAGCTATTATTTTGCATTTATTGACACCCTAGGACAAAACTAATATCTATAACAACATATTAGATGGATCTCATAGAGAATTGAGATATGAGGGTGTAGTTTGACAAATTAATGATGAAGGGCTTCATGGGACCCAATGTTTTACCCTTGGAAGCCCAAGTGTTATTTTCAGAAAATTTTGATGGGAGATTGAGGTTGTGTGAGGACTACAGGCACTTGAACTAGGTGATTATGAAAAAAAATTATCCACTCCTTAGCATCTATGAACTATTTGATCATTCGGGAGGGGAATAATTCTTCTCTATGTTTGACCTTTGATAATCATATCACTGTCTTTGAGTACAAGATGAGGATATATCGAATACAACCTTCATATGCCATTGTAGTCACTATGAGTACATAGTGATTCCATTTGGATTAACAAATGTCCCAGCATTGTTCATGGGATTCATGAACTGGATCATCTATCCTTATTTAGACCAGTTCGTGGTAGTATACATCGATGATATCATTATTCACTCAGCTTATAATGAAGAGCATGTGAGACTCATTATGATAGTTATGGATATATTTTTATAGAAGCAACATTATTTGAAACTCTCGAAGTTCTAGTGCTCGATTCAGGTAGTCCACTTTTTGGGACATGTCATCTCAGTTAATGGAGTGGTAGTGGACTCGGCCTAGGTAGAGGCAGTGTTATCATAAGATCCACCTAGGATCATGACAGAGGTATGGAGCTTCCCCGGTCTTACAAGATATTATTAGGTATTCATACCTGATTTCTCCAAGATATCAACATCAATGAAAGTTTTTACTCGAAAGGGGGATTATTTCTTGTGGTCAAAGAAGTGAAAGAAGGATTTTTATTAGTTGAGGAAATGTTTGACGAGCACTTCAATATTTAGAATGTCGATGTAGGGTGTTGAGTACATAGTATTCAGTAATGCATCGATGACTGTTCTTGGTTAGGTCCTCAAGTTGAAGTAAGTGGTGATTGCCTATGGTTCGTGCCAGTTGTTACCACATGAGAAAAACTAAAAAACACATGATCATGAGTTAGTAGTGGTAGACATAGATTTTATTGGTCGTGGTGCTCCAACAGACACCTGGATCATAATTTATGATTGTTTGAATTTGAGAAACTCTTCTAGTGCATAAAAAACATAATAAAACTATAACTCACAAAAACAGCCACGACTTCTGCTCCTGGTGTCCACTTAAGAATCACAACTAGTCGAAGGGATGGTCATGAGAAGAGTGAGGACCACATCTAATCAAAACTACGTGAAGATCAATGAAATGGAAGATATATCAGTTATAGCACTCTAAGAAATCTCTATTTTGAAAGACCATAACATTCGCTCTAGGTGTCTGTTTGGGCTCTACCACATATCAAATCATATGCAACAAAGATAAATAAATAATAAGCTAATAGTAATATAGTTCAATTAATTTATAGAAACCTAAATCCCCAAAGAAATTAGAAGGCCTCCAAATCCTCATTTTCGGGTCTGGTTCCCTATAAAACTTTTCTTAAATTCATAATAACTCTATATATGTGTGTTTGTTTGGTCTACGTCAACTATTATATCGTAGTTCATTCCATGAACTCTAGTTTGACTTGTCATGAAGCTAAAACCGACACCCATAGAAGAATTTATGCTCTTTTCAGTGACTATGTGGGTTGTTAGTTTTGTTGAGCCCCCATTTCTAGCAATTTTGTCTTGTTTGCTATTTTTTTGAAACATCTGTAACATATGACCTACCTATCTATTTTTCCTCCTCCACCTATCATATCAAATATTATTTGATGATATTCAATTTGACTAGTCTAGAAGCTGGAACATACTCTCAGATCAAAAGTGTTCATCGGTACGCTGAGTTTAGAGTATATTTGACATTCTAACTATATTTACGGGTTTTGAGGGTTTCTCTGTATTTTCCACTCTTTCAGGTTTTCAGGGATTCTTACCGTTTTTCTAATATACTATTATTTATAATCAAATATATAACATTATATACATATTTTTTATATATTCACACATAAAAATTTAATTTTATAAACAAATAATTAAACATATTAACATATAAAATATATTTATCAATATATAATCCTTATATAAATAATTATATAATATTAATTTTATTTAAAATACAAAAATATGAATATTTATTAACACATATAATGTGTACTTGTATATATATCTCTGTGTGTGTGTGTGTGTGCGTCTGTATTGACAAACTAGTATATATTATCTATATATTCTCAACATATATATACACATATTATTATATAATATTTGTAAATATATATAAATATGTATTATTATACTTACAGATACACATATAATATATATATTTGTGTGTGTTTTTGTGTATGTTGTACATATGTATTTATTTATTTAGAAAACACAAAAAAAATATGTTATAAATCTATTTAAAACTGATCTTATAAATATATATTAATATATGAATAAATATATGAATATATAGATAAAACTATATATATTAGTATACATATATATATACTAATATAACTATATATATATATATATTAATATAATCATATATTAATATACGATTAAATATAACTATATATATATAAATAGATATATTAATAAACAAAGAGAAAAGAAATATTGTGGAGTGGTAAAGGCTCAGGTGAGCAGGAAACAGGTCCAGTGTTCGAATCCAGGGGCAGGTCGCAGGTGAGGGTGGAATAAAATCTAGCATTGTTAAAGGTTGGGTGGGGTTCTTTTAAAGGAAGGGGGCATGCGGGTTGAGGCATGTGGGAAGGACCGTGCAGGCTGGGTTTGGGGCACTATTAAAGGGGGATTCAAGTGCTGTTGAAAATCCCCTCCCGAATTACAGTATTTCTTAATTTTATTTTTATAATGTGTTTCACATTTAACAATGATTTTAAAATTTAATGATAAAAGTGGTCCTTTATCAGTACTGATAAAAGGTTACCCACTTATCTTCTCTGAGATTCATAGTGCTTTTTTAGCATTGTAAATGGACTTTTATATCATTTATAAAATCTATATTTGATGAATTGATTATTGATAAATACTTTTATTAATAATATATGAAGTATTATAACTTGATGTTGTGTACTATTTTACAACTACATTTTAATTTTTCAACATTATTCTACTCCCCCTCCCTTGATAATTTACAAAAAAATATCCTTTTCTGATTTCCCCTGTTAGTAATAAAACTATTTTGAGACCATTATACCACATTAAGACATTAAAATCTCTTTCTAATAGATATATATTTTCAAGATTTTCACCAACTTTTGAGTGTTTATTTAACTAATAACAAGTGTATTTCCATGGAATCACTTTGATACAAAGCTAAATGACCGGTAAAAAACTGTATGTCAAATGTTTTTACTATCATGAATTTTTGTATATAAACAATCTCCCAAACTACATGATACAAATTGACATTCCATCACCAACAGTTGAAAATTTTATTCAATTTTCAGTGGGTTTCAACATGGGTTTTCAATATTACTTTTTAAATATATAAAACACTTCCCTTACATACATGGATTGGGAAGTAAATATCTCAATAATTCCACTAGTGACCTATAAACTAAAGTAAATTTCAACTCACTAATCATCAAAATTTAATCATTGATCCTTGTTAATGTAGACAATTATTATAATCATTCATCTCTAGGACCTCTAAATATTATGTCATCCACACTACAAAATACTTTCAATCTATCCATAAAATTATTTATTATGTAACAATTATTATCAATTGATCATTTTTTAAATTAAATACTCTTTAATAAATTATTTATCCTTTAATACCATGCTCTTAGTTCGTGTTTCAATTCATACATCACCTTTTTCAATTATAATCATTATTTTTATATTAAAGTGTAAGTAAACTATCTGATTATTTGATGTAAACATCCTATTCATACAGTCCATTAGTAAATAAAAATTTTATATCTAGTTAGAGTACCTTGAATTTATTTGGGATGGGTCAGTGTGGTTATATGACATCACAAGAGTCTTGAGATATTTTAAAATAATAATATGCCATTAATTTTAAATATAATAATTTTTTAGGTTGCTACATCACTTTTTCCAATACCGTTTTACATATTCTAGTTGATTGAATGAGAGTTTATTATTCTTGTCTATCATATTTGAATTTGTTATTAATATTTAATCTCCCATATTATATTTTCATTTATTGTGGGTATTTCAGAAATATTTGATGTGGAGTAATTCTTTTTTTAAATTCAATTACCCATTTTTATCAACATACTATTTTTTTCAGAAAATAAAACGCTTAGTTTCCCTTATTAGAATCGTCTACAACATTCACTTTTGATAATAAATATATAATGGTATTTTTTTATATATTTTAAAAAATCAATCTTCTATGAATCCAATAGGATGGATATGAACTAAAAATGGATACTTTCTAATCGTTTGATCAATGAATATGAAGATGGAATTAATTAGTTCATCATATTTGCACGAGATCATGAAAATAACACTTCTAAAATCCTTTATCCATGTTTATGTTGTTGTTATTCAAGATAAATTTTTCTGGAAGCATTGGAAGAACATTTGATTTATCCCCAAATAGATCAATGCTATAAATTATGGACTAAAAATGGAAAAAAACTGAATGTGGACATCGTTTGGTATGATACTACGGTTTATGAATAATTTGATATGAATACATTTTTAAAAGATGATGCATGTCGTATTGAATAAATGAAAATGGAAATTTAATATGATCTTCCTGATTGTCCAATGTTTTTCATGGAGTTAAATAACAATTCCTAGAAACCTTTTTATAACGGTTGTACTAAATACACCACATTGTCAGTTGTATTGAAGTTATATAATTTCAAAGCTAGCTGTTGATGGAATGATACCAGATTTACCAAACAATCTGGTCTTCTAAAAGATATGTTACCAAAATAAAGTAAATTTCCATGTTGAAAATATCAGTGAAGGGATTACTAGAATAGATGTTTCTACAATTACCTTAACAGTGTTGGAGCAAGAATATCTTTACATATTACATAATAGTGAAGATGTTGATCCACGCATCAAAGACAACCTATAAATTTTTAGATATTTGAATCAATCAAGGGTTGAAGGATAGGTATAAAATACACATAAGCAATAGTTTATAAGATGGTTCAATGATCAAATATATAATAAATTACAGGAAAAATATGAATTGAATTGTTGAATGAATTCAATGGCAAGCTAGAGGACCAAATGAAAATGTTATATCTTACACAAGTTTTTTAATCAATGGTTATACATTCTACACAAAAGAACACAGTGACATCAGTATGGTGAAAAGTAGTAGTGTTATACTTGTGTCTAAAGTGATTCCCTAATTTGGTTCTAAGTATTGAAATCATATTTATAAAAATATGTCATATTATGGAATTATCAAAAAGATATACAAGTTAGATTATACAACATTTCATGTGTCACTTTTCCATTAAAAATGGGTTGATAATATAAATTTAGTTGATGTTGATGAAATGTGGTTTGTGAAGTTGAATTTCAGTGTGGACGGGAAAAAAGACGAGTCGTTCATAATGGAATCACAAGCACTGTAAGTAATTTTTGTATCTCATCCATCAAATAATAAATTTTGGATTGTCCTATTCGTGACTAACACCAATGTTCATTCAAATTAAAATTCAATCAGGGATGACCCTTTCATGGGGACATCATAATCAGTTCATGTCCATACCAATGTAAACAATATCTTGTATGTTAGTGGAAACGAAAAAAGGGGATATTGATTCTCGATATAGGAACCAAATCCATGAAACCTTTTAAAAAATAAATATGGTTAAATGATATGATAAAAGTGTTTTTTAATATAACATGTTTCCCTCATAAGATTATATGGTCTCTACTGAATTAACATAATATAAATTAATTATTTGACTACTCATGTAGACAATTTCTTCTGAACATGATTGAAGAACAAACTATAAAAAATGAAACCCTTTGGAAAGATGTAAAGGCAATGTCACATATACTTTCTCAATTTTACAAAAAATATATATAATAAAATGTTGATTTAATTTTCATTATTCCTTGTAGAGTTTAGTTATTATAGATTATTTTTGTCCATGTGTCATGACTTTTTAGGAAGAGATACAGTGATGTCTCTGCTCAATTACTGAGGTAATCTTGATTTTTTCACAATAAAATTATTTTCCATAGAATTAATGTATTGTTTCATATTTATGTTTAATTTATTTATTTATATTATAACTCACATTATTAATGTTTTATTATACAAGTGGGTTATTTTTTTGAGTTGGGGTGCTCTATACAAATTGCATGCTTCTTCTCCCTTAAAACATTTTCACCCATGTAGTGGTGCATTTAACATTTTCACTAAAGTTACCTCCACTACCTTTGTAAGAAGTGAAATGATGCTTCCTCTACTCAATTAAAGAGGTAATCTTGATGTTTTCATAGTAAAATTATTGTCTATAGAATTTATGTATTGTTTCATATTTATGTTTAATTTATTTATTTATATTATTACTCACAAAATAAATGTTTTATTATACAGGTGGATTATTTTTTTGAGTTAGGGTTCTCTTACCAACTTTCATACTTCTTATCCCTTAAAACCTTTTCATCCCAACAATGGTGCATTTTTCACTTTCGTTTATGTTACCTCCACTGCTTTTGGAGAAATAGAAATGACACTTCCTTTTCTCAATTATAGAGGAAATATTGATGTTTTCATAGTAAAATCATTATCCATATAAATAAATTTTTGTTTCATTTTTTTGTATAATTTATTTATGTTTAGAATTACTCACATAATAAAGATTTTATTATACAAGTGGATTATTTATTTTGATTTGGGGTGATATTCCAAACATTCATTCTTCTTATCTATTAAAACCTTTTCACCCATGCAGTAGTTCATTTATCACTTTATTTCTAGTTACCTCCACTTCCTTTTCCTGAATAGAAATAGTGCTGCCTCTGGTCAATTATAGAGGTAATCTTGGTGTTTGAATAGTAAATTCATCATACATGTAATTTTTGTATTGATTCATATTTATTTTTGATTTATTAATTTTTTTATTACTCACATAATAATTGTTTTCATATACAGGAAGATTATTTTTTTGTGTTGATTTTGTTTGTTCGAATATGCTCATGCAATGTTGGAAGTTGGAAAAACAAAGTCAATGGAAATCATGGTAACATTAATAGTTATGATTTTTTGAGACTTTGGGATGTGTAAGAATCAGCCACAACTCAATTCGATACACGATGTGATAGATATGACTCCAAGTACTAATTTCAATTTTAAATTGACATTAATTTTTGAAAAATAGACAGCTGAATCAATGTGTTAGTTACATGTTTAAAATAAAAATTTGACATTAAAAGGTTTCACTCACTTTAAACAATGAAAATACACTCAAATTTTATTTATAATTTAAGGAATATATTCATAAATCATTTGCGATGTGTAAGAGTAAGTCTCACATCAAACCAATACACGATATGATCTGTATGATTAGAAGTGCATGATTCAATTTTAAAATGAAATTTTAGTAACAAAGAAACATGATGTATTGAATCTGAGAGACCACATTTAGATTGTTTTGATACATTAGAAAAACAATCCATAAATTATTTGGAATGTGTAAGAATTAGCACACCTCAATCTGATGCACGATGTGACCGTTTTGACTCAAAGTGTATCTTTTTTTAAAATTGTCATCAATTTTAGTAAAAAAACTAACTAACCTACTCAAAACTCAACAAACACATTATGATTGTTTTGATACTTTAGGGTGATGGTACATAAGTGATTTTTCACATTCATGAATCATCTTCACCTCAATCTGATTGACGGTGTGACTGATATGACTCCAAGTGAATGTTTTTATTTTTAATTGATATCAATTTTTGAAAAAAGGCCAACTTACCTACTCATAATCTAGAAAATTCATGAAATATATTAAATACTGTAGGAAAATAATTAATAAGTCATTTGTGATGTGTATGAATTATCCACACCTCAATCTGATGTACAGTGTGACTGGTATGACTCCATGTGTGTTTTTTATATAAAATTAAAATCAATTTTAGTAAAATTAACACTTTCTAATAATTTATTTCTTTATATTATTACAAGAATCAGAATTGTTTTCTTATATAGGTGTGTTATTTTTCTTGAGAAGGGGTGTTTTTGTAGAAATATCATGTGTTAGGTCATGTTTCAAAGAAACATTTATGTTTTTGTATATATGTAATAATTTGAATTTGTGTAATTTTATGAATCAATGTTTGAAATATCTATAATATATTGTTTTTTCATGTGTTTGTGTTGTAAATTTCATTTCATTTAAATCCAATATTTGGGATTGTTTTTGTTTATATCTGGTGTGTTTGGTGCGGTGGTGTACTATCAGAGCACACTGTAATATGGACCTTTATCAGTGCTTTTAAAATCACATATAAAGGTCTACTTTACAATCGCTTCAATAAATTCTGATAAAATTCTATATTATCAGTGCAAATAAAACTATTGATAAAGGAACCTTTATTAGTGTGTGCTGATAAATAGTTCCTATAATGATGAAAAATTAATGAACAGATACATAGTTCATTTATCAACACTTTTTTATCAATGATAATGGACCCCTTTATCAGCATTTTTTCAGCGCAAATAAAATACTAGGGCATTTAACCCCACTCACATAGTTATTGATTTTCTAGATTTAATAAAGGAAATTTCTTGTGCTATTAATGGATGTTTTTTAGTAGGGTTAATTTAATTCTAAATGTTCATTAATGATAATATAAAACATCAACTCAAAAACTATTATGAGTTAAAAAATATTACAAAGATCTGTATTGTGATTTTCAAAAGTATTGTAGAATGAAATCTTTCATCCGAACAATCTACCAATTTTTAAAAAGCACAAGACAAAATCAAAATTAAAAATAGAAGTTTTAAATAATATTTACAAATAAGAACTTCAACCCCCCCCCCTCTAAAATAATTATGTGTTATACTTTTCTCCTCATTTGTTTTTTCAAAAAGAAAAAAATTAAAATAATATGAAAGTGAGAACACTTGTAATAATTTTTTCAAAAAACATGAATAAAAAAATAATGATTTTATATAAATAATTCAAAAAAATAATTCATTTTCATTCCATTAACTAGTTTAAAATATTACAAAATCAAAATTCTAAAAGATATCAATCCTTTTTAGAATATTTGTTGAAAACACTCTTTAACTTTTTATGTTCCATATCTAGTTTTTCATCCTTTTCATATTGCACCATCAACTTAATCTTAGGTTCCTTGATTTCCTCATCTAGCTACATTGCAATGGATTTTAGATCATCTACTTCTCGTAAATTCTCACCCACTCATGATTTGACAATTTCAGTAAAATTGAACTATCTCTTAAGTTTTAATTATCCTAGTCACATGCTCATAAAATAAATTCGAATATCTCTTAGATTCATTATCATAATTTATAATACATTGAAACTACTTCATGTATATAGAATATTTTCCCATAACTTATCAAAATATACTTAGTTTATAAAAAGTAGTAAAAAAAAATTTATTTACATTTATCATCTTAAACATGAATGATTTGTTATTGAATTATCTTTTTCTGAGCTTGGACGTTTAGAAATATGCCTGACATTACATCCAATTTCTTGATTACTTCATTGAAATAATTCAAATTTATCGTCATTATTTTTTATTTATCAAGTGGTGCATTAGTGAATGAATTAGAAACTTGGAGAAGAAGGGTCATTCTGTTCATTTTTGGCTGAAACACTTCTTGGATTTCAAATTTAGAAGGAGAAATGTCTTCCATGTCAACAGATAAACCCACCATAATAAAAAAATATTTTCTCTACCACATAGTTAGAGAAAGAAAAAAATGAAATGTAGTGATCTACTCTAATACCAATTATTTCCTAGGAATTTATGAATGATATACAATAAGAGGGGGTTAATTACAGTTTTTCATACTACTAAAAATTTCACACTCTTATATAAGAAAATAAAAATAAGTATTATATAAAAGACATTAAAAATGAAACCCTTTAAATAAGTTGAGAAAGAAATTGGAATTATGTTCTTCCCATAAGTGTAAATATAGTAATTAAAAAATTTTATACAAAAATAAAATAACTGAGTGACTTTATATAAAAACAATAACTGAAGCATAATAAAAAAAAATATAAAACACCTCAGACAATTGAGGTATTTTATTTAACCCAAAGTGGAAATGAAGTCCATTGACATTACAATAGGTATCCCTTATTATAAACCTATCGATAACTCTATCTTCTAAAATCCTAGAATCCCTCGATCAACCTAATAAAAATGACTATCATTCTTTCTTTAGAAAATCGTTAACCTCACCTAATTGGAATGACTCCAACATACCTAACCTCAAATCCAATGATCTCAGAAATCATAACAACCAAAAATACAAGGAAATATATTAAGATAATTTATAATAAATCCTCATAGACAGATACTCTAAAGCATAAAATGCTTCGATAAGATTACAAATAGAAGTAGTCAATGTAATGAGAAGTTATAAATATAAAAATGTAATCAATCCATCAAATGTATTTTCATCATCATATATACTCTTTCACCTGATCTCATGGTAATAATTAATGAAAATGTTTATATTGAATCCAACATTCAAATTCTATATTTCTTGGGTTTTGTTTCAACTACGTTGACAACATCAGTATAACAACCCAATCCCATTCAGACATAAATATGACATATTTTTGGATCAATTTATAATATATAATGTTATGATTCACACCAAAATCATATTGTTTTTTTGTCCTTGGAATCTTTGATACATAAAAAACATGTTCATAGGAGATCTAAATCACCTCCAACTAAGTTCTTCCTAACCATCACCCCGTCTTATAAATAACATACTGAAAACCTTTCTTCATAACTCATGGAAATGAAACATATGGAAGAGTGTGCTCAAATACTCAATAAGGGTAAATAAGGGAGACATTAATGATTAATTTAATAGGAAATGAAAATAAGTTTATGATAACATAGTATTAACATTTAAAAACTATACCCAACATATCATAGATCATAATCATGAATCATGACAGTTATCTTTGGAGTACATAAGACATGAATCATAAATGAATAAATGAATACAATATAGGATTTCATAACATTGGCATAATGCATATGTTTGTGGAATACTCATAATGATATAAAAACATATCCTTAGTCAAGGATAACTTACAATACTATCACATTGGATAGGGATCACTCCATATTCAATCATATCCTTAGTCAAGGTTCACTCTCAAGACTATCTTAGTTGATAGATTCTTCTAACAAACTAGGTTCACTCCCCATTACTTTCATTATTATACCTTGAGATATCTATATTTACCCAATGCATTAGTGGGATATATAATTCCAGGAACAACCACCAAATAATTAAAATCAAACATATATACTCCACAAGATCTTAAATAATTAGTCATATATCAGAACTCATGGAATGGAAATGAATTTCATAAACATTTCAACATTTCATCATATCATAACCCATGGAAAATAAATGGGTTTCATAAATATTTTATCATCCTAAACATTAACCATATAAAGAATGAATAAGGATGGTATCATTAAAACATATCCCTAGTAAATCTCAAGTAACATAAAATGATGTTATCCTAGATGAAAAATTCCTTTAGTAGATTACTTAGAATATTTCTTGATGAAAATAACCATTTCATTTTGAAATCAATTCTTTAAAATCTAAATTTTTTTAAAAATATTAGAGAAATATATTTGTTTCAAAATATAATGGGAAAAGTATAATGGAATATTCAAATAATTGAGTGGTCATCATGGTAGTAAATTATATTCACATCATCTGTGTTAAAAACAGACATTCCTTTCAATTTTTTGGTAAAAAGTCAATAGTACATAGTTCATAAAATGACAAGAATAGTCATTTTAAAACATTTAATAAAAATAAAACATGGTTAAGAAATACATTAAAAATAATTGCATAGTTTTGAAAACACTCATGAAAACATTTTAGAAAACTCTTATATGAGAGAGAAAGGATTCCCGACCAAAGTGAAAATAATGTCTGCTTTTCTTAAAAATATTTTCCCAATCATTTTAAGTATAATAGAGTGGAAAATGGTAATATTGCATGAAAATTATATGAATAAAAATATAAGAATAAAATTAAAAAAAATTTCCAAAAAAATATAATATAATTCTTTCAAAGATAATTCATTTATAAACAATCTTGATCGAAATGAGATGGAATCATAAATCTCTTACCTCAAGTTTATCTTGCTTCAAAATCACTATACCCTCATGTATTATAAATTTAAGTTTATTATAATTAAATAATATAATATTTTACATACTTATAATATCATATATGATCCAATTAGAATATTTTAACACCCATTTATTAATAATTATTTATTAAAATTATCATTTCCACATGTTAATTGTTCTTCTTTTTCATGGAAATTTCAGTTTTGAAGTTTTGGTCCTTGTAATTTGATCAGGGTTCCATAATATACATAATGTTAAATAGGATTTAAATATCGTATATATTCATTAAATATATATTGATTAACTCATATAAGGTAGAGATAAGAAATTAATTACACCATTCGTGGTGATAGTAGACCGTACGTAAACAAGAACACTATTTTAATTTTATGATAGATGGAAGGAAGAGAGGTAAAAATCATTAACCTTTATAAAATCATTTATAAATCATATATATTTATCTATATTCATTAAATATATCTTTATCACCTTTTATATAAAGTGGAGATGAAAAAAACACATTGCTTCTTGGAAGTGGTAGTCCATATGTACGCACAAACGACGATATCATATTCCAAAAAATGGGAAGAAGGTAGATTATGATTGTTTTAATCATTATAATAATAACTAATTATATTTAATTCTCATTATTAATTATTTTATAATTGATACGATAAATTTATATGAGGTAGAAGAAGAAATAAATTGAATGTGATCAGGTAAGATGCTTACCTCTTCTTCTGTAGGCATCCTTTAGGATCCATCTCAAAGATCATTGGAATGGTATTTTAAGAAGACCATAACATTAAATTCAAGAATATATAATTTTATAGAATAATTTTATAGGGTTTTTTCAAAATAATATGCTCGCATATTGTGAATAATGAAGGATAGGATGTTCCCTTTTATAGGTGAGGGGAGTGACACTCTTGGAATTACATAAAATATTAAATTAATATAAATTATTTTTTATTAAAAAATGCACCAAGATTGATATTATTTAAATAAAATATTTTTTTTATTTTATAAAATCTTATAAATTTATTTATATTTTTTGGATTTTTCTTTACCTGTATCTCTAAGTTTTAACCCTCTATTAACCCTTTTGAAAACTACAACATTATCATAGTTTATTACAATTTATAGGTTAATAAAGTTACTATAAAATTAAAATTAATCGATAAATTCTATATTGTTGGTATTATAAACCATATCCCATTAAATATTTAGAAGTTAATTATTTCATAAATTTTAAATCATTTAATGATATATTTTTTATTTTATGGTATCATTAATGTCAATTTGGGAAATACATGAAATATTATAATATAATATGTTTCTAAATCATGCAAAATGGTTCCAAAATTACATGTAATCAAATATAAGGAATATATAGTATTAATATAATTTAAAAATGAAATTTTAACACATTTAAATATCATTTTAGACCATATCTTTTGGTTTAACCCTTTAGTTTACTAATTTTAATCTTAATCATGGTACTGTCTTTTTTATATTAATGGTTTTAATTTTACTTATCATGAAAAAATTAGATCATAAATGAAAAAAAAATTTAATTTTATACCATCTATAATCCAACATGTTAGCTTAAATTTTTTATGATTTTTAAATAATTTAATAAAATATATTTGTCACAAAATACTATTAATTTCATTTAAATAACTATTCACATAATTAAAAAAATGATTCTGAAGCCTCAATTTATTTTGGGAAGGTAATAAATCAAAAATAAAATAATTCAACATCTAGTACGTGGGTGAACTCAATGAGACTCGAACTCAATACCTCACCATTACCCATAGGGGAAGCTACCACAATGTGACACCTTGGGGCACTATTCACATAATTTGAATTTGAAAACAACAAGAAAGTAATGGAATTAGAATATAAACCTTAAAAAATATAATATGTAATATTTATCTTAAAAATTCATGGTATACATTAACTCATCCAAAAAAATATTACTTTTATTGTTTTTTAATACTATTTTATTGATTTTTGTAATATTTCCACAAACATTGTGTTTGATTTTCTTAATAACTAAAGGTTATTAATTCATAATTAAAAATTAAAAATAAATTAAAACATAATAAAAATTCATTTATACGGGAAATAAATATTTTTAACTAAAAATTATTATTTTATCCCCATCACATATTATTATAGATATTAAAAGCAATCAAGTGGCGTTTTTCACTTTATATTTTAATTAAAAATTATAATTGTAAAAATGATTTCCAAATAGAAACAAAAGGTCATATTTTGGATGTTTGTATGATTATGAATGAAATAAACTCATAAAATGAAATAAATCCAAGTTTTTTAATGAATTTTAAGCCTTATGAAATTAGTTTTAACCCCAATTAACTCATTTTACCTTTACCATGGTAATGAAAATTTGTTTTGGCTACTATTTACAATTATAAAAATAAAACGGAGCTATTTTCAAAATAAATTACTCCTAATTTAAAATTTCTAATCAATTTTAGGGAAAAAATTTATATATTTGGTATTATAACAACTTGGATTTTCTTGAAACTATTATTAGAAAATTATTGGAAAAATGAAGTGACCAGGCACTGAGACGGTGTGCGATTCCAAGGTTCAAAGTGCCTAGAATTATCCATCAATAAATGATAAATTTTTAAATAGAGTGCATGATAATTTTTCCTAAAAAGGTGGAATAACACTTAACCAATTGCCCAGATCAACAATCTGAGGGCATTTTAGCATTCAAGATGACATGATTACATTTGGAGCAACTTAACATTATTCGGTGTGGGTCTCTAGTGAGAAACCCAGAAAATGGAATGACCATAAACAAAATTATTAAATAAAATTATTTTATTTTTCTAATCCTCTAACTCATAAATGGTAACTTGAATTTGAAATCTGAGTGTACCGTTGAGCTCGCGATGGTGTTCTTTCTTTAGGAAGAGCCTAACCTCAAATTATGAAGGTCGGGGGTAAATGTTAATTTTTGGATGTTTTTAATCGAGAATAAAAAACATAAAGATTATTATTTTATTTCCTTTTAACATTTCAAAGTGTGGAGATGTTGTGACATAGTGATAGAAAAACAGGTTCTACTTTCATAAATGAAGCAGCATGGAGACGTCGTATCAAAGTGAAATGGTAACGTTGAAATATTTTAATGTGTTTCATCCATTAATCTGGTGTAGGGTCCAGTGCTAGAATTCACAATGACGTAGAATTTCTCTATAACCATTGGAATCTCCATCTCCAGTGATAAAAGTTTAGAGATCAGAGCTCGAATAGAATGCTAATGAATGACTAATTGAGATCGTTCTTCATCAGATCATCAACAAAAACAAATCCACGATAACGAATGATCCAATCCCAGATATGGGTTTTATTTCTATGTGATTTCCTTTCCATTTCTATGTTTCTAATGAAAATTCAAACCAACCCCTGAATAGGGTGATCCACAGTTCGATCATTTATGTAGGATGAGTACTATTGTTGCGGGGTCAAAGGGGATTATACCCTATTGTTTAACAGTATCTTTCAGTTCCCCTTTTTCTAAAATGATTAATGAAGGAATAATGAACTAGTCCGACATTTGTTCCTTGCATGTTTCTGGTGCTTTGTCTTTCATTCTCTAGATTTCTTCGCCGACAAACCCCTTGTGTTGCATAAGATTTTTTCTGGGATGTTCCGAATATGGATGGACCCTTGAATCAATGATGAGACAATTAAGAGTGAAAGGAAGGGGAGACGGTGACCCATGGATCACAAGGGAGCCCACATTTTGGAAAATGGGTTACCAAGATGATGGTGGGGACCTGTGGAAGGAGGTTCGCCACCAGAGCACAACATTGCAACCACCCAGAAGTAGTGGCTGTCTGTAGGGGTCCACCAGTGGGCCTCAGCGGATATGGTCGTGGACTGCATAATGCGGAAAGAAACCACCATCTAGAATAACCATCGTGGGACTCTGTGGAAAGCATCATGGGGCAGTTCATGTGGTGGCTGAACTCATTTCACGTGGCGGTCAGCTACGTTGACTAGGTGGGATCACCGCACCCGCCGCGTTCATGGTGGATGAACTGGCCTGCTTCAGTGGTCTGGGCTGGTTCAATCATTCCGGATTTACTCAGTGGGTTGGGTTGGACATGGTGGGTCGGGTCATCCAGGACCCAGGTCAGGTGGGGTCGGGTCATTCAGATCGGGTTGAACCGGACTCAAATCCCACCGACCCTTTTTCACTAAAATGCCTATAAAACTCAAATTGTATGTTTGATTGATGAGAAGTTTATGACATTGTGACCCTCACAATGAGGTGGTCCTTTTGAGATACTCTAAATTGGTTTTAATGAATGTTGACATATGACCTTTGGCATGAGGAGTAAGTTCTCTCGGACAAGCATGTTATGAACAAGAATCATGTGATAGGTTGTGATGAGAAGACTATGACTACATGTCTATGTGACTCAATGGGTTTAAGTGACTCAGCGGGTCTCGATGACTCATTGGGTCTAAGTGACTCAGCAGGTCTATGTGACTTAACAGTTCTATGTGACTCAACAGGTTTAAGTGACTCAATAGTATTGTGTGTTAAGTGATTACATTTTATAGTATTTCTTATCTACTTTGGATTTATACATTTGTGATAAAACAATCCTTTGTGATAATACTTTGTGGAATTCCATTGTATTATTACTTTGTGGTATTCCTTCTTGGTATTCCTTAGTTGTTTTCCTTAATGATATTTCTTTGTTGTATTCCTTAGTGGTGTTCACACATGGTATTACTTCCTTTTATTCCATAGTGGTATTCGAAAGTGGTGTTCCTTCATGGTACTCCATCATGGTAGTCCTTATTAGTGTTACATCATGGTATTCTTTAGTTGTATTCCTTAGTGGTATTCCTTAGTGGTGTTCCTTCATGGTATTCCTTAGTGGAGTTCCATTGCGGTGTTCCTTAGTTGTGTTCCTTCATGGTATTTATTTTTTGTGTTTCTTTGTGGTGTTCCTTCATGGAGTTCCTTAGTGGTGTTCCTTCATAGAATTCCTTAGTGATTTTTCATAGTGGTGTTCTGTTGTGGTATTCCATAGTGGTGTTCCTTATTGGTGTTCCTTCATGGTGTTCCTTAGTATTGTTCCTTCATGGTGTTACATTGTCATGTTAGTGGTGTTCCTTTTGGTTGTTTCTTAGAGTTATTACTCGTGGTTTACTTTGTGAAATTATTTTTTTTGACGTCCCTACTGAGTATTTTTTTACTCACCTATGCACGGGCTTTTCCCACACTTGTCGTGTCTTGTACCGATGATCTGCAGCTCTGACAGAGTCCTTAGTGGGCCAAATATAGGGGTGATTCTAGGAAACCCGACAGATATGGTATGCTTCAACGACTTTCAGACAACATATTGTACCTACCCACCAGATATGAGTGTGTTCTATTATCCTTCTTGAGTCAGCATTAGCTAACTAGGTATACTCTATTGATTATGGTACATTTTGTTTTCTTTCAACATGCTTACATGTAGAAAACCATATATTATACCACCACGTGATCATGAGGATGTTCTGCTGGGTCACGAGATGGGAATAAATATTTGTACAAGATATTAAACCTTTGGGTGGTATACCAGCTATACAACCACCTATAGAGTGTCACATGGTACTCGTAGTACTAGAGTATGAGATGTGCATTATGACTGCACTACATGATTTTTGGTGATAGTGACCCTTCATGTTCATAGGTGAGCTGGGATTTTAAGTTGATGAGGACTACCTTGAGGTGGTGACCATGATTTCCATCCATTCAGGACACCAATAGATCAGATGGTGGTCCTAGCGGTGAGCCTTCTATGTGGATCCATGACACAATTTAGATTACCCGATCTTACGATGAGGTGACTATTCTGTTGACATAGTTTGAGAACCTTTCTTAGATAAGGGGCTCTCACCATAAATGCCAAGGGATGTGTCTTCCCAATAGATTATACAGCT
Organism: Viscum album; assembly: GCA_963277665.1. Classification (NCBI taxonomy): domain Eukaryota; kingdom Viridiplantae; phylum Streptophyta; class Magnoliopsida; order Santalales; family Viscaceae; genus Viscum; species Viscum album. The sequence continues at coordinate 1,813,146,014 of OY728136.1, read as the reverse complement.
TCGGTAGGATGTCTTCTCAGTAGTTGAGTATTCATCGATGTGTATCGAACATTCTAGGTACTTGATTAATACTATTAAACTATTTCTTCAGGGCTCTGGCCTCTGATTGATGTGTGTTTAGGGAAATTTGATATAGAAGTACTAATATATATGCAAGGGTTCTAGATAGAACCTTTATGGTAAAAATTCCCTTTGCTGAGCGGATATAACTAGTGGATGTCAACAGTGGGAAATACAATTAGAGACCTAAGAAGAATGAATCTGATTTTAGTCTTACAGACTTGGACGTGTGAGATGTTCCAAGAGGAGGTCCCATGAAAGAGGATCTACAGCTAATGGAGCATAGGTTGAATCCAATCATCCTAGAGAGAGGAAATAATTTTCATGAGATGACTGAGGGAATCTTGCTAGAGATTGTCCATCGCATTGGGGTGCTGGTAGTGAAATGGTGTATGGTCCACCGAGTCAGAGACAGTGATAGAAATGGATGGATATATAGTGTGGTGTATTTGGAAAAAGGATCTGGGGGTGGGGTGGGGGGGTAAGTTGGAGGTTGTATACATTTCGACATGTTACCACCACCACCCCAATGTGGTCCACACCAGGCTCAATGAGCTAGATGATAGGGGAAGGGGTAGCTGCATGCGGTCAAGGAATATGACTCATGGGCTCTAGGAATGATTCTAGGAACGGTCTATGTCTACTATTAGTTGTCGTAATAATAGACACAGGTACAAATCATTCCTTCATATCACGAATCTTGTTCAAGACCTAGAGTTTCTGGTTAAACAGTTGGCATCACCCTTATGTCTGGAGATACCTATGAAAGGAGACATGATAATCACAAAGTGATGATAGTTTGATATGACCCATGAGGAGATAGATTGATTTGTAACCTCTTGGTGGAAGCATCGAGTCCTTTAGATGTTAGTCTGGGTATGGAATTGTTATCCAATGTTCATGGTTAGATTGATAGTTTTAGGAAAATGGGTGTGGTATGTCCGCAATGATGGAATGTTATTCTCCTTGGATGGTGAAAATGAAGACAAGGAAACAGGATAGGCTATTTCATAGTATGATACAAATGATTACTATTGAGTTAGATAGAAAAACCCTTGGGGTAGTTGATGTTATGAGTTTTTAGTTCCTAGAAGTAGTGGCAGAGTACAATAAAGTATTTCCGGAAGATATTCCTATTTTACCTCCACATAGGTAGATAGACTTCTGAATTTCTCTACACACTGAGATGAAAAAATATCAGTATCAGTATATCTGATGACTTTTACAGATCTTCACAAGCTAGGGGTGAATCTGGAGGATTAAAAGATTCTCTCAGATGATGTTTGATTTCTTTGTTACTGTGTAAGGTAACGAAGATGTTGGACTCGTTAAAGTTATTTTTTGTTGATAGAGATGATGCAGATAACCTTTAGTTGGATATTTTCACCCCTCTAATATTATAGTAAATGATGGAGTCATGACTTAGTGTAACCTATAGGGAGGTTTTATGTGCTCAGTTGTCCATGGGGAATACCAAAATAAATATTAAAATGGTTGGGAGCATGTTATTCCTTTCATAGAATTCATAGTAGTAGCAGTATATGCCTACGGTGGCGAAATGGATTGGAATATGCATTTTGGTGTCAAGAAAGACACTATGGTAGATGAAAAAGTTTGTATCTGGGCTTTAATATTGATATAAAAGCTAAGTTCTTGTTTGAATCAGTTTTTTTGTTTGTCAACTCCTCATGTTGAGCCCCTGTGCTTGGAAAGGGATTCTCTTTCCTAACGCGGGGTTCTAAGAAGGGAGTGAGAAAGGTTATCAATGGACATCATGATGGGTTTATCATGTAGGTCCAGGGGACAAGATACCATCTAAGTGATCATTCACTGACTCACCATGTCAGCGCACTTACTAGTGGTTTGTAATCAAAGATCATTAGAGAGAATGGGGTGCCTCTATGTACAAGATATAGCACGAATCCATTTAATCCCATAGAAGATAGTTTCTTATCAGGATTCTTTCTTTTCATCTTGGTTATAGAGATTGAGGATTGTTAGGAGAGGACCATCCATCAATAGTCGATTCCTTTAGTGTGTACCTGGTGGCAGCATGAGAATTTGTGGAAGAGACCATGGGAGAAGGGGGATCATGTTCATGATCGTATCGTCATCTATTTGGGAATCCACTAAGTTTGTTTTTGGGGATGTAAATCTATAAGGTGGGGAGAATATGATGAGTCATATTTTCCCGATACTATTTTTAAAAAATTATTGGGCGAATTACAACACCAGGAACTGAGGCGGCATGCGATTCCGAGGCCCGGAGTACCCATAATGATCCATCAAAAAATATTATGTTTTTAAATAGAGCGCAATAGATGATTTCATTAAAAGTTCGAATAACTCTTAAATGGGTGCTTGGATTAGAAATCTGAGGGAACCGTTGGGTTTGGGATGATGATTTTACCATAGGAGTGACATATCTTTAGTCGGTGTGGGTATTTAGTGAGAAAACCTGAAAATGAAATAACCGTAAATTAAATAATTAAATAAAATAATTTTATTTTTCAAATACTATTAACCAAAAATGGTAATATAAATTTTAAATATGAGAGTACCATTTAGCATGTGAGGGTTTTCTTTCCTTAGGAGGAGCCTAACCTTTATCGGTGCGGGTCGAGGGTAAAAGTTAATTTTTGGACATTTTTAATGGAGAAAAAAATAAACTTAATGAAGTTTATTTTATTTCAATTTTATGTTTTAAAGCAAGTAGGAGATGTGATGAAGTGACAGAGCAACCCATTCTCCTTTCATAAATAAAACAGTGTGGCGACGCTATTTCAAAAGAGAAACAGTAATGATGAAACATGTTAACATGTTTCCTCTATTAATCAAGGGAAATATCCAACCTTAGAATCCTTAACGTTTGAGAATTTCTCTAGAACCCTTCACCGGAGACCATAGTTTAGAGATTGTATCTCAGATCTATTGCTGAAGAATGAAGGATCAAGATCTTTTTTAATCGAATCGACAACTACAACGAATATACAATTGTGAATGATCCAATCCTAGGTAGGGGTTTTATTTCTATGTGACTTCCTTTCCCCATAATTATTTCCAACGACAAACACTGAACAAATCATGAATAGGTTGGTCTACGGTTTGATCAATTAAGTGTGATGGGTACTGTTGCTATGGAATCAATGGTGGATATACCATAGTGGTTAACATAATAATTTTGTTTCCCTTTTTCTAATGGGATGATCGAAGGCCGAATGAACCAGGGTAACATTTGTTCCTTTTGTTTTCATGGTGCACTCTCTTTTCTTCTCATGTGTTCTTCACCGACAGACCCCCATTGTTTTTTCAGATTCATGCAGAGAGGTTACGAATGTGGATGGACCCCCAGATTCACAGAGATACAATTATGATCACTTGTAGTGGATACGATGATCCATGGATCACAATGGTTCTTAAAGTTCATATAATGGGTCACCACGACGATGGTGGTGACCCGCAGAAGGAGGGTCACTAGTGGTGACACAACCACCCAATAGCAGCATCCTATAGAAAGGAGGTCAGCGACGTAGATCTCGATTGTAACCACCGGCAGGAGGCCGGTGACAGGACTTTGTGGACATGGAAAGAGGCCACATAATTTGGTGAGAAACCGTGGTCTAGTGGGACTGCTACAGAACCCTGTGACAACTGACGTGTGGAGGTTCATGCGGTGGCTGATGACATTGCACGCAATAGTCTCCTGAGTTGACCAGGTGGGAATGCAGCACCCACCATGTTTTGGGTAGATGAACAGGCCAACATTAGCAGGTCGGGCTGGGAAGGAGAGCTGATAATGGGATGGTTTCTTAGGTCTGGGTTAGACCTAGTGGGTTGGGTTCGGCTGGACATGGGTCGGGTCGGGTCTGATCAGTCCGGTCAGGTCAGAATGGACTCAGACCCAACCTGCCCCATTCCACAAAAATGCCCATAAATTTCAAACCATATGTCTGATTGACGAACCATTTGTGGATTTGGGACCCTAGTGATGAGGTGGTAATTTTGACAAACTCTATTTGGATTTCCATGTAATTATAAATATGAACATTGTCTTAAAGAGTATGTTCTCTCATATAAGCACACTATGAGTGGGAATCATGTGGCCTGATGTGATGAGAAAACTATGACTATAGGTCTAAGTGACTCAGTTGGTCTAATGACATAGGGGGTTTAATTGTCTCACCAGGTCTAAGTGACTCTGTGGGTCTAAGTGAATCAATAGTACTGGGTGTTCTATGATTACGTCTGATAGTCTTTCTTTTCATACATTTGGTTTATACCTTATTGAACTAATAATCCTTCATGAAAATCCTTCGCAGTATTTCTTCATGGTATTCATTCATGGTATTCCTTCATGGAATTCCTTAGTGGTTTTCTATCATGGTATTTCATCGTTGTATTCCTTAGTTGTTTTCCTTTATGGAATTCCTTTGTGGTATTCATTAGTGGTCTTCTGTAGTGGTGTTCCTTTTTGGTGTTCCTTCTTGGTATTCCTAAGTGGTGTTTCTTCGTGGTATTTTATAGTGGTGTTCATTAGTGGTATTACTTAGGGGTGTTCCTTAGTGGTATTAGATGAAGGTATTCCTCAGGGGTGTTTCTTCATGGTGTTCCTTAGTGGCGTTCATTCATGATATTCCTTAGTGGTGTTCCATAATGTTGTTCCTTCCAGGTATTCCTTAGTGGTGTCACTTCATGGTATTCCCTAGTGGTGTTCCTTCTTGGTATTCCGTAGTGGGGTTCCATTGTGGTGTTTGTTTGTGGTTTTCCTTAGTGGCGTTCTTTCACGGTGCTCTTATGTGGTGTTCCTTTGTGGTGTTATTTGGTGGTGTTCCTTCGTGACGTTTCATAGTGATCTTACTTGTGGTTTACTTTGTGTAATTACTTTTTGGTTTGAGGTCCCAACTGAGTATTGTTTTACTCACCCCTACATGGGATTCACCTGCATGGGTCAATTCTTTTGCAGATGATTGACAGTTTTGACGGAGTCCTTGGTGGGATGGAGACATGGGTGCTTTAGTGTGACCAGACAGATGTGGTATGCTTTAGTGACTTTCAGATAACATACTATACCTACCCATCAGGTACATTTTCCATCGGATGAAATCCCTGAGCTTGTACTTTTCATTTTTAGTTGGACTTGTATTATGGCCTCTTTACCTTTCATTTGAGCACACTTTCATGATGGCACGTTCATGTATATAAGTACTTACGAAAATTCCTCTCCTTTATGGGATATGCCTACTTGATGCTAGTCTCCAACCCCTAGAATATGAGAGCAAGGATTGGGTTATTAAAGACATGGTCCCCCGGGGATGGATTGTGATAGGTATAAATTAAATTAAGACAAAAATACAAAACACAATGAAATACAATTTTTTTCTTCTTAAAAATGCCTTTTTTATGTATGAAAATGTTTTTTATACCAAATCAGACCAACAAATCAATTACAATTAATTTTTTTTGATTATTTATAATATATGTGAACTAATTTTACATTTAATCAATTTAAAAAAAATATAACTTTTTGAGCACTTGAAACAAAAATACTTTTTTTAATAAAAATCTATATTTTTCAGTCTTCACTAAAAAATATTGTTTTCAGATATATCACAAAAATTATACCTAAGATAATTTTGATACGATGATTTAATAAATGATATTATTTTTATAAAATACATTTTTTAAAAGTTTTAGAAATAAAATATAATATTCACTCAGAAAATTCAATAAATACCATTTTTGATGAAAAATTATTTTGAAGAATAAAATGACTTTTCCAAAAACTGAGTGCTTATTACTGAAGTATTTATCAAAAAAAATTATTTAATATTAACTTTATATGTATATATTTCATAATTTAGTTTATTTTATTCATACTTTCCAATTCAACTATTATGTTATAACAATTATAAAATAATAATATTATCGGGGTTCGTTAACACTTAGGGTTGTGTGTTATATATTCAATCAAACATAGTGTTATTCTAAAATTGTAGAGTGTTATATTGACACCAAATTTAATAAATTTCATCATCAAATTTTGAACTCGTTCTTAGTAATTAAGGGATTGATATTTGAAAATTTATTTGTTGAAAACTCAAATCATAAAAAGAGTAAATAAAACTTCCTCTTGAAAAGAGGTAAAGGGAAATGCAAAGGACATATTGAATATAACATAACGTGGTTTAAAAATTGGAGAAAATTAGTGTGAAGTGAAAATATATAAATGAAAGATAAAATTAATATGTAAATAATTAAAGAGAGTGACAGAGAACATTGATCACATGAATGTGAACGATCGTGAGAAAGTTAATGACAAAAAATAAATAAATCAATGTGGTGTAAAAAAGATCATTGAATCATTAGAAATAAATGTTATAGAAAAAACATTTGTTTCAAGATCCTTTTCTTATATTTGAGGAATTACATTACCATGTAGACTAATAACATAACGAAATATACCTACATGCATGTAAAATTTCATCTTTTAATCAATTTCCACAATAATCTCATTATTTTCTCCAAATGAGGAGTATTCAAGATGAAGTTTTCATGTACGGACCACTAAATTAAAATTCATAATACATAAAAGGGTATCAAGTTATTCATCTTGTCTTTAAAAATTTTAAAAATATAATGTTTAGAATATGTTAAGATAATGATCAAAATGTATAAACCTTTATATTACAAAATAATACAGTTATCTCAAAAATTCTCACAATAATAACAAAATTTTCACATAGATAATTTAATAAATAACCCTATCTCCCAAATAACCACAAAACGAAAGAATGTTTTGAACTCAAAGGTGATCTCATCCCTTTCAATATACATCCCCAAAAATTTAATTGCATTCTTCTAAAATAATGTTTCATGTTAAATAACATGGTAAACATAAAGGTTACATATACCACAACCCAATGAAGCATCTCCAAAAATATTATTAATCAACAAGATAAATCACTCTATAATTCTATAATGTAGTTAAATTCACCAAATTATCATTAATAAAATGTAGATACTAACATAAAAGGTGATCATTAGCTTGTTCATAAATATATCTTAAAATATCACATTCTCTATGAATCACTTTTCAATTCTCAAAATTATCAGTATCCAATAATCCAATAGACTATAATTAAATTAATAACAAATTATATAATAACCCAAAGGGTTATTTATAAATAAATAGATAATTTTTCCTAAAACCTTGTAAAATTTTCAAATCAAATAAAATTATCATAACTTAAAACCTCCAAAGGGGTATTTATTCCTTTGAACATATCATCAACCATACCACACATGAAAAAATATATTATTCTAGTAATTGAAATAATCCTTATTCCTAAAATAAAACTATATACTATTTAATATATTCCATAAATAAAAAAATAAAATAATCACTATCAACGATGGCCTAAATCAGTAACTAATTTCTAGGTTACTAATACTATACCATTTACTTCATCAATTTCAATCATCTCTTTGTCCTAACTAATCATTATCACCTTACCACCAAATTAGTTTTTTTGGTTATCAGAACAATTCAACATATGTTTTAGAATCCTTCAAGAAAAACTATTTTGAAATAACCTTTAGATGTTTTAGGATTCTTATATCTAGAATATCATTGATATAACACTCCAGAAACATAATTCTTGAATCCTAATACATAAACACTTCAATCCTTTCACTTCAATGATTGGAATTACATAGATCCTTAATTATTCTATGGGTTAACAATTGGAATAGGGTGTTGAATTTGATACTTACCATATTAATCAAACATAATAAATTGAACTATAATTAATAAATTTGTATGAACTTCATTTCCCTCTATTAAACATTTAATATTTTCTCAGAAATTATTTCTTTATGCCCTTCTATTCCACACATAAAACATCTTCTCATTCCTCTGAGATATTTACTTGAGTCCTTCTTCCCGCACACTCACCATGTAAGAAGATTAATCTTCTTCCCTCTACTGTCTTCCTTACACTTCATTTTTATATTATTAGGTGTGTCTGGAAACTCACCCTAGTTTGAATTGTTAATCATATAACGATATAACTGATTAGACATAATCACAAGGTTTCACATTCCATCTTTATTTCATTTAGTTTCTTGTGAGGAATATAATCCTATTTTCTATCACATTTAACATCCAAATGAACCCTGTTAGTTCTATCTATGGACTAAAACCAAAAATTATGACATGAAAAACACTAATCATTGTGAGGAATCACATAATAATGAAAAATAATTTTTTGTATGTCAAAATCATAAAACCTTATTTTCAATATATGAAACCATATGTCTAACCTAGTAAATCATTGGTTATAATCAATCCAAATACATTATAACGGATCATAAGGAAAATGGGATTGATCCCATGCATACCCCCTAAGTGTGTCAAACTATATGTGTAGTAAGAGAACACTCATTGTGCACAAGAATGATGTCTGAGATATACTTCGACCCACTCCTTTTGGGATTATTACACATAGATGCATCTATACAAAACTACATCTACTTATAATTTCATGTTAGGGATTAATTTATAGGAAAACCACTTAATCTATATATTTCCATAAATTTTGGATGTTATGCTATACTTTGGATTATCCCTAGGGTTTTCACAAAAAAATTCTCATCCTAATTTCCAAAGGTAACTAAACCTTAATCGGATACTAACTAGATCCACCCAAACATTTTAGAGATAAATATTTCTTCTATTTAGATTAGTATCCAATGCATAAAATGAAAATCCATTTCGGAATCAAATAAGTTTAGTTTACTTGAAAACATAGATTCATAAAAAAAATTCATAAGATATATACATCATCTACCACTATGTTCATAATAACTAGCACCCATCATAGACATATCATATCTAAAACCATTTTTTATAATCTAGTTAATGGAAACACAAGAAAGGGTGATATTAGATTCTCAAAAAGGGTAATCAAGGGAGACATCAATGATCACTAAAGAATAACATGAATATATGATTATAATAACATGATTTTAACATTCTAAAACCTAACCTTGTATTTCATAGATCATAATCATGAGTCATGACATATAGATTAAAAATTAATACAGAATGAATCATAAAGGAATAAAAAACACAAGCTTTGAGAATATAACAATGATATAAGACATAAGTTTGTGGTATACACATAACCCTGGAAAATCAGTTCCTTAATCAAGTATCATTGCAAAGACTATCATATTATATTAGGTTTACATCCCATTCCATAATATCCTTAGTCAATGTTCACTCCCATTACAATCATAGTCGATAGAGTCCCTTACAAATCTTGGTTCACCCTCCATTTCATTCCTTATTATCCCCTGGGATATCCATCATTACCCAGTGAACTATAGGGATATATAATTATGGGCCCACCCATCACATAATAAAAATCATAAATATGTGTATCACATAATCATTAATCATTTATATATATCCGAACAAAAGGAAATAAAAATACATTCATAAATATTTCAATAATTCATCATAGCATAACCAGTAGAAAATAAATGGGATTCATGAATATTTCATCATCAAAATAATAAAAAATGCATAAAATGAATAAGAATTGTATAATTGAATCACATCATTAGTATATCACAAGTATAATCAAAGAATGTTATCATATATGATAAATTAATTAAAAATATTACCTGGAATATTTCTTGAGAAAAATACCCTTTTATTTTGAAATCACTTCTTCATAATATAAAAACATCAAAAATATTATAGAAAACATTTTATTTAAAAAATAAACATGGAAACATGTAATGGAAGATTAAATTCATTGAACAATCATTATGGTAGAAAATTTAAATCATGTAGTGTACATGAAAACAAATATTCCTTTCACATTTTTGGTAAAAATTATAATTTACCTCATTTAGAAATCAATAAGAAGATTAATTTTAAACCATTTTTTAAAAATTAATAAATGGGTAAAAATTAATTTAAATTTTTTTTATATTAGTAAAACCATTTTAGAAAACATTGATATGAATGAAAAATGATTCTTGACTATAGAGGCAATAAATTCTGTTTTTATTAAAATTATTTTCTCAATCATTTAATGTATCAAAGAGTAGAAAATTGTATTATTAATTGAAACCCCCATTAATAAATATAGGAGAGTAAAATTAAATGGTTTAATCAATGAACCCAAATTGATTAATGTAATAATTATGTTGTAATTGATATCAATGTGTTTGTATTCTGAGAATTTAATGTTATAGTGATTGATATACAGAGTTCTGCCATTGAATTCTTATGGAGAATTATTCACAAGTATTTTGGAAAGGCTGTTTTGATTTGATTGGTTTATTTATATAATTAAACATTAAATGTTATGATTTTAGATTTGTTTTTAATGTACAAAACATGTGCCCAATTTAATTAGAATAGGAACATTATTTGCACTATTTTAATTAATGATTTGAGATGTTAAAATAAAGAGGAGTTAATTAAGACCAAAGAAAATATATATTTTTATGATTAATATTTTGAGAAGAATATTTGATTATGTTGGCCTATATTTTTATATTGAGAATATTTTTTTTCAGCGTTTTCCCAAAAAAACTAGCCTTCCAACAAGCAAAACCCAGGATCCCAGAGCAGAAACTACTACGGTGGGAACTAGGATCGACCTGAGTGTGGGCTAGCTAGCATGGATATGCCTAGTGTAATATATAGTGCACCCATAGGGAGGATAAAAGGAGCATATGTCCACTATGTTGGGTGAGATGGAGGTGGATCCAAATGCCGACATAGGGTTATAACATCAAGTAATGGGAGTGGAAAAAAACTTAATTTGATAACTGATCAAAAGAATTTAATTATAAAGTATTTATCATACATTTTCTGAATTTTTATGGGATTTGGTTTTGGAATTATTGTTCATCCTCATTTAAATATATGTATAGATCCTCAACTATGTGATGAATTTGATCTGATTCATTTGATTGTGGCTAGTGTTCGTATTATTCTTTGAGCAATATGAGATGATATGTACGTCGGGTTTTCATCATGAAAAAATATCCAATAAATATAGAAAAAATGATTGATATATGATTAATATAACATGAAACTTAATTTTCATTTTTAAATGAAGATAAAATCAATGGAAAATAATGTGAATATTTTTTTGTGACTAGGATTCTCATTATCACATGAATGAGTATGTAGGAGAAACAGATGGATGTCCATGATTTTTTAGCACAAAATTGGTGGATTTTTTACTATAAAAACCCCAAAGTGTTCTCATTTGCAGTTTTAGTTTATCACACCCTTGAGAAAGAAGTTTGATAGAAACAGATCAGTGGAAGTTCTTTGAATTTTCAAATAGAGTTCCATGCATTCATGTCGTGATTTTTCCTTCATGTTTATATGATGATGTTCTGATTCAACAGTCAAGAAACATAGTTTAACTTGGTTATGTGAAGGATATATGGAAACCCCTAAAATTACTAGTTTAGGAAAAGTTGGAACTTTTAAAGAGGGGATAGATATGTTTGATCTATTTATGTAAATATTGTTCTTCCAAAGAGGATCACTGTCAGTTGTGCATGCCAATAAATACGCGAAGGATAAAGATGTATAGTCACACATATACTATTATGCAATGAATAAATAAAATATATATTCTTTTAAAGTAGTGAGCTACGTGAATTAATATTGTGTGGTGTGATGAATGTGTGTATAAGAACAATGGGTTTGCACTAAAGACCATTTATTATGTCGTTCATATACATAAAGGTGTAGTATTGTGGGTAGTGAGTATAGAAAGAGTGATATACATGGAATAATATACGTACAAGAGATAGTTTTCTTGTACATGTGATTGAGTTTCATTATATATTTTCTTAATTTCTAAGTGGTGGTGTGTTTGAGATAAACTATTTTTAGGAATCAGTAATGGAAATCTTGAGATAGTGTATATGTACTTCCATAATTCATCATTTTGTGACACATGATATAACACATGCAAGGAGTTTTGAGGAACTTAAGAATTTTCATTATTTAATAAATAATACACATAAAATAGTGTCAAGATTTACATGAATTATCTATTTTCATGTGATGATGAGAAATACATGCATAAAGAACACATGATGTTCATGTGTGTAATAATTTAGTTGAGTTAAATAAATATTTTTTGTATACTGAGGAAGAAAAAAACTTGTAGTGTGTTAAGGGATCTTCTGTTGTTCATTCTGATATTATAGTGAGTTGAAGTGGAAGTGACATATTCTATAATTTATAAGAGTAAACTAAGTAAAATTTTAGGAAGTGTTGATGATTACATTAAATGGTAGTAAAAATCTATTTTTTGAAGTGAGAAAGTGTTGAATCAATTTATCTCAGTTGCATAAAGATGGATATTAGTTTTTTATTTCAGTGGTATCTTGAATATTATGTGATCTTTATCATTGTGTTAGTGTTGTGATTGTAAACACTGGTGGAAGTCCAATATACATAAAACCAGTGGGATGAAAATATAAAGAACATTGGTGGGTACCATTATAATTTAAGAAATGGTTCTTACCTACCTTCCATGGTTTCAGGGCGATACCCGACCGAACAACTTTTAATTGAAAGTTGATTTTTATTGGAGGATCTATGTATCAGATCATCCCAAACACAGTATAGATATAGTAACCCACATCTCGTGTGTACCTTGTAAAAATACTATATGTCATACTTCATTTACCTTTTTTCATGCTTGTGGTATAATTTTGTTTGTATACAAGCTGGATTTATTCATTCTAACATGTGCATAGGTTCAAATTAGAAAAGGGGTAAAAGTGAATAAAAGAAAACTGATAAAACTTGTGTCCACTGATTAACCCCCACTAAATGTACCTAAATGATAGACTGGGAACTTCATTTATTAGATAAGAATCATATAATTTCCTTCAATATATTTTCAAGCATAAATGATCCTGATTAAAATATGATTTGAATAGAAACCCCTTACCTTAAGTTCAATTTTTTAAAAAACACAATAACCTCCTATATAATAAATCTAATTTTATTATAATTTTATACCAAAGAAATTTAAATACTCATAATATCAAAAATTTACCACTTATATCATTTCAAAAATCATTTATAAATTTTTTTATTAAATCGTCATTTCTATGTGTTAACTATTTTGTTTTCAATGGATGTTTCAATTCTGCAGTTCCAGTCCTTGTACATTGATCTTTGTTACATCATATCTAGAATGTTAATAATGACATAAAAATCCTATAATTTAATTATATATATATATATATTCACCCATAAAATTTAGTTATATAAAAATGAATTAAAACATTTATGGAGATGGTATGTTGTACATACTCATGGACACTGTTATCATTTTTTGATTGATGAAACAAAATAATGGTAAATAATAATTAAACTTTTCAGAATAACTTTTATATCATATATATCATATATATTCATTAAATTTATCTTTATTACAATCCATGTAAAACAAAAATAAAAAAGGAATAACATTACATTGTGGGGGTAGTGGTGCACATGTACATAAGAGCGATGTTATTATTTACCAACAAATGGGAAAAAGGTATATTATGGATATTCCATCATCATAATAATACTTCAGTATATTTAATATATTTAATTAATTATTTTATATCGATATAACGAATTTATTGGTAGTAGAATAAAAAAAAATTAAATAGGTCGGGTAAGTTTATTTCCACTTCTTCGGTAGGGGTCCTTTAGATTCCCTCTTAAAGACCCTTAGAATTGTATTTTATAAATAAAAAACCTATAATTAATGAATATGGACGTTTATAAGATAGTTTTACTGAGTTTGGTCAAGCTATAAGTCTAAAAACATTTTGAATAATGTAGGAGAAGATGTGCCCTTTTATAAGTGGGGGTAGAGACACTCTTGGAAGTACTTAAAGTATTAAATAAATATAAATTAATTTTTATTAAAAATGGGATATCAAGTGATATAATTTGAATATAATTTGAGTGTGATATAAAAAAATATCATACAATAAAATCTGAACAATATTTAGTTATGTTATCACCCTAATCTCTTAGGTTTGACCCTCTATTAACCCATTTTATAATTACCATAATATAAAATATTTTTACTCTTTCTGGGTTAATAAAGTTAATATAAAATGAAAAGGGAATAATAAAAGGAATATAGATGAAATTATCAACCAAATTATATTCTAATATCTAAAAAAATATTTTTAGGAATTTTAAATCATTTAATAAAATATTTTTTTATAAAGTATCAATAATTTCATTTTTGGAAATACATGAAATATTATAATATAATATGTTTATAGGTCATGTAAAATGACTCCCAAATTAAATTTTTTCAATGATATGTATATATATTTTCAATATAATCATTAAACCAAATTTTATTTAATTAGATATAATTTTAAACCATATATTTTGGTTTCACCCCTTGGTTAACCAATTGTAATATTAACCATGTTAATGAATTTATTAATATTAAAGAGTTATAATTTTACTTACATGGTAAATATTTGATCATAAATCCATATCACATCATAGTTTTCCCTCTCGATATTTTTTTCATTTTTAAATAATTTAATAAAAATATATTTAGCATAATATACTACTGAAGTAATTTTTAGAACTATTTAGATAATTTGACTTTAAAAACAACATGATAGAAATTCAAATTGAATATAAACACTTAAAATCTCACAAATATATTATATTTATCTTGAAAACTCATTGGAAACATTAAATCACCCACAAAATTTTACTTTTATAGTTTTTTAAATAATTTACATGATATTTTATTTCTTTCACAACTAATATGTCGACATAGAATAATAATATAATTTAATAATTTATTTAAAAAAATTTAAAAAAATTATCATTATAAAAAATAAATTCATATTTCAAATAAATTATTATAACTGAATATAAGTTTTTTTTATCGATTTCAAAACAATTTATTGATATTAAAATTAAGAAAATAATGTTTTTATAATGCCCCAACCCTATATGTCTGGAGCCAGTGCTTTATTTTAATACACTGTATTGATTAAAAGTAATCAAGTCCCAAAAAACCGATCAATATACCAGTCTTGGAAAATATATTACACACATGAAAATTACATTCAAATTCAAAATATAAAATTAAACATAATTAAACCTTTTAAAATTCCATTATTCCCCAAGATTATTACTTTATATCAATCATAATACACTTCTCGGAAACCTGGGGAAATAATACCTAAAAAGGTTTGATCTTAGATGCCCAGCATGGGTAAATAATTTAGCGGAATCTATAAAATTTTCAGAAAAGATGCATAATAAAAACAAAATTCTTTTAAACATAAACATGATCATAATATAGAAAAAATAAATCAAGCATTACCCTATAAACATGAACATGGATATTATACTTGTCTAATAATAACATTTAATAACTAATTTCATAATTATGGAATGCAGAATTTTGGACATAATAACTACTACGTGAAGGGCTTTTGCCAAGACCATTCACAAATATTATATCATGGCCTTGTTCTAAGACACTAGTATATCTCTTGAGACCTACCGATGCATCGAGGGGCTATATCAGTCCCCTCCTGTAACTTACTAATTCCAATTAATCCCATATATTAAATGTTTGAAACATCACATAAAATTTTGTATTAAAACTAGCATATGAAATGTTAATACATTAACTATAAACCATGAATGGTATAAAAATAGTACACCCATAGTCAAATATATCACAAACTATTCAATACAATATGGATCATAGTATCATTATAAATCAACGAAAAACAATAATAAAATATGACAAAGGATGTTGACATAGAAGAAAATAATTTAATAAATTCATTAAAACACTTAGAGGAAAATACCCCTTTTACATTAAAACATTTAAAAGTTGTGTAATTTTAAAATAAAACATTTCTTTTGAAAATAAACATCCAATAATGTTTTGGATGATTAAAAATGGTAAGGTGACATAAAGGTGAAAATCGCCTCTTGCGCTGTTTAAGTTAAAAAATATTCCTCGCTTAATTTTCTAAAAATGTCCTAAAGTACATTGTTTTGAAACCGACCAAAATATTACTTTAAAAACATTTTAAAAAAAGTTAAACATGAGTAAAATTGAATTTAAAAATCAAATTTATTATGTTAAACATTACCTGAAAACATTTTTAGAAACATGGAAATGGATGATAAATATGTCCCAGTATATACTTACATATCAACAACCTCAAATGATAATGAGACTGTGAAATTAACCCTTACCTTAGATCTGATACTCTTCGTACATGTCCAAAACTCAGGTATACTTTTTTTAAACATATTTTTAACTTATAGAAGAATCATAATAATATTTATTATATCATATATGATAATTTTTTGACTTTATATTACCCATTTATTATGAATTTCTTGTTAATGAAACATTTCAGGTAATATCGCTTTTCTTATCGTACGTGTTTTGACTTGTTATTAATGATCATATTACATAGATTAGGATTTACTTACTTTCATATTATATAATATGATTTTTATATCATGTATATTTATAATATAAATATATATAATATATAGATATAAAAAATGGAATACACTGTTCCTGGAGAGGGTAAGGTAAATGTACGCATGAACACCCTTTTCATTTTGTTATCATATTGAATGGAAGTAAGTGAATGAAATATAAGTACATACATACATATATATAGATATATAATTCTATTAGACATATTATTTCATATATTTCAAAATTATTAATAATATATATTTTTTATAATCATTCATGGATGGTTAAAGTGGAGAATGAACCTCATCGTGTCGTGGAGATGGTTGGTCGTACGTACAAATGAGCAATGATATCATTCATTTAATGATTAAATGATATAGAACTTGATTTTATATCAAATATAAAGAATAATAATCATTGCACATTCCTTATTTATGTCTATTATACTCCTCATTATACCCATCCAAAAAATGTAATGTTGAATAAAAAATTACACCACGACGTGGAGACGGTAAGTCGTACGTACACACGCATGATGATATTATTATTCATAGGGTGGATAAAATAATGAATATATTTTTCCAATGATTATATTAACATATAATTATATGAATTATATTTTGTTTTTTAATTTGTAATGGATAGGAATAAATTAGAAGTAGAAAAAGAAGAGAACATTGAATGAAGTGATAAAACAATTGCCTCTTCTTTGGATGCTTCCTTTTGATATGAACAAATGGGCTCCTTAGGATGGATCTTTTCCCAAGTTTAGGACTCTATAATTAATTTAGTGGGGTGAGGAGGATAAATGGGAAGGGTTTGGATGAACCAAAATTCTTTAGAGGAGTGATTTAAAGAGAAAGGGAGGTGCCCTTTTATAAGAGAGGTGAGTGGCACTTTTAAAAAAATCCAGAAATATTAATTTAGTATAAAATTTTTTTCGGTTTTTAATAGCTCAAAATTTATTAATTTAAATGATAATATGATTATGGTATTTAATCCTCTCAAAAATAGGATTTATACATTTTTAGGTCATAAAAATTAACCATACCTTTTTTGTTTATCCCTTTGAAAAATAAGTTAACTCTTATCATGTCCCCTAGTATTTATATATTACATGGTTAATATATTTACAATAAAATTCTAAGAGGACATAAAGTGTATCATTTATGAAATATTTATCACTTTAAAAGTTATTTTTCTGACCTTTATATTTTTTGGATTTTTATATCATTTATCAAATTATTATTTATTTTAACATTTCATTTATGTCAATTTTAACACTATTTAGTAATTGATTTCTGTTAAATTTATAACAACTTAATTCCTTAAAAAGGAATTAAATAATCAATAATATTTCAATTTTATTGATAAAATTCATGGATAGAATCCAAATGTTCAAATTTCATTTATTTTAATATTTATAAATTCATTTATTTGAATCTTTTATTAATGAGGTAATAACTGTATCATAATTGTGTGATAAATCAATATATTTATCTAATGTCTAAAAATTATAAATAAGATACCATGATGTCTGATTTTTTTTATTTCTAATTACTATTTATAGTCATAGATATCAGTTATATAACCATATATTAAAATTGATTTAGTAAAATATATATATTTTTTTATAATTATATTTATTTTAAATTAATTCTTATAACATGTCATTATCACACCCAAGTTGTTCCATGAGGAACTAGAATCGTACTAAGGATGAAAATGGTAAGAAAAATATAATACAATAGGATTAAGATATGTGTTGGGGTAGTTTATTATTATTATTATAATTTTGTTACTAATATTTTTCCTGATTTACCCTTTAAACATGGTATATAAAAATAATTACTGAAGTTACTATTCCTAATGTCAAAAAATAAAAGGTGCCTTTTTACACAATTTGGAGCATCTGATTCCAACTATATAATAAAATTTTCCAAATTCAAAATATAGAGTCAGCAGAAATTAATTTAAAATTAATTTCCATTTTCAAAACTAGAAAGTGGGTTTATGAGAAGTAAAAATTATGAAAAGATTGACATGTGTTTATGTTCAGTTTAAATTTTAATTTGCATCCAATGACCAAACTTATTTTAAATTATAAAGATATAATCTAATTATACTTTGAAACCACTCAAATTTATAATTTAACACTAAAAATTATTTCAATTAAAAAATTTGTTTTCAATTAAAATTTATTATTCTTAACTATTCATCAAAATATGAATGTTACTAGAAAAGTAACAAAAATTTATCAAAACAAAATTTTTATTTCCCTATTATAAATAATAATTTAATTTGGTAAATTTTAATATGTAAAAGTTTCAAATATTATATTTAATAAGTGTTTTTCCTTAAAGGAAGAAAAACTGCAATTCTTGAAAAATACTTTCTTTATCTGAAAAATTGAATTTGTTCTTATATTATGTCTAAAAAACACAAGATGAATGTTAAAATTATATGGGAAATTAGAAATTTAACATATGGTTAATATTATTCATTAAATCCTTTTAAATGGATAGTTTGATAGGTCTTGGTGTGGTTTAACTCGGTGTTGTGTACATCGCATGTTATTGAATTATTTAAAAAAGAAGCATTCCATGGAAGCTTAGGGTGTTACAGTTTTTGAAATTTCCTTTTAATTAAATATTATAAAGGTCAAAATCAAATATAGATGAAATATAGGTCATATATATTAATTCAAGATTATTATGTATTAAATATACCAATATAACTAAAAATTTACTATGGTTACAGGTCATAATTAACACATTTTACCTTTATCGTGGTAATAAAAATTAACTATGGTTACAAGTCATATTAAAAAAAGGGTCATATTTAAAAAATTTAGACCTCCTAATTCCATATATGGAATATAATTTTCAGTATTCAATTTTTATAAATTCAATAAATTAATATAAGATAAAAACGCAAAATACAATGAGAAATTGTTTTTTTCAGAAATGGATTTAATATATCCAAATGTCTTTTAAAAAATTCAACCATATAATTGATTCAAATTAATATATTTGTATTATTCATAATATAATTTATCTAATTTACTTTGAAAACATTTTAAAACAAAATGGAACATTAATAATTCTTGAAAATAAAAATTGTATTTTTAATTAAAACCCTTATTTTTCATTATTCACTAGAAAATGAATCTTTTTAGAAAAAACCAAAAAATTAAACCTAAGATAACATTTATATTTTTATATAAAAAATTATATTATTTTTCTAAAATAATATATTTAATTTTTCAAGAAATTAATTATAATTTGTTCATACAAATATCAATAAAAACCATTTTTGATGAAAAAATATTTCAACGATTACAATGACTTTACTAAAAATTGCGTTCTTATTTACTAAAAAATTATCAATATAATTTTTTTTATTAATGATTTATATATATTTCACAATTATGTTACTTATCTTCATTCCTTTCATTTCAATGGCTATTTTATAATGTTTATAAAAAATAATATTTCATGGTTAATTAATCAATTTTGTTCCGTGTTGTATATACTATAAAGTAGAGTTTTATTTTAAAATATCAGTGTTTTATAATTTTATAATCATATTGTCATGATGGATCTATTACTATTATAATTATATTTATTATTTTTTATGATTCTCTATAATTATTTATATTGGAAAATATAAACGAATGAAAAGTCATCCGAAAATATTTAAGTAAAGAAAACTAATAAATAATTACTTAAAACATCCTTATGGTAATCTTAAACTTAATAATATTCTTCTATTATGGTAGTGTAATTAATGGTTACTATTTATGATAATAAAAAACATAAAATCAACAAATATTATATGATAAAACAAATAAAACAAATATTGGTATTGTGATTTTCAAAAGAAGTATAGAAGAAGTATTCTGGTCTAATAGGGGTGATTTTAGGATCTTTTCATGGTGGATGAATTTCCATGGTGATTCCTAAACCTCTTATGATTTTTCATTCAGTGTTAATTAATATTTTAGACAAATAAAGTTTAATTAAGTATTATTTCAAATTTTCATGTTTTAAGAGTCATATTTTGGATTTTAGAGGATTTAGATTGAAGAGTATGTGTTCTAAATAGATCATGATCTTACATTAATGGGATTCAAACTGAAAGGGATAGAAAAAATTAATCGAAATGACTTAAATAATATCCATTTGGAGTAATTCAAATGATGATGGTGTATAACACATTATTTAGTATATGAGAGATGAAAATAGCCACTAATCAAGTGTCTACTTTGAAAAACAAGACCATGAATCCAATCATAATGAATGAAGTGTTTTGAGGGGATACAATTCATCCAGAAAATGATAGAAGTGAATTTTATGGAATATCATGTTAATAATATCAAAATTATTTAAAATTACTTGTATTTGGTTTGTGTGGTGTCTATAGGGAGATTGTGGGAATTTCTACTTCTTTTATCACTACTAGATTCGTGGGATGCGATGATTATAAGGTTGAGAAACTCAAGCAGTAAAACAAACATGGAGTTTTTTGTTTTTTGTAATATCATTCATAATAAAGATAGTATCTAAATGTATTTCTATGTAAATACTAAAACAACATTTAGTTTGTATGTAATAGGATTTTTTCTCATTAGAAAATTTATAAGGGGAAGAGAAAAGAGAATAGAGTCAAGGTGATTTGACAAATACCTATCCTTTATGTTTTTATTGTGGGAAAATGGAGAATTAAAATTAGTATTTGAGGTCAATATAGTCAATTTTATACCGTTTACTTCTAGAATTTTAAATTCAAATACAATAACTAAGGAAGGGAAAAACTTGTTACATAGCGTCGTCAACCTACTAGAGTCATGGATCATTGATTTCTGGGTTGCATTTCACTCAATATTAAGAGAGAATGCATGATCAATTATGTATCTAGAAGGTTTATAAGGGATCATATTACGAGTGATTAATCTCTTGAGATATTTTTAAATGGCGATGTGAATGTTCAAATAAATAGGGGATTCTTTTTGGAGTTCCACGAGGTGCGAATAATTCTAGAATCATAGAAAATCCAAACATCAGTAGGTCAACTAGATAAAATGGTGTTTTTATAACTTTTATAGTTTTTGTATATAATATAACATGAGGATCCTTGGTGGTGTCCAAATGTGTGTATGTGAAAAAATAATACATTACCATTAGTATTAAAGGAGTAACGTGTGTCAAATCATCAAATTTTGGAACTATAAAGCTATGGTATGATCATCCCAGCCACATGGGTGAGAAGTGGATTCATATTCAAGATATAATAATAATAATAATAAACTCTATAAGATAGAGTATTAAATTTGTGAAGAGTTTATTCTTGACATATTGTCGTAGGTGTAACTTATAATGTATGAAACGACACCAAAGAAGCAGATGCTTGAGTAAGTACCTAAAAATGTATAGGGGTCAAAACTAATTCATTCTCATAGAGTTTTACTGAATCATGTTACCTTCATTGATGATGTATAATGAAAATTTTGGTTGTTATTTTTTATTTATAAGTCTATGATTTTTAGAACAATCATCTGATAAAGATCCATGTTGGAAATGGAGACTGTTTTAGAATTTAAGTTCTTGAGTTTTGATAATAGGGACAAGAATAGAAGTTGAAAGGTTTAGGGGTTTTATTATATAAAAGTCATACAATTTGAGAATACTATACTCAGACCACCAAATTCATATGGTTTGAAAACAGAGGTGAATATGATGTTAGATAAGAGAGCCATGATTTTGAGGTTATATATTAGTTTCCCTAAATAATTTTTTGAATAAGAAGTCACTGCTACATCTTATTTTATGAATCAATGTACATACCATTAGGATAATATCTTAAAAAGAAAATATATTGTAGGATAAGGTTAGATGTCTCACAACTGAATGTTATTATAAGTATCATCAATTTCCACATCAATTCCAGGGTGACAGATGAGCTTGAATAAAAGAACATGACATGTTTCGTTGTAGTGTATGTCCATGAAAAAGTTGAATTTTAACTTGAGGATAATGACCAATGGATGTTAATCATAAGTGGAACTTTTTTTATTTAATAAGGGTTTTCATTATAAGGATCAAAACATGGTTTAAGACGTAGTTGATAACAAAAAATCAATGTATGGAAAATTTCATCTAGATTAAATTATGGTAGGGTTGGTTAGTTCAAGGTTTAATAATGTTATGAAGATATCAAATGGTCTGCACGGTTTTTCATATAGATGTTTTATTTTGGGGTATCTTAAATGACAATTGAATCTGAATTATTTCAAACCAAAAAATCATGAGTTAGAGCTCAAAAAAGTGAAATTTTGGATTGAATATTTCTAGAAATATTGGATCCTTAGGCTGAGTTGAGGTGGCTACCCAGTTCAAAAACTTGTTGAATCATTTAAAATAGATGTGCAGTGGTAATTTCTACCATATGTTAGAGAAACCAAAATTATCAAAGAGGTGAAATTTTATAGGGACTCAGAATAATAAGAGTTATAAATTTATGAAAAAATAAGCTACTTTTATATCAATAGACCATGGAAGAAAATAAAACTACTATTGGGGAAAAGAGACTTATTCAACAACTTGGTTTGTTAGTTAAACGAAGAATCCAATTGAAGGAAAATATATAAGGGAATTATTTTTTGTGAAAGGCCATTAATAAATGAAATGTTTGGATTTTAATAAATCATTTTTTCCAATTTTTAAGTATACAACAATTCAGTTTGAAATGAAATTTTTTGATAAGTAAGGAACGCATCTTAAATTGTTAGATATGGAAATGACATTCATTAAAGGTAATTTAGGGAAGGAAATATTTTTAGAGAATATAGTAGGTTTCATGGAAGATGGAATTACAGGTCTAGTGTGGTAGCTAAAAAGCTGTCTTTATGGGTTGAATCACGCACCTAGATATAGGAGCCATAAGTTTGATGCCATAGTGACATAGATTGTGTTTTTATAGAGTAAAATGAATTTTTGTTGGTACCAAAAGGTCCTCGATTATTGCAGTTTCATCACACTTCTATTATATGTAAATGATATGATTTTTTGGGTCCAAGGATATGTTGGATAGAAGAGTTTAAAGTTGAATATTCTAGAACATTCAAGAGACATGATCTAAAGGCTATAAAATGGATTTTGGGGATCTAAATAATCATAGGATGAAATCTTGTAAACTTGATATTATCTTAGTCTAATTTTATAAAGAATATCTTAGAACAATTTAGAATGTCTGGATCGAAGCGTATTACTACCCCATTGGTTGAAATTTCTAGTTATTCAACGAGGAAACCCTATGAACGAAATAAGAGGCTGAGTACATAGCAATGGTTCCATAGGAATCATTATTCAGAATCTTAATGTATTTTAAGGTTTGTTCAAGGATTTACATTGTGTATGTTGTGTGATATATAATTAAATTCAAGGATCATCTAGGAAAGTGGAATTGGAAGGTGGTGAAGTTGTTACTCCAACATATTAAAGGTTAATTAGACCATGAACTATGTTACAGAACTGATGTGAGAGACTAATGGGATTTTATAGTCACCCTAAGGGGGGGGGGTGAATTAGGGGTGACCAAATTTTACTGATTAATTAAAAATTAAAATTTTTTAATTGCATTTAGTTGATAAAATAGCTATCATCAGTTAGGTTTTATGGATATTATGTTTTGACCCATGAACACTTTCACCTTATGTTTTATAGATAAATTAACGTAAATAAAACATATGTACTTTTACATGGTTTGGTCTCAATGTGAGAAACAATCCCCTTTTCTTTTCACTACAATCATGACACAAATTTTTCACTAAGATTATTATTATAAATTCAAATTGGTTTGAGATGTTATTATATTTATCCCATAATTTGTACCCCAAACAGTAATCTTAAAAACCATATTATTATGCATGTTACTGAGCTATCTCCCAAAAATATCCTCTTGCCACATAGTAGGAATAGTGAAATTAATGATACTAGATCTAATAGTATTTAAGTGTTCTCCTCAAACATTATCATGGATAGAACTTCGACTTTTAGGTGAAAATTTTATGAACTATAATACATGTCATCCTATCCTCTACTTCTGATAAAATGATATTCAAGATCTCTCACTTCCTAGAACAAAAGTTTTCATAAATTTTATAAATTTTCCCATAATTTTATCTTTGATATCAACCTTCTAGTATTCTAAATATAAAGTGTTCACTCAATTCATTATTCATTCAAATGATATTGTTCTTACTTCTTCAACCATTCTGGTCTTTTGTAGTATAATTGGTCTGCTACTCCATATCTTCTTTTTTCATAGTAATATCAATATATCTCTCTATATTTTCATTGTTTTTAATAAAATTATGTACCACATAATATATCCATGATTCCTCTAGTATATGTGGGGAATTCATGTGATTTAATTTGAATTTCCTACCTTATAAACTCTTTAATTGGCCACCTTCAATATCTCTGAAGATACCAAGATTAAAATCCATCAAATCTCCCATAATACTCATTGAAATTAATATTCAACTCATCCACAAATATTTTCTGGAAACCCCATATTTCCTTTATGAATATTGGGACATTGAAAAATTAATGTAGCATCATCATAATGGATTTTCTATACAACAGTATATATTTTATATGAAATATTATAGTTCTCTCACTTCTACATACTTCAATAAACATATTCCATTTAATAATATTCTGTAAAAGTCAGCAGGATCCATTTGATTCATCCATAACTCAAACATCCATTATTCTTAAGGTGAATGTACATTCATGAATATAACTTGGTGCACCTTTTAGTTCTACATATACTTCATATTATCATTGTATTCGACAACCATCAGTACATTGAGAATCCTCTATCATGATTCATATTCTTCTAGTAGTCTCTATTCATTTCCATTCATACTATTCAATCATTATATAATACATTTTTCTTCCAATCATTTTAATTTTTGATCATCATATCTTTCAATTGATTCATCCACAGCCTCTAGTTCCTCCTCATATATATCTATCTTTAATATATTTTCCACCTTTTATTTTTTCATGATTGATCTTTTGATAAACATTACACACAAAATTGTCTTCAAAATTTTCTTCTTCATTATGATCATAGTACACACATCTCATTTTTTAACAAACTCCGAGACATCATGAAATTATTTTTGAAATTATTTTAATGATAATTATTTGTAATTTTATCGAGAGTTTATTGTATAAAAATACTCCTTTCATATATCGTAACTCACTTATTACGTACATCCTCAATACATGGATTACTCCACATCTCATTCTAATAACATGTATTATCTTATTTTAGAAGTATTGAAATTATTTCATTTAGTATGCTCATAGATCCTGTATTTTTTAAACTAAAAAAATAATATTATTATAACCCTATTCTATGGATTTATTATTATGGTATATTCAAATTATTATAGTCAAATTTACATTTTACCAACTCAGCTTGAATCATTTTTGATCCTCAGTTATAGTTAAGTTCTTATAACGAACAAACAACACAATATCATCAACCTTATCTTTGATCATTTAAGTCATATAAACAGTCTCAACTATCATAGTTATAGATATTTATTATTATTATTTTCAGTATATCTACTGTTGATGTTGATTCCAAAGGTGTTTCTCAGTTGAAACAACATTTCATACCTATTACAAATTCTTTGCAGTACTCCCTTACTAAGGATGATAAATCCTTACAATCGTTATGTTTATTTTTACAAACTCAAACTAGATTCATTATGTAATTTTCAATTATTTGAAAATCTCTACATTTTTAATATCTATCTTTTTTAAACCCTGGTCATTCTTTACTAAGTACATTATGATTGTTTTACCTTCACACATACTTCTTAAAGAAAATATTATTATATCTTTTGATTTTTTATCTATCGTTTCATTATTTTTATGGTAATCTAAATTATGAAGTAAAGACTTATTTTTTCTTCCCTCTTCTACACACAATTCTAAATACTTCAATATCATATTTTTACAAGGTGAAGTTCTTCATATATTCCTTAGGAATTAATATTACAAACAATTTCAATTATTCAATGTGGTTTATTTTTTAAATTGTACTCTCTTATTATTTCATTATCGAGTGACTTATAATCATATCAACTTTCTATCATCCAAATTTATATCATTTGGTAAACTCTTCGTTATCTATATGTACGTTGTGTAACTTCTGATCTACTCATATCATCAAAATTAAACTTATTTTTCAATATATCCAATTACATATCAACTATTATCAACAATAATTTTCAATATATTTGTTACTTGTATTCTACTTGAATAGGAGTGAAAAAAGATTCAAATGTTCTTTTTATATTTCAGGTATATGCATTCAAGAAACATACTTATTAAACTCCAAATTTAGTAGACAATGCTTCTTCATCCTTCAACACTAGTCATAAATATATTAATGATAAACTCAATTAATTTATTAATGTTTATGGTTACTCTCATATAACATTATTTCCATGAATTCATCCTATATAGGTTAGTAGAATTTACTTCCCTATCTTCCTATATCTATCATTTTTTCCAAAATACAATTGTTTTTTCATTCGAGAGTATGAAATTTTGATGTTATTGCTTCAATAGTTTTTACATATAAAAATACCAACCAATAATTCTTCACTGGTTGGATATTCTGTAATATATACTTATGGTAGACTATCATTCAGAACACCCATAGGTAATTTCATTTTACTTCAACTTACTCATTTAATTTTCCACAGTCTACTAAA
This sequence comes from Viscum album, assembly GCA_963277665.1. Lineage (NCBI taxonomy): Eukaryota > Viridiplantae > Streptophyta > Magnoliopsida > Santalales > Viscaceae > Viscum > Viscum album. The sequence continues at coordinate 1,813,118,591 of OY728136.1, read as the reverse complement.
AACAAAAATTACATTTTCATCATAATCATTATTTAAAGTGCACTTCAATATCCCCTTTGTATTTGTTTTCATTATAAAATTTTACATAAATTCAATGACTTTTCTATCTCCCATTATTGATAATAAATTCAAGTTATCCTATGTGAGGGATCATATTCCTCAATTTTCTCTCCCTTTTAATTATTTTAATTTGAATTCCCCTTACTAAAATATTGGTGTGTGGGAGGATCTTTCTTCTCACCTTTTCATATTCTCCCCTTTTCATCCATTGAACTGAATAAAAACATGATTTACATGAGAGAAGTTTGACATCACAATTATTAATTAAATAATACACAAATCAACAAACTATAAGTCTACCTAATACATGATTAGTGTAAAAAATATGATTTATTAACTTATACAATAAATATGTCCATAAAATTTACTACGTGATGAAAAATTTATGAAATATTATTTTTAGGGTAAGATTATCATATTTTCATTCATCTTAATTTATTATATACATCTTAGAAAACATATCAAAAAATTTAAAGCCTAAAATAGAAGGTTTATTCCCCATTATAAATACCTTTTTATCATTTAAATAAAATTCCCCCTTTATATTTACACTTAAGTTTTCATATAATAATAAGAAAGTATATAAAACATTCCTCAATATGATAAAAATATAAAATTCTCAAATTCTATATATCTAGAACTTCTTAAAAATAATTTAGATATTTATCCTTAAGGTAATTCAATTTTTTTACTTTACCATAACATCAATATATGTTTTCATAAACTATGGTTATTTATAATCTATCTCTTTATTTCAACTTCATTATGTTTTTGGAATCTCCACCTTCCATTTTAAGGGATGATCCCCCTAAAATGCATCACCTTAAATTCCATATTTCATTAGAATTGAATACAACTTATTTTGGAATAATATAGATCTTACATTCCTTACTAGTATATGATACAGGTTTGAGAACATTTTCTCAACTCAAAAAATTCTTTAAATTCAACATTATTTTTCATTATATGGCCCCCATTAACATTATAAACATTAATATTATTCTGTGGAATGAATTTGTTACCCTTACTTATTCAGTTCACATTTTGTGGGTATTTATTCTTAATGGAGATGAGAAAGGAACATTAATCATTATTTTTTGTTTCTTCCAACCATCTTACTTCCTCTGACATATTTTCTGATACAATCATGATAACCTTTGGAACATGTTTAGCATTATTTGTGTGTTGTGATACTTTTATAGTACCTGTGTCTTTAGAATATTATATTTATTTATTAAAAATATTCTCATGTAAAAGTAACAATTTCATTCATTTTTCAAGAGTTTAGGTGGCCAAAATAAACATTCTACATAAATCCATATCATATAGTAAGTTAATCTTCATAGGAAACCTCCAATAAACCTCTAATTCTTCATCATAGATTTAATCCATCATTCCAATAAACTTGTGTCTTTTTTAAATAAAATATCATTACTACATGATCTTTATTTTGATAACTTGACCATTCATAGTGAGCATACAAGTGTCCATGAAGTGGAATTTTCTTCCACAAATGTGACATATTTTCTAATGTGTAAAATTTTAAATTACATTATTCATTGGAGAATCATTCTTTATAACTACTATTTCATTACTTCCCATGGTAGATTTACATTTAATAATTCATTAATTTTTCATTAGATGTTTTTCCCTTATATTAGATATAACTAAATTGTTCTTGGGGGTTGCAACCCAACACATACCATCACCATGACAACATTGTCTATAACTTCAATAAATTTTTTCAAGATAGTTAAATTTGTTATGTGTCAAAAAAAATCTTTTCCATATAATTTATTACTACATATTTGAATTTATACTATCTTCTATTTTAATCCCCTTATTTTAGGAATTATCTACTTTTTATAATGTGGAATATTATTCTTATAATTGACATCCTTATGTATGAACACTCCAAAGCACCAACAGTTGCTGATAAGTTTGGATTCTTCTGTTCTATTGTATTTTTGCTGGTGGATTTAAATTCCAAAAATTCTTCCTTCTAAACATTTTTTGGGGAAAATATTATCACTTACATCCTTACTTAAACCATTAAAGAAGTGGTGGGTTTCTCCCTTTTCTTCACCAATATTTTTCTAGATCTCTAATTTTAACCTAAACTATAAAAAAGGTTGTTATTAGTGAAAAAAACTGATTTTAAAATTCAGGTTTACCTTCTTCATAGACTTATCTTAAGATAATAATTCTGATGATTTCACTCATTTATTTATTATGGATTTATTGTTTTTAAAAGTAAGACTCCCTTTAGTAATTTCAGCACTACAATTTTCCTTAGAATCATTTAAAGATTCAACTTTAGAAGATTATGTTTTTAATAACATTATTTCTAACTGAATACACTTTATAGTTAATGTGATTTTTTAATCTGTAAATAATTTCACTTTATCTTCACATTTATATTTTAACTTATGAATCTTTTCTTTATGCATCTTTATTTTATTTTGAAGAGAGTATTCAATCTCTTTTATTTTTTGGATTTGATTTCCAAATAAGAGTTCTTGATTTCAATGGTGGTTTTCAATGTATGGATCACTTATTTTGAAACAATCCAAATTATATATTTCTCATGAACTATCCTCTACAATTCCTCTTCAAAAACAAGAAAAAATTCATTTCAAATTGAAATTTATTGTTCCTTCGCTTCTATGACTTCTGTGAGAATTAAACATTTTCATAAATTTTCCCTCAAAGATTATTCCATCTCATCTAGTTTCAATTCAAACTATGATTCTTCCTCCTATAGTCCCTTGACCTATAAAAATATTTATGTTACAACATCAAAATGGAATTTTTTCATGTAATCAATGAATTTAATGTAAAAATATTCAATAGTTTTAATAGATTCACACTCATCACAACTTGAGGAAGATTCTTAATTGGGAGAATTAATTCTTATATATTTTTCAATAATCTCACCACTCACTTAAGCTTCTGGTAGTTGTGGATTCCCCTTCACTAATTTTTATAGATTAACTTCTAATGATTATGTGATTCTTTCTTCTTTTGGATCTTCTCAATTTTAATTGAAACCTATATATTGCTATAACTAGGAATAAATTCTATTTTTTTCATCTCAAGATTAGCATTATAATATACTATAGAAATAATTTTTTCAATCTTTAGAAATTTAAAATAAATTTAATTCATAAAGAATAGTATAAAAACCTATATATTAAAAAATAGGGAACCAATGCTTTGATACCTATTAATAGTCCTAGGGTACCATGCAGTCACCCTGTGAACGAGGTGTGAATCAAGGTTGATCGAATTTTTCTAATTATGTTCAAATTAAATTATTACTTCCATTAATTTGATCAAACCTCTGTCATCAATAAATATGTATGGATCGTATGTATGATCCTTCACAAATCCCCCCTTACACTATGAAAAAAATGAATTGTAAATAGCACAAAAGTATTTTGATAAGTTTTCACCTTAATGTGGGAACTCACTCTTTATTGTGTCAACTCCCATTGTATCATGGATTTTTCACTAATAATATTATTATCAATTAAAAGTGGTGTAGAAATTTATTATACTTATACCATAGTGGTAACCCTAAATAATAAACTATAAAAACATTATAATTGGCATGTGGTAGAGCCATATATTGAAAATATATTTCAACTGATTGGTGTAATAATGGATTTTTTTATATAGAAACCACTAATCTTCTAGTATTATCCGATAACTTCCTCATGGATGGAACTTTTAACAATAGTAAAACCTTATCTAAAACATCAGAAATTCCATATTTCCTCTACTTCGAGTAGATAGATCTTCTATATCTCTTGTTTCTTGGAACTATAAAGTCTAGGACTTCCCAAAATTGTAACTTGATATTGGCTTGAATATCCTTCTTCTAGACATATGAATCTATATTTCAAACTTAATTCATTAGAAATTCATGTTATGATATTATCACTTCTTTGAACACTCTAATCTTCTTGATTTTACTTAATTAGACACTTCCCCACCTTTTTTATCATTAATTTTTTCAACTCTCTCTCTCATTTGGTTATTTTTACTAAAATTATGTTTCCCATTTATATATCCAAGAATCCTTTGATAAATATGGAAAACACATGAGTTTCAATTTGAAATTACCTCCTCATAAAATATTAATTAGTACACCTTTAATATCTATTGAAGAAATCAAGATTTATCTCCATGAAATATCCTAAAAAACATGGTGTCAAAAATATTAAACTCAACCAAAAATCTCAACATTAATCACAATATCTAGTCCATGAATATCGAAAATATTAATGTTCAACTCGACATAGTCATAATGGGTTTAGTTAACATCAATTTAAATAAAATCAATAATCTTTATGTTCTCTCACTTATGAATACTTCACTCAAAATAATCCAATCAACAATATTCCTTAGAATTCAACCCAATCCTTTTGATTCCAACACATATCAGAAATCCTAGCATCTTCTAATGAATGTACATCTATGATAATCACTTGGTTCTACTTCTAGATCTACCCATTCTTCAACATATATTTATTTATTTTATCATTTTATACCTTATACATCCTTTAAAATCATTCATGTGTTTCTAGTGGTCTCTATTTATTGTACCTTTATACCATTCAAACAATTCCTTGGAGATTCTTTTTCCAATTAACTCAACTCCCTATCATCATATCTTTTGACTAATTTAGCCTTAGTCTATGGTTCCTCCTTACAAATATCTATATTCTAGATACTCTTTGTTTTTTATTAACACAATATCAACCATAAAATTAATCTTACATTGGTATTCTTAGGCACCAACTCATCTTTTAAATTTTCTTATTCCTTCTAAACATAACACACACAACTCATTTCTGATGAAACTCGAAGTATTTATAAATCAATATGTAAAACTACTACAATACTCTTTCCTAGTGATTTTATAATTACTATATTTAATATCAATATTTTTATATCTCTCAACTCACTTATTCCATATATCCTCAATTCCTATACTATTCTAAATATTCTTTTGGTAACATGCCTCAACTTTTTTTAGAAGTCTTTCAATTTTTTCTTATAGTTTCCTCACAGATCCCATATCCCTTTAAAATCAGAAATATTCTTCATTTAACATTATGGTACCATAAAATTATTTTTGTCAAATTAAAATTAAAGCAACTCAACATGAATTAATTTTTTTCTTTCGTTAAAGTGATTTTCTTTTAATGAACAAACAACATAACATCTTTAAAATAATAATTTAGATTTTAAGATAGATAAAAAACTCAAATATCTTACTATATTTATCTTCTAGATGTATTATATATTAATATTTTTAGAATATATTTTGGTTATGTTGATTTTGTAGATGTAGCATAGTTTACATTTCACATCCTGTCTTTTACAAAATCTTAGTATAACTCCCTTCATAAGGATGAACAACCCTTATAATATTCAGGGTTATTATTATGAACTCAAATTAGATTCATTAAGTCATTTTTAACTATTCAATAGTATCCTCATTTTATAGATATATATTTGGGACACTTTGGTCTTTCTTCATAGAGTGACTTCTGTTGGATTCACCATCATGATTACTTCCTTCAGTAGATATTCATGTAGCTTTAAATGGTTTATCTTCCTGTACACTCTAATTCTGATAATATAACATTCATAGTAACCACAAATTTCATCCTTTATATTTTTCACCTATTTACTTATCCATCAAAATTAGTTTTCCCTAATGATAAGTGCACTATATATTACTCAAGAATCAATAATAAGGAATGAATCTTAATGAAATTTCCATTATTAAATGTGGTCCACACTTCTGATTTTCCACACTTATTCTTTATTTAATAAGTGACTTCTGATCATTTAAGCTTTCCATATTCCAAATTCATAGCATCTGGAAAACTCTTATTTATCCATAACTACGTTGTGTATCCTTTATCCAAATCATCTCATTTTAATTTAACTAAGATATTCAAGGTCTCGGATTACATAGTAACCATTATAGATAGTAAACTGTAGAATTTTCAATACTTGTATTTTTATAGAATAATAGTTTACCAATATTCAGATGTATTTTCTATCTTATGGATCTTCTCATCTTCTAAAATCAATTCTTCCACTCTAAATATTGTAGACAGTGCTTCTTTATCCTTTAACACTATTCAAAAATATATTTAAGATCATCTCAATCAAACATATGATGTTTATGGGTGATTATATATTATATTATTTCCATTAATTATTCCTAGATCTATTGTAAAAATTAAATCACTTCCTCCATCTATCAGTGTCCATACTATCAATGGTTTTCTCCTTCTAAAGTATATACTTATTAAGTATTTTCTTCCAGAGAACCCACTTTCAAAAACATTTTCCGAAAATTCCTCAGTGTTTTGATCTTCTAAAATATATAATTCTATTGGAATAATTTCATGAACAACAATATTAAACATCATTTAACTTTAATATAATCACTATATTTTCCATATTACAATGAAAATATTGATAATTATAAGGGTTTTTTATTATAGACTATAGATCTGATACAAACATTATAAGAAGTACCTTTGGCTATATGTTTAATTTTGGACGAATGATTGTTAGATTGATGTGGGGACTATAACTAGTAGTTTTACTATGAACCATAGAAGTAGATTACACATCAATCATGTATGCAAGGAAGGATTTGATATAGTTGAAGTGTTTTTTGGAGGAACTCAGAAGAAAGAAGTGGATTATTTTTTTATAATATATTAAATTTCGCATACATCTTGGTGGGAATACAGTGTTTCACTAATGAATGAAACAAATTTAGTTGATGTATTATTTCATTCATAATCTTATGTAATAAAATGTCTTAGAGAAAAGAAAGGTTAGTAGGAGTCGAAATCTAGTAGGCATGTTAACCAAAATCATTGTTTGAGAAAATATATAGAGGTGGTGTCCACAGTGGGACATAGATAATATAATGCATGGTTAGAGTACCATGGTTATTATAGTTGAATGATGAAGAAAGATATTTTTAGGAGATACCAATACATGGTGGATCCTTGAAAATAGTCTTCAAGTGGGAGATTTTAAGGATTAATAATTTGTTATGATGTATATTTCAATGCTAAAATTTCTAATGGAGAATCTCTAGAAGGAGGTTACATATGTAAATTCAATATAATCATTGGAACCATGGATTCCGAATGTTAATTTAGTGATGGAATGAATTATTTGAGGAATATTCAAAAAGTATAGAAAGATTTGATCTAGACATAGGGAATTGTTCACTAGATAGCGAGGCATTCATAGATCATCAAAATGTTTCAAGATACTTCCTTCATCATTATGAAAGATTACCACAAATATTGGTGGAACTAATTTCACTGGTTGTACTCATTTATAATTAGATGTGTGTGGTCACATGGTAAAATATTATTTGATTGATATAGTTTTCACCTTCTATTCTCTCGAGTTGTTTTTTATAAGTTAGAAACTTATAACTCTGATATTTTCATCCACTTCTTCCCTTGATAATAATGGTTGGAATATTCCACCCCTGAAGTATGGAATGTTCTAAACAACATAAATTTATTTTGTTATCAATTTGGGCTTGGTGAGTATAGTTCCTTTGAATTGTTTTACTTCTATGAAGGCCTCTTATAAGTTGAGGAATCGTGATTGTGAATCAACCTGATTATTTTGAGCCTAGTTTATTTTTTCATTAATTTAATTACATGCTACTTCCATTTGGTACCATCTAATTATTTTTCAATATTTGATATTTAGAGGGTGGGATCTTGATTGGTATCGGTTTCAGCACAACACTTATATCTTATAAAACAACACTAATGCAATTTTTTTTTTCATTTGGTCACTTTAGTTTTTCTTAAAAATATATCTATAATGTTATTAAACCTCGATATTATAATAACATTAACTTCATTTGACACTAGTTGTGTAAAATATTTTGTATGATAAAGAATTATATAGGTAGTGTCATTGTCTATTGGACCCATGTCATCCTCTATATTAATGATTTTATTATGTGAAATATATAACAAATAAGAACAAATAATATATCAATCATTCAAGATTCAATATCCACACATTATAAAGATACATAGTAACTTTCACATATAATTCTTATCTTCTGTCGTATGATAAAAATTTCCCGAATGATCATTATGAAAATACGAAATATTAAGATGTAATCTAGGGAGGGTTCAGAATTTGGAATCACTTTTTCTAAAATTTACACCCTATAATTTTAAAAAAATTAAAAAATTTCTCATTTCTTTTTATGGATGCTTTATAAGGCCTACATGATATTTTTGAGTGTAAAATATGTTATTCTAGTGGCCTTTTTTCACATTACAATAATAACTATTGATGTTATTTTGACATTAATTTTATTTCCCATGAATGTATTTATCCATCATTCATTTATTTTACCATTATCATTATATTGATATTAATGAGCATGATCAACATGATCAGTTTTTGAGGGGACAACACTTGTCCAAACATAGTGGAAATTGTAATCGTTGATGTATTCATGGTCCGCTAATTTGCTAGTTTTTTTTGGTTAAATGTGTTTAGGGGTGGTTCCAGGAGTTTTTGGTGGAGGTCGGAGGTGTAGAAGAGCTGCTACAAAAAATAAATTCCATCAAAGTGGGGTTTAACGATTTTACAATTCAGGATCATAACATGTAATTATTTTTTAATTAAAAATTTTGAGGAAACACATTTTTCGGTGGAACCAAAAATTGTGAAATTACACAACATGAATGTGGATTACACATTGTGTAATTCCAAAACGTTTTGTAATTATAAGTTTGGGATTTCATGGGTTTATTTCCTCAAACAACAGGGCCATCACAACATCTCTCATTCTAGGAGACCAAAAACTACCTCCCTTAGCATTTTGAGATTCCTTTTGATCGGGATTGATTCCTCGATTCTTGTATTCAATCTTTAGTGATTTATCCTCTCATTTTCAGACATTTTCTTATATTATTATTTGTATTTTTCTTATGGTGGTGTGTTAAAGATTGGATTGTGTGTTTTTGATATGTTTTGATGATCCTTTAGTGTGGTATAGGTTAATAAATGGTTTCTCATGGTGTTGTTGTGGTTTCTGGGCAGTTCTTCTTTGCATTTCTATGTACAGTGGGTTAGAAATGATTCTTTGAGTTAGAGAATCCCTCTATTGTCTTTATTATGTTTCATGCAAGAGGGGTTTACTTTTTTCCATCTGGTGTTTATGGCTTTGTTTGCTTAATCTAATATAAAAATGGTTAATTAAAATTGGTGGGTAAAGAGGTTTGATTCACATGTTTTTACATCTTTTTTTATTATTATATTGAAGATTATATAGGATTATTTCCCATATAAAAATTATGCCCATTAGAGGATTTTTTGTCACTGGATGATATGTTTCATGACTACTTCTTTTATTGTGAAATCACCCTAAAAATGGAAATTTTATAACAACTTATATTTGGTAAAAAAATGGGTTCCTCGTGATATTTAATTGTGTGATATCACCCCAAAAAATAATGTGTAATGTGATAAATTCACATTTTTTTAATTTTTAAAATGATATTTATTTATTGTGATGTGTTACTATGCTTGTGGGACGATGATGTGTGATTAGGTCAAGCCGAGACGATGGTTTGTGTGGATCTTATTTGGAGGGGGAGGTGGTTTATTGGCCATGATTTTGTGGTGGTGATATGGTTTTTTTGTAGTGATTTTGGGGGAATCATGGTGGGTTTTTGGTCGTGATTTTGGGGCAGAAAGGTGGTTTTTTTGTCATTCTTTTTGGGTAGTTAGGTGGTGGTTGACTGATTCTATATGACCGGGTAGGATGTAATAAATAATTATTTAATAATGATTTAAATGGATGGGGTTAGGTTTTGTTAATGGAATGGTAATGGGTAATGAATAAATAAACTATGGGTGGTGTGGTTAAATGTTGATGAATTTAAATAATGAAATGAATTGGATGGATAATGGTAATTGGTTGGAAAATTGATATAGGGCTTGTGGCATGTGGCTTGTGTGGGGTTATGAATTTAGGGGTGGTAATGAAAGTGGTGATGTTATGAGTTGGTTAGTGTTTGGTTGATAACCCATAGGTTGGGATAATGTGTGACTATATATATAAATATATTTTTATGTTCCATGATATTTCTATATATTCCCCACCCACATCAATCACCACTTGCTAACACTCGCATAGTCATGCAGGGGTGTTTTTTCGATCATTTGGTGCAGGGGAAGGATTGGTTGGTACCCATTCTTTCCTTCACTCTCTCTTAAGAGAGGTTGGTATTTCATAGTCTATGATGGTTGGAGGACTATTAGTCTATTATATAGTGGTTTTAATATCCCTTGTGTGTTTAGGAAATGCATGAATGTTCTTGTGGGGAAGTGGCCCAGGTGAATTTAGGCGAGATGTGATATGAACATGCTTATGGGGATGCTATTTTGGTGGTTGTGTTCTGAAGGAGGTGGGATCATGTTCATTTACTTCATCTTTAAGATACCCTACATCTATGGTTATAATCGTGGATGTTTTGGGGCCTATGTTTTTTAGGTGAGATGGGATGTGTTTATGCTTGTGGGGAGGCAAGCCTAGGTGTTTTCTGGCATGTTTTGTTGTGATCGTATATGTGGGTTATTGTAGTATGAGGAAGAGATAGAGGTACTGGTTACCATTATCAATGTGATTCTTGTCATATTATGTAACTTGTCTTGAATTATTTGGTGAGTGTCACTTGGTGAGGCTAGGTTTGGTTAGTATACCTGTCTAGGTGTTGTTAGTTCTTCTATTTTCTCACTAGTGAATTATAATTCTACTTTCACATGTTCATGAGAGGCTTTGGTTTTGTTATTGAGTATACTTGTGTGATCACCCTATGTATATATACTGCTTTTAGGTTTTTGAAAGGATTACATGGACCATGCTAGACATTACTAGTTCGGACCTTATATTGCTTATGGGCCAATGCTTTAACATTTCATTTGGGTATTTACTTTTGGAGACTTTTATTTGTATCGATTTTCATTATACATGTTTTATTTGATGGTTTTGGATTCTTTTTATAGTATTCTATGGAGTATTTTTTGGACAATTCATCTTATCTCCTGATCTTATATTATTATTTAGGGCAATTCCTCCCATTTTATGATATTTTTATACCATCGATGCTACTCAACAAACATGGGGCCTACTGGGGGAGGGACTCAGGGGTCATTATCTCTCTCCCGTCATTTAGGTATCTTTGGGATAAATAAAATGAATAAATAATTCATACATTTTTTTATTTGTTCCAATTTATCCATGCTTGACATGAGCCTAATAAGGATCATTGAGAACATGCTGACATGATCCTCCCTCTTTGGGTATTCATGGGATGTTTGAATCTCACAATATTTAGTAAAGATCATATATTTCCTAAAATATATTAAAAACTTTTTTAGAGAGACATATAGATATATTTGGCTCTAATAAGTTTTCACAGCATTAATCATACTCTAATGACTTTTTTCTGAATTCAAAAACTATGAGCCTATTTATTTTGGATTCTAAGGATCCCGAGCATATGTCAAATATTTATCCTATTAATTAGATCACTTTATATATTATAATTTTTTTTGTAACTCTCAGATCATTATTATAATAATTTATTTAACATTTAAATAGCTAATTTGTTTTCTCAAACATCTCAAGTCGTCATCAAATTGTGATCATAGTAAATATTATTGATTATATTATAAGAAAAAAATTACAATATAACACATTCATTTCTATGTGATAAACCATGACATGGTAGAATTCACTAACATGTGGTTTATCCTAGAAAAAACTATGATGTGGTTAATAATAACGTGTCATAATTTTAGTTTCAGTTTTTTTTTCTAATAATCTCCCACATAAACTAAATCATCAAAATTTTAGCACACTTTTACCTTATGTCATATCATATATTATAATTTTTTAAAATTTCTCAAAAAGTTATTATATATATCATTAAATATTCTAGGAAAAAATATATCATTCATTTTCACCATTTGTTATATCATATCTAACCGCATGTTAAATTAGAACAGAAATATCTTTTGGATATCTTGAAAAACACTTGTGGAAGATCTCAATGTTTTTTACAAACATGATTAAATAAAACATAATAATAATTTAAAAAATAAATAGTATAAACCCATGATCATTTATAACATTAAAAAATTATAAATTTTCTAATTTATAAATTTATGTAAAGGGTTTCCTCTAGAAAATAATTAGTTCTACTCATGATAAAAAAAGATCTAACATGATATCTATCAAACATGTTAATCTATAAACATTTCGCCACTACTTGTAGCATATAGAAGTATTAATAATTATATATTCCCCTTGTATAATATATCAAGTTACCTTAATATATGGAGTATTTCAGTTTTATAAATCCAACCCATACTTTCTTGATTCACTAAGTAGACACTAACCAGGAAGATGAACACATATCATGTCATTAACCAAAATGAATGAGCACATCACATTACACTAATAAAAATAGATAATAAAACCACGTGTACATTGTCTTAATATAACCATAAAAATCCTTAGTTTATCTCAATCAAGGTTTTATATGTTATACGTTTTAAACAATAATATACATTCCATCTTGTTTAAACTGAAATTAATGATATGATCAATAATATACCCAACCACCCCTGATTTTCTAGGACTCAAGTCTAGAATAAGAAAGGTATCCAAGTATACAATTCATCAAGCTCTATATCGTTTTAACATTAGGTAAGCGGATTTAATAAGAAATATGTACTCCTATTATATCAAAGACATAAGTTATTACACTCCATGTGTATATGTAGTGGGTCATCCAGTGGAAAAACTCATTTTATGTCTTATGAGAAAATCACATACCTCTATATGAAATTAAACACTTAATAAACATTAAGTTTCATCACAACCTATAATATTACATGATGATAATTATTTATAGATAACTAAAAGTTATACATTGAGAGAATTATTATTATTTCAATTCATAGATATATACATCCAACATGAACAACTTATAAAGTGGAAACTAAATTTTTTATATCATGATGAATTTTATATTATTAAAATTCTTTATGTATACTAATATAACCATGAAAAAGTATCTATATTATCATATCCCATATAAAAAACTGATATAGACACCTTATATTTTCTGCCCTTTTAGGGGTTTTAAACTCATTATACCTATATGAAATTCCTACCATATATATATATATATATATGAAAATCTCATAAATCCTCCCATTAAACTCATTTAATGAGTGATTAATATTAATTTAGTATTTTTGAAGATTAATAATTCTCAAGTTCAACTCTTGGAGAATATCTTTCAATCTTTTTTATTTCACAAAATCAAATGTTACAGTGTCAATAACTTTTTTTCCTACATGATATTCTTTCGAAGTTTATAATCATCATTTTTTATACAATACATTCAATCATTTAATATAATTTATTAACAATTTTAAATTAACTCTTAAAATTAATATTGTTCTTTACCAATGTACCCTAAAATTTTTTGGGATATAAAGTGACTGTTACTTTAAATTCGACTACTATACTCATTTGATTTTTTACTTTATGGACATCTCTAAGTTTAAACATACTCACTAATATAAATATGGTATATACAAATGAACATATACCAATGGTTTATAAAATAATTTGTATGGGTGTCACATATACTAATAGTTTTTATGCACTTTTGGTATAATTACCATAAACCAATGGTTTGGAAAAATATTGGTGTAGATCCCAATAATTTTATTTAACGATTCTAACAATTTTTGGAAAATCTTATGTATAGGTATATACCTTTGGTTTTCTGAAACCATAGGCATAAGATAAACCATTATTTCTATATTTATATATTTAATAATAATAAATACAATAAAATATGTGATTTTTTATATATACATATATAAATAAAAACACACACACACATATATATCTAATTATATAATTAAAAGTGGTTATACACTAGTGGATAATTAATTAAATAATAATAGAGTGGTTGTAGGTTGGACAATCATCACTTACTTTTTTATATTACCTACACCAATGGCTTGAAAACTATTTGTATAGCCAGATACTAACATGTATACAACCAAGAACTCGCCAAACTATTGGTATAGGCTATTCCAATGGTTTGAGAGACTATAAAAATGGTTATGAATCATTTCTATAGCCTTAATTTTTAATAGTGACTCCCACTAGCCTCTTAGAAACTATATTTTCTCAAAAATATATCGCTAAGATCAAAACTCTTGTGTATTATAAAATAAAACTTATTTCTTTTATGGGTATATTTTACAAATACACTATTAAAAATCAGATCCTATATGTTATTCCATTCCGTTATATAATTATTTTGAAAATGAAATTCAATACATAAAATATGTCAATGTTGGATGATGGGAACCATTTCCCACATAATTTAACAAACATATTAGATGAAAAATTTTAATACAGATATTGTTTTGATCCCTATTTCTTAATCAATCATGTTTTAGAATGGATCAAACAACAAACCATTTGTAAAAAAATTATATTTATTCATAACAGACATTGTTTTCCATTACTACACGTATCATATAATAAGAAAATAAGACGAAAAACACACGTCCTGTTACATTTCTAAATCCTATAAAAAATTTAAGTAGTCTAGTTCTTGCACCTAGTTGATGTAGAAACCCATTAATTCATTAGAGTGGACACTCCATGACCAATATTTTTTTCAATCTATACAAAACCTTTACCCTTTCCATTTTATATGGTCATTATGAAACATGAGGCCAGACCTTCCATGTCCTGATCGGTAAAACTCAATATATTGAAGAATAATTTTTTAAACTCAATTATATTATAATTTATAATAAACCAAAAATAAATTCATCAATTATTGAAGAATGATATTTTGGATAGATCAATCTTAGAAAGTGTCCCTAGTATCTCCAAGTCATTTACATAACCACTTTAATCCAGTATATGTGTCAAGACTAATGTATCATTAATAATATTACAATGAAAGAATTATTTGGAAACATTATATCACATGTTCCTAACATGTGCTTAATAGATAATTTTTGGGGGTTTTATCATCTCAAAACATTTATATTCTCACGTTTCATTCTCTTTTTAAAAAAAATTACGAATAAATACTTATTAAGAATTTTTCCCCTAATACATAGACTTTTTATTATTATTTATGAAAAATTATTAAATTTTGGTAATAATCTTGAATTTTCCTTCTATTAATATATTTTTCTACAAAAAATATCTCAAACACAATTTTGATGATAATGATTTCATTTTATCTACAGTAAAAAATTATGAGTATCATGTTTTAAAATAATATAATAATAAATTTTATTAAATATGCACTATTAATAAGAAAGTAGTTTACCACATCGGGATTATGAAATTGGTTATTTAATAACAGACATTAAATATATTTTTAACCTTTCCTGTTAATTAACTAACGTGGTTTTTTCAAATTGGTTTTTACTAAATGATGTTAAAAATTACAATATCATGTCATTTTTTTAAAAATTAATATGAAAATTTTATTTATAATTATGATTTAAAAAAACCGATATAAAAATTATCCTGGTAAATTTTCAAATATGTGTGTAAGTGATTTTCATTTGATTTATATTGTGCACATTTTACTTTTATTTATTCCTACTTGCAAATACATATTGAATATCACTATTATTCATTTCACTCTAACCTTTCATTTATCTAGCTTTATACATTCTTCATATACTATAGATTCACCATTTCTTCACTTTTATGTAGATATCTATCTTTATTTTAGTTATTCTGATTATTTATTTTCATAGTATAAATTTTTTTACCATTTTTTTTTAACATGAATCTTTTTAATAAATTATAAATATTTATGATTTGTCATGATATCTACCAACCAAATATTAAAATGACTCGTGATTTTTTTACATGGAAGATAATAATATTCAAAACTCATTATGATTTTTTCAACATGAAGAAAATTAATCTCAAGAAAAGACCTATCATGTTAAAGGGAATAACCACAAATATGGAACATAAGTGTAGACATTATCTCAATTTTTATTTGGTTTCGGTAGTTTTTTGGTAGTTATAATGTTTTTTTACTAAATTTATTTACTGTGTATTGAAACATTATTTTAAAAAAATCTATAACATACCACATCGACTAATTTAATAATTAATGTGGAGGAGAACCTATAACATCAACTATTTTAATAATTGATGTGGGACGGTCGTTCAATATCAGTTATTTATATAACTAATTTTATAATTACCTTTCCACATTAATTATTTTAATAAATGGTGTGTTGTTTTTCCACATTGGTTTTATTTAACAAATAGATAAAGGTATTTAAAACATTGGTGGGAACAATTTCTATTAAAAATGACATTAAAATACATAAAAAAAATTTAAAATAGAATTTTTTTTACTAGTGATCCCATATAAATTAATACACATTTAAATTACATCATATCCATTAGTGGTTGAAGACCAATATTTCACTATATAATGATTCCATTTTACAATTTCTTTAATCCCATAAATATTAATTATATAATCCTGTAAATCATATCAAATATTACTATTATAGAGTAATGTAGAAAATAATTTGACAAAATTCATCATATGAATAAACTCGACTCCATTATTTTAGTATCATAACCTTTAGTATTTCTTATATATGAATTTGAAAAATAATATACCTAATACTGACACCTAATCCCCTTAGGGTTACCAATGAATTTAATTCCTTACACAAGATAATCCGGGGGAACCCTAATTTCATAGAACTTGGAAGATTGGATGATGAATGTCATGACATGTGTTTCTTTAAAAGGAATATAAAACTTGGTATTTTATGGGTTTGTACATCTCATTGTCACATATCATGTTTTTAATTTTTTTTATTCATGCTTCTAAAGATTTAGTTTAGTATATTGTACATTCAATCGAATTAATATTCATAAAACATATTAATGTTAAACTTGTAATACAACTCATGATTTTTTGGTACTTACCCCAATACAAAATCCAGTTATATTCACACATATCTGAGTACATATCATACATAAGGTATATTAAACCATTTAATATCAAGGCATAAAAAAATATGAAACCAAAATCCTCATAATGAAATCATGTTTCAAGGCTAGTAAGTAGTCTATCCTAATGTCTCACTATCCGTAGATCAATGCTCAAGAGATACCTTAATTCCAATACAACCATGATACCTGAAATGTATAAATCATAAAAAACCTTTATATTTAATCATATAACCCACAATTGAATTATTGTTTTATTTTAACAAAACTAAGTTTTATATTATAGGATGCATGTAACTCCTTATATGATCGGTGTGAAATTTATAAGAATTTTTCTAACACTTTTAAGAAAAACATACATAAATTTTGGACACAACACTTATATATATATGAATCATAAAGCGGGGAACAAAATAAATAAATAAAAAACTCATATATTTATACATGAGTTAAATATTTAGAAACATTTAATAAATAAATAATTCTAAACACTTTATAATTAGACAAGAATTATGATGATTCCATAAATATACAAACATGACCATTTCATATTTATTACAATATGAACTCTTTAATATTATCACTTTATATGGAATTTAATATGGAATTATTCATATTTTTAATTATATAATATTTATAAAAGATTTTATAATCAAATAAATATTTCATATTTCATATAAACACTTTACATTAACTAAATATAACATATTTCAGTTTATTTAAACTCTTATCAAATCCTTCGAAACCTCATTTGGAATGGTTTAAATAAATCATACTATCATTTGTTCTTAAATTCCATAAACTAACACAAATATTTTATTTTATTACTTATTTTAAAATTCATAAATATTTTATAAAATGTTAAAATTTTTAAATCCAAATTACACCTAAATCATATCCACAAAAATATTACGGGTATAGTTTAAATACCTCTTGAATTTAGCATGATCCTGGAGGACCCATGCTTCTTTTGTTTTTTAATAATTTCAAGAAAAATAATTTTTATTTAAAAAAACATGAACACTTTTTATATAAACCACAAAGTGATATATCCCTAGTTACCACATTCAGTATGGGAAAACCATGATCTTTTTCCTTAATAAAATTCCATTTTTCCCTGATCATTTAGAAGTTTCACTTCTAAAACAAATTATCTTTATGATATAATTTATATCTTTTATAAATATCATTTCTATACTAACCATGAATTTTTTCCCAATAATATGGGTGGTAATTACATCACTATATGTTTCTATGTTTTTTCGTGAATGTTTTTACACGTATTTCTCATAAACTATGACGTCATTTTATAAAATTTATAAAATGAATCTTATTCTTATGATAGAAAATGTATTTGATTGAATAAATTTATCATCCATGACCATTTTTAACAAAATAAATTATTTATGGAAATATTCATTTTTCTTGATTCCACATATATTCAAAAAATCGATTCAGAAAAAGTATAAGTGGGTTTGATATCACTATTAGGTTTTAGAGGGGAAAACACTCATCCAAACAGGGAAGAAATGATGTACCAAAATTTATTTATTCCACATGATATTTTGATTCATTTTTAATGAAATGAATAAAATAATTATCCGTACAATTTCGCTATTGATCGAAAATATCTAAATTTCACCACATGAGATTAATAAGGATAACTGAGAAGTAGCTAACAAAATAATTATTCATATGGTATCCATGGATTGTATGAATCTTCAAAAACATTGGAATGATAAATTATTACCCACAATCTACTCAAAAAATTATTTAAAGAGAGATGTTAGGGGAGAAATAGTGAGAAATTTTAATCATTGTGATGTTTTAACACCACAAATCACAGTCAAGCAATGTCATCACCTATTTGAAAATAATGAATTGGTGTTATTTTGAAGAACTAGTTTATATATATATTTGTAATTATTTTTCAATAGTTTTTGAAACATAATTTAGTTTTGTTTTGTATTATTTTGAATAAATATGTAAATAATTAGTTTTTCTCTTATTTAATAAGAAATAATTAATTTATAAATTTTTTATAGAATAAAAAAATTCAAATTTAATCAGTATAAAAAAATTAAATTTTGAGAGTTGAAATTGTAACAATGTTATTGATTTATTTATTGATGAAGGTTAAAATGAATAAAACGGTTTATGTGAGAATTATTTGGAGTTTCAAAGGAAATTCAGACATTAATATATAAAATAGGGTTCCACCCCGAGTAATTAACCTAGTCCCATGGACACCCTATGAATGGAAGATCAACAAAAAATCAGGGATAAGCCAAGGGAAAACAAAGGCCATAGGAAAATTCATGGTTTATATAAGAATAGTTATGAAAATCCCTAGGTAATGGGATTGTTTGATTCTATAGGTAGAATCATATTATGCTATAGAAGGCAAGGGAGGTCACCCAAATGGGAGGTATCAACTTAAGTACATGTGTTGCACACTTTTCCATATTGTCGAGTTCACTCAAGGTTATAAAAAAAGGGACAACCACCCTAAATTTATGGTGTGGGATGGCCACAATATATGAATCCAACATAAAAATGCATCATAAGACACATGATTTGACATAGGTCACTACTATTAATCAAATTGGGTCCTTCTATGATACTAGTTCTCTACTTTAGTGTCATCACCTTCTCTAATCAAATCAAATGAGGGCTTCAATGAATTCAAAAGACTCCCCATCAATATAGATTATCATCCCCTATATTTTTATTTTTTTATTTTCATTGATGGTTATCCAAAAATTACTATTCATTATGCATTTATGATGAGTGTATAATGTTGAAAAAAGTACTCCTTCAATAGTATTTGGGGTTTGTTTATTGATAATGTAATTGATATAACATTCATAACATCTTAAAATGTCTTTTGGAACTCATATACTGAGTTATAAAGGTATTTTGATGTGAATTAAGAGTTCTCTGGTTGAAATTTATATTTAACAAGTTTCTAAATTTTGGATAAGTACACATTATAAGTTAAACCATATATTTTGTAATACTGATCAAAAGTCTATAAGGATAAACTAGATTTCATAATGCTCATTTTGTAGTAAAGGGTTGGAATACTCCTTCTGTATTTAGGGATAATTTTGTGGTAATGGTATCGATGTCTCTCTATACACAAATAGTTGAACCCCATAATTCCTATGGTTGATGAAAACATTATAATGTTTATTTTTAGACTTTATAAGGTTTATTAGTATACTATTTAAGGTTTATATGAACTTTATTAGGTTAATTTCCAAACTCTTCACGGTTGATGGGAACTATGTAAGGATAATTCCCTCAGTTCATAAGGTTGATTGGAGAACTTCATAAGGTTGATAGAAGCATAGTAATGATGATTTTCTGACATTATAATGTTAAAAATACACATCATAATGTACACGTCATTTGTGTAAATTAATGGTAAGGAGGTAGATCAAGGTGAATTTCATAATGGTAATTGCCTTGGTATTTTTCAATGGATAATCGAGTAAAATAGTAAAAAATAATATTATTAATCATTAAATATGTTTAATAACTCATTCAACTACAATTAAAAAGAATATCATTTATATTAAATATCAATTTCATTATGAGTTTATGAGAAATTTGAAATATAGATTTTGTGGTTTTGGAAATCATTTTATATATCAGAGTAGTACACCATGGGTTTACATAAATGGGTAAATTATAAATTTCAGAATATGATTGATAACATGGTAAAATTTTAATGAAGGTGATTATAGATTTTGTATAGAATTGGAGACCATGAATAATGGGATCTTAAATTAAAAACCTTATGTCTGAGATTATAGTAGGTTCTCCATATTTAGAATATGGAATAATATTTCACATGAATATTTCATAAAAATATAAGAATAATGAAAATGAGAAAATAAGTAGAGAAGATCAACATGATACCAAGAAATAACTAAAAGAGTGTAGGATAGATTTATTATTATTCTTTTGATAATTGGGGAAATATTATGTAATCAAACAAAAAAGTTGATGGATGAAGATGGATTCCATACCAAGTATAAGAAATTTAGTGAAGAATAAAGAAGGTGTTCTATGAGGTATCTCTCTGGAATTTTGTAGAAATTATGGTTTGTATTTACCCTACTATGGTTTAGTTTATACCTATTTTTAAGTAATATTAAATGATTTGTTGGAGGAACAATTTATCCCATATTAGAAAAATGTTGAGGGTTTATTCATCTATGTGGTGAAGGTTGTAAACCTGTAGGGTTAGTGCGACAATTTCATATTGTAAATGGAAAATTAGTAAGCCTAATTTTCATGGGAATTTGAACATTACTTTTAATGTCTCCTTATATTAGCTTAATTTTGGTGAAACAAATAAAATAGTATGCATTTCTATTTATTACATTATTTATTTACATTTATATTGAGTAAGAGAGAGGGGATCAAAATAAATGTGGGACAAGTTCATTATAAAGGTTTGATTTATGAAAGTTCAATATCCTCATTCACCCCTAATTCTTAGAGTATTTTCCTTATTTGGGATCAATAATTAGTATTATATAAATCTTTCTTGGTAAATTTTCTCCCTTTAAAGCTATTGAAATGTTTTTCACCCATAAGGGAATTCCAATTTTCAATGGAAACAATTTTCATTAGTGGGAAAAGCATACGTAATAATATTTTTGATCTTTGTGAATGTATGTTGGCACAAATATAATTCATGGAAATTTTTATAGAAAGAAAAGTAGATTTTTATCGGTAAAATAGATAATATAGATTAATGTTAATGAAAAATGATTTAATTAATTAGTAGGAGCACTATCTAATGTTATTTACATGAAGATGATTTCATGTAAATCCTCACACTCCATGTGGTAAAAACATAACAATATTTATAAATGAAACTCAAAAGTATGTGAAGATAAGTAATAATTACATTAAAACATGTATTCTGAATTTAGAATTCACATGAAAAAGACCGTTTATTTTTTTCATTTATTAGGAAAACATAATTATAGAGGATATGTGAGGACTAATGGAAAAAACTCTACTATATCGAAACTGTAATAAGTGTATGAAGAAGATTACCTCCATGATTAAATGTGAAGGAATTGTTCCATGAAGTCAAATACCCCAATGAGGTGACACTAGATAATATTCAAATCACTCTCATTGTATATGAGACGAGGAATAGTGGTAATGAATATATGATAAAGGAAAGTTCTCAAGAAGTTTTATTCAAGATGATGAACAAATATAAAGTGGAATACGACCCTGAGGATATATATTTTGATGAGTTAATATGTTATCTCTACTAAAATATAAAAATTGGAAAGCTAAAAATCAAATTCAAGATTCCCCAGGATTTCATTCATAGTGGAAAATTAAATTATCTCACTATAATATGTCTAAATAAATTATAACATGGTGTTGAGGAAGAAAAAACTGTGGAGAAAATATTTAAGGTTATGAATACAAAAATAATACCATAATTTAAAATCATTTAAAATAAGAACATTTTCCACTAGAAAATTTCACCTCATAAAAATGGAAGTGTATAAATTTGACGAATGAAAAGGCCTTGGTAAGGAAGATCTTGTGGCTATCCTAGAAATACCACAAGTGGCAGACAATGATGATGATGGTGTAAAAATAAAGGGGTGGTTAACCTCAAGTATAAACTTGAACATAGTTTTGAATAAATTCATATTTTGGGGGATAATATGAATAAATAAATTAGGGTGTTATGTTCATTTATGCTTCATATGTAACTATAAGAAGAAGACAAGTCTGAGTTGATAGATGATATTAAACAACTCACTTATATAAATTCTAGGAACTCATATAAAGAAATTTATCTTATGATAAAATTTTAAGAACAAGCCAAGATTATTGGAGGATCGACTAATTTAGTGAAATTTTATTTCAAAACAACTGAGGAACTAAAACGGGAAGTCATGATGATGATACAAAAATATTGATGGAAAACTAATACTTCTAACCCCCCAACATGTCTTTGGGAAGTCTGAATATATGAGCCACTAAAAAAGATAAAAAGGAAAACATGGAGATAACATGAAAACTAAAAACATACCAATAGGTGTATCAGTTCAAAGTTCAAGTTGTATATGTTAATGGGATTGATCATAAACAAATATCAAGGGAAACTGATTTGATACCACATTCACCTACTACTCAGAATAAAATAATTTTTAATTACACACAACAAACTCAAAAAGGCTTAGTGGAATCATAAAATACAGAAAATAAATCACCGTATACCTAGTGTTCTTATTTTTAAAATATTGGTCACACACAATATATATGTTCCATATTTAAATGGTATTTTAGATCATAAGAGCAACAAAAATAAACATGCATAATTTCCTGTACTTGATATGTTTTTTATGGTTATTGTTTTTATTGTGAGGATTTTAGACAAAAATATATATATTTTTCATCAAGGATATAAAGGTATATACCAAGGGGGAATTATAAAAAAAATATAAATAGATTATATATTAATCAAGTGGTCTGAAAACACATAACAGATTCTTAGCCTTGAAATATTAATATGATTTAAAGGATCTAGAGGTGGAACAATCTCATTCACCACCAAATTAAGGATAAAATAATACATTTATCAATAATAGAAAAGATAATAACTCCAATGCCTCTGAAATTTCGTTAAAATTGATTTATATTGTTAGAATATGGATTTTAGATAATGGTTTTAATTCCCATGGGACAGGAAACAATGTTCTTATCACAAGGAAAACAAATATGAAAGAAGGTTTAATCTGTTTTGGTGATGATAAAGGGTTGAATATTATTATCTCTAAGAAATACAAGATTCTAGGAAAATACCTAATTCACATGGGTGACTTTTGGTTTTAAATACTTGGTCATGACTTACTATGTGTGAATCAATTGTGTGACTTGAGGCATATGGTTTGTTTCAATAAGAAAGATTACCTTATCGAAGGAAGAAATGACTCAAATATTTTGAAAGGGAGGCATAAAAATTTGTAAATCTAAATTGTTATTATTATAAAATATCATGTTTCTAATTTTATATGTAATAATAAAATTATTTGTGGTGAAAAACTGTTTTTCATTTAATCCAAAATTCTTTAGAGGACTTGGGAAAAACTGAAGGATAACATGATATACCTAATCTCTTATTTTATCTCACTCGCACATGTGGTACATATTAAAAGGGAAAAATTTCAAAAAAAAATCATCCCAAAGGAGAATAAATAAATAAGTCTTATTGGATTTGTGCATGTTGATGTATGTGGTCCTGTGACATCCATGACCATGGATGAACAGAGTTATTAAGTCTTTTTTTATTAATGATTACAACAGGATGTCTTTATTGACAGTCATTAACCACAAATATGAAGTGTTTAACTGCATTACATGTTATAAAAGGTTATTGAAGTGGATTCCTAGGTTTAAAATGTATATGTTATAGAATGATAATGTCATGTAATTCACTAATCATTAAGTGGAATATTAAATCCATAAGAACATGATAATTCATTAAGTATCAATAGTATAGAATCATCATGAAAACGAATTTTTTGATAGGCGAAATAAAATTTTATATAATATATCTTGGGAAATGATCATTTAGAAGAATATAATGATAAAAATTGGAAGAAGTATACTCTTACAACAATCAAAATCTCCAATAGATATTTTCTATGTTCGAATAAAGAGAATACACCCTATGAGATGCGGTATGGAAATAAGCCAACACTAATTTAAATTCAATTTTTCAAAATTAAATGATTTATTCTCAATAAATATGAGAACTATAACTTTTGAGAATATAGGGATAAAGGTATTTTACTTGGATATTTAAACAATATCATGTCTTGTAAATGTTTTAACAAGTCTCATGAAAACTATTAAAATCTATGATGTCACTATTTTTTAATGCAAGTAGTTTTTATAATAGAACATAAATGAAATTGATGAAGAATGTGATACTAAAGTGAGTATACAAGGGGGAGAACATGGGGTTATAGATGAATTTTAATAGGATCGTGATGATAAATAGAATATATTAGGTATATGAAGAACCTATCATGGTGTGTGAAAAATATATTATTTATATTTTTCTTGTGTAACAAAAAAACTGACTAGAGTTGTATCTCTTGAGATGATTTCATAGTAAATCTCCCACTATTCTAATTCAAATTTTATATTTTTTATATTTTATTAAATATAATTAAAACAATTTTTAATTTTATGAATTATAATTCGATACATGAAAATAAACATGTAGAGAAATATATACAGAATAAATGGTTAGCAGGAATGGTCTTAGTCCAAGGTTTGTCTACTCAGGTTTCATTATTATTCATTATTATTTTCAGAATTCTATTTTTTTTCTATCTCATAATATATGAACTAATAATCCGAAATTATATTGTTAAATTTTCCATGATGAGGATATATCTTCAGCACACGAAACCTCACCTCCTCTAATCATCAAGCATTTTGAACACGTCTTGATTGAGAGTGTCACACCTACTAAGACCTCATTTCATAGTATGTCATTTCATCCCTCAAACACACTCAACTCCATCATATGAATATAATTCCCATGATTAGGAGATAACAGTGATTTGGTAGAGAATATAATTTGTTTGAGATTTTTTCCAATGTGTGGTGGATGATCACCTCATATACCTATAACACTTCTCTACCTCTAACCAAAAATAGAAAATAAGAATGAATAATTGAAAAGTGATAATTTGGGAAAATTGAGAAAAAATATCTATTTTGAGTGTAAGAGACCATAGTGAAAAAAAGGATATAGTGTGTGAGAGATAAATGAAGAAATGAAATAGATAATGAAATTAATTTATTTATAATCATGCAATGTTTGAATTACAGTGAATGTGAAATGATAAAAAATAGAAAAAACTAATCTCTAATTTGAAACCCCAAATCATAATCCTCAAACCTCATCTCCACTTGTAATAACACCTACTTATAGAGTTATGTGGAGGCAAGTGTCAAATATTATAACATGGAATGTTTGAAAATCGAGTCCAAAGTAATACATATTTTTATGCCACATGGTTGACCCTAAAAATAACTAATATAATCTTATCTCCAATTTAACTAAATATTTGGATTTTCATATCATATCTTGTGTAAAAAATTTAAAATTAATGTAATTAAGGATATATAAATTATGATCCAATCATTCAAGTGATGTCCAAATTGACCAATCCAGTCCAACATTATCTACTGAGCCCTTATCACTAAAAAATTATAACCCAACATATTGCATTTAAATAACAAATGTATGAAAACATGTTTAAAAGATGTAATTAAATTTAAAAAAAATTAACAAATATAAAAATTTTGGATAAAAATACAAAAGTCAATTTATTAAGGAAAATGGAAATTTCCATGTAGTTATTAGATTAATGCTCAAATAAAAAATTATTGTTCAATCATCACATAAAAAATAATATATTTAGAAATTAATATAAATTGTGAATAAAAATACTTAAAAACAATATTTAAAACATTTTACCAATTCAATAAAAATTATTATTTTAATATGAATATGAGATAATTTCCCACAAATTAACAATTTTGATGATATTTTAAACATTAATATTACTATGAAAAATATTTAAATATTGACTCTAAATTCTCTTACACTTAAACATTTCAATTCGAGTAAATCCATTTAATTTTACTAATCATAAAATAAATATCATGTTTATCCCAAAACACAAAAAATAGAAAATAAGAGAATTATTTGTTCATTATTTATTTCAAATATCATACCTCCTAAATAATTCATATACATTATCCAACATTAAAGTTTAATGTTCTATAATTTTAAATTCATTATAATTTTGTGGAATTACTATTTTAATAAGTGGCATAGTAATAAATTTTCCTTGCTAAGTTCCTCAGACAAAAGATACATTTCCAACTTCCTTAATAGAACACAAATTAAATTCTTATATGTAACTTTACCCTTTATTATTATGGTATTATATATTCCACTAACCTAAATACATTTCTTTTTTATAATTATACACTATATTGTTTTTTTTCATTTTTTTCATTTATTTGATTTGTTTTTTTTTTTGTTTTTTTTAATTTTTTTATTTCCTAATGTAATATAGATTTATGTGGGATCCTAATTTGTAATTTTAATTTAGTTTCAAAGTACTTATATAAATTTATTATTTTGGCCCCCTCTGGTATTCCTTTTTACAATTGAAAAGTTACCTAAGATAGAGTTCGAAATTTCATTTCCCTCAGATTATAAATTTGATTAAAAATAATTATTTTTCATTTTTAATCTTTTTACCAGTTCTAGAATAATAATTTCCATGAAATAAATATCAAAATATTTTCATAAATCATATAAATTCGATAAAATCTAAAAATTTGAAATCCTTAAAACAAGCAAGACATTTTTCAATATGTAGGACGACATTTAAATCTCAATTTTATAACCTAAAATCACACTAAATATTAAAATAAAAACCCATGAAAAAAATAGATTGGTAGCATTCCCCCACACTAAAACTATCATTGTACCGATTTTTAGTAAAAAAATGTTGTAATAAGCTTTTCATACATAATTAAATTAGGAAGAATCAAATTTAGTATAAAAGGGAAATACAATCTCATATATTGGTAGAGAAAACATTATTTAACAACATTAGTTATACTCCCTAAAAAAAATTTAATTAATAAAATAAAATAAAAATTTATAAATTTTTTGAATGAAAAATAAACCAAGAAAGGGAAAATAAAAAATTGATAAATCGTGGTTTGGCTGCCAAGTGGGTACCAGGATTTTACTGTCGCTAGCCAAATAGTTCTAATGGTTATACATAGTCTAATGATGGGTGTAATTTCTTGGATACGAACTACTAGACAACATTACATCCAATCTACATTAGCAATTATTTTTTTTCGGTCTCTATGAATATATTATAGAAAATAAATCCCCTTAATTATCAACTATAGCTTGCGTGCACGGGGTCATAGAAATTATGGGCCGTCTTCTTCTGTGGTTTTTTCCATATTTAAGTTCCTTCCAATGATATGATTCATTAATATAATTATAAAAGGGAATGTTAGTGAAAAGTTATACTTGAATTTAAATTAAAATTTGAAATTTATTTTATCAAACTGTTTCCCTTTAAATCAGGTATCTTGTGACTCAGTTTATTTAGGAAAATCAACTAAAAACTCCTCTTGTACTCACTCTAATGATTTCACTACCAGATTAGGAAGATCCATGTTTTACTCATTAGGTTCATCTTAATTTTCATCTTCACCCTCCAAGTAATGCCAAGTGTTAGATGAATATTAAAATTTATTATAGTGGGAGTTAATTCTAAATGATCTTTCAATGAAATTAAAGGAAATTTTGGTCAAAAATCTACACTTTGTTTTTGTTTGGAATCAAGGGTTTCCTCATAATAATGTGGCTCTTAGACAAGAGTTTCAATGGATGAAGGTACATATCTAGGATTCTACCTCATCTCTTCAAATTCCACTAATTTGGTGGTTTTTTTCTATATAAAAATAGAGATAAAGAGGTGAAAATTATTCTTCTTCAAAGATGGGATGATTAATTGACTTGTCAGTATTTATAAATTCATTCCTAAATTCATACAAATATTATTCATCTCCCATAATTGAATAAAGTATAATTTTCTATTCATTAATAACTTCTATCCATGTTTAACTATGGTTTCATAGTGGTACATAAAATGAGGCCTCAACCACAATAATGTATTCAGAAAAATTTGGATGAAACAAGAGGGATTTTTTTATGTCTCTACAACTTCATGATGAAAATCTATGAGTAATAATAGGGATTAGTTAATTATTTGGCTAATGAATTTCATATTGGTTTCCATAGGGAAACATTAAGTACCTTGATGACCTCATTCAATTCCTCCACATTGACAAATTTTTAGAATTTTTTTAGATTTGTTTTAAAGAAATAACATACTTACAAAATAAAAAAATAACTAGTGCATGGCCAGTTGGATCCCTAAAAAAGGTGTTATGTTTTGACTAACCCATTATGGGGTGTGAAAAATATATTATTTATTGTTCTTATTGAAACATAATGGCTAACCATGGATGTCTCTCTTGAGGATATTTTATACTCAATCACCCACAATTATAATTCACTTATTATATTTATTTTTGTATTTTTATATTTTATAAAATCAAATTAAATTATGTATGGAGGTATATAATTATAATGTGATACAAGAAAATAAACATGCAATGGAATTCATACAAAAAGTGTGGTTAGAATAGACATTATTGATCCTACGATTGTTTGCACAAGATCCTTCATTATTCACTATTTTTCTCAAAATTATATTTATTTCCCCATATTATCATATATGGAATTATACTCCCTAATTTTAGTATGAAATTAATAAGGCCTTTGAGATCTATTCATCACAATAAAAATCACCTCTTATAGTTATCCAGAATTATGAACATGCCCAGATCAAGCGTGTGACACTTTCAAAGAACTGAATCTATATCATGCCATTTCATACCTAGAACACACTCAACTCTATCATATAAATAGAATTTTCCATACATGGTAGCGAATTATGTTTTGGAAAATAATATAATGATTTTGAGAGTAATTATATGGAGTCATGGATGACCACCACAAAAAATCTTATCAGTTCTCTCTCCCTCTACAAAAATAGAAAATAAATGTAAAAATTTGAAAAGTGGGAATTAAATAACACCAAGAAATCCTACCTTAAGACCAATACATAATCATTTAACTCACCATTATGACTGTAAGAGGTCACATAGAAGAGATTTATTGAGAGAATTATATATATATATAGTGAGAGAGAGAGAGAGATAGAGATGAAGAAACATGAGAGGGATATAGGGGAAGAAAATGATTTATTCAAAAATAGAAAATAGGTGTATTACAATGAAAGATAAATTATAAAAAATAAAAATATATAATCTCAAATTTAACCGCAAAACTCTTAATCCTATATACTACTTCCCCAATGGTTAATAAAACATATTTATATAGTGAAGGGGAGTCTATTTTCAAATATTATAACTTGGAATGTTTGAAAATTAATTCAAAAGTAATCCCAATTTTTGTGTCGCATGGTTTACCCTTTAAATAATTGAACTAGTATTAGATTCCTATGAATGAAATCATAGGCTTTTAGTGTTATATCATTCATCAAAATTGTAACTTCATCTGAGTATGTATGAAATATTTATGGGCCAATCATTGAAGTGATGTTCGTATTGATAAATCCAAACCATCATTAACTTTAGATCCTATTATTACCATGAAATAATATGATCCAAATCATGATATCAAAATAATATATATTTATAAATAAATGATTAAACCAATAAAAAAAATTAAATAAATATATATATATATATAATTTAGGATAATAATGTGAACGTGAATTTGGAAGGGGGAAGCATTAATTTCTATATAATTTCCAAATTCAAGATAAAGGTATAAATTATTATTAAATCATCACCAAAAAATAGGGATTTTATATTTAATATCAATGATGAGAAAAATACAGAAAAATAAAAAATATTAAATCTTTAAAATTCGATATAAATTATTCTTTTAATAAGAATATGTGATAATTACCAATAAATTAACGATTTTAGTTTGGTATTCAATATTAAAATTCAAATGAAATTTTTAAAATTTTAAAATTTTCAATTCCCACACATTTAAAATTTCAATCCAAGGAAATCTAATGAATTCAACCATTAAAAATTTATCCTTCATTGTTTCAAACACAAAACCTAGAAACGAAAAGAATTAGTGATTTATTCATCGTGGAAAATGGAATTCATCATTAATAAGTCATATCCACTATCACATTTTTATTCAAGTAAATTTTAATGTTTTAAATTTTTTTTAAAATATAATCTATTTGAATTAATATTTAAATAAGTACCAGTGTTATATTTTATATTTTTCTATGTTCCTCAAACCAAAAATCCATTTATAAATTTCTTGATACAACAAAAAATAAATTATTATATGTTAATTTACTTCTTATTCATATGACTAAAACTTAATTTTTTTTATTTCTAAACACTTTTTGGGAAAGTGAGAAACCATGGGACACAAACCGCACAAGAAAACAACTTATAGAAACCAATATAAAAGAGATAAAAAACAAACAAAAAAACATACCAGGACAACTGCTAATAATCCTAATTACCCAACTCGTCACCACACAAGACACAGGAGTCCTCCTCATCATTGGTCGATTCCCATTTAGAAGCTGGTTTATATTGCCTCTAGAGATTATCATCTTGGACTCGTCACCACATTTGATCCAGAGGGCACTACCCCTGACCCGATTTCATGGATATGTTATCTTTTTTGAAAGCAAGGATCACCCCGTGATCTCCTTTAGAAGAAGCTTTGGTAATCACTGGGCGCGGAAGATAAGAATAATCCTTCCTTATTTTTCATCTTGGGATAGCCGACAATGTCACAACATCCTCATTCATCCTCTTCTCCCACCTTGAACTATATCACTAAAGAATCGGGTACCCAATTCACTAATATTTTCTTTATCACCCCAAGAGATATACCCCCTCCTGTTAAAATGAATTTTTGATACAGGTTCCTTGAACCCCTTGTCATTACCCCTCCTCGGGCCAGGTGTGTTGCATTCAATCACCAAAAGTCACCTAACTGCAGCTCCATTGCCTTTAAGAGATTCATTCCCCTCGCCCTCTACCACTATCCTAATATCCTATTATTTGTCTTGAAAATTTCTGAAGTCCCAGCTAGGAAGATCCTCTACTAGCAAAGAGATCTCCTTGATAACCCACCCTTCATACATTTTATTCTCCTTGTAGCCCTCATCCACACCTCCAGATTCCACATTAACATTCACCAAACCAACTTTTGAGAGACCATAGAACTTGTTTCTCATATAAAGTAAAGGCCTCACCGGTAGGGCATGACCTCCATATTCTCAGTTCCTGACTGAGTTGGCCACCTCCATGGCAGGAACAACCCATTCTCCTTTATCTAGTTGTACACTCTCCTCATTAGTTCCATTCCTATGAAGTTATTCTTGACTATCCTCACGATTAGTATTGGCCTCCTTCTGTGAAACATTCCTGGAAGTCCCCTCAAAGTCATCCCCCAACTTTATATGGTGTTCAATATTCCCTCTATGAAAATAAATTCATTTTTTTAATTATGTATTGCATTTATTTATTTTTCATTTTTCATTTTTTTAATTTTTTATTTTTTTTCAATTTCAAATACATATGAACTTCATGTGGGATCCAAATTTTTAATTTTACTCTAGTTTTATGGGACTTATATGAATTAATATTTCATTGGATCAATGATGTGTTAGTTTTTACAATGGAAAAGTTACTTAACATAGAGTAAAAAATTCTAATTCCCTTTAGTTATTCTTTATTTATAGATAATTTTTTTTCATTCACAATAATTTTCTATGTTCTGAAATATGAATTTCCATGAAATTAGTTTCATAAAATACTTAGAAATTATATAAGCTAAAAAATTAAATATAAATGAAATCTATAAAACTATCAAAAAAATTTTCAGTAATCATAAGGATATTTGAAGCTTAATTTCCTAACAAAAAAAATCTAAAAATGAATGAAAAAAATAAATCATGAAATACTATAAAGATTATTACATCTCCCCCACACATATACTACAACTATCCCTTTTTTAATTTAAAATTTTTATATAATATTTTGATTTTAATTATAATGGGAAGTAAAAAAATCAATTATAAAATATCATTACAAACTCAATTATTGGTAGGGAAAGATTGAGTTAATCTTCTAAGAATTGATACTTAAAAATATACAAGTAAAATAAGAAAATAAAAATATAATAAATTCATTAAAATTAAAATAAAAAATTAACAGTAAACGAAAATAAGGATAAATCTATGTTTGGGCCCTGATGTGGATACTAGAGTTTTAATTCCCAATGCCAAGATATTCTAGCAGTTATCCATAGTATGACGGTGAATGTAATTTATTTGAGATGAATAACCACATATATTTTCATCCAATATGATTAAAAATTATTTTCTTATTGAAGAATCCATGTAAAGGGTATAATATATCCATACTCATAACTATTAGGTATAACATTCATGGTTGGGGTAGGATAAATCTTGGGTCTTTTTATTTTTTTCCTATCATTTGTAAAACCTCATCCTCTTCTTTTAGTTCCTACTAATGATGTGATTCAAAAATAGAATTACAAAAGGTAAATTATGTGAAAGACTATATTTTATTGAAATTAAGACATGAATAATTTATATAAAAAACATTTTAAATAAGGAATATTTTTTCATAATTTCTTCAATAAAAACCATTGGGAACTCCTCATGTATTCCCTTTAAAAAAAGTTAACCATTTGCGAGAGATCTATGCGTTCCTCATCAGGGGAATCATCATTTTCATATTCATTCTCATGGAGAAAAAATGTTGGATGAAGCTGAAGAATTGTGATAAGGTATTTATTTCTTAATTCAATTTAGATAAAATTAATGTAAATTGAGATCAATAAAGGATTTAATCTCTACGTTAGATTTTATTCAAGTATTTCCACACTATAAAGTGCCTCTTATAGTAGAGTTGTTGTGGATTATTGTAGGTATGATCCTCCATATTTCTTCCAAATGAAACCACTTCGGATGTTTCTTCTTTTATAGCTAGAGAGAGGTTGAGAGGTACCGATTCTTTTTCTTCAAATATTGGATAATTATGTGACATTTAAATAATTACAAATTAAGTCCATAATTTATCAAAATATTATTGTTATCCCATATGTGAATAAGATGATATTTTTTATTCATGAATCTCTTATATCCATGTCTTCTTAAATTTGCATATTGGTTATTCGAGAAATGCCTCGACCTCTATATTTTATTTTGAGAAATTGGGAGGAAACAAGACAGACACTTTTTATACCACAACCACTTCCTGATGAAACTACGGGAAGCACTCCTAGAGCTTAGTAAATTCTTTGTCCAATGGTTCCAATAATTGGTACATGATATCCTCTTCAAGGACAAGGTTGACCTCTTTGAATTCCTCTTCTAAGAGAATTGAGCTTCTAGATCCCCACACTGATATACAAAGTAATGAAATGATTTATTATATTGGTGAGGGTGAGGAGACAATTATTTAGATTTTTCTAGATTTACTGTTATTTTTAATTAAATTAAACATATAAAAATGTAAAATAAATATCAAGTGAAATATCTATAGGGTCCCCTGTAATGATTCCATGTTTTGATACACCTATTTTGAGTTGTGTAAACTCTATTATTATTTTTCATAGTGCGGCCCAATGGATGAAAAAGGTTATCTCTCTTTAAGATATTTCATGGTCAATCACACACTATTATAATTCAATTATTATATTTTTTTATATTTTTTTTAAATTAAATTAAATGAAGTGTGGGGTTTAAAAATTATAATGTGATATAAGAAAATAAACATGAATTGCAATGCATACAGTATTGATGGTTAGTGTGAAAGGTATTGGTCCAAGGTTTTCACACTTAGGTCCCTTCATTATTTATTATTATTTAATAAATTAAATTTGATATTACATCTTATCATAAATTTATGTCTTATCTATATTTTGAGTGTGAAATATGTTATTCTTAGTAGATCTCTTCGGTACACCAAATATCACCTTCTCTAATGATCAAGAATGATGAACACAGCTCGATCGAGAGTCTAACACCTCCTAAGAACCAACTCCAATGTATACTGTTTCATACCTCAAAAACACCAACATACATAATATAAACATAATTCCCTTGAAAATTGAGTTAATAGTGATTTATTAGATAATATTATGAGTTTGATATTTATGCTCATGAGTGGTGGGAGATCACCACACCAATCCATAGCACTTCCATCTCCCTCAACAAAAATAGAAAATAAACGTAATGATTTTAAAAGAGTGATGTTTTTCAAACCTAGTAAAAATCCCCAAGACAATCCTTGGTTCATTAACTCACTTAATTCAGTGTAAGTGGTCACTATAAAGAATTTAATAGATATAAAGGGAGATATAAACAAATAAAAGAGAGATATTGAGAGAGAAAACAAGTAACCTGTGAATTATAATAAACTAGAAATAATAAAAAATAGAAACAATTAATCTCAAATTAGTCCCAAAAAATCCGAACACATGAAAATAACTATCCAAAGGTTAATAACATCTATTTATATAGTTATGTTGTCTAGTGTCAAAGATTACAACGTAGAAAGTTGGAAAATAGAATCAAAAGTAATCCGTATTTTTTTTCTTCCTGGTTTAACCTACAAATAACTAAACTAGTAATATCTCTAGATGATTGAAATGTTATGTTTTGAGTATTATATATTATCTCAAAATCTCAACTTAATTTGAGTAAGGATATTAAATATATGGTTTAAACATTTAAGTTATATTCAGATTGTTGAATCTAGTCTAACATTGACTTCTTGGTCAATTATCACTAAAAATATTAGGATCCATCTCATGGTCTTTAAAAACAAAATATATCAAGACATATAAAAAACACTATAATAAAATTTGAAATAAAATTTCTGCACATAAAGGATTTTAGTATAAAAATATTTAAGTGTATTTGGAAGGTAAAAATTGGATTTTCATGTAGTGTCAAAATATATGATCAAATTAAAAATTATTTTTCAATCGTCACTTGAAAATTCAGATTTAAAAATAAATATCTATTATGAATAAAGATAAATAAAAATAAACAATTAATAAATTTTCACAATTCAATACAAATTATTCCATTAATTTGAATATGTGGAAATCACCCATAAAAATATTTGGATGAAATTTGAACATTAAAATTCAAGTGAAAAATATGAAAATATTGACTCTATTAGTAAAATATCTAATGAGAGGGGAAATATAAGTGTTGGTATCAATGAACGAATTTTTTTTGAGATTGAACAACCCTAGTGAAAACACGGGGAATGAAATCGCAACAATAAACTTCTCTATTATTTGAAGTAAAGCCTAAAAGTCTTGAAGAGGCAACTGAGGATGTCAATTAGATCAGGTGTAAAAATAATAAAATGTATTAAGTGTTTATATGGCCAAAAAATAATAATGTTATTAGGACAAAGTGGGTGTTTCAAAAAAAACTCAATGAAGATGGAATTGTGACATGAAGAAAATCATGACTGGTTTCAAACGGATACTCCCAAATTGAAGGGCAAGTTTTTATGAGACATTTACCCCCATTTCTAAATTAGAAACTATTAAGTCCACTAGGTCGAATACCCCAAGAGGGTGGGATCAGGGTATGGATGATTAAAACATTCTACCATTGGATCCTTTTTTGTTGTTAGAAAAAACTTCATTCTCTCTTCCTCCCATAGCAATATATGAACAGATATGAAATCATGCACAAGAAATAATGATTTTTACTTGGGTCAACCCAACTGCGCTATATCCTAGGAGCATAAAACAACAATGTTCTAATGTACCAAATTCCCTAAGGCTCACTGCGAATGATGACTACAATGTTTGGGCTAAATCTTATATGCACAGGCTCACTGCATTTACAGGGTTTAGGGTCTGCTCACTGCATTCCCAAGGGTAACTCCCTATGCCTCTTTTTCTGGATCCCTCCTAGTGAAAAGTTTCACTATCTTCCTATTATTTCACTCAGTGCTCTCGGAAAGGAATCCATTCATAGTTTATGGACTTGTAGGTCCAACCCATTTTATGGACATGTATGTCCCTTCATTTTCATAAATTCTTTCATCCCCAACCGTAGGTAGATTTTTTGTTGAAGTTCCATTTTCACCCATAGATGATGTCCGCCTTCTCGAGTACTGCTGGGTACAGGAAAATACTTTTTCAAACTAAATTTAATATTTTCCAAGCTTCCTTGAGCAAACCGCAAACCACCATCCTCTCCCACATACTGGGCACCAGGTTTGGTATGTGGGAAACCTTCTTTTTGTACAATAGTTTCTACCAAGAACCATCCTTAATCCATAGACTACCTTCACCTTCACGACCAAGTACCACTACCACTTACCGATTCTGTAAACTTCCTCCGAAAAATCCCTCTTGTCTGTGAACTGTTCTCTGTTCACAAACAACCTTCACATTCACATACCAGATATCCCCATCTGCATTCCACTTGTTGAACTCTCTCTATCGAATATTGGGTATTCCTCCTCTGGGTACCGAGAAAACTTCTTATGTGTACCAGACTACCTCCTTCGCATACCAGACTTCCTTTGTGGGTTAAGAATCCCCACAAACACCTTTTGCGTGAACCACTTTTGGACATTACCAAATTATCAGAGAAAAATGTATTCTATAGTGAATTTCAATCTCTACAATAATTAGTGGAGTTAGTTATTCTTATATAGGAAAAGATATCTGCTTAATCTGCTAAACCATGATTTACTGAATCCTCATCTAATCGCTTATTGATACCCATTCCACCACGAACCTCAAGTCATCCGCGACCCGTTTTACTATGCAATCTACATACTTCCTTTGTTCTTACATGGTCAACTTCCTCCACCGACTTCATCCCATATGTGTACCGCTCAGCCTCGAACCATTTTTGGTTCGGTGAAGCGCATCTGTGTACCGTTCCTACTACATGGTACACAGCCATGTACCCTTCCAGAGCAAGGTACATGATCCTTGTCCTCGGCTACTCATTCCACTTCCTTTTCTAATTTCATTCACCATTTTTAAAAAAAAACCTATTTAGAAGCCCCAAAATTTGGAAAACACTGGGAAATTGTGCGACCTTAAAAACCTATCTTCAGAAAACACCAACCATTCTTCTTTGCAGTCATCGGGCTTTGTCAAAAAACAAAACCACACCCAAAACATACTATGATGATGCCTTGAGAGATTTTTTCCCCAACAATCTCCCCATTTATGTTTGTTGACAATTATTTTTATATAAATTCTCCTCATTTTGATGTCTTGTAAAATCTCTTTCAATATTCAACCACTATTCACCTTACACGATAATGATAGAGGTCAGGGATTTTTTCAACACATGCTCTAAGCCCAAATGAGCAATGCTCGGCAAGAGAAACAAGATTAAATGAGAAGTCAATCAACGAATCATTTAATTTCTATCACAAACTGGTGACACAAAACTAATACCAATTATTAAGTGATGGAAACCTTCTAACACCATTTCAACTACATTCATATACTTTTATCATGATCCTCAATGATGGTGATACATATTCTTTGATCTATCACTTCTAGCGTCTTCAGTTTTAATGCCACCCTTATCTTATAGTGGTTCGTCTCAGCTTCAACTCCCCCTATCTCTTCCGAACAGCTTCCGCTCAACTTCAACTCCCCCTATCTCACAGCTCCACATAATAGCCTCTCCATATGTCTTTTCTCCACCTTGAATAGTAAAATTTTCTCCCTCTTTGTCAAAGAACCCAAAGGGAACTTCATTGTTGTCTACAATAGGGTAAGGAACACATATCATCACATTATGGAAATACACCTAATACCTTGGAGAAAGGGGGACCCATATCCACACTTTTTCATGTGTGGAATGTTGACTGGACTCCCAGAGCCAGTCGATGCCTTTAGAATGCTTCTTTGGGTGAGGCCTTTGTTAGAATTTCTATAACCTATTGTTTTGTAGGCACATACTCTTATGTCCCAAGCCCCTGATCCACCTTCTCCTTGAAAAAATGGTATTTGATTTCAATGTGCATGGTCCTTGAATAATGGACTGGATTTTTTCTCAGATTAATAGAACTTGATTTATCACAATGGGTTCCGGTCAGATATTTCACTTTAATTCACATATCTTCAGGTTCCCTCTTCATCCACAATTGATTCGTGGAATCTTGAGTAGCTGTAATGTATTCAGATTCTATGGTGCTCAATGAAATTCAATCTTGTTTCTTTCTTAACCAAGAAATACACAATCCTACAAGATAAAAGGAACCTCCTGATGTTGATTTCCTATCATCTGTGGAACTATCCCCATCCACATATGTATATCCCAATAACTCTGCTTGATATTTTTCGTTATACATTTGGCCAAAAATCCACTCTTCCCTCGTCATATCAGATAATTCTTTTTTACTTTAATCATGTGACTATCTTTGGTATTGCTTTAATGCATCAATGCTTAGCATGTGTAAAATACAATATTTGGCCTTGTTGCTACAAGGTACAACATACTTCCACTGATTTTCCAATATTCTATGATATTAACTTGCATGCCTTCATCATCTCATGACAATTTTAATCAGGTAGAAACCAGAGTCTTCATCTCATTGGAATTATCCATTCTAATCCTTATCAAAATCTCATTGGAATATTTATATTGATAAATAATAGTGCCATTATTTCCTTGTGTCACCTATAATCCAGGGAAAAATGTCAACTCTCCAATCATCAACATTTCAAACTCACTTTTCATGAATTCGGAATATTGTCTTCATTATGCTTCATCTGATCCACCAAGTATTATGTCATCGACATAAACCAGTACCATCATCCTTTGACTATTTCCATTGTTGTAATACAAATTATAATCAACTCCACCATGTTGAAAATCGAGCTTCTTCAGAAACTGACCAGGCCATGAATATTATTCTCTTGGTTATTAATTCAAACAATATAAATCCATCTTCAGTCATAAAATTTTTTCATCTTCATGAATGGGAAAATCATCTAGTTTCTCAATGTAGACTTATTCTTCTTGAACTCAATTCACAAATTAGAATTTGACATCCATCTAGAAAACATTAGACATTCATTGCACAACTATAGACAAGAATAATCTAATTGTCTTCGGCCTTATAATAGGTGCGAATGTTTCATCGACATATATAACCACTATCTGGGAGTACCCTTTGCACACAATTCATTATTTGTTTAGAATCAAAACACAATATTCATTAATTTTATTATGAAAGACCCATTTTTCCCTGGGTACATTATTTCCTCCTTGTCTTGAGACACTTTCCCATGTTTGATCCTTCTGGATTTGATCATGCTCTTCATTCATTGCCTGAACCCAATTATCATCTCCAACTGCTCCATCAAAGAATTTAAGCTCTACATGTGATTAGTATGATTCTTTCTGTAGAGAGTATATCCTTCTTGTCTGCACTGGTGCTATCTGGTCACCAATTATGTTCTTCCAATCAATTTCATCTCTTCTTACTGGTTTCTAGGAAGACACTGATTTTTCTCATCATCTGAGTCCTCTTCTGATTCAATCTCTAGAGTTGGAGCGTCTCCTGATCTGTTCATATCTTCATCGATATCCAACTCAGTTTGATCATGTATTTTATGAATATTTTGTTAATTTTATACTATAGTGACATCATGACATTCAACTATCTTTCCCAGCCTCTTATTGAAGCATTTCTATTCTTTTATTTTCTATGCGTAGCCAATAAATATCCCTTCATCACCACTGGATTCAGATTTCCTATGTTTCTCCTTATTAAGAATCAAATATTTACTTCTGAATATTTGAATGTACTTTAATGATGGATTATTTCCATATCATAACTCATATGGTGTCTTTCTCTTCTTTTGTACAAATTAATTCTCTATTTGAAGTGTATACTGCTGTTATCATTACTTCTTTCCAAAATTTCTCTGTAAGGTCTTTCTTAGAGAGCATTGTTCTCACTATGTTGTTGAAAATTTGATTTCTTCTCTCAACTATTCCATTCTGTTGTGGAGTACTTACTACTGAAACTTGATGTCTTATGAAGTGTTTTTTTAGATAATCCTCCACTTGGCTATTTGTGAACTCTATTCCATTATCTATTCGAACCGTTTGGATTTTCTTACCATGCATCTTTTCACATTCTTGTCGATATATTGTAATGAAAATAAACACTTCGGATTTGGTTAGTGATTATTGAAACCCATGCCACACTGCTATAGTTATCAATGAATAGAACCTACAAGATCATCCCATCAATAGACCATGGTAAAATTGGCCAACAAACATCAATATTCAATAGCTCAAGCAATCTTGTTGACTTTTTCTCCATTTTCTAATATGTCTTTAGAATGTTTTTTCCATGTTGGTATGAATCACACGTATGAGTATGATCACTAGATAATATAGGTAGATTTTGAGTTGCATCATATTTTACTAGATCTTCTAAGGAACATTGGATAATGTTCCCAAGACGCTTATTCCATAACTTGTTTTATTCATCCTTAGACAGAAAGCAGAAATCTTATTCTCCACTTACAAGGTAGAGATTAACTTTCGTAAGATTTCCTAGAAACACAATAGCACTATAATTTTCCTTTATGATACATAATTTCTTGTAGAAACTTATGGTATGTCCTGAGTCACACAATTTCCTAACACTAAGCAGGTTGTGACTAAGCCCCTCAACAACCAAGACATCTGCTCGTCTCATGTATTTTCCTCTAAACATAGATTTTACTACACCAATAATTTTCAATCCAACATCCTTACCAAATATTATAATACCTTATTTATTATACAATATTTCTGAAATTAGAATCTTATTTTTCATCATATGGTAAGTGTATCCACTGAAAATTATCCATATCCGTATGAGATCTGATACCTTGAACGCAATTTCTACAGCCACGACATACTCATCCCATTTAATTTATACCCAAGCCTTTGAATTCATAATCGACATGGAATAATAATCTAGATCTTTTTTAGTATATGATGGTTTAGCTTCAACCTGCTAAGCTAAAAATCGATTTTGAATGTTCATCTCACTAAAAGGTAATTTTGGTTTTTTCTTAGCAACAAATTCATTTTTCCATGGCACATTCCTCTACATTATTGATGTACAATATCATTCCATTTGTCTGAGACCATTACACCTGAAACAATGAATGTCAAATGATGACCTGTAATTTTGAACTTTATATGACCACCTCTGTTAGTCTTGTTCCCTTCCGTACCTCTTTTATATGGAACATACATTTTGAGAGTGTCTCTTCATACCCCCCAACAACATAATCTTATGCGATGTACATTTCTATGTGGTTATGATGAACCATTAGTTGTGCATTTAGTTCTCTGAATCATTTGATTTTGCTTCATTGCCAATTATGTCTTCAGAATTGGAGTGGGTGCTTGTGGTATATCTTGAATTATAATTGCTTCCTGTTTTATATCAATGACTTTTTTTTATGATGGATCATTTTTCTTAAATGTCATCTTATTTGTTGCCTATGTGATCTTCTTTCCTGATGTCCAACCAAGAGATAGAACTTTCTCTTGTTCATTAATTTTTCATCATAGACTGATGACCTCTTTTTATATATGCATGATACATTGGATTTGATC
Organism: Viscum album; assembly: GCA_963277665.1. Classification (NCBI taxonomy): domain Eukaryota; kingdom Viridiplantae; phylum Streptophyta; class Magnoliopsida; order Santalales; family Viscaceae; genus Viscum; species Viscum album. Next base: position 1,813,075,943 of record OY728136.1, on the reverse strand, counting down.
ATTTCTTATTTTAGTTAAACAATCAATTTTAATTTTCTTTTATTCAATTTGGAGTTTGTACTCAACCACCTTTTCGGAGATTTCTGGCATTGAAGATATCAGCTTTTTAATTTCTTCATTCAGCATAGAATTCTCTTCTTCCTACTGTTTCATAAATAATTTGGCATTACGAACTACATTTTTATATTTTTTTTATCCAATAATATCTATCTCTTCAAGGGAAGCTTCAAATTCAGCTTTAATGTCAACTCTTCCTTCAATTTCTCCTTCTTCTCTCGTTAATGAATTTCTAGCAACTGCCACCAGAGAATCTACTTTATGATCTATGTAGTCCTTCAACTCTTCTAACTCAGATTCTTCTCTTGAATGAAGATTCTTATTTTTGAATAACATTATCATAGTACTTATCCCCCTTTGTTCATTTGATAAATACTTCTTTTGGGGAATTTTATCTTTTTCTTCATTTTCATCATCAAACTTCTTAGGACACTTTGACACAAAATGCCCAATATTTCCACATCGAAAGCATGAAAATGGATGTTTACCTTTGAAATTTCCTTTTTCTCTTTTCATATTAGAGGATTGAAATGACATGACATCATCTATATTGTCTACTCTAGACAATATTCAATGGATAAATTCTTCATGGCCTTGAGCACCACTTCCTTTGACATCCCCTTTTCCACTGCATCGTTTTCATCGTTTCTAATTTCTTATGCTACAAGGGTAAAATGCAGGTTATCAAATGTTATCTCTTTCATGTCTTTGTCTTCCAACATTGAAACATTTAGATTGAACTACGGTTAAAGTTTCATCAATATATGTTTCACGATCATTATATCTTCAATGACTACTCCTAGACCCCGCATGTCTTCTAAAATATTATTTATTCTATCAAATAGAGAATCAAAATTATCATTGGGATTCATTTTGATATCCTCATACTTGTTTCACATAACCTTTAGTTTTTCTTCTCGAACTTTTGTGTCACCGTCATAAATGTTCAACAATTTTTCCCACATTGCATGTAATTTTTTTAAAAAATATCACCTTCGTATAGATTTAACTTCATTGGGATCCCCTGAATAATTTATCCATTTTTCATCAGCATCAAATTATCATATTTTAGCTTTTGATAAAGCACTATTATTAATATTATCTGATATTCCATGCATAACTACAATGTAGATATTCATCCCTACTAATACGAAGTAGTTCTACATTTAATTCATCCATAGTTGAAAATTATTTTCGTCAAAAATCTGAATTATTTTATGATGGTCCACATCCATTTATTCTTCTAAGAAAGAAACACTAACTTTTCTCCTTTTACTCGAATACTAATTTTTAGGTCTACTAGGTCGAATTCCCTAAGAGGGGCGGTGAATTAGGGAATGCCAGATTAATACTTTCTACCTTTCAGATTTTTGTTTTTTTGTAAGAAAAAACTCAATTCTCTCTTTCTCCTTTAAAAATATGTGAATAGATATAAAATCATGAATAGAATAAAAGTTTTTTTACTTAGTATACCCTCACTGGGATACCTCCAAGGAGAATACAAAGGAAATGTGTAGATGTACCAAATTCACTGAGGCTTAGTGCCAATAAGGAGTAAAATATGTGGGCTAGATCTTCTATGCCAGGGTCACTGCCTCTGCAAGGTTTAGGGTCTTCTCACTGCATTACCAAGGGTCACACCCTATGCCTATTTCACTAGCTCATTGCTGGTGGAAATGGTCATTGTCTTCCTCTTGTTTCTCTCACTACTCTTGAAAAAAATCCACTCACATTTTCTGGAATTGTAGTTCAAACATAGTTTATGTACATGTAGGTCCCTTCATTTTCATGAACTCCTACATCCTCAACTATAGGTAGATGCTCTTTTGTCATTCCTTTTTCACCTATAGATGAAGTCCACCTCTTCGAGTACTACTAGGTACTGGAAAATGCTTTCAAAAATGGAATTTATGCTTTTTCAAGGTTCCTTGAGAAAACCACAAACCACCTTCCTCTCTTGCATACCTGGTACCGGGTTTGATACGCTAGACACCTTTTTCACTTAACATCACCTCTACATCTAGCCACCCTTCATCTCTGAATTTTATTTGCATTCACGATGGCATATCGCTACTGCGTACCAATTCCATGAACCTCTTCCGCGAAACCCCTCTTGTCCACTAACTGTTCTCTGTTTTCAGAATGCCTTCTCTTCCGCACACCAGAGCTCCCCCTCTGCGTACCACTTATAGAACTCTCCCTCTCACATACCAAAGACTCATCCACCATGTGCCCTGTAAACTCCTTCCACATAATGGACTTCATCCTCAGTGTAACTGAATTCCTTTGCTGGTTAAGAATCCTCACAAACATCTTCAGTTTGAACCACTTTCGGACTTTGTGTAATTCCCAAAGGAAAATGCATTCCCTAATGAAGTTAAATCTCCACAGTAATCATTGGGGATAGTGATTTAGATATAATCAAAGATATAAAAATAATCCGCTAAACCAAGATTTAAAGAATATTCAAACCACTACTGATCGATACTCATGCCACCACGAACATCAAGCCATCCACATACCTTTTTCTTACATGCTCCACGCACTGACTTTGCTCCTACACGGTCGGCTTCCTCCACAGACTTCATCTCATCCATGTACGTCACTATGTCTCAGCTGAGAACCATTTTTGGTTCTATGAACTACAACTGCGTACTATTCCTACTACCTAGTATGTGGTCGTGTACCCTTCCTAGACGTGGTATGTGATCCATATCATAGGCTCTTCATTCCAGTTCCTTTGCTACTTTTGTTCGCCATTATTTACACAAGTCCTGATTTTTAGGGCCCAAAGTTTTGAAAACACTAGGAAATTGTTCCACCTTAAAAACATGTCTTCGGAAAACACCAAACATTCTCATTTTCGGTTATTTAGCTTTGTCAACAAACACAAAACCACCCAAAAATAACGAGAGGTTGCCTTGAGGGATTTATTACTAAAAGAAAAAACTCACATTTTCTTGGAAATGTCAATGAAAATGGGGATCATATTGTATCAAATGGATGCTAAATCAACATTCCTCGAGAATGTTCTTGAGGAAAAGGTGTACATTGAGTAAGGGGTGGATGAAGATATAAGAGAATTTTGTCAACTGAAAAATGATTTTTATAGCCTAAAGCATATGTAAAATCTTGGAATTAAATGATAGAAATATAATTAATAAAAATGGGATTCTAATGGGATATAGATGATCACAACCTCTACCTAAATAAATAAAATGATCAAAGAATTTTGGATCTCATTTATGTGGATGACATAATTTTTAAAGGTATGGATGTTGCATATTGTAAGATATTTTCAAATTAAACGATTTCATAATTTAATATGTCTATGATTAGAGAGTCTATATTTTTTCCATGGTTTACAGAAATCAAAAGGAAGAGTTAGTACATTTATTTATCAGTTAAAATATTCCAAAGAGGTCTTAAGCATATTTAGAATTGAATATTCCTATAAAATGAAAACTCTAGTGGCTACCTGGATGAAATTGTTAAGAGTTGAAAGGAAAATAGTTCAGCATCATGGATTATATACATATAATTATAAGTATATTATAATTTATAAAAACATTACATGATATAATGTTTCCTAAAATCCATGTCCCATGATACCAAATCTATCCCAAAGAAATCCATATGAGTTTAATAAACAGAGTACTTTAGTAAATCAATAATACAGCGGATTTGAAGAAGCTTAATCCTAGAAAAAATCAACAAGATTTTTTAGAATACACTGATGGGTAGGTTTAGTACCGTGAAGGCTGAATATTTTGTGGCTACTCAAGAATGCACTCAATTTCTGTTGATAAAACAATACCTTGAAGATAGTATAGTTGTTGTGAAATATCATATTGAAATCATATTAGAAAATCTAAGTCTTATTAATCTTCTAAAAAATATTATCAATAATTCAAGGAAAAATAACATCAAGATAAAATATCATTTCATAAAGTAGAAAGTTGAGTAAGGGATGGTGAATTTGGAGAATGTGTCAAAAAAAAATCAAGCTGTGGATATCATGATGAAGGAAGTACCCAAGGAATATTATGAAAGTCAATAATTTTTTCTTGGAGTCCAACTGACTCCCTTCAACTAGATGGGTCAGACAAGGGACCCCCACTCCACTATGGGATTTGTTTTTTACAACAATGATTTAAAACTCTATTAAATAAATTCTTTCAATTCTAACTCTCTTTTTATGAACTTTTATATTATTAATCTTTTCTTTTTGAAATAATTTAGATACGTTGATAATGCGTTAAGGGTGATATGTTTTCTAAGACTCTACTTTGAAATTAAGTACTCCATGAGTGTTATTTCTTTTTTAAAATGAGGGTGAAATTGTATACTAGTGATTTGAAGAGGGTGAAAGTATTTAACAGTTTAATTAGGGGGAGTATGTTTATGAAGGAGTTAAGATCATAATGATCGAAGAGGTTTTTTCACGAGGATATTTTTCATTTAGCTATTATTTATTAGTTTGAACTTCAATAAAGTGGGATTAGAGTTAACTTTTAGTGAATTATTTATACAATAATTGAATGTAAGAGACTTAAACAGTGGCGCTGATCAGATTATGTTTTTTCTAATGTTTTCAAACCAAGAAATGTTGAATATATTTTGATGTTGTCAAAAAATGAAATGGATATATTTTTGTGAAAATATCCTTGGAATAATTTTTAGGTTTTATTTTTTTATAATGCAATTGATGTAACTTTAAAAAAAACCATAAAAGTATTGTAGAACTCATATCTTGAAGGTTTGAGGTAATTTGGAGTGAATATAGAGTGCTTTAGTTAAATTTTAGGTTTTATGGGTTTTATAATTTTTACTAAGTCCAAATTAGAAGGTAAATACTTTATTTTATAAGGTTTATTATAATTTCATAAGGTTCAACTAGATTTTATAAATATTATTTTATTGAAAAATAATGGAAGAATCCTTGTGCGTGTAAGGTTCAGTTTGTGTCAAAGGAATTTAAGTATCCTAATTAATGTAATGTTGAATCTTAGACTATATACGGCCAATGTTAACTTATTAAGATTAATTTAATGACTTTATAAGGTTTATTATCAGACTGCATCTTATTAAAGGGAACTTATTACGGTTGATTCCTAAATTTCATACAGTTGATGAGAACTTTACAAGTTTGATTGCTTGTGATTGTAAGGTTAGAGAACGAACTTTTTAAGGTTGATTATAACTTCATAAATTGGATTTTAAAACATAGTATATATCAATGAAGAATTTGTATGTATTAATTTCTTTTTATAAATTGATTATATAGTGGATAGTCAAGGAAATTTTAAAAAGGATCATTCCCTTGGTATTTTTTATTGAATGATCATCTAGAGAAATAAAAAAGTGTGTTAGTAATCATGAAATATTATTAATAACTCATTCAGTTACATGTGGAGAGAATATAGCCAAGATTTAATAAGGATTTTGAAATGATTTTGTTAGAAATTTCACAATAGGTTTTGTAGTTCAATAAATAATTTTATAACTTATAACAATAATCTGTGTGTCTGTACGAATGGGAAACTTATCAATCACAACAGACAGTTGATAACTCTGTTAAAAAATACAAAGTGAATGATTTTTTTTCATATTTTTTAAAAAATTGATGATTGGTAATTGTGTATGATTAAATGAAAATCCTCACGATTGATGTTAATAGAGGGTTTTAATAATCCTAATATGGATTAATATTTCACATGAATATTTCCGGAAAATATAAAAATAAGGAAAAATATACAATAAGTTGATAAGATCATCATGATACCAAGAAATAAATATAGACAGAGTATGGAATATATAGCAGATTTTTTTTAATGTTGGAGAAGTATTCTAGGATCACACTAGAAATGTTGAAAAGGAAAACAAAGGGATTCCGAGACAATCATTAGAATGTTAGTGAAGAAGAAAGAAGGTGTTACATGAGTAATATCAATGGAAGATTTCAGATGTTTTGTTGAGTACAATACCTACTATTGTATAATTTTAACCTATTTTTAATTTTATATAAAACAAGTTATAGGAGTAGTGTATTCCATCATATAAGAAGCATAATTAATTAGTCATTAGTGTATATAAATTTTGAGACCTGGAGGGTCAGCACTCCAAAGTTGAAAAGGAAAATCAGTGAAGGTACTATTTCGGGTGCATTGACACGTTACCTATGCATGATTCTTGGATTATCTCATGGAAAACCACATAAAAATTCTAGATATCACTTTTAATATATAGAATACCGCCTTTTTTGTCACATAATCATTCAATACATTATACAAAACTGAGGATCTTTAAGGTTTAGTGTCTTAGAAACCAGGAACTTAATACATGAAACAAAAAAACCTTTATTCTTAAACACATTAAAGGATTCTACTTTTGTTAATACTAGGTTCATTACTACATATCATAACCTGGGGACATACATCAAAATAAAGGGTGAGCAGAAGGCCCAATAAGGGAAACAAGCGAAACATTTTACATACGAACTTTGAGATACATCAATAAAGTCATGAAAAGAACTTTACGGCATGAGAATGAAATCATGAGGCATATCATAATAAAAATAACATTTTCCATAACATGAATATGTTTCTACAACATTTAATATTGACAGTCATTTCGTTTCACCAAGGTCCATCCCCAAGGTGTCATTAAAAATTACCAAGGTTATTCACCAAGGTATCAGTTTAAAAGGTCATCTCTAGAGATTAAGTCTTTACCCAATGAATTGGAGCGTTATCTGGGTGCACCAATGACATGTATTTATTATCATGTGAGACACATATATAATCATCAATCATTTCATAAACAACCCATATAGCATAAAAGAAATGGGTTTCATTTCATAATCATAATGTTTTAAAACTGCTTTAAAGACATGATCTTTATGTCACTTTAAACCAACGGAAAAGGGAAAGCGGGTTTCATGTATGTAAATCCCAGAATTTAAAATAGAAAATTTTGATACATACGTGAATACCCCTTTAGAATAATGATATTTGAGTATTCACTTAATAAAATAAATGAACTTTAGAAAAAGAGGGACATATTTTGAAACGGAAATTTTGTAGCATAAAGGCTTTGTTACGAGGTTTTAGAAAACATTGAAAATAGAGGGGACATGTGTCAAACATTTATAAATGATCCATAAACCATTAGGGGGAAAAAATATATAGAATTTGAGAACATGGTAATGAAATTTGAAAGATATACCATATGAAATGAAAAACATGAAAGGAAGACAAAAATAAGATTTCTCTTATGAGAATTTGGCAGCCTAACGGTGTCACTTAAAACATCCAAAAATGGATTGATGAGATCAAATAGGGTCTATCGTCATATGAACATAAATGATCAGTATGATACATATATATATCATACCCCAACATAATAAAAAGGAACTTGAAAGACTTTACATGAAATTAGATCTTGAAAATGATAAGGGTGAAAGAATCCCTTAAAAATTCGGCTGCCTAACGGCGCCACTTAAGCTTCAACAAAAATGAATTGATGAGATAAAATAGGGTCTCTCATCATATGAACATAAATTATAAGTATTATAGACATATATATCATACCCCAAAATAATAAAAAATAACATGAAAGACTTGACATGGAAATAGATCTTGAAAATGAGAAGGGTGAAAGAATCCCTTAAAAATTCGACAGCCTAACGGCACTACTTAAACTTCAACAAAAATGAATTGATGATATAAAATAGGGTATCTCATCATATGAACATAAAATATCAGTATGATATATTTAGATATCATACACCAACATAATAAAAAAGAACTTTCAAGACATGACATGGAATTAGAACTTTGAAAATGGAGAAAGGTGAAAGAACCACTTAAAAATTTGGCAGCATAACGGCGCCACTTAAATCATCAAAATAATGAATTGAAGAGATCAAATGGGTTATCTCATCATATGATAATAATATATCAGTATAATAAATTTAGATATCATACCCCAACATAATATAAAGGAACTTTACATACTTTACATGAAAATAGATCTTGAAAAATGAGAAGGGAGAAAGAATCTGTTACAAAAATTTCGGCAGCCTAACGGCGCCACTTAAAACTTCATAAAACAAAATAATGAGAGTAATAGAGGATCTCCCATTATATGAACATGAAGAGGGCAATAAGAAGAGTATATAAGAAAGTCCTTTAAAATAAGAACATGGATCATAAAAGAAATTACATAAAAGAGATTTCTTGAAAAGAAAGAGAGAGGTTGGATCCCTTACCTTAAAATGTAACTCTTAAAACTCAAAAGTTTGGACCTTGAAGGCTTGGGGGCACCTTGGGAGGTAGGGAGACAATAAATTCGTTGAGGATGGTTTTGGAGTCGAATGGATGAGAGGATGGCTTGGTATTTATAGGGAAAGTGAGGGGACAAGGCATGAATGGCCAAGGGACACCTCAAAAGTGGGTTTCTCAAAACCATGTTCTCTCCCATGATATTTCCCATGATGTTAGGCCACATGGGGCCCCGAATACAATATTTCATCACCTTAAGTCGTTCAACCCATAAAATATCTCATGACATCATCATGACACAATTATGATGTCATTAAACATACCAAAACCCTAAAACGGTATTTTTACTATTCACTAAAAATTCAACTTTCTCAGAAAAATCCCAAAATTTCATGTTAACCAAATATCAATGCTCTGATTTCAAATATGAAGCCCATTTTATAAAAATATTTTTTCTAAATATTTTTAATTTATTTTTTTAAATAAATACACTATTCACCGAAAATCCATTTTTTTCAGAAAAAATCCCAAAAATTACCTTAACATAATATCGATGCTCTGAGTTCAAAAATGAAATCCATTTTATTAAAATAATTTTCTAAATATTTTTAATTTAATTTTTAATTAAAAACACTATTCAACCGAAAAACGAATACATGAATAATAATTTATGAAACCGTTATTTAACCATTTTATTGAATCACATTACTTAATCAATGTGCCTAGATTATATTAATACTTTCTCTAAATGAAATTACTATTCCATTTGTACACATTACTAATCCTAATCATAAAATAATTATTCATAATTTACTATTCATCGAAAATCAAGTTGATCTTATTAGACTCTAAATTTCGTAATGGACATAATTGTAGAAGACCATTTTTTGAAAATCATTACCCATTTTAAATTATTTAAGGTTTACATAAACATTTTTTTAAAATATCCTTTCTTTAAAATTCACCAAAAATATGCATACTATATTTATCCGGACATTTGAAAATTCATAAACTTCATCATAAGAAGAAATCCCAATTTTTATTTAAAACAAAAGATTACACAAGGCAGTTATTGTCTCCTTACATAGCCCCTTATCACACCAGCATAGGACCTAAGTATAAGGTGTGATAAGGTGAGAGAATCCGAGGGAGGCTCGACCAACATCGCACGAGTAGTAATTTCTATCAGGTTGAACATCTCATGAAGGCGATTCTGTTCTAGCTTCCCACAATGAAGTTCGGCTTGGGATTGGTCCCGAGCAAGGCCCAGTGGTTCTATGTCCTTCCCAAGTTCTGTTAGATGGGCTTCGATCGGTCCAAGACTACTGGGTGAGGCCATCGAATCTTCTTTCTATAATAATTAACCAAGATTACTTGTATTTAGAGACAATAATCAAAACGTTTAGTTTCCAGCATTCATATTGACCAATGGTCACATACCAGTCAAAACCCAACAGTCTCATTTTAACAAATGAAACATTTTTGTTGAGTATAAAAATAAAATAACATAACACATAAAATTGGGAAACAAGATTTATTCAAAATTTCGGGTCATTACAATCTTCCCCCCTTAAGAAATTGCATCCTCACAATTTTTAAAAATTTGGTTTTGAAATTTCATTGAATGTCCCACATTGGAAAAAGAGTCTGTAAAAATATTACTTTAAAATAAAGAAAGGGAATTAAAAAGGTCACCCGGGTAAACCCATACTAGGATCCCATGTAGGAAAACATGGACACGGAAGAAAAAACAAAGGGTCAAGTTCTGGGGGAGAGTGATAGAAAACATGATTAGGAGAAAGTTTACCATGAGAAAATCCCAAACTTATGATGTGTGTAAATGGTATTTGATTACCTAGTAGGAAATGTAAACCATCAACATTTTTGTTTTATGTTTCTTTTTATAATTTTGAGGAATTCATTTACTACATAGAAAATATACCTACCTTTATGTAGAGTTTCATCCATTAATAAGTTTCTACCAAAACTAATCTTTTCTCCAAACGATGAGCATTCAAAACTATTTGGTCTCATCAAAACACAAGAATCATCTTCTAGAGAATCACATAATCCATAAAAGATTAACTATCTATTTCATCTATCTTTAAACATTATCCCAAAAACAAAAAGGGTAAGGTAAAACAACTCTTCAAAAAGAAATAATCCCACCATAATGGAAACTACTTTTAAATCTTCAATGTTCCGTGGTACTACCCAAAGTTCATCATAGACCATTCCATAAATAACGGTCCCTAAAATTCCTCAAAATAAACCAAACTATGATTGAAACCCAAATACAAGAGGGATTTGATAACATAGTCTTCAAAATTAAACTTCATTGTTCATCTTCAAACAACATCAACCACTCCTAACATTTTATAAAAAAAGTATCTAACCTAAACATATTTTACCCAAGATCGGTTAATAATTCCCATAAATAACCTAAATTACTATAAGTCCACCTTAAATTCATAAATTCTTCAAAATATAAGTCAACCTTACTCCTCAATGAAAATACCGTAGTAATCTATTTACCTCGATCATATAGGGTCCCCAAAATAGTGAATGTCTTCCAAAATAATAATCATCTTTTAATCCTCTAATCATCTCTGTCATATTAATACGGAAATCATCGCATTTCCTATCACATTGGTTATTGGGACATGTTCTTCCATTTCCCAATATTAACTAAGAAGAGAAAGTATAATTAGGGGCTTAAGTACTTAGCCAATAATTATGAAAAGGAACGTAAAGCATATAAGGATAACTTTTAGAGGAAAAGTATACCCTAATTTTTGATTTCCCAGGTTCCCATATAGGTTATCCATGATCATATATTCTTATGTGAATCTTTATTTTATTTTATCTTTGTTCCTTTAATAATGGTTCATACTAAGCTTATGAATTTACCAAATCATATCTCTCGGGAGTGTCGTAACCAAGAGTGCAGCAAGGACCGTTGTCGTGTACTAGTTCCCATTCGAGTCTAGCTCAAAGCGTTGTTTTCGGGTTGTACCCCTATGTACATCTGTGCCAGAGCCACCTCTACCTGCTCGTATCCAGACAGGGATGTATTTTCTTGGAAACCCCTTACACAATACTCATCAAAATACCTGGAATATTTCCTATATTTAAACTTTTCTATAGGTTTATTCCAAAAGTTTTCATATACTAATTTCCACAAATAACTAAACCATCCTTTGATACCAACTATAGCATCCCGTCATTTTTGTCACATAAACATTCAATACATTATACAAAACTGAGTATCTTTAAGGTTTAGTGTCTTGGAAACCAAGAACATAATACATGAAACAAAAAAAAATTATTCTTAAACACTTGAAAGGATTCTCATTATGTTCATCCTAGGTTCATTACTGCATCTCATAACCTGGGGACATACATCAAAAGAAAGGGTGAGCAGATTTCCCAGTAAGGGAAACAAGCGAAACATTTTACATATGAACTTTGAGATACATCAATAAAGTCATGAAAAGAACTTTAAGGCATGAGAATGAAATCATGAGGCATATCATAATAAAAATAACATTGTTCATAACTTGAATATGAGGCTCCAATATAATAATATTGAAAATAATTTCGTTTCACCATGGTCCATCCCCAAGGTGTCATTAAAAATTACCGAGGTTATTCACCAAGGTATCAGTCTAAAAGGTCATCTCTAGAGATTAAGTATTTACCCAATGCATTAGAGCGCTATCTGGACGCACCCTTGACATGACTTTATTATCATGTGAGCCACATATATTATCATCAATCATTTCATAAACAACCCATATAGCATAAAATAAATGGGTTTCATTTCATAATCATAACATTTTAAAACTTCTTTAAAGACATGATCTTTATGTCACTTTAAACCCACAGAAAAGGGAAAGCGGGTTTCATGTATGTAAATCCCAGAATTTAAAATAGAACATTATAATACATATGTGAATACCCCTTTAGAAGAAAGAAATTTGAGTATTCACTTAATAAAATAAATGAACTTTAGAAAAAGAGGGAGATATTTTGAAACGGAAATTCTGTAGCATAAATGCTATGTTATGAGGTTTTAGAAAACATTGAAAAGAGAGGGGACATGGGTCAAAAATTCATAAATGATCCATAAAACAGTAGGGGGACATAATATAAAGGATTTGAGAACATGGTAATGAAATTTGAAACATATACCATATGAAATGTAGAACATCAAAGGAAGAAAAAAATAAAATTTCTCTTATGAGAATTCGGCAGCCTAACGGTGTCACTTAAAACTTCCAAAAATGGATTGACGAGATGAAATAGGGTCTCTAATAATATGAACATAAATGATCAGTATGATTGATATAGATATTATACCCCAACATAATAAAAAGTAACTTAAAAGACTTGACATGAAAGTAGATCTTGAAAACGAAAAGCGTGAAAGAATCCCTTAAAAATTCGGCTACCTAATGGCGCCACTTAAACTTCAACAAAAATGAATTGATGAGATAAAATAGGGTCTCTCATCATATGAACATAAATGATCAGTATGATAGACATAGATATCATACCCCAAAATAATAAAAAGTAACTTGAAAGACTTGACATGAAAATAGATCTTGAAAACGAGAAGGGTGAAAAAATCCCTTGGATATTCAGCAGCCTAATGGCGCCACTTAAACTTCAACAAATATGAATTGATGAGATCAAATAGGGTCTCTCATCATAGGAACATAAAATATAAGTATGATAGATTTAGAGATCATACTCCAACATAATAAAAAGTAACTTTCAAGACTTGATATGGAATTAGAACTTTGAAAAAGGAGAAAGGTGAAAGAACCACATAAAAATTTGGCAGCCTAACGGCGCCACTTAAAACGTCAAAATACTGAATTGAAGAGATCAAATGGGATCTTTCATCATATGATCATAAAAGATCAGTATGATAAATTTATATATCATAACCCAATATAATATAAAGGAACTTGATATACTTTACATGAAAATAGATCTTGAAAAATGAGAAGGGAGAAAGAATCTGTTACAAAAATTTCGGCAGCCTAACGGCACCACTTAAAACTACATAAAACGAAATAATGAGAGTAAGAGGGGATCTCTCATTATATGAACATGAAGAGGGAAGTAAGAGGATTATAAAAGAACATTATTTAACATAATAACATGGAGCATAAAAGAAATTACATAAAAGAGATTTCTTGAAAAGAAAGAGAGAGGTCGGATCCCTTACCTTAAAATGTAACTCTTAAAACTCAACGGTTTGGATCTTGAGGGATTTGGGGCACCTTGGGAGGACTCCTTGGGAGGTAAGGAGACCATAACTTCGTTGAGGATGGTTTTTGAGTCGAATGGATGAGAGGAGGTGTAGAGACCCGTATCTTGACGTACATAGACATTACATTACTTTTGCGGAATACCTAGTACATAACAAAAAAAACACACACACAAGGATCATAATAGTTTAGTGTCTTTGGAAACTCGGAATATAATCTTCTAATTGTGGTGAAAGATATTCAAAATCTCCCATAAAGATCTTCCCTTTTTTACCTAAAACATTTATTTATATCCTGGGGAAAAGAAAACATAAAAGGGTGAGCTCAAATGCTCAGTAAGGGTAAACAAAAGAAATATCAATCACATCATATACATAAGAACATAACTTTTGGAAATCTTAACCTGCAAAAGAGATCATAATTTCATAACATGGGGTAAATCATGGCAGAGAAATGTAATCACAATAATCATAACTTAAAACATGAAACTTTGTGTCATACACACATAATCATAGAGAATCATTTCTTGTTAGTCAAGACTCATTGCCAAGACTATCTTAGTGGACAAAGTCCCTTTCTGAATCGAGTAACCCTCGTTTCAGTCCTGTTTCACTGAACCAGTATAACCTACCATTTCAGCCATGTCTATCTCATTAGATATAAAATCTTTACCCAATGCATTGGAGGGAGATATAGGTCCCACCCATCTTATAATGAATCCTTTCTTATGTGTGCCACAAAATCTTAAATCATACATCATTACATAACCCATGCAATAAAAATGGGAATCTTAAACATCGCGACATCATAAAACAATTCATATAAGATAAATGAATTCATAAAAATATTTCCATCACAACATAATCAAATCCATGTAATAATAGGGATAAAAACAGAACCCTTTTATTATCTTAGATGGAAAAAAATTTTGATAAAATACTTGAACTCTATTCTTGAGGAAAATATCCTTTCTACTTCAAAAACATTTTTCCTTTCATAACATGTCATACGACTTTAAAATAAAAGAATATAATTAAAAATAAACTTGAAAAGTTGTAAAGGAAGCTTCTTGGAAATAATGTTTTAAAAATCCATTCATGCCGTATAAGTTAAAAAAAACATTCTTCGTACTTTTGTCAGAAAAGTCAAAAAGTACCTCGTACGAAAAACGACAAAAGATTCCTTTCGTATCTTTTACTAAAAACTCGCCGAAGGGTAAAATAGGATATAAACTATTGTAGAAGGATGGAAATAATATTACATATTGAGGGAACATGGATGTGGATGATAAAATACACCCCAGTAATTACCAAAGTAAAAACAATCTCGGATAAAAGTGAGATTGTGATATTTCCCTTACCTTAGGTCCGATTTGCTTCGTATGTGTCCGAACCTCCTGTATAATGATTTAAATAATGTCATTGACTTATTAAAGAATCATATTCATTGTTATGATATCATATATGGTTCACTTATGACATTATATTACCCGTTCTTTTGTAAATTCCATGTTAAAGAAGCGTTTTGGGTAAAATCGTTTCATTTATCGTAGGTGTTTTGACTTGTTGTTCTTGACATTATTATTACTTATATCATGATTTACTTACTTCCAGAATATAAAATATGATTTATATATCATATATATTCAGTATATATATATATATATAATAGATAGATAAATGAAATGAAAAACACCGTTCATGGAGACGGTAGTCCGTACGTACGCATGAACGCTGTTTTCCTTTCCTTATTGTCTTGAATGGAAGTAAGTAGATGACATACATATATATATATATATAAATCCAGTAGCTTTATAATGTCATATATTTCATTATTATTTCTTATATATACTTTATAATCATTCTTAAATGGTTAACATGGAGAATGAATCTCATCGCGTCGTGGAGACGGTAGTCCGTACGTACGCACGAGCGATGATATCATTTCCATAAATATTGAATTGAATTGGAGTGGATTATACAATATATCAGAATCAATATGATGTTGTAAAAACTATGTATAGTTATTCTTTACACCATTATACCCATCCATGTAAGGTGGTGGTGGAAAATAGATTACACCACGGCGTGGAGACGGTATTCCGTACGTACGCACGTGTGGTGATTTCTTTTTCCGTAGGATGGATAGATGGTGAAATAGGGTTGTTTCATACTTATAATAACGTATCAGTATATGAGTGATACTGATGTTATTACTTCATAATGAAAAAACCTAAGAAGAATAAGTGGAAGAAGAAATAAAGATGAAAGAATTGGTAACGGTAATTACCTCTTCTTTGAAGCGCCTTTTGGAGACCTCCTCTTAGGGAACTAAAATTGGTCTTTGAGGAAGACCAGAACCTCTAGGATGTTTCTAGGAAAGTGGAGAAGATATTTTGGCAGAGGTTGGCCGAGCAGGAGTGCTCACATGGGTGTGAGGAGGAGGGGGATGAGGTGTCCTTTTATAAGGGAGGAGAGGGGCACCTTAGGAATACCTCAAAATATTATTTTATATTAATGTCAAAATCGGTTTATAATGGTTCCAAAGGGTCTTATTTCGAAGCTAAAGTGGGGATGGGTCGAAATCCTATCAACCAATAAGATTTAGACAAGTTTAGGGTATTATATTAACCTTATCAATTAGATTTAACTCTAAGTTAAATAATTTAACTTTTACCGTGTCTTTTTGTTTTCTTTCACTATATGGTTAATACACTTACAATAACATGACAAACGAACCCCAAATTGTTTATTATTAATATATATATCCTTCTCTAAGTCATTTGGCCGAGCCTTACATTTTTAGGAATAAAATAACAATTAATAATATTTTATTTTATTTAAAAACTATTTTGTGTCAATTTTGACACTATTTGATATATGATTTTTGTGAAAGTCATAACAGAATTATATGATCGAACCAAGTTGATTAAATCAACGATAATATATCATAGTAACCTATAAAATTAGTGTAATTCATAAAAAGTCTCAAATTACATTCATTTGAGCATTTATAACATCAATTATGTTAATATTTCTTTAAAAGGGTAATTACTGCATCATCGTTGTGTCATAAATAAATTAATTTATTTAAAGTCTAAAAATTATAAATAAAATATAATTATGTAGGAAATATTTTTATATTTCTAATGAATATTTATAGTCGAATTTATCTTATGAATAACCCCATATTAAAAATGATTTACTTATTAAACTTTGATTTTAACTATTTTAACCCTTCTTTAAATAAATTAATAATAAATGTCCTAATCTAACCCAAGTGGGCCTAAATGGTCATATTTTATTCCTAAGTTTGTTTTTGGTCGAATTAAACTTATCCAATAGAATTAGGACATGTGTTAGGGTAATAGTAATATCATTTTTACCCTTAGTTACCCTATTTACTATTAACCGCGGTAAAAAAAGTAAAAAGTTACTATTCACAAAAAATTTATTTTTATCTCATTGAACCACATTTTACTTAATGATATCAACCGTGTCTGTCGGATTTTAGAAATTTCATTCACAGAAGTGGTAAAATTAAGTTTTATGCAAAATTCAGTTTTTAACCTACCACTTAGTGGTTTCACTATTCATCAAAAATTGAATGTTTTCAGAAAAATACCAAAATTTCACCCTAGGCTAATTTCGGTATTCCGAATCCAAAAATGTAGTCCATTTTGAAAAATAAAATTTATAAAATTTCAAAAAGTGGTTATTATTATTCATAATGGCTAGTTTTAATAATATTTTAATAGCATATCGTTGTTTAGTGAAACTCGGTATTGCGTACGACGCAAGCCATCGAGGAAGGTCGCGATTGCGTGTAATGCAAGGCAAGTCAAGGATGCGTGTTGTGCAAGCTCCTTTTGGTGTAGCGTACAACACAAGACATTAGTGAAATAAAAAAGAATATTTTTCATAAAATCTCAGGCTGTTACATTCTACCCCCCTTAAAATGAATTTTCCCCTCAAAATTCGTCGGGGTTATAAATGGTTTACTATTCGAAAGTTTCTTTAATAGAAACCCACATCGTAAAAAGGAATACCAAAACATGGATTTAAAAACTAAAGTATGAAATTTAACGATTACCCAAATAAACTAATCACTGGGTTTCCACATAGGTGAAAATATGGATATGGAAGAGAAATCTAACCATCATGTTCTGATGGAGAGTGGTAGAGAACATGGCTATGGAAAATCCAGTAATCACAAATCCATAAATTTGTGACGATCTAAGGTACCATCTGATTCATCAGGTATAAGATCACTAGGACAACGTTTTTGGTTTTGAAGATCATATCCCTAAAGTTGAAAATTTGAATTAGAATAAATACTTTCTTTATTTTGGTACAATCTCACTGTTGTTCATGCCTTGAACAATTTCCACATCATCTCTTAAATAAATGAAGTTGAATTTGTTATTTGTGAAGTGTTAGTATGACATGTCATTCCATCTGTCTCAAACAAAAGGATAGCAAAAAATTATATACATAAGTCGATCTATAGTGAGATTAATCACATATGGTTCCAAAAATGGACTTATACTTCATATATCATACTGCTTAATATAATAAAACTAGTTTCTACTAAACAAGGACTTCTTGTAGGCCAGTGGTAGGCGATAAAGGCCAGTTGCACTTCGGTTGTGGGTTTGATTCCCACAGCCTTGTCCGAAGCGATGGGCTGTCGCCCGTCCTGCAGTTTGTCCTTTTTCTAAAACTATATTACTATAACATCCCATCAATAATATCGAAAAAAACTTCTATCCTTAAACAATACTAACTTATGTCCAACATAATCCATTCCAATCTTTAGGCTTATCCATAATACTGCAGTCCACTCTCATAACATAGTGAAAACGATTACCATAGATTTAATACCATCGTTGATCCCCATATATCTTAAGATATATCTTGTTGGTCACATTCCAAACATTCAATGGCCTTAATCTTGTACTCTCTTGAATACCCATTGAACCTTATTAAAAACATGAATTCTATTAAAAGTTAACTCTTTCCACATACCAAAATCCTCAAAATCCTATATACTCAAACCATGATATCACTTAGTCCTTATATCAATCATGAGCTCATGAATACTATCAAACATTTAATTTTCTCCTTATCCCTTCATTATGCGCATATCATCTACATTCCAAAAATATCTGAATAACCTTTCATGGATACTGGTAACATTAATCAGACAACAGTGTAACAATCCTTATATGTCTCTTTATTCTACAGTACCATGAGATTACTTATACAACATTACACATGATAAACATGTAATCATTCCACTACATTCTTAAACCATTGACCGAGCTTCAACAATTCTTTCATCTCACATATCATTTGTAGTCTCTTCATCATCATCCACATAAATACTTCCCATACGACCATACTGATTATCTTCATGAGACATTCCCATAGGGCATTGGTTTGCATAATGCCCGCACATTCCACATTTAAAACATTTAACCATTGTTGATGTCGTAGCAATACCATTATTCTCATCCATGTTGTTAACTGAACCTTTTCCTTTGCATTTACTTGCTTTGTGTCCATCTTTTCCACACCCAAAGCATCTTCCAGTTCCTTTGAAACATTCTCCTTGATGCCTCTTCCCACATGATTTACATAGGGGAAATTGAACTTTCATTCCTCTATGATCATCATGAAACTCCATCTTTCTATTATTAGCCGAGTTAGGAAACTTACCAAATTTTACTTTATTGATCATATTATGAGATTTCTGATTCAGCATAATAATGATGTTTGGACTTCCAAATCCCATTTCATTATTAAGAATATCATTCCATTGTCCATCATATCCTCCATTATCGTGAATCATCTTGTTTCCAGCCATTTTCTAAAACCCAAAAAAAAATAGTGTGAGAGGCAAAAATCATGATAGGGAAAACAACATAATAAAGTGGGAGTACCTTCAATATCTAACATCTTAGGTTTAATTCTATGATCGTTAGCGTAGTTCTAGTACTATAACCTATACGTATACTTATCCTTAGGGACATCCCTAGACATACCTTAGAAATATCTCTAGGGATCTCACTAACGTTTTCGCATCCTATTTTCCAAAGGTTGACTAAACCTTTCCTCTGATACCAACTGTAGAGACCCGTATCTTGACGTACATAGACATTACATTACTTTTGCGAAATACCTAGTACATAACAAAAAAACACACACACAAGGATCGTAATAGTTTAGTGTCTTTGGAAACTCGGAATATAATCTTCTAATCGTGGTGAAAGATCCTCAAAATCTCCCATAAAGATCTTCCCTTTTTTTACCTAAAACCTTTCTTTATATCCTGGGGAAAAGAAAACATAAAAGGGTGAGCTCAAATGATCAGTAAGGGTAAACAAAAGAAATATCAATCACATCATATACATAAGAACATAACTTTTGGAAATCTTAACCTGCAAAAGAGATCATAATTTCATAACATGGGGTAAATCATGGCAGTGAAATGTAATCACAATAATCATAACTAAAAACATGAAACTTTGTGTCATACACACATAATCATAGAGAATCATTTCTTGTTAGTCAAGACTCATTTCCAAGACTATCTTAGTGGACAAAGTTTCTTTCTGAATCGAGTAACCCTCGTTTCAGTCCTGTTTCACTGAACCGGTATAACCTACCATTTCAGCCATGTCTATCTCATGAGATATAAAATCTTTACCCAATGAATTGGAGGGAGATATAGGTCCCACCCATCTTATAATGAATCCTTTCTTATGTGTGCAACAAAATCTTAAATCATACATCATTGCATAACCCATGTAATAAAAATGGGAATCTTAAACATCGTGACATCATAAAACAATTCATATAAGATAAAGGAATTCATAAAAATATTTCCATCACAACATAATCAAATCCATGTAATAATAGGGATAAAAACAGAACCCTTTTATTATCTTAGATGGAAAATAATTTTGATAAAATATTTGAACTCTATTCTTGAGGAAAATATCCTTTCTACTTGAAAAACATTTTTCCTTTCATAACATGTCATACGACTTTACAATAAAAGAAGATAATTAAAAATAAACTTGAAAACTTGTAAACGAAGCTTCTTGGAATTAATGTTTTAAAAATCAATTCATGCCGTATAAGTTAAAAAAACATTCTTCGTACTTTTGTCGGAAAAGTCAAAAAGTACCTCATACGAAAAACGACAAAAGATTCCTTTCGTATCTTTTACTAAAAACTCACCGAAAGGGTAGAATTGGATATAAACTATTGTAGATGGATGGAAATAATATTACATATTGAGGGAAAATGGATGTGGATGATAAAATACACCCCAGTAATTACCAAAGTAAAAACAATCTCGGATAAAAGTGAGATTGTGATATTTCCCTTACCTTAGGTCCGATTTGCTTCGTATGTGTCCGAACCTCCTGTATAATGATTTAAATAATGTCATTGACTTATTACATAATCATATTCATTGTTATGATATCATATATGGTTCACTTATGACATTATATTACCCGTTCTTTTGTAAATTCCATGTTAAAGAAGCGTTTTGGGTAAAATAGTTTCATTTATCGTAGGTGTTTTGACTTGTTGTTCTTGACATTATTATTACTTATATCATGATTTACTTACTTCCAGAATGTAAAATATGATTTATATATCATATATATTCAGTATATATACATATATATAGTAGATAGATAAATGAAATGAAAAACACCGTTCATGGAGACGGTAGTCCGTACGTACGCATGAACGCTGTTTTCCTTTCCTTATTGTCTTGAATGGAAGTAAGTAGATGAAATACATATATATATATATATACATAAATCCAGTAGCTTTATAATGTCATATATTTCATTATTATTTCTTATATATACTTTATAATCATTCTTAAATGGTTAACATGGAGAATGAATCTCATCGCGTCGTGGAGACGGTAGTCCGTACGTACGCACGAGCGATGATATCATTTCCATAAATATTGAATTGAATTGGAGTGGATTATACAATATATCAGAATCAATATGATGTTGTAATAACTATGTATAGTTATTCATTACACCATTATACCCATCCATGTAAGGTGGTGGTGGAAAATAGATTACACCACGGCATGGAGACGGTATTCCGTACGTACGCACGCGTGGTGATTTCTTTTTCCGTAGGATGGATAGATGGTGAAATAGGGTTGTTTCATACTTATAATAACATATCAGTATATGAGTGATACTGATGTTATTACTTCATAATTAAACAACCTAAGAAGAATAAGTGGAAGAAGAAATAAAGATGAAAGAATTGGTAACGGTAATTACCTCTTCTTTGAAGCGTCTTTTGGAGACCTCCTCTTAGGGAACTAAAATTGGTCTTTGAGGAAGACCAGAACCTCTAGGATGTTTCTAGGGAAGTGGAAAAGAGATTTTGGCAGAGGTTGGCCGAGCTTGAGTGCTCACATGGGTGTGAGGAGGAGGGGGAGGAGGTGTCCTTTTATAAAGGAGGAGAGGGGCACCTTAGGAATACCTCAAAATATTATTTTATATTAATGTCAAAATCGGTTTATAATGGTTACAAAGGGTCTTATTTCGAAGCTAAAGTGGGGATGGGTCGAAATTCTAACAACCAATAGGATTTAGAGAAGTTTAGGGTATTATTTTAACCTTATCAATTAGATTTAACTCTAAGTTAAATAATTTAACTTTTACCGTGTCTTTTTGTTTTCTTTCACTATATGGTTAATACACTTACAATAACATGCCAAACGAACCCCAAATTGTTTATTATTAATATATATATCCTTATCTAAGTCATTTGGCCGAACCTTAGATTTTTAGGAATAAAATAACAATTAATAATATAATATTTTATTTAAAAACTATTTTGTGTCAATTTTGACACTATTTGATATATGATTTTTGTGAAAGTCATAACAGAATTATATGTTCGAACCAAGTTGATTAAATCAACAATAATATAGCATAGTAACCTATAAAATTAGTGGAATTCATAAAAAGTCTCAAATTACATTAATTTGAGCATTTATAATATCAATTATGTTAATATTTCCTTAAAAGGGTAATTACTGCATCATCGTTTTGTCATAAATAAATTAATTTATTTAAAGTATAAAAACTATAAATAAAATATCATTATGTAGGAAATCTTTTTAGCTTTCTAATGAATATTTATAGTCGAATTTATCTTATGTATAACCGAATATTAAAAATGATTTACTTATTAAACTTTGATTTTAACTATTTTAACCTTTCTTTAAATAAATTAATAATAAATGTCCTAATCTAACCCAAGTGGGCCTAAATGGTCATATTTTATTCCTAAGCTTGTTTTTTGTCGAATTAAACTTATCCAATAGAATTAGGACATGTGTTAGGGTAATAGTAATATCATTTTTACCCTTAGTTACCCTATTTACTATTAACCGCGGTAAAAAAAGTAAAAAGTTACTATTCACCAAAAATTTATTTTTATCTCATTGAACCACATTTTACTTACTGATATCAACCGTGTCTGTCGGATTTTCGAAATTCCATTCACAGAAGCGGTAAAATTAAGTTTTATGCAAAATTCAGTTTTTAACCTACCACTTAGTGGTTTCACTATTCATCAAAAATTGAATGTTTTCAGAAAAATACCAAAATTTCACCCTAGGCTAATTTCGGTATTCCGAATCCAAAAATGAAGTCCATTTTGAAAAATAAAATTTATAAAATTTCAAAAAGTGGTTATTATTATTGATAACGGCTAGTTTTAATAATATTTTAATAGCATATCGTTGTTTAGTGAAACTCGGTATTGCGTACGACACAAGCTATCGAGGAAGGTCGCGATTGCGTGTAATGCCAGGCAAGTCAAGGATGCGTGTTGTGCAAGCTCCTTTTGGTGTAGCGTACAACACAAGACATTAGTGAAATAAAAAAGAATATTTTTCATAAAATCTCGGGCTGTTACAGGAGGGCTTGGTATTTATAGGAAAAGTGAGGGGACAAGGCATTAATGGCCAAGGGACACCTGAAAAGTGGTTTTCTCAAAACCATGTGCTCCCCCATGATATTTCCAATGAAGCTAGGCCACATGGGGCCCCCAATACAATAATTAATCACCTTCAGTCGTCCAACCCATAAAATATCTCATGACATCATCATGACACAATTATGATGTCATTAAACATACTAAAACTCTAAAATGGTATTTTTATTATTCACTAAATATTCAACTTTCTCAGAAAAATCCCAAAATTTCACCTTAACCAAATATCAATTCTCTGATTTCAAAAATGAACTCCATTTTATAAAAATATTTTTTCTAAATATTTTTAATTTATTTTTTTATATAAATACACTATTAACCAAAAATCCATTTTTTTCAAAAAAATTCCCAAAAATTACCTTAACATAATATCGATGCTCTGAGTTCAAAAATGAAATCCATTATATAAAAATAATTTTTTTAAATATTTTTAATTTAATTTTTAATTAAAAAACACTATTCACCCGAAAAAACTAATACTTGAATAATAATTTATGAAACCGTTATTTAACCATTTTATTGAATCACATTACTTAATCAAGGTGCCTAGATTATATTAATACTTTCTTTAAATGAAATTACTAATCCATTTGGAAACATTACTAATCCTAATCATAAAATCACTATTCATAATTTACTATTCGTCAAAAATCAAGTTGATCTTATTAGACTCTAAATTTCGTACTGGACATAATTGTAGAAGACTATTTTTGGAAAATCATTACCCATTTTTAATTATTTAAGGTTTACATAATCATTTTTTTAAAATATCATTTCTCTAAAATTCACCAAAAATATGCATACTATATTTATCCGAACATTTGAAAATTCATAAGAATCATCATAAGAAGAAATCCCAATTTTTATTTAAAACAAAGGATTACACAAGGCAGTTACGGTCTCCTTACATAGCTCCTTATCACACCAGCATAGGACCTAAGTGTACGGTGTGCTAAGGTGAGAGAATCCGAGGGAGGATTGGCCAATATCACACGAGTAGTAATTTCTATCAGGTTGAACTTCTCGCGAAGGTGATTCCGTTCAAGCTTCACACGATGAAGTTCGGCTTGGGTTTGGTCCAGAGCAAGGCCCAGTGGTGCTACCTCCTTCCCAAGTTCTGTTAGATGGGCTTCGATCGGTCCAAGACTACTGGGTGAGGCCATCAAATCTTCTTTCTATAATAATTAACCAAGATTACTTGTATTTAGAGACACTAATCAAAACGTTTAGTTTCCAGCATTCATATTGACCAATGGTCATATACCAGTCAAAACCCAACGGTCTCATTTTAACAAATGAAACATTTTTGTTAAGTATAAAAATAAAATAAAATAACACATAAAATTAGGAAACAAGATTTATTCAAAATTTCGGGTCGTTACATACTATATTTATTTATATAGAATGTGAAGAGGTCGACTCTATCCTCTTGATTAGTGGATCGATTACCTTTGGGGGTATTTCAGTTCTGTCAGATCTCCTACCCTATGGAGGTCCTACGTCAAAGCCCCCTCCTAGATCATTTAAATTGGTGGTTTCTAGGGATCTATTAGCTCATGCCTCACTACCTCTGATTCATCATATTTACTTCTAGGTGAGGCATTTTGCTTTGATAGAGGATTTCCCAACTATTTCATTTTCCTAGGAGGAGCTTGAATTCGCATCACACTACAATCAATGGACACCAATCAAAAAGTTTGGGAATATCATCCATCCCTTAAGATGTTCTCCCAGATTATTCATTCTTCGAATTTCATCGGTCTCGTCGTTATCTCTATCTTCAACATGAAATCCTTTTTCCTCCACATTTTTCTGAGCTCAATATCATTAGGGCATGGGCCAAGGAGGATCGATCATATTACCATCATAGATTTATGCTTCTTCGCTGGTCCAATGATATCCATCAGGATATGGATTCTTAACTTCTTGTATTTTGGGGTTCACCTTTAGGGCCTCCCCCTACCCTTCCACAATCCAATGATTCTTAAAATCATTGTAGATTACTTTGGTCATTCTATTTTTCTGATTAGGTTAACCTGTATATGGAATTCACTATGGTCACCGGCATATTTTTTGAGGTATATCTAAACCCCTCCCCAATGGATACTTTTGAGTATTTGGTGTGATATATCACTTTGGATCTTGTTTTTATCCTCACACGACTTATATTCTCACTACAAACATTAAGGTAAGAGAATGATTAATTTTTAAAAATGGGTTATTGATTTTTTTACAAAATGAGATTGGGTTTGAAGTATTTTTAAAAATGGGTTTGCATATGCGTGAACCCCGCTCATGCGTCCTGTATCCTATGAAGATGCATGAATGGAGTTCACGCATCTTAGATGTGGAGAAATATTCATGAACCCCGTTCACCCACCCTTTAGTAATTTTTATTTTTCTTAGTATTTTTATATTTAAAAAATATGTCATTTTTAATTTGTTTTGTTTGGTTATATATATATATAATCAAATAATTTTTTAGAAGAATTTATCTTCTATTTAATATCCAGTAGTAATTCCATTGTAGAAGATTGAATTCTGATAGAAACCCTCAACCAGATCTCCCTTTTATAAGTGGGAATGCCCTAGAAATCATTCTGCATTTATGATATGGGATTCATGTTCTCCCTTTCCTACGCAGAACATTCTGACATTCAGATGTGGGATTCAGTTTTAAGTATGTGGCATTGAAAGACTATAAAATATAAAATATAAGACCAATATAAATATAACTTAAAACATGGATTAAACATATAAGAAATAGTTGAAAATAAAAATAAATTTTTAATCTTTTTAAGGATTAATAACTTATAAACTATCAAAACCACCAACATAAAACATAAAAAATTTCAACTATGTGACTTTGAAAGCCTATAAAATAAAATTTAAAGACCAATATAAATGAAAATTAAAACATGTATTAAACATATATGAAATAGTCGAAAAGAAAAATAATTTCATCAAAAATGTTAATAAAAAATAATTTATTCGATTTCAAAGATACCAACATGAAACATAAAAATCATTAAAGTATGTGACATTGAAAACCAATAAAATATAAACTATAAGTCCAATATAAGGAAAATTAAAACATGGATTGTACATATATGAATTAGTTAATAATTAATTTGTTAATTAGTAATATAATTATTTATTATATAATTATTAGTTTATTAGAAATATCATTATTAATTATATAATAATTTATTAGTATTATAATTATTAATTATAAAATAATTAATTAGTTAATTCATAATATAATAATTAATTATTTAATTAGTAATATCATTAATAATTAAATAATAATTAATTATTTAATTATTAATTTAACTATTAATTATATAATAATTCATTGGTTAATTAGTAAATTAGTAATATAATTAACAATTATATTTAATAATTATAATTAATGATTGTTAATAATTAATAATTAATTATATAATATTTAATTATTAAATTAGTAATAAAATTATTAATTATAAAATAATTTAGTAGTGAATTAGTAAGATAGTTTTTAATTATAATTATTAGTTATTAACTATAGAATTACAAATTAAATAATTAATTAATATTTAATTAATAATTAATAATTAAGTTACTAAAAAGTAATTAGTTATAATATAATTAATAATTAATTATTAATTATTAATTATTAGTAATTAAAAATTAAAAATTAAAAATTAAAAATTAAAAATTGAATTGGTAATTAACTAATAAATTATTATATTATTAATAATTAATAATTATAATTAATAATTATATTACTAATTATAATTAATATTTATATTACTAATTAGAATTAATAATGATATTACTAATTAACCAATTAATTATTATATAATTAATAATTAATAATTATAATTAGAAATCATATTACTAATTATAATTACTAATTATATTACTAATTAATAATTAATTAATATATAATTACTAATTAATAATTAATTATTAATTAATTACTGATATTATATTATTAATTATGTTGTTAATTTATTATTGTATTATTAACACTTATATTACTAATTAAATAATTAATTATTATATACTTATATAAATAATAAACTAATTAATAGTTTTTTATTAGAAATTAATAATTATATTAATAATTATATAATTAATTATTACCTAATTACTAATTACTAATTATAATTAATAATTATATTACTAATTATAATTAATAATATTACTAATTAACTTATAAATTAGTATATATTTATAAATTATAATACAAAATAAAAAATTAATTATTTTATAAATTATAATTAATAGATAACAATTAAAAATAAAAATGAATAACAATTATTACTAATTTTATTACTATTTAATTAATTATTTTTTTATAATTACTAATTATATTACAAATTAAATAATTAATTATTATATGATGAAAAATTAATACTTATATTAAAAATTAACTAATAAATTATTATATAAAAAATAAAAAATAATTGTAGTTAATAATTATATTACTAATAAAATAATTACTAATTAAATAATTAGTAATTTATAATTTATAATTTATAATTTATAATTTATAATTAGTTATAATGAATAATTATAATTAAAAATTATATTACTAATTAACCAATTAATTATTTTATATTATTAATTATTAATTATTAATTATTAATTATTACTAATTTTAATTATTAACCAATTATTAATTATATATTTTATAATTATATTATTAATAATTATATTTCTAATTAACTAATTAATTATTAACTATCTCTTATTATTTTAATCCATGTTTTAAGATTCATTTATATCGGTCTTATAGTTTGAATTTTATAATCTTTCAGAGTCACGTACTTGAAACATTTTTAAGTTTCATGTTGGTGGTTTTGAAAGCTTACAAATTATTTTTCATCAACAATTTTTTATGAATTTTTTTTATTTTCAACTATTTCATCTATGTTTAATCCATGTTTTAAGTTTAATTTTTTAGGTCTTATGGTTTTTATTTTATAGTATTTCAAAGCCATGTACTTGAAACATTTTTAAGCATGAAGTTGGTGGTTTTGAAAGCTTATAAATTATTTTTAATTAACATTTTTTACGATTTTTTTATTTTCACCTATTTCTTATATATTAAATCCATGTTTTATGTTTTATTTGTATTCGTATTATAGTTATTATTTTAATTTCTTTAAAAGCCACATACATATAATATTTCTGAATCCCTCTTCGAAAATGAATAATTTTCTATACAAGAAAGGGGAAACCAGAATCCCATATTGGAAATGTTGAATGATTACCCATGCAAGCCATCATATAAAAGGGAGCCATATGTGAGAGTTTCTATTAGAATCCAGACTGTTGTAATGGTCGTACTTTAGGTTATTAATTAGTAGATAAATTCTACAAAAATTATATGTTATACATATATATATATATATAACTAAAAAGTAATAAATTTTAAAATTCAAAAATAGTAAAATAAATAAATAAATGAAAAATTTATTAGGTTACGTGAACGAGGTTCACGCATCCTATGTAATATGTATAAATTATATGTGAAACCTATTCACGCTTCCTGGAGAGGGAAGATGCGTGAATGAGGTTCATGCATCTCCAGACCCATTTTTAAACATTACTTCGAACCGTATCCTATTTTGTAAAAAAATAAAAAAACCCATTTTAAAAAATTGTCCGAAAATAGTCAATATGTACATGAGGCTTGGTTCCAGAAATTCTTCTTCAAGTGATTAAACATATTATCCAGGGTATCTTTAATAGGCCATATCTCATCTGGTGGCTCATTATAATGTAGAGTTGGGTAATAATGGGTTCCTAGATGGTAGGGTTGGTGTTGAACCTCCAGCCTTGCTTTTCTCTGAGCTAACTCCATAACTTCCCTTCCGGTGGAATCAC
Organism: Viscum album; assembly: GCA_963277665.1. Taxonomy (NCBI): domain Eukaryota; kingdom Viridiplantae; phylum Streptophyta; class Magnoliopsida; order Santalales; family Viscaceae; genus Viscum; species Viscum album. The sequence continues at coordinate 1,813,046,381 of OY728136.1, read as the reverse complement.
TAGTGTGGTTTGTGGGGCCTACCCTTGAATATCTCCACCTTGTTTCATATGTGAAGGGTAAATTTAGACCCTTGGTTCTCCCATATTAATGGAATCTTTGATCCATCCTGCAAATTCTAATGCTCATACCCTCCTTGATAGTCCCAAGTCAAGTTGGTTGATTCAATTACGATCCATGATTTATATGGAGGAATTTTTAGGTTGTGAAATGTTTCTATTTACAATATATGTTTTAATTCATTACACCTCTAAATTTTGTGACCCATATGAACTAACAAATCACATGTTTAAAGGGATGCATCTTTCTCTACTGGAGGAGTCACTTGTCGCTTCTAACTCATTAAAGGCTCTTGATTCCCTTGCATATGATGTGGCCATGTCCCCATAAGCTAAAGGGAGTCATAGGAAGCTTAAATACTCCCTCCCTCCAATAAATAAAGTGAATACCTCTAAAATCATTAACAACATTGGACCCTCCAACCTCAAAACCTTGTTAACTCAAAACTTCAGGACCCCACATTTATTCTTAAATGACTACCTCTATGATTAAGAATTTCAGAGGCATTATCTCTTTAGCGAAAACATTGTATCTTCATAGTATTATTCACAAGAAATATATTTCCCTACTATCTATCTGAGAACCTAAGATCAAATCAAACCCTCTTGAGATTATAGCCAAAATAATTTAGTGCTAAAATTATATGCATGGTGGGTAGATAAAAAAACACATATAGCTTTTTTTGGGAGTATTGGGTTCAAGTTGATCTCATTGATACTTCCCCTCAAGTACGTCACCATCTAGGTATGTATAGATAAAATTTATTTATTTTTAACAAATTTCAATGTAAAATGAGATGTAGATAGAAGGAGGGACCTATGGGAATCCCTTTCATCATACAATCATCATTTGGAGTCCTAGTTTCTTGGTGGAGATTTACTCTACCAATACTATGATCGATTTTTTATCCATTATGGCTGTCAAAAATCCTTTAAATTAGGAGGTTTCTAGTGATAATTTCACTTTGTTGGAAAAAAAATTGATAGTAGCTCTATGTGATTATAATTGAATGATTCATAGGAAATCATAAAGCCATCACATCCATCCCCAGTTCTTTAGTCTAGCATCTGAAAAATAACATGTCTGGTAATTCTCCTTTGCGTCTCTAGGAACAGAGCTCCATCGTACCAGATATAGTTTCTATTTCTCCATCCTATGGATGGAAATGGGTTATTTCACGTAGTTAGTCTATGCTTCTGGGTCACCTTTAGTCTAGGGGAAATCCTGGGGCCCATCAAAATCGTTCTTAGAAGGCCAAAAATGACATCATAATATGGAGGAACAAAAAGTTGTGTCAATGTAGTAATTTATGCAGCCTTCAAGATAAAATTATCTAGCATAATATCAAATTGAAAAATCAATTGGATGATTAAATTTTCTTTCATTGTTCTTTCAAGCATCAAAAAATAGTATAGTAAATGGATGGAGTTGATAAGGATTCTAGAGAGAGATCTATGGTCTAGTGGATGAATGAGGGTGATTGTAACATGACCTAATTCCATGAATGTATCCTAGAGAGTAAGTTTACTAGGAAAATCATCAGGTAGCTATATAATGACTCCCACTCTAAGTATTCTAGAATCATTGGTCCTCTTGCAGTTCCCTTCTTTTATGATTTTATTGTAGGCCCAAGGCTTATGGTGAGAGGGGGAGACCTTGGTGTGGCTATGAATGACTCATTTTTAGATAGTATTCCCATTATTTTCAAGGATAATCAAAACTCTATCTTGTAATTCCACCAATATAAGGATGAGATTAATGGTAAAATCATGGGGATCAATCAAGATATTGGCTCGTGATAGATGGATTTCTGATTGCCTTCTACTCTAAATCTTGGGACATCATTAAGATAGATGTTATTGAAGAAATTAATGATTTTATACAAAGGGTTCTTTATTACAATACTCACCTAAATCACCATCCTATTCCTCATTCCCAAGGATAACAAACTAAATGGAGTTGGTCAGTTTCAACCAAATATAGCATGTGTAGCTTTTCATTTAAAATTATTGCCACTATTCTGAACATAAGGTTATATCCTCTTCTCCCCTTCCTAATTTCAGAAGAACAACATTGCTTTATTAAGGTAAATAGAATCTAGGGTGCCATTGGTCTTTCCTAGGAGATGATTTCTAACATTTATAATAGGGTGGTAGGTTCCATTATTATGATTAATGATGAACTGTAAAATTACCATGATATAATGGGTTGGGGTTAAACCCTTAATGTTCTTAGAATATAGGGTTTTTCTAAATTGGTTTTCATCCAATTATTTTAGTGATTTTTCTTATCATGGTTTAAATTCCCTTTGATTGGAAATAAGTTTGGATTCATTAAATTAATAAGCGGTATCCCTTAATGTGACCCTCTATCTCCAAATATTTTTATAAATTCTTAGGACTCCCTTAGCAGGAATTTGAAAAAAGGGAATCATGGAGGGATTTATTCACCCATTTAGTGGTCAGTACACCTTTAATGGGATATCTCATTTGTTTCTACTTATGAGACGGTTTTCTTCATCAATAGTTTCGGTAATTATATTCAAAATTTTAATTGGTTTTTGAATTAATATAGCATTATAAGTGGAAAATGTGTTTACATTAATGAAACCAGTTTCTTCATCCATAACAGGGGTACTATCAGGAATGCCAAACATATTTAGGAGAGACCCATTATCCTAATAAGGTGTTTCTTGGTGGAATATCTAGGTCCTCCCTTTATAATGGAAGAGTTCATATCCACCACATTGACGTTATTTTCTAAATAATCATGGGAAGGATACTAAAGTTGAAGATCCTCTTATTATCATTTAGTGATTGAATCACTCTGGTGACAATAATATTTTCTTCTTTACCTTTTCATGTCATCTGAGGATATAAAGTCCATAATATTGTCATTAAAAATATTGATAGAATATTCAAAATATTTATTTGGGTCTCTCTGTTGGATGGATTTCACCACTAGTCCAGTTGGGATCGTCTCGATAAACCCATTGGCGAGGGGGTATTAGTCTTCAGTGTATAGTAGAAAACATGAAATATATTTAGGTAAAACTTGTTTTGGAATCCATTTTGGGTAGCTCCATTTGGGAAAAATTTATTAGGATGAAATTTGGGTTATCTCTTTATCAAAGGATATATTATTATTATGGGACCCATTTATGGAAAAAATCACCAGGAATCAATGACTTCGATTCTGGCCAACACATGTATGGCTATTTGGAGGGGGTGACATATCTTTTTGGAAGCCCAACTGGGCGGGTTGTACCCTCTTCTTCCTAGGGTGTCCATGACCTGATATTAGCTTCAGGAAATCCTCTACCTGTCGTCTCTTCATCAAATATTTTCTTAGAAATGATAAAAAAAAATCCCTTTCATTATTTTTATGTTTAGGATGTTTCCGATCATCTTGTATTCACTACCTCCCCCATAGTCTAATCAAGCTTCTCAAGATTTAGTAAGGTGATTATCATTAATAGCTTGATAGATAGATTGGGTTACAAGACCTGGGATAAACTAGTTCCAATTAAAATCAATTTCATATTATAGATGATTTGGAACCATGTTGTTCCTATGGATGAAAACATTCAATGTGTCAACATTCCCCTCACCTCCAAATGTGTATGTTGTGTCAATGCTAGTTTAGAATCTGTAATGAACCTCTTTACCAAATGAAACTGGGCAGGGTAAATTTTGGTTTTCATGGATGTCTCTTAATTTCTAGTAAAGGTTTTGTTTCAGTTGATGTTTTCATGTTGGTTTGGTTCAAAAATCTTTGGGCTATGGGTGTTGACTTCTTGGGGAGGCTTCTTCTCTTCACTGTTGGCTATAGGGCCCTTTGGGAGATTTGTAATGCCACTCGACATCAAGGCTGCAGAGCCTCAACTCATTTTATACAAATAGATCTTCTATATTTGGATGATTCTCTTGATTAAGTGTAGAGGAATATTGTTAGGAATTAAATTGTGGGGAGGTAATGTTGAACAAAAAATGGTAAATTTCTACATTAATAGGGAGAGAGATACAACTTGGGGATGAAGGATATGAAGTTGAAGAAAATAGAGCAGAACCGAAAAAGACCACTGCACTGATCCCCAGCTAGAACGTCCCAATGAACCAGCTCTCACAACAGACTGCTGTAAAATATTCCAAATATGATTCGTACCCTATATCTGCTAGTCGGTCCCTCTTTAAATACTTTACTAGGATATAAAACAAACACCCTACCAACTACAATTTTCAATGGAAACAGAAGAGGATACTAAAAGGAAAATATAAACATACCCCTAGTATTAATTACTCTCACACCTAGATAACTCCTAACATCCCAGTAACATATTTCAATCTCTTCCAACCCACACACCAAACTCATAAGAATTCCCCCCCCCCCCAAGATCATCTTGTCACTATGGTGTACCTCTAAGACATGACATGACCATTTTCAAAGATAAATCACCTTTCGGTGCCATGTTTCTTCTTCTCTATCATTCTATATCCCAGCTTCCCATGTACCTCTATCATGGATCAACCATCGAGCTTCAAAAAACACTTTTTATAGGCATTTCCTTAAAATAGATGTTTCTTACAACTCACTGCCCTTAATTCTGTGGCGAATTTTTTAGTATTCAGTAACAAATTATCTAATCACATGGAAGGAACATTATAGAAAATGGAGCTTCATTCCCCTATAAAAGAACATAAAATAACTCCTATCATTATAATAACTTAGACCATGAACTAATATTTTTATTTCCAGACCGAATTGTAGAAGAGTTATTCTTAAACACATACACAAGTGGGTCCAAGTGTGCTTGTTCAAAAGAAGGAACAACCATTGAAATATACTATTTCATTCACAGAACATGATGGGTTATTCTCTAAAAAAAGACAAAAACTGAAGCAATCCTCCAGCAGGTAAACTGAACACTCTACTCATCCCAACCAGCTACATGTAAGTGACTGAAGACCATTCAGTATGCTTCAAAACTATTGTACTCCTATCAACCATGGATTATAAAAAACAATGTTTCCTATGAATAACACCAATTTCCTCACCCACTTATTTATTATGACTTCCTACTAACTGAAGAGATTTTTCCATACTATGTGCATTCACAGCTGTTTTTAGCGATGACAATATTTTGTGGCCTCCGTGATAGAAAAAAAACCAGGAAAATGTAATCTTAGTTGGGGAAAGCTAAGTTGTCCAAGGTGAACCAGCCTTATGGACAAAATTAGTAGAAACAATAAGTCACTATATAGACCAATAACCCCACTCTAATCTTTTTCCAACCATGGGTGCATGTCAAACACTTCCTCTGCTTTATTACTTTTGGTATTCCATTGGAATCCATATAATCTATATACCCCTATAGTGAATTTTGAGGAGTGTTTTTTACAGTTTCTTCAAACTCATTTAAAGAGGAAATTTTATTCCAAACAACTGCACTGATCAAGCAAGATGACATTACAAAATACTATTGAAAATTAACATATTGATCCACTACTTCCATGTTATCAAAACTGGTTATGAAAAATGGATTAGTAGGAAAATGTGAGACCCCTCACTTTGCGGTCTCCAAAAAAACACTTCCACATAAAATTACATGACTAGGATGGATGTAATGTCATGATTCATCTTATCAAAATAGAATACCCATTGGAGAGTCTATTCTATTGTCTGTATATTCTAGTCTTACTCAAAGAATAAAACATCGAGTGCAACAAACTAGAAAGAAGAATCATTTGATAATTGGCCAAAGGAGTATTTTTGAAACTCCATTAGATTATGTAGTATGTCCAAAATGTTTGTCACTTGAAAACACACCAGAATTACACATCCTTGATTTTTTGGCTGCTGAAATAGTTGATATGAATTCTTCATTTCAGCTCTAGCATGATCGAGAGTGTATCTCACGACTACTATTTTTTCCAAATAAATGGCTTTATAAATATTCTCTCTCTCCATTTCAATAACTCTTGGGACTTGATGAAGCTCTTTTTTGTATGGTGGTTCTTGATTATACTTATCCCATTTATTGACAAAAACAATCCTTGTATCTCCCCATTGTCCAATCCTGGGAAATTCATATACTATAGTGCATCTATTGTGGTTTTCATACATTCCAGTAACCATGTCTTTCCCAATCAGTGTCCACATTTCTTGTGGAAAAAACTCACACATCGCTTATCCTAGATTTTTATCCTCTAGGAGACATTGGTTAAACATAAAGTCATGCTCCATAAGAGGAACCAAACTAGTCACTTACCAAGAATGACACCCACTTATTTGAACAAAATCATCACACTCATCACTGATATGATGTTGTTTAGTAAATGTTCCAAGATGACTTTCAACATCACTTCAAGAATTTTCAATGGTTTTCTCCGAAGCGCCATAATCATAAAAAATTTCATTTAAATAATTTTTTCCATGTGTATCTTAAAGATTCATAGCTTCCCACTCTGTCACCTTCCCATACCTCTCCAAAATAGCTGGCATAAATTGCTCCTAGGTTGGGAAAAGTGAATCTCTCTTACACGACAATAACAAGTACAAAGTCACACTCTCAAATAATTATTTCAATAAATTTAACTTCATATCCACATGATTCTGATTAAATCAAGAATTTGTTTTGGCTTTTGAAATCCATCTGAATAGATATTTTTCAGCAAAATTAGGCAGTTCCAATATTTTTTCTATAAAGGGAAGTCCGACCCTGATTTCACACCCCTCCATAAACACTTTTCTCCCTGTTCTCGACCAACTGCATGTTTACTATCACCTTGTACTTTAGAAATGTCCTATATCTATTAAACTATTTCCAAACCCCATTATTTTTTTAAAAATATTCCATTAATCTTCTCTAAGGTCTACTTCTCTTTGTCTTCTATCCTGTGTGGCACCTCTTACACAAATTGCCTTATCTATTTATGCATCTGGTGCTAGAACTCAGTTTTTCCATGTTTTAGATTGACCATACTTTCCTACATAACTGTCCACATATGTAGTATACTCTATGCTTATAACTCTACTAAAAATAATTGTTATCCATATGAGTTACTAGTAAAGAATAGACTCTTGTGTAACACACTTTGTTTTTTTCTCAATTGATCTCCCAAAAGAAAATAGGTGGAGAAAATAAGGAAAATATTCTGTAAGTCCTTTCAATTAATTTTGTTTTATCCTCAAACGCACCTAATATTTTCACTACCTTAGACCGAGTTCTATATTAGTGTATTCCAACTACAATATATTTCCCCAGTAGTTTCCACTTCAACTAATATGGGCGCATCACACTACCACTGATCAAAATTAGTTTCCTAGTGTGTGAGTGGCCCCTCAATCGTCTCTTCTATGAGTATCCCCATCGGAGACACCAAATTGAAAGGTATTAAATTGGGAGATGAGATAAACAAGAAGTAAAAATGGGAAATTTCTATATTGAGTGAGAGATAGAGAGAGTTATAGCTTGGGGAATAAGGGGATGAAATATAAGAATATAGGGAAGAATTGTGGAAGACCACTCCACTAAGCCCCATCAATAATGTCCCAACTAAATATCTAATTAGAATTCATTGAAGAAGAAGGAAATTAGAGGGAACTAATGGGAGATGGAAATTTATGTATAGGGGGAACCCGATCCATTTATATGTCTGATACCATACCTATTAACTCAGTCATTAACATACCATATTCCACTATTTATAAGTCTGATACCCTACCTATTAACTCAGTCATTAACATACCATATTCCATTAAATTATCTCTCATTGTCTCTTTTCACACCATACAATCATTAAGTCTTCCATTCAATTCTCTCATTTATTCTACTACACACTCATTCTAAACTCTATTCTCATTTTATTTATTTCATTACATTTAGAAATCCTATTCTAGTTTCACATTATCACTCACTAGAATGAGGAGTTATAGTAGATCATAGATGAGATAAGGTTGAAGATCTAATGGGGTAGTTTTTCTCATTTTATTTATTATTTACTTTTTTTGTATGCAGCCCAAATCAGGATTGTGGTCTTATGTGGTCTTTATTATTCATTTTAAACTAAGAATACATTTAGAGAGGCCTTGGTTTTTATTTATAGGGAAATATAATGATGAAAAAAAAACTCACTTCAAATGTGGGACAAAGACTCCAACACTCTCCATCAATCCAGGTTTACCTATCTTGGATGTATAAAGATATATATACCAAATAAAAGAAAACCATATAAATAAATAAACACTATAAACAATCCCCCTCTAGCTATACATACCCATCTTGATTACAAAATAAGATGAAACATAATGAAAAATTATTTTCGATCGTAGCTCCCCCTCGAGATGAAAATGATAGAAGATGGAAGATATCACTAAAAAAGATGTGTCAACTCTAGACCAGTGCCCATCTGAAAGAACTAGTAAGAAGGGATAGAAATAATACACACTGATGTGAATAGCTGGATCACGCCTTGATATGAATAGTCTGGTTATGTAGGGTCGGTCGATGTGGTGTCAGGATAACCGCATATGTAGGCAGGTGGATGAGGTGTTGTGAAGGCCATATGGGTTGGTCTAGTTGATGAGGCGTCGATAAATCCATATAGCTGGGTTGGTAATTAGAGTTCCAGGAAATATGAATAAGTAGGTCCGGTTGAAGGTGTTTCGTGAAAGCCACATAGGTGGGGCTGATAGACGGGGTTCCAGGAGAGATGCAAAGGCGGGGCTAGGTAAGGGTGTGCCAGGAATGCTAATAGTCATCACTCATAGAGGTGGTGAGATGAAGGGGGGATCAACACATAGGGGTAGCCTCAGGGAGATGTTGGATCCGTCAAACAGTAGAAGGTGATATCGGGCGTGAAACCAAGATCAGGATGGGAGAATAGAGGTAGAAGAGGTCATTATGCATGATGAGGAATAGAGATGATGTGCGAGAGGGGATCCAGTCTCTATAAGAAGTGTCACTTTTGGTTGGGGTCGTCAGATTGGAGTGACATGAAGTGGATACCGCGACTCACAAGGGGTGTCATCACAGGGTTGCACACCTACTTGGGTAGAAGTGTTGCAAAAATTTATCCAGAGAGGGGCGAAAGAGTGATCTGTAGTAGGCACTCGTGATGGGGATTGTCCATCAAGGAGGACTGGAAAATGATCTATCACAAGGAAGGTGGACCATTAGATATGGCCTCACATGGGAGGGAGACAGGAGAAATAAGTCTTCATAGATGGATTTTAAGAGGGTTGATGATGGGACTGTCGAGGCTTATCACGCACATGAGCTGAAGAATATCACGAAAGAGGTAGGTGCTCTGGAGAAGACCTCACATGAGAGGGGTGACAGGAGGGGAAGTCATCGTGGAAGGTACATGTTCTGTAGGGAGGGGTCATCGCGGTATGAAAAACATCACAACTGACGTCTGGAGGGATGCATGACACTAGAGATGGCCTTTCATGGGAGTCTCTGGCCAAGTATGAGCCAACACGATGCCAGGAGGGGGCCGCGGAGGGCCGTCGTGGCTGGATAATTTTCATAGGGTGATGTAGAGAGAAGTGTCGTAGATGGAAGGGCATGATGTTTTGGTGATTGTGGCCAATACTCTTTGGCCACATCCCCCAATGGTGGGGAATCATTGGAGAACCTATGGTGAGAGAGTAAAAATGGGAGGGAGGGTCGAGTTAGAGAACGCATTGTGATACCATATATAATGACCAAAGATATATAACCCAATACCCAAGGTGCATCTCTATAGTAGGATGTCAGATTATTTTATAAATAATAATAATAACCACATAAGTCTGATGTGGGATGCAAACTCCAACACTCCCCCTTAATCTAGGTATACCCAGATTAGACACAATATTAAAGAATATAAAACAAATAAAAACAAAGTAAAGACACTTTCAACATTTACTATTTTTATTATACATTTCAAATAACTTATGTAGTATACTAAATAGATGTAATTAGATTTTTTTATATTGTCAATTGAATAATAGATTTATGTTGTTCAATAACTTCTTATTAATGCTCTGGCTATTTTTACACTGGTTAATTGATATTTTTGATAGGCTAATAGGGAAAGGGTGGAATCCCAACCCATTTATCAGAGTTTTGATCATTTTTTTATTAGTAATGAGAGTTAGAGGAATATAATGGAATCTAAATCAATGAAAATGGAATAAAATCAATGCTTATAAGGGAATAGAACAACCCCATGTAGAATCATTACTTTTTGAGTAAGTCTTTGCCTTTTTAAAAGGGTATTTCAATGTAATATTTTAGGAATTAAATTAAAATTTTCATATCAATTCAATTAATATGAAATATGGGCTTGATTACTACCCAAATTTCCCCACACAACTCTTATTGAATCATCAACCATGTTCTTATTGATTGAACTACTTTTATCACTACATAGTCACATTTTAAAAGTAAAAAACCCAAAAAAATTAATTCTTCTCATGAAAACACACATGAAACACTGATTTCGCAACTATTTTATTATTTATACAAAACTATTTGAATAGATTGACCAACATCCCATCCCTATAGTGAGGACTCAATTACTCACTAGTTTTTATACCCAAAATACTACTACACACAATTGGAAAAAAATTTAGGGATATGTTAGGGTGATCAACATATATTCACTCATTTATTTGAAAAAATCCCAAAAATAAAAAATAGACTTCGCATTAGAATTCATGGCCCAAAAATATTTCAAATAATCATTGAATTATTTCTCAAATCTACATTTTAAGGGAAATTTTATTCAACCATAGACCCCATTTTATCCAATGGGCCACCAATTCTTTAATTTGAAGGTATAAATTAAAAGGACCGAGTATAACACACTTATGGGCATGGAAAAAGGGAGAAATATTATGGTATGGCTTAAAATCAGAAACAGAAAATAGTTGTAAAATCTAGACTAGTAAAATGTAAATCATTTTTTACCAAGCTTAATGAATTTATATATACCCGAAGTGGGAAAAAACTGATAATATAAAATGTTGTCCAAAATTGAATGGTTTTATGGGCTAAATTATCATTGATTGGAGTTTCTAGAAACATTCAATGGCGCACCAAGAGAATTTTCCTACACTTTTATTAATAATCCATCAAAATTCTACACACAATTTCTTTAAATGTGTTGCAAAATGATGAGTTGGATTTGAATTTTTTCCCAATTATATGAGGTATGTAGCACAAAATTAATAATTTAATATGAGGAGGATTTACTTGATATATGGGAGACCATTAATGATACCTTCTCGAGGAGATTTTATCCTATTCAAATGACCATTGTGTTTTGGAAGATAATTACCAAATTTTTTCAAGGTGGAAATGAGAAACTCCATAAATAATGGGAGGGGGTCCATAGTACAGTACCTATAATTCTAGGCCCACTAGCTTCCGATATCCTTAAATATGCAGTACTATCATGATAGACTCACATTTAATGCATAATCATTAATTCAAATGGTTTTTGGATGGAATTATAAAAATAATGATATAATGTAGTTAAATAAAATCTTCAATACGTATGGTACAGATTCACATGGAAAGATAACGAAAGAAAAAATAGTTGAGATCAAGGAAGCTACATAGATTAATAAATTTCATTTCCAAGTTGATCAATGTTAAAAACATTTGAAAATTTCAATTTCAATGACCCAAGATAATAAAGGGGAGTGTTATTCATGTAGAGTGCTTAAGAATAACTTATCAATGTATAAACATTTAAATTATAGTGACACCATCACCCATTTAAGTGAAAAATTGATTGGGATTCCTTGGAATTAAGTCATTATGGATTAGTGAATTATTAAGTCAAAATGATCATGATTCGAGAGAATAATCAAACTTTTCAATGATGGGGAAAACTAAATTACAGAATGATGGAATTTTATGAAATCAAATTTTGAAATATTAATTTTCCTATTCATGGAAATCAATTTGGGGGGAATCAAGTCAATTTTTTAAAGGGATCAAGATAGATTAATTCATACTAGAAATATTATGTTAAAGGATAATTTCTGAATTTTGTAGTAGGGTATAACTCAACAATATACACAAGTCCAACAATGATTAAATTATGTAGTGGAAGACCAAGGAACTATGTTAATATTAGAGGATCTTCAAAACATTCAGTCCAAATATTCTTTGAATGAGGAAAGAATCAGAAGTTTTATCAGAACTACCCAATATCACATCCAAAATAATAAAAAGAAATTTTCAAGGATGGATACAAATATAAATCATTTTTCCCAAAATAATCAAGCAAGTATAAAAAAATTTGAAGCATGATCATAGATGTTTATAAAAAAAATCAGTGCATGGAATAAACAAAGGATGCATATAAAGGGATAATACAACCTAATAGATCGTGTCATGGAAATTTATGTTTGGAATAAAATATATATTGACGAAAAACACATAATAAGGTAATTATGATTTTTCCAAGGAGTATAAACACATTGAAATGTCATATTTTTGAGTAAGATGTGCGTAAATAAGAAAATGAAAGAAAAGTTATGAAAATCGTAGAATTTAATCCACATTATAGAATATAATTTCAAGGAAAAGAAAACCCCAAATACAAGGGGGAAAGATGAAGAAATGAAGTGGAAATTTATGATTATGTGCAATAAATATTTAAACCATCTAAATTATTACTTTAAAGAGACATAAAATTGGATTAATGATTGATAATTAGGGTTGGAATGAAACTTTCAGTTGCAGAAAAATTTAAATATTGTGTTCAGAATAGAAATATTATATTTCATGAAATGGGATATAAATTGAGATTACATTACTTTCAAGAGATTAAAAAAAAGGTTTACAAAGGATTACCTCAATTATGGAATAAAAAAATTAGATATGTGTAGAATATAGAGAATACTTCAACGGATGGTTTTCTAGGATATCTATTAGGATTAAAATTTTGATAAATATGGTGAGAAGTTTCATATTTGATTGTATTTACATAAATAATGTTTCATGAAGAACATTATTGATCTATAAAAACTAAATGTTCAAAAAAATAGTTGATGAAACACCTAGGTTCCCATTAAAGACGTTCCAATTTCCTTGGGCTCATGGTTTTCATGTGGAAGAAGTAACCTAGTTAAAGGGATTGAAACTCAAGCACTTATTTAGAGGAAACCTATAAATTTGTTTTTTTTTTCTATATTTTTTTTGTTTTTGTTGTTTATTTTGGAATAAATAACTATCCGCCACATTGATCATTTCTTGATTTTATTGGAATTTATTAGAAAAGAATGATATAAAACATTGAAATAAAATTTACACACAAACTATAATGGAATGGTGTTAAATAAAAAGGGAGTGTTCTACTATCCCTTTATCTCATTTCAATTATGCATGAATTCAATGATTAAATTAATAATTGAATATCCTTACTTATGTATGCATTAGTAACATAATCCAAAACAAGTGTGGGGGAGAGAAAGTTTGTAGCTTGTTGTGTGTGAGAATGAAACCATTAATAAAAATCAATCTATGAAACTCAAATAGACACATTCACATTGAAGAAATTGAATATTTGTTTGTATAAATTGAGCATTAATGTGTAATTAGAAAATAATTAAGTGAAAATTTTTTTTATACATGTATAGGATTAATGAACTCAATCTCGAGTAATTTAATTACTAAAAATTTATGTAACTTTAATGGTTCACCCTAAATAACAACCAAATAACTCATTTGAATTGGAATAGTTCGAGTAAATGTGGTCTAAACTGAACTCTTTTAACATATATTTACACAAATATGTGTTGGTAAAAAATGAAAATTTATCAATAAGAGTAAAAAAATTTGAAATTCGGATTCCCAACCCTAATTTTATCCCCTGATTATTCCAATTAGACTCTAGGGATGTTTTCTTCTTGGGTTTAATTAGTCCTTGTCTAATCACACTCAGTCTTGAATAAGAGCATTATACATAATATGAATAAAAAGTGGGAAAGTGTCCAAATTATTAAGAGTTAATAAGAGCAAGATGAATGTTGAACTCTAATTAATAATAGTAAAATGATGTTATCTAGTTATATTATAGTAATGAATCATAAATTTGGATAATTTAAGTAGTGGATTGTGGATATTTCATGTTGGAGATTTAAAAAGTTATTTTATCAACATTGGTATTCATATATTTTTATGAAAATTAATATACAATGAATGAGGATAAACATTAGAAGAGATGATTTCTTTGTGAGATTCCTCGTTAAGAGGAATTAATTATAGAAATATAATTTTTATATGTGTTGGGATGTGGATTTTATATTTTTATCATTATTTGTATATATATATTTAGGCATACTGTAGTGTGTTTTGGTGTTATTTTGAATAAATATATTTGGTATCAGAGATTGTTTTATTTTATAGATAAGAATTTTAGTTGGGGTTTGTCTCAGTGGGATGCACCTCATAATACTATATGACAAACTTGGGATCACGTCTTGGAGGATGAAGTATTTTCACAAGTACTATAGCAATACAATAATAGTATTGTAATTGGTATTGTAGTGGGAACTACAATAGATGTACTTTTCACCCAATTTGGGATTTGAAGCCACATATTTGGGCCATTAGAACACATGGAATCTAGGTTATTAATGGCCTTTGAGACAGAGAGCCATTGGTTCATTATCAGTCATCATTATGTGACATAGATGGACTAATAAAATGCCTCATCATGATAAGACGTTAGTACAATATGATGACTCACAGGAACCATCAAGTGGGTAGCTTTGAAAGAGGGATTATCACACATGATTCTATTAACCAAAAATATATCCCCATGTATTTTTGATGTGATATGTATGTGTTTTATTCCATGTGACTATCTACACAATTGGATCAATCAAACGATGTATTGTGATAATTAGGCAAGGAGGTGGACGCCATGTAGGCATCCCCAAGTAGTATTCTTGAAAGAGATATGGTTTATTGAACCTATATTTCCCCCCACTTCTCACATGGATTTATAAGTAGGATGGGGTTCCCTTAGAGGGTGAATCAAAGGGAAACATTACATAGTGATTCATGGAGGGTTATGCAATGTCTGTACTAGAAACACGGTGCAGTGAATACTGATAGAGGAGTCATTTGGTGTAAGACTAGTGACATGACACTATGTAAGGTGCTCATTCGGGACATTGAGTCATCTAATTCAAGGGACATTGATCCATATTCAGATGGGCCTATGAGATTAAATTATATAGTAAAATAGGTCTAGTGGGTTCATATCATTCTTTACGAGGAGGGATAAGGCTTGATCCACTGGGGTGCCTAGGTGTGTGTGTTTTATGGGGATTGTAATCCAATATACCTAATAAAAATAATTAATAATTAATTTCTAAACATTTTATTGTGTAAAATCATTAAAAATTAATCATTGTGTAATATTTTATTTTGGGAGTGGAAATTGATAACCTTGATGTTGAATTCTTGATTTATGAAGGTCCAAAAGAATAAAAATGGGGGTTATTATAATTATTCAGAGATAAAAATGAAATCTATACATTAATTAAAAAATGTAGTTCAACCCCTAACATCCAACCCACATGTTTTGACACCCTATGAAGGGTAATCCAACATATGTTTATGGAAAAACCAAGGGAAAATAGAGGGCCACATACAAAGGCTAGGCCCATGAATTCATATCAAGGGAAATTCCAAAGAAATTGTATGGTAGGTGCATAGGTAGTGTGAGGAAATACTAAAAAATACAAAGGAGGAAACCATGATGATAGGAAACACCTTCAGTACATGAGATATGAATTCTATAAAATTATTGGGATTTATCAATGTATTAATAAAAGAAGTTGTCCCTATTCATTTCTGATAATGGATGACCTCAAATTACAAAGTGCACATAGTAATTCCCTAGGTGATTTATGATCACACTATAAAAAAAGTAATTAGCCATGTTTTTTAACTTCTATGTTTTAAAAACATGGATAAATTGTAATTTAGTTTTGTTTTTTTAAGAACATGGATAACATTGATGTGTATTCTAGCCATGCTTTAAAACATAGCTAATTTACATTTATAAGTGTTTCTTAACCAAGATTTTAAAACATGGCTCATTTTTTAACCGTGTTTTTAAACGTGGATAAATTAAATTAAAAAAATATTTTTTACACTCATTTTTTATTCAATATTTAATATTATTATATAAAATAAAAATTAATATAAATGGATGACTTATATTTATATAATATATATACAATATTATATTTAAAAATAAAAACTGTTATTTTTATAAAATTTGCACACACACATATACATACTTGAGTACATACATATAAACACACACAAACTCAAATTAAAACGTATAAATTAATAATTACATAAAAATGACCATTAATAATTAATGATTAATAATAAGTGAAAATATATATGTATATTAATATTTTAATTTATATTTAAATATATGTATATTAGTATGCTATATACATATGCATTTGTGTTTGTGTGAGTTAATTTATATATTAATTTATATATAAATATATGAATGATGATGTATTAATTTATTTATAAATTTGTGAATATAAATTCTATTTAAATGGAGTGTAATACGATTATATTACAATAAAAACCCTCATATCGAGTGGTCTAAGTGTCCATCCTACACACTTGCATTGTGGGTTCAAGCCCGGTGATGTGTGTTGCATCCCCGGACCTGATGAACCTAATCCTTGACTAAGTCAAGGTGACACAAGCCTCAAGTACACGTCACCATAAACCAAAGGATTCTGACTAGTGATGACAGTCAAATAGGTGATTGGGGAGAGACTATACCCACTGAAATAAAACAAAATAGTGAAAGAAATTATAAATAACAAGAAATGAAATATAAAATGTAAAAATTAATGTACCATATACTCTAAAAAATTATTTTATAAAAGTTCATATAATTTAAACAAATTGAACCAGATCATTCATGAGATGATCATATATATACATAGACCAAAATAAAGGCATTAGGAAAACATCCAACCCATCTTCACAATATCAACATACAACAAGCTAATTTTACATCCACTGTACCTCAATTTATTAATATCCAAAAGCTGGGATTTTAACCTTACATATTTCATGAGATATAACATCTTTACATGTACAGAGGGGACTATAAAAGGTGTTGAGTATAAAAATAAATAGGCATCCACTGGTGGTGTCCCTAGTTAACACCCATTACATTATTTTTTCATTAAAGTCATAGTTTATGAGTAAACAAAATAGTAAAACCCAAAGTTCCACTCCACTCTCTGCCTGGAAATCCATGAGTGATCCTATTACCTAATTTTTCTAGTGCCGGAGTGGGAATAGAAAATCATAGTTTGTTAAACCAATAGGAAACTTGGCTCTTTAATCCCATGTAATATATTGATACATGTTGTTCTAACATCCATCCATCCAATAAAAACCAATGGTGATGCCCTAAATGTATAAACACACCCATTCTTAATTAATTATTTAATAACCTAACTTTATCCATCATTGGTCCCTAGACCCACAATCCTAATATTTCCCATTCATAGAAATCTTATCAAGGTCCTAAACGGTGATCATGATCACCACCCAATTCACATGACCACCTATGGAATATATTTCCTTCATCATTGTGTTCAACATCACCTTCCAATGACACTCAACTTTAGAGAATCCCTCCATGTAGTGAGTGGTCAAAACCATCTCCTGGCCCCTGTATTATGTGAAATAACCCCAAATAGAAGCAACCCCATGGTGAGAAGCATCATCAACACCCTACATTCAAAACTCAATAAACATTCATCATCTCTATATTCACTAGTGATCAACATCAACCCACATGTTCTGTAGACAAACCACATCACACCTTGTCTTATGTATTATACATCCCAATAATTCACATGAAACACTAGTTCATTGGCCATCATGTACCAGAGCCAACCCAAAAACAACCATCATCCTGTATTTACTCCTTAGACATTTCTTGGGGAAACTCTCATTGACATCAGAGACACAACTCAATATTAATTCATGGTTTTTATCAAAACCCTACTCACGCCCATAATAACCCATGAATAAAAAATATATAAATAATATAGATACATAAATACCACATATATCTTAGAACTAGAAACATTCTCATCAAATAGAAAGCTCAGATTAAACCATAAATAGAAAAATAAAAAACCTGAGTAAAATACCTAAAAGAGAGATTTTAGTTGAAATTCAACACCTCAGTGACAAAATCAAAAAAAGTCTTCATTGAATACTAGAAGAGGGTTATTCATACCTGTGTATACCTCCTATAATAGACAAATTCATGAACTGATACCTGATGGCTGAGAAACCCCCATAGGTACGGAAAAAAGATAATAACGAGAGACTAGGGTGTTACCCACTTTTCTACAATATAAAATGAATCCAAGACCTCTATTTATTTATTAATTAAAAAATAATTAAAATAAATAAAATATAAAAAAATTTGAACGATCATTAAGGTGTGATCCTATGGATCATGGTGTAATGCCCTGGCTAGACCCAACTCTCATGCCATGTCCCCTTGGGTCTTGATGTGACACACCTCCCACTAAGCCAACAAGAACCTCAAATCCTCATCCCAAGTTTATATTGCAATGTAAACCCACTATCAATGGTGGAACACATCTCATTTTGACCCTTATCATGGAATAATCCCATGTGTTACAACATGATCCACTACTATACAAAAAAAATTAATCTTTTGTTGGATTGATTCATTTTTATGCGACACTTGTCATGTCATAACACCCTTGGTCGTGGTGTGGTCCTCAACCATCCTAAACCATTAATATAATAGAACTAGAAATAACACCATGGTTCTCTAAATTAAATTGTGATAAATGGAATATACCAAAATTTATTTTAAAATAACCCCTCACTACACCACAATCCCCTATACTCTAGTGTGGCTTCTATCTACTATAGAATTTATTCCTGGAGCATGATTTAATTCCCAAGACTCGACCCCCAGCCTATAATAACACCATTGAAACCTAATTAGTTTCAAAATAAACATGGTAATCCCCATATACAATTGAAATTATATCACCTAAATAATTGGGTAGTTACAACCTCCCCACCATACAACAACTCATCCATGATTTTTCATGGTAAACTACATTGATCCTCCAAAGCCAAAACCCAAACATCACACTCACCTCAAGTAGGAAAGATATTGAATCTTACAAAAAATAGATATATTGCTTATTTAATTTCTTAAATAACTGTTATAGAAAAATTATTTACTTAGTCACTCTCCTATGTAAGAATAATTCACTTAGTCATGCTATAACTAAACTTCCTAATGCAATAATGGTGCAATACCAACCATCACCCCAGAGCATATACAATCAAACTATAAACATAATCATGACACCTCATACTCAATCTTGATCCATAACCGGAACTGATTTGATCCATTTCACATATAATTTACATTTTTCAATCATATATATCATAGAAAAACCAAAAACATGCATTAAAAGTGTTTCTATAACTATCACCATATCATTATCCTACTCTAAGAAGTTTCACTCATTTAAATGCAGCTGACTTGATCCTTGAACTCCTAATATTTTCCACACTACCACTACTATTTGTCACCCTTCTTATTAACATGACCAGTGGGTGTTTATGAACTCCATCCACTACCTATATTTCCAACTCCATGTCCTACGATGGAAGCCTGTGCGTAACCTGGCCCCCATCCTCTAGCTACCTATGCGGTTTACCTATAGGAACTATTTATATTTCACATATTTACACAAGAATCGAACTCCTTTGGATATTTTTCACACTAATATTGAATATATCCTATCTAACCACACTGTAAACATTTCACAAATTACCCACTCTAAAGTGGAAACAACATCCCCCAACTACGACCACATAACTGGATCTCTTAATATCCCCACTTCTGGCAAATAAAATCTCTCCAATATGATCCACCAGAAATTTCACGGTTATGTACACCCTAGTTACTCATGTTCAACTATGTTATCAATGTCTTATTTAATACCTCATAAAATGAATCAACTTTATTATATTTACATATACATTAATCACAAGTTTAATTACATCCTCAAAACATCATAACAGAGTGACCTCATCCACTATTAAATTTTTCACAGAAAACATATAATATATGAACCTAGTAAATTGATCTGTAATTTATTCTCTCCCTATATTAGGCACATGAACTCCCATACTCAATCCCACCTTAATGTAATGAGGGAAAAGTTCTCAGAGAACACCGCCTTGAAGTACATCCATATCATTCGTTCATGCCCACCTTAATAAACATATATATACCATTATCATTTCACTATTCCTCTGAGAATATATGTTATTATTGTCACCCTCCACCTTATATACATTTTCATATAATAAAATATAGATTATAATAATCAAATCTTGTACTCCCCTATCAAGGGTTTATTATCTACTTAGAATAAAGAATAATGTGGTGACTATAACTCTCTAGTTAGGTATTCTATAGACACATCAACTCCTTAAGTCCCTTGGTTTATAATATATATAACATGTACTAAAGATTCTATGAGATAATAATCAAACCACTTACACAGCTCTACTACCCTCTCTGTTTTCCATGACTACCTTGGAACATATACATGTGGTGCATACACATCTCCTCCCATAGAGGACTCAACTGAATCATGCCTCAATGCATACCCACATCTAACCTCTTAGTGTTCCATGGTGGTTACTAATGTGTCATATTTCTGAAATCCAAATAACATTATCAACTCATATATGATGGATCAAATATCATGTATAGGTAAAACAATAAAAAAACATGACCCACAATCCCATAATCCCCTAACCACATCCCAAGTCTCATAAAATTCCACCTCATAGACTCACCTACCCCATATAGGATCAAGTAAATCATACACACATGCCTGATCCATAAAACTAATAATACGAGAACCACTTTCATTCCTAACTTACCTAGGGTAGAATACAACCAAGAGATTATGTAGGAAAACACCATATAGTCAATCATTTATTTTTGAAATAACTAATCCCTTCTTTAATTGAACTGAGCTATCAAAAATAAATTGGAATACACATTTTATGTGGTCCCTATGTCCCTAAAATGATCCATGAGACACACCACCACATTCCATTATTATTTCAGAGTTACACTACAAATCATATAACTATCAAATACACATCACTTTAAAAACACAAAACATTGTAACAATTAAATCCAAAATAACATTCATAATCAACGAAACTATGAAATTATCTATATAGGGGGTATCTATATCCTTTAATAATTCTATTCCCAAATCCAATCCTTCCGGAATATTAAAATAGCATTCCCAAATAACATGATAACCACTTACCTGATGCCATTTTTCAGGAAACATACCATGAAACTACTTTGTATCATCCTCTAACATCAAAACCCTAATCCAAGACCAAAATAAGGTTATAAAAACATAAATCACTCCTACCCATACTCTATAGTTCTCGAAAAAAAAGATGATCTTCAAATATATGATCATAAGGAGACTATGTCATATGAAATAAAACCAAAAAAGAGGGAGGAATGATAAATAAAAATAAATAACATAAAAATATGTATAACAAAACATACTATATAGTATAACAAAATTAATGTATAAAATATCATATCATTCATAAAAAATAAACCATATCACTCATGGTTCCATTAGATATATACATATGATAAAAGGAATAAAAAGAAATAGCTACCATAAAGCACCAAAAAATTAGTCTCGAAATCTTCATAATATCAACAAAAAAATAGTTTTCCATGTTTCCACCACAAAACTATCTACTAAAATCTATAATCTAAGCCTATACCCTTACCCATTTCGTGAGATATAAAGTCTATACATATCCTGAGGGTCCCATGAAAGGTGATGAGTGTGAAACTCAGTAGGCCTCAACTAGTGGGGTCCTTAGTTATCTCCAAAAAGTATATGTGTGGATGAAATGAATAATGTGAATGTAATCAGAATGAAACACACCAATTCTTTATACTTTTAAAACTTGATGATACGTGATTGAGCCCTTTACTAGCTTCGTCTAGTGTTGAAGTGGGATGAGATACACACAATTTTTCAAAACTGAGGACATAATAGCTCTCTAATCCCATAAAAAATAATGATACTTGATATTCAAACCTAAATCCACCAAATCCAAAAAAAAAATAATGACTCCTCAAAGGTACAAAAATATATTCTAGAATCATGGTTGTAAAACATTCTAATAACCATCTCTATCCCTTGGCTCGACAACCCAAATATTTTCCCTTCACGGAGAGACTATCAAGACCCCAACTATTGATCATGATCACAACCAAATTCTCATAGCCACATATGGTGTATATCTCCTTCATCTTGGTGATCAGCATCACTTTACTATATAACTTAACAATTAATGATATTTATAAACAATGATTCTTCAAAACTACCTCATATGTCATGTCTTATTTTCACATGCCCCTAAATAGGATTATCCCCATAGTGTGTAGTATCCCCAATACCCAATGAACATAAACTAAGGAACCTCCATTGTTACCATATTAGTTGGTGATCAACATCAACCCACGTGTTTTTTCATGAACCCATGCCACCCCCATGCCCCAAGTACATCCATTAAAAATTAGGATTCATCTCAAGCGTACACTTGAATCACTGGCTTATAAGAACTCATATACCAAATTCATAAAAAAATAACCATCATAATAGATGTACACCTTATATTATCTCTGGGGTAAATTTCAAGGGAATAAGCGACCTAATTTGGTATTAATTCAAAGTTACTCTCACAACCCTAACCATTCCTACAATCATAAAATGAATAACACATATATTAAAAGGAAAAGAAAGACATGTACCCCTACAT
Source organism: Viscum album (assembly GCA_963277665.1). NCBI lineage: Eukaryota > Viridiplantae > Streptophyta > Magnoliopsida > Santalales > Viscaceae > Viscum > Viscum album. The sequence continues at coordinate 1,813,023,357 of OY728136.1, read as the reverse complement.
ATTAACAAAATTAGCATATTTGTTGAATCCCATGCCCTGATTTGACTCCAAATGGAAGAAATTTTTAAAACTTTATGAAAATACCTAAAATGAAGATTTTAATTAAAAAATATTATTAGAGACAAGACCAAAAATATACCATGAAGAATACCAAATGAGGGTTATTCGTACCCATGGGGACCTCTTCTGCCAGATGGAGTCAAGAATCTACAATCAGTGGTCGAAAAACCCTTGCGGAAGGGGATAATACAATAAGAAATGAAAAAAGTTGTTCCCCCTTTATAGCTATATGAAATGTGTCCAAGATTCTAAATTATTTATTAATTAAACAAATAATTAAAATAAATAAAATTAAAAAAAACTGCATAGAATGATCATTTCGGTTTCACCCAGGGATTATGGAACAATTCCATAGCTAGACCCACCTCTCAAAACATGACCTTTTGGATTATGTCTTGGAATACCTCCCTCAAATACAATCAAAACCATTAATTTTATTCCTAGGGTCACATTGGGATGTGAACATTCCATTCATGAAAAATATCATCTCAGTTGAATCATTATTATAATGAAACTCCATGTGATATGGGTAAAACTCCATTAATTTACTATGTAATTTTCTTTTAAGTAAATACTATTTTGAATATATTATTTTACATGATTCAACAAAATAAAATGAATCATGATGATTTTTTGATATAAAATATAAAAATTAAATATAAAAAATAATAATTTTTGATAACAAAATATCATACATTGTTAAGAATAATACTAGGGTGATAAACCAATATGTAAATAAAAATATCATAAAAATGAATTCATTATCATTGTGTATTCCCATGAAGATATGAACCCCAATTGAAACTATCGATATACGGAAAATAATTATAAATAAAATAGTCATGTTTAGAGAGAATTAAATGAATAGTATAAATGATTCTATGAATGTATGTATGACTATATATTGAAATGAAATCTGACCACTCTATATATGTTCATTAAAAATATGATCATTAGAAACATGGTAATTGGATATATGGTCATTTTGCATACATATATCCAAAATAAATATTGAAGTTTTGTAATTTTTAATAAAAAATGAAAAAAAAATATAATCTATAATTACGTAATGAAATAAAAATATAATATTTAATTAAAAAAATTATTTTTTGTCTTACATATTATTATTACTATCATCAAAATAATTAAATAAAGAATGAAGGTATTTTAAAAATTAGAAGAAATATTTTAATACAAAAGGATTGATAAAATTAAATGGGTAGAATATGAATAATTAATTCTAATAGGATATATCTAAAATTATTTAATGTTAAAAATGATATTTTTTAAATAATTTTTTTGTGTATGATTTTTTTTATCTGAATAAATTAATTTTTCAAATTTAAATAGTGAATATAATTTAATCTTTTTGTATATAAAATATATATTAATATTCATTTAAAATAGTAATTTATAAAAAATAAGACTAAGAACACTTAGTGTCTTATAAGTCATTTTTCTTTAAAAATAGTTTTTTTGTATATATATTATATTTTAAATTTAAAGTTAAATTTATCATATTTAGAAATTAAATTAAATTAAATGGATTTAAAATTTATAATAATGACATTAAAATTAGTTAAATATTTCAGTTTCATTTTTGGGCATAAAAATATGTTACTATGGTAAAAATTGAGTTGCCATGGTAAAGGTATAATAATGTAAAAATTATTAAAATAAGTAGTAAAGACTTAAAATGTTTTGAAACATTATCTCAAAATTTATTCTATGATGGGATTCGAGACCTATATCCATTAATATTATATTTATTTCCACTTTCCAAATAAAATGAAAACCTTTCACATTAATGAATGAATACTTACAGAAAAGACACTCCAAACTCACCTATACACAGAACCCTTATGTATCCTTTCAAAATATATAATACCATTTTTTATCTCTATAATATTGGACAATATACCTCTACCAAATCATTATTAGACTTTTGTGTCTTCTAGTTCCAATAAAAGGAATCTTAAATTATTTAATTCAAAGAATCCTATATTAAGAAGGAGAGAATTCATCAAAGTATGTTCCTAGCCATAACCATATTTTTATCAATTAAATTATAATATATATTATTTATAATTCTATTATAATTATATTATATTAACATACTTATTTTTATTATGAAACAATTTTACTATTATATAACTCTATACCCTTACTCATTCGTTAGTATAACATGTTCTTATTTGGGTTGGTTCAACCACCAACATGAATAATTCAATACTATCTTCATCACTCTCAACATAAATGAATATCATGAGTTTAATAATTTTAATATACGATATCAAAGACTAATTTATGTTATTAATATGGTTATGGAAGAGTAAAAAAAATTATGATCAGTATTGAGTAAATCAATATTATTAGTAAATAAGATGAAAAATCTACACCATAGACTCTATTCTAAAGAACCATAATATTAAATTACTTAAAGTTAATAGATAAATAAATAAATAATTTTTTAAAAAATATTTAATTGCCTTTAATAATAATTTAATGACAAAATTTGTATCATAGAATGAGGATCAGCACTGCAATTATGAAAAGTTTATGAAATAATCAATGTTACAACATTTGATGATGAAAATATACTATAAATATCTAATATATGTGTAATGAATGATTATAATTTAAGAGTTTAAATGGTAATTTATAAGAATAATGTTGTGAAATAAGTGATTACGATTTTTTTATTCTACATGATGTTAAATCTCTTTCATCGATGTTGAGAGTAAATGTAAGGGTTTGTTTACCAATATCATTTTTAAATTGAGATTGTAGATATTTGAACATCTATATTGATGAATTATATATTATTCTCTCTAAAATTCATGAATTTTAATCTATTTTGGTTATTCATGCGTTTTACAGGTCGTTATACCGTTTTAATTACATGTGGTTCAAAATCCATCCAAATGGATATCTAATAGTGGAGACAATCTTATCTATTATTTTTAGCTAGGAATATATCATCATTATGTTTAAAATATATATATTGTATCATATATGTAATTATCTCCCCTTATATGATTTTTAAGGAATTTTTCAACAGAATTCAATTACTCTAAAAAATTAATATTCTTTTAACATTTCTCGTATGGTTGTTTTCCAAAAACATTGAAATTCTTCATGATTGTGTGAAATAAATTTCCTTTTTAAACATTTTCTCTATGAAAATTTTTTATCATTATCTTCAACGGGTTTCTTTAATAAATTTCATTTACATTTTTTTTTGATTTTCAAAACGTGATTCTTATTCCCTTATTTTAAAAAAATGTTTCCCCTTAAAATTAATTCTATAAAAATATAGGATATTTCTTTATATTTAAATTAATTTTTATATTGATTTTGTAAAGTGTTTTTTATCCCTGTAAACATCCTTAAATGTTTCTTATGCTTCATTGGGGATATTCTCTAATAATACCATCAAACTTCTTTCTATTTATATCATAAGCTATTTTCTTATGGATGTTTTCATAAACTAATTTCTTTTTGTGGGTTTATTATGTTATAATGGAATTAAAAATGATTTCATTTTCATGTAACCCTCATATGCATGATTTTTTATTATATGATAGATGGGTATGGAATTATATATTGCTCTAATTCATTCGGTAAAAAATTATGTCACATGAGATTTAATTTATGGTTTGGGGGAGTGAAAAAAATCCACTTTGGGACTTTGTCTACTTCTTTTATAGGAATAAGGAGTGTGACTAACCTACTATGCGACTCTTTCCACTATTAGATTATGCTATGAATAATTCAAATTTATATAGGAAGAGATTTTATATTCTTATGTATATGCCACATATTTATTCCAATGTTTTTTATGAATCATGATTATTGAACAATGTTTTCACTTTTATACATATTATTTATGAATTTATTCAAAAATTATTATTACATGACTCATGATTTATGATCTCTGTTTCTTGGGAATGGTATTCTTATGTTATAACCATTTAAATTTATTATATCTTTAATCCCACATGTTTATCTTATGCACAATTATGATCTTTGATAAATATCTATTAGGCTTACCAATAATGAACATATGAACTCACCCTTTATTATGTCTCAATTCCCCTGATTATGCAGAAGGTTATTATATATTATGTATCTAATAGAGTATCATGTAACGCCCATGTGTTACTATTGTTGGTATTTTTTATTATTTTTTTATTATTTTGAGTTATATTATGTATCATAAATTTTTGGGTTTAAATTTTCATTTTTTTTAACTTTTTAAGTGATAAATAATTAAAGCACACTATTTGGAGTAACGGTATAATAACGTTGGAGACTGGATAGGGACTGGAGAATGTATATTTACATGGTATACACACAACATTGTTGTTACTCTCACTCAGTTTTATGTTTTAATGATCAGAAACACTATTTAATACTTTAATAGTATAAATGGTCTATATTTCATTTATTATTGTTGTAAATAAAGTTAGGAATTTGCCTAATAATCAATGTGTTCAAGAAGAGTTTGGTGGGCCATTTTGAAGGCCCTCACTAGGAATTTGTACCAGACAACTGGAGTCAAACCATCATCTAGATAATGTGCTAGACAGAGACATCTAAACACAATCCATCCTAAGTAGATAACTTGGAATGGAAATATAACGACTTCTGTAAAATTATTCACCCACTGACCAGTCGGTGGATCTTATCGGCCAATCGGTGAACATTTTTTTTGAATTTCAAATCAGTCATTATGATTTTCCCCTATAGAATTCTTTGTCGGCATAGTACAAAAAATTACTTAATTTAATAACCTAAAATAATGTTTATGTTATTTATAATTCATTTTATGTTTTATGAATGTAAATTAATTTTCTAGAAATGAATGAAATTTCTTTCCATGTCTATAATCGATAGCACGGTTCATACAATTTGACACATAGTATATGAAATCAACCATATGGTTCATGAAATCAACCGTACAAAATATGGGATCATCTAAACAATGACCTAGTCAACTCTGAAAAATTTATTGAAAAGGAACCAAGAAACTACAAGATAGAACTGAGTGACCTCACATTATATATCAAAAGACCATAAGGATCAATTTTTTTACAAAGGCTTAGATCAAACGTACGCCTATCATATCAACAACAAGACTATTCGGTTCAAACAAAAAAGAAACCATGCAACTTAAAGAGGAAATGAAGTGATTGTGGTTAGTAGTATAAAAATTGAAATAGTTTTTGTTTGATCGAATGTGAATGGTGATTGACCATAAGCACATGGTAATTGACCTCAGTAAAAAATGATCAACTCTAGGTATAATGGATAAACCATTAAACATTTCAAAGATTATGAAAGTAATGGAAGCTTCCATTAATACTAATGTGGAAACTGTAAATTATATATGTTTAAAGGTAAGAATTCAATTATTAAATTATTAAATATACTAATCCAACACTAGTTATGTGTAGAATTAAATTCCATACAACAATAATTATTAATCCCACATTTCATATCAAATTTATATGTTCTTTAATGATGATTTCTCAATGGCTATTTCTAGAGAGAAATTATTTTTAATGGATAACAAAGGATTGAAAAATATGTGTAATTAAAATAAGATAGAAAAACACACACATGACATAATGACATCATAATTTTTACCTGAGTGATAATGAAGAATATATACTATATTTTGAATGACTAAAACACCATGTTCTCAAAAAAATATCTAAGACACATCTGAGAACATATGAAAATATTCATGTATCAATTCCAAATCAAGAAAATAAAATTTAAATAGAATAATAATCTATATAACAATAGAGAAACACACCCTACTACATATAATTATTTATCTTCCTCTTACTCTATTTTTGTTACTTTCATGGTGTGTGTGTGTGTGTGTGCTTTTTACTGTATCTTTTAGGACTAGATCATGTGATAAAACTACAGAGTTCAAGAAATATTCTCTCATTTTTTATCTATTTTCCTATGTAGAGCATTGGAATAGGATATATAGCCTGGAATGCTTGTTTGTTATTGTTATCATTGATTTCTACTATATAGAATTGCGAAATAGGATCTTTGATGCCTGGATAACCATGTTGTATATTGTGTAAATCCTAATCTAGTTTTTTGATCAATTTGTTTCAAATTTAAATTTTTGTTAATGGGTGTTTGAAATGTGGAGGGTATTAGGTCCCAACATGAGACAAAATACCATGTTTATTTATTTTGTGGGATTTTCTATTTTTTTACTTTTTTCCAAAACTAATATATATCTACATTATAAACTATATAACAAAACTTTAATTTGATAGTTAAGTTTAATTAGGTTTTTATATAAATTTTTTCATTGAAGTATATTTTTTAAAAGTTAAGAGTGTTTTAAAACATGTTTTAACTGAGTTGTGATCAAAATTATAAGATTTATTTTGAAAATAAAAAATTATATATTATATAGTTGTAGTTAATTGTTAATTATTATTAAATAGGGTTAATTAATTTTTAAATCATTTTTCATGAAATTTTTTGATTTGAAACGAAATTCACTCCCTTTTTAGTGTTCCACTCTAACAAACATTTGGTATTATTGGTTTTTAATATAATTAGTATTGTTATCTAGTTTTATAAAAATATCTCAAATTTTTTATTAATTAAATATTTAAATATTTATTGATAATAATAGAAAATAAAGAACTATCACTGATGAACCTATTTATTTTAATGGAACTAATTATTCTCAATGGAAGATTATAATGAACAACCAAATAGAGAGCATGGGATTTGATATTTGGATAGTTATCAAGGAAAAATTTTAAAACCCCAAGTATTAAAGAGTTTAATGGGGTGATTCTACTATTTCCATATATTACTATTGTTATAAAGCTATGAATAAATTGTAATATGAATTATGAGAAGATGAATTTAATAGAACATCCACTTGTTCAATTTCTTTAAAAATAGGGGACTCACTGGTTGTTTCTCAGGAAGGAACTTCAAATATAAAAGAGATGTTCTAAAATCCTTATACCATTAAATGTGACACATTCTATATAAAACCAAAAAAACCATTACTGATATATATCATAGGTTTAATGAGATTTCGAAAAAAAAATTATGCCCTTTGGAATATAATTATAGAAAAATATCAAGTGATTGGGCTTCTGAGATGTCTTTCTAATGGGTGTTGTGGAAACTCTATTTTTATCATAGAATCCTGTAAAAACATCAAAAAACTGGTATAAGAGATTATCGAGATAATTATGTTTTACAAGGAAGAACTCAAATTGAATAAAGAATAATAAGATAATCCAAATATGAAATCATTTTCCTTTACTAAATCTCACTCAATGAAGAAAGAGAATATAAAATTTTATTGTTCGAGTGATGAAGAATCACCTTCAGACAGTGCTGAGGAAATGGATTATTTAGATAGGAAAATCCATAATTACTATAGGAATAATAAAATATTTAAAATGAAAAATTATATATGAAATTATAATGGGAATGGAATTGGAGAGAGGAAAATTATTTAGGAAAACTAACCTATTACTAGTGAAAAAGAAAAAATGCATCAAGGATAATATTTCCTAACTGAAAATATAAGAAAATATAATATAATAAATAAAAAAGAGAGAATAATTCTATGAAATCTACATAGAGTGCCTATAAAGATAGATTATGTTACTCTGAGTTGAGAAGATAAGATTAAAATGATAGATCAAACATGTGTTTTATGAAAAACACATCCGAGCTACTGAAAACTATTTATATATATCATATTCATTCTTCTAATATTATTAAGAATGAAAAAAATTCTGAAATCGTGAGTAGTGATGAACTAATTGAGTATTTTAACATACTAGAAGAATGATTTAATGTTCTGAATGATAAATATAAATGTTTAAAGAAGTATCATTATTTTTTATTCTCACATTAAGTCTTAATTTACTATATAAAAGGACAAGAAAGAACAATTATTATAGGAAAATAATGAACTCTTAATGTAAAATGGGTAATTGAAAAGGGATATACTAATATTCACAAATGGTAAAGAAACCACTATAAGGATTCTTGGAATAAAATTTCTCCCATGTGTACCACTAGGATTATATACCCACTTGTATAGAGGACGATTTATAAGAAAAAATTGGTTCTTAGTTCATGAACTATTATTTTTTAAAATAAATATTATTTACATGGACCTAATAATGTTTTATTTTTAACTTATAAGGTTTTTTATATAAAACTAGTTAAATTACCTTTGGTTCATAATGATTTTATCTCCAACAATACTAGACTAATGGGAATATGGTTACTATATTATTATGTTTGTTTATTCTTACTGTAGGAAACCTATAAGATGTGTAAAATGGATAAATTAGTGTATCTAGATAGTATATTTTCTATAAGCATGAATAGAGAATAATTGAAATTTAATGACCTTATCAAAGTAGATGGTGGAAATGACACCTTGGGTGACAATGCCAAAGGGAAGACACTTGGACTTAATCAAATTGGTAATTATATTATTTTTTATTTCTAAAATCTAATTGATAGATGAATTTAAATACAATATGATTAACGTCTCATAGTTTTGTGAGGATGGTTATCATGTTAATTTTGAGAATAATACTTTTGAAATTTAAGATTCTAATCATGATTTAATTTTTACTACCCTCTAGAATAAGGATTTTTATGTTGTTGATTTGAATTCATTATTTTATCAAAATATTTATTTTTTAAGTGCCTTTTATAAAGGTTTTCTTTTTGGAATATGGTACCATGACACTAAAACCTATACTCACATAGGAATCTAATGAGGAAAGTTTTATTTAAATATCTAACTAAATTAAAATTCCTAATAGACATGATTTTGTAACCCATGTCATAAATGTAATAAACATAAAATCTATCTTCAACCAAATAAATAAGTTTAAACTTATCAACTCATAGAGTTGGTTCCCATTGAATTTTTAAGAACATGTACATTTTTAGCCGAAATGGGAATCACTATACTTGTGTTCGTGTAGATTAATTTTCTAGGTACACATGGGTATTACTTCTATCACAAAAAAGTGAATCCTGTTCCAATTTTTGAAAATATGGAAAATCTATAGAAACCCTTAGTGGAATTACTATTTAGACCTTAAGAAGTGATCATGGCTGTGAGTTAAAAAATCAAGACATTGAATCTCTATACTCACAACAAGGCTACAATCACAACTTTTCCACTCTTAGTACCCAATAATATACTGGTGTAGTAGAAAGAAGAAATAAAACTATTTAAGACATTACTCAGACCATGATCAATGAGTATAATTTACCTATTTTCTTTTGGTTAGAGGCTGTGAATACATCTTTCTATATTATTTATAGAGTTATTATTAAACTAATTTTAAATAAAAAATATTTTGAGTTATTGAATAAGAGAAAACCAAATGTAAATTACTTTAATCTTTTTGGCTGAAATGAATACATTTTCAAAACAAACACGAATTTAGACCAGTTTTCATCCAAAAGTGATGAAGGGATATTTTTTGGTTATTAAAAATCTAGTAAATCATATAGGGTATTCAATAACAGGGTATATATTTTTAGAGAATATATACATGTCAAATTCAATGAAACTAATCCACAAAAACCTTTGTCCTCATTTGTAAAACCATAAGGATGACTATTAAAATACAGATGTCAATTCCAAACCTAGTGACAATTATTTGAAACTTTTTGAAGAAAATTACCTGATTTTAACGAAGTATTTAAACCTAAAAATATAGATAAATATGATGTATCACATACTTATATCCCTATAATTTTTAAGACTCATAGTGACCATTCCTTAGATTCTATAATTGGATATATAGAATGACAAAAATAGACCCGAGATTCTATTAGAATTCATGTTGAAAATAAATTCTCCTTATCAAAGCTTGAACTAAATAACATCACTAATGTAATCGATAATGAATTATGGGTAATTTAAATTCAAGAATAATTGAACCAGTTTGAGAGGAATAATCTCTAAAAACTATTAGAATGAAAAAAATAAAACCTAACCATTGGAACTATGTGGGTGTTTAGGAATATTATACGTGTGTATAGAACTATAATCAGAAAGAAAAAATCATGAATGGTCACCCAAGGATATAGTCAGGAGGAAGGTATTGACTATCAGGAATCCTTTCCATAAGTAGATAAACTTGAATCTATAAAATTGTTTCTTACCTATGTAGCACATTTGAGTTTCAAACTATATCAAATGTATGTCAAGAGTTTATTCCTAAATGGATATATTATTGAGGATTAATTTTTTTAAAAACCTTGTAGATTTTAAAACAATCATTTACAAATCATGCTATTAAAATATAAAAATCTTTGCATGGATTAAACCAAGCTCCAAGATCCTGGTATGATAAGATCAATACTTTTTTCCAATGGATTTACAAAATTTGTTTTTTACCCAAATATATTTATAAAAATAATTTAAATCATGTTTTCTTACTATAAAAATATATTGATGATATCATTTTCAAATCATCAAAAAACTATTAGTGTATTGAATTTTCAAAAATAATGAAAATTTAGTTTGAAATGAGTTTAATGTTTGAGTTGAAATAAATTATTGGATTTTAGATTTTCAAAAGAAAGATAGATGTTTTTTAGAATAAATAAAATATAAATGTCATTTTTAAATGTTTTGGGTCGGATGAAACCAAAGGTTGTGATGATCCCATGAAAGTTGAAAGCTATATTTTAATTAAAATGGAAATCCAATAGATAAAAATACTTATAGAGGTATGATTATAAGTTTATTATACTTAACTATTATATTACTGTCTAGTTTGTTTAGTGTGTTCATGTGTGCGCATTTTCCTAAAATCTCTAAAAAACAACATTTAAAATTTCTTAAAATTATATTTATATACCACAAGAATACAGAAAAAAGGATTATTTTACCATAATTTTCATGAATTTAAATTCGTTATTTAGATATTGATTTTGGGGGCTATAAGTTAGATATAAATATAGGCTTTGTAACATGTCCTATTAGGGTAAATTATTTAGTTTCATAGTATAGTCAGAAATAGAATTAAATTGTATTTTATAATGCTAAAGATGAATACATAATTGTAATTAGTTTTTTTACATATATTATGTAGATGAAACACATATTATTAGACTATTTATATCAATTCATTCGTGTACCTATAAATTGTGATAATAAAAGCGTGATATTCATTTCAAAAAAATCCTATATCAAATTATAGAACAAAACACATTGATATACCACATCACTTTTTGAGAGGTCATTTTATAAAAGGGGATATCACAATTGAATTTATTTTCATAGCTCATCATCTTTTTAAAACATTCACAATACCATTATATTATGAGAGATTAAGTTATATCATACATAAATTAGATACGATTATTTATTATTATTTTTTAAGAAATATTTAATTTTATTGTCAATATTTTTATTGATATATATAATTCCTTTTATTATTTGTAGTTTTGTTTAGTCATTTCACTTTAATTATATCATATGGGTTTGGGAATATATTGAATTTTTATTATTATTTCTTATGCATTAGTGTATAAGTACATCCCTAAATAATTAATTTGTCAAAATGGAAATGAAATATTTATATTTCCATCTAACATGAACCAACCCCTCTTTTGGAACCCATGTTCTAGAAACTTTTCTTTAAATCCCTAGATCTCAAGTGTAGATTCTCATTTTTCTTAATCAATATAAAGATATTGTTTGGAGATGATGATCCTACATCTTCCAAGAGAGAAAATTCCATCTCAATGAAGTCTATAAAGTTCTCAATGTTGCATCTTATTTATCACAATGTTATTTCTGAGAGAGAAGTTAATGTCGAGTGGTTTATAACCAGTTATTATTTCCTGTGGATATTCATTTTATGTCAAAATAGTATAAGTTGGTTGTTAAATGAAAATATTTCATTATATAATCACCTAATAAAATAATTTTATCACAATATGGTATTCAAAGCTAGAGGGAGCAAGGATATGATTTGTACATTTATCTATAGTCATGAATGTGAGTTTACATTGAATTTCTGGACCGATTGTCTAAGATTCCCTTATATTGAATAACATGGGGACTATTAGTTCTCTTACCCTATGAACCATCTCAATTTTGAGAATTGGAATGTGTTGGAGGAACTAATAGATTATAGATCCTATATAAGACCATTTGAAAATGTGATAACTGTAGAATGCATAATTTTGTTGAAATTCATTCATTACAAAATATTCACATGGAAGGAAGATTTCATCTTTTTTATATATCAAGATTTATTCTTTTTTATTTATAGTGGTCCATGTAATTCATATTAGTCTACCTTATTTATTTTCGATACCTATGGAGGATTTAACCCAAACTTTTTCATGATTTAACACACTTACTAATCCAATTTATATTTCTATTTTGTTGGAAAAAAAATTGGTTCCAATGAGAGTTGAAAGTATATTATTTTGTCATGGTGTCTATCAAAATAAAACCATATGTAAGAGGATAAAAATATGATGGAATTCTTGTAAAAGTATTTGGATCACTAATGAGTAGATACTCTATAAAATATTCATCATAGTCTCACACCCCTCTAGGAAAAGAGATATAATTGGTCTTGGTTTTTACCTAGATGAAATTATAAATTTTGGTTACTCCTATGATAAGGATGAATCTAAATATTTGGATATGGATGTGGAATCATGAAGAGATTTTGATGGGTTCTTAGAAATTACTCATATCTATAAACTGTCATATGATGGAGAACCTATGATAGTAGTGGTATCTATTTCATATGACATTCCAAAATCTTATAGTGTTCCAATTGAATATGAAAATGAGCATTAATTGTCGTTGATGATTAAATCAGTCAGATAAGATATACCTGCAATGGGAGAGCGAGTTCTAATGTATTTATTGTTTGAACCAACTCTAATAGATTCTAAAGGTGATATGTAGATAGATTATATAGTAGTTGAGAGTTTATCTATGTTTGAAATATAATCATCTCCCATTTCTGATTCCTCTCATTCCAATGAAGAATCCAATCTAAGAAACCCTTTTTTATATCAATATATCTTCTTCTTATTATGTTAGTGGAAAGAAGGATACAAATGATGATAAAGAGGATGATAATGTTAATAAGGATGATAAGGGTGATGAGAATGAAATGGATGATGGTGAGGATGATAATACATATTCAGATAAACATATTCTTGTTATTTGTGAATGGGAAAAATAATTAGTAAAGTTAAGGCTTCCATATACTCCTATTTTCTAAATAATAGTTAGTCCTGACTCTTCTGAAGATATATTGAAGCTATTGGCCACTGCACTTTCTCTGAGATATGTTCCTAATAATATTTCTCAAGAAGAGTATGTCTATGAATCTTCTCCTAGAACAGAAGTTGTGGCCCTGAAATATTATGAGGAAGAATTTGTGGTCTCTATAAAGGAAATTGAATGACCACCTCGGGTATTCTATCAAATGGAAGAATCTCAGAGTAAGAATCTCATTTCTAGTTATCATTCTTCTGATCAAAATGATGATTTATTCTTTGAAGCTGATTCTGGTCAATCTTAAGATGCTCCACCTCACGAATACTGAACATTACTTTGTACCTCCCTCTATAATAACCTCTATATACTTCATTAAATTTTAAAATGACATGTTATATGTCTTCATATAATTTTTTTGAGTATAATATGGGATAATACTCATGGATGAGAGGAAAAAATATCATACATGATTCAATGTATTGTTTTACACATCTATCCTAGGATGTTTATGAAAATATACCATATGGACCAAGGAATTTGATATTTGAAAAGAAAAAAGGGACGTTTTAGAAGTCAAATTAGAGCCTTGTAAGTTGAATTTTCATATATGTTGGCAACAATGAATGTAAGATATATCTTAGTGATGATAAATCCATCAACACCATCCAATTCGAATCAAGAAATTCATCCTACATTGGTTTATATTGATGATGATTTAATTATAAGGTTGATTCATGAATAGATTATGAATATTCTTGATAGCATGAAGAATATTTGAAATCAAGTGTAAATGGAAGATTTTTCTCATAGAGATAAGAAGATTTATTTGATTAAGGATAAATACATTAATACCACCAAGGATATAGTTGTATCAAGGGTGAAATAAATTATTTTCTTATATTTATTTACAATAAAATAGATCTTAAGACTTAGTTCCTATTATTGGATATATATTTGAAGATTCCACCCCTGAGAGATGCATTCAAAGCTAGTATAAATATGTTATTAGTGATGAATCCATTTCTAAATCAATTCATGTTATAGAAAGATAAATTCTATTAAGTTATGGAAAATGGAAAAATCTATAGCTAATATCAAAAGGGTAATAGAAGTGTATATATATATATATGTTTCTAATTCCCATGGTCTAGTACCTCCTACTATTACTTTACCTCACATATTTAGCTCTCCATCCTGAGCTTCATCCTTAGATTACTTTATGGTCACTTCATATATTCCACCCTCTAACTCACCTATTACTCCAAAAGGACCTTTTGGTCTCTTTAAATTTCAAGACCTTTTCTATATCAGACAAATTGGAAAATGAATATCAATTCCTAGCCCTCCTATAATTCCTCAGACTTCTCTAGCTCTAACACAAGATGTTATAAAATGGAAGGATTACTTTGAACCATATACCCATATAGTGCATGGGGATTAAGATTCTGATTAGACTATCATAGGTTCTATGTAATCCTTTTTTGAAAACATAATAAAATATCAATTTATTTTTATTTCCATGTATTTATTTATTTTTTCTTTTTATTTACACTTTACATATAAACACTTTCTGAATTCTTCTTGATAACTTTAAATGGGAGTAACATTTTTGTCATAAGCAAAGTATGAATCAATTATTGAAAAAGATAAAATATAATGTAAACAAATTAAAAATGATTACTCATTACATTGAATTGATATAGAAAAATATATTATTTAATCGCTAATATTAACTTTTCTAGATAATTCTTTATTCTATGATTTTTTATCATCAAAATGTATGAGACTGTTATATTAGTCCAATAATTACATATTTTATTAATAAAAAATTATATTATAATATTTCTAATCCAATTTAATTCTTATGAACACAAATTAATTTTTTGGAAAAGAATTAAAATTTTCACTAGGTAAACAATCGACCACATGATACATGCAATCAACAAAAAGTTACATGAAATTGATAGCACAGTAAATAAAATCAACTATAAAAAATATGTGATTGACCACATGAACACCTAATAAAACATCATGATTTTTTGTTAAAATAATAAATAAACTCTAAGACTCAATGGGGAGACTGCATGTTATTTATCAAGTAACCATAGAGATCAATTTCTTTCTCAAAGTCGCAGATTGAATGAATAACTAATAGATGTACATAAATTCTATTTGGTTCAACTTCCGGATAAATAATGGAACCACATGGACAAATAAAGTTACCATGGTTAGTAGTATAAAAATTGAGAAAGTATTGGATCGACCATAAGTGCAATTTGATAAACAATAAGTTCAAGGTGATCAACTAAAAGTATAAAATGATCGACCATAGTTATAAGTGATTGAACAATAAACATATCAATGAATCTAAAAAGTATGGAATAGACCGTGGATGATGGCTTGAAAAATTTAAATCAAACATGTCTAAAGGTAATTATTATATTATTTAATATATTAATCCAATAACTTCTCTAGGTTGAATTAAATTCCATCTAGAATTATTTATTGAACCCGGATTTCCTTCTAATGTATGAGTATCTTTAATGATTATTTCCTAATTGCTATATCTGGGGAGAACTTCTCTTTTAAGTATGATCTAGGAGAAAAAAAGATGTGTAATGAAAAATTGACAAAGATATGTAGGCATCACATAAATACATAATAATATCTACCTAAGTGAGAATGAAGAACATATAATTTGTTTCAAATTTCTATGACACCCTATTCTCACATGAAATTTGACAATGCATTTGAGAATATAAAATGTCTTCACACATCAATTCTAAATCAAAATATGTTAAAGATAATAGATTATTCATCTATAGAATAATATAATGACATATTATCCAACACTAAATGATTTATCTTTCTCTTAATCAAATTTACTACTTTGGAGTTGTGTGTGTGAATTATTTGTATAATTTTTTACTAAATCACATACTAAACTAGAGAGTACATGACACACTCTCTCTCTCTATCTTCTGATTATCTATTTCTCTCAGGGAGAATTAGAGAAGAGTTTTTGTGTATTGTACTATATACATGTTGTTGTTATAATTTATTTTTCCTATTTAGAACAACAAAGGATGCTCTGTGAAACCAGGAAAACCATGTGTGTTATTGTGTAAAACCAAATCCAGGTTATGGATAAATATATTTTATAATAAACTATTTGGAAGTGGCTAATTTCCAATTGGTGTGTATTAGGTCTGATATTGAGAATGATCCCCTTGTTTATTTTTTTTGTGTGATTCTCTATTTTTTACTGTATTTTCAAAACTAATATATCTATTTAATAAACTATATAATAAAAAATTTAATTTGATAGTTCACTTTTATTTGTTATTTATATATAGTGGTTGATTCATGTAGAGCTATTTCAATATTTAATCATGTTCTAAAACTTGTATTTACTAAGTTGTGATCAATCTTATAAGAATATTTTTAAAAATATAAAATTATATAAATCTTAAATTTATGTTCAATGCATTTTTTTTATCAAATTAGGGGATTTATGTTTTAAATCACTATTAATGGAAACTTTTAATTAGAGTCTCAATTCACCCCCTCTTGATTGTCCCACTCCAACCAATACCCTATCACATCCCAATGAATCTTTTTGACTCCGAACACCTCCAAAATCATTAAGCTACCTCCATAGGCTATAAATACACCCCCAGAACTCTTGGAAAATATTTGTTACATAATGATTACTATTCTTCCAATAGTTAAGATACATTTTTTATTCCATTATTGTAATCATTTTCTTCCTCATTCATTATGTTTATTTATCTTATTTTTTTATTTCAATCTTATTGAGAGAATTGAAAATGTGTTATAAAGAATTTATACAAAAACAAACCCTTCATTTATTTTTTTATTAGGTGATCATTTCCACTAATGTGAATGATTTGGGATTTTTATTGTAACCATCTAAAAGGAAAATTGTTTCCTTTGTTTTTTGGTTTCTTATTATAACTATTTAAAAGAAATTGTATTTTTTGGTATTGGGTTTCTTGTTACATCCAATTAAAAATCAATGTGTTTTGAGTTTTGGGTTATTGTTAAATCTAAGGTATTAAAAACCATAAAAACACTGAGGGGAGGAAACATAATCACTTATATTGATTTTCTTGTTGAAGTCATTTATCATATTTCATTTTCCTTTTATTTATTTCTCTTGTAGTTTCCTTTTGTTAATTTTCTTATGATTACTCTTTTAATTTTTATCTATCACTTAATTTTATTATCATATTTATTTTAATTTAGAAAATGATATTCACCCCATATTTCTGTGAATGAATATATTTTTACTGTTGTGTAGGGTATTTAGGTAAACCATTCTGGGTATGATGTGTTGATCAGTAGACCCCGAATGGTTAATATATGATTTATAAAACAATGTTTCGAAACCATGTGATCTATCCAATTTTAAAATTTTTAGGGATTTCATATTTTACCTTCTAGATTTTAGGCGTATCACACATGTATCTCCCCATATCACATGAACAAACCTCCTTCTCTTCTAAGGGGAGCGTATTCTCCCTCCCTTTTAGATTTATAGCCTCTTATTTAGGATTTACAAATGAATATTCAATGTAAACATTCCTCTCATGCTTCCTTTTCTTCTTATCTCCCCCTCTCTTATTTATCTTTGATTTGTTATCACCCTAGTAATCATAGTCACTACATAAATGAGATTTAGATTTCAAGTTCAATGAATATTGGGGATATGATCATTTTTTCCTGGAAAATAATTATTGTTAAATCGATTAGGTGTTCTCTGTGAAAGGGAATGTATTATGACTCGATTCCACTTGAATTTGAGGTTGGTGTTTCTATGAAATTACATTCCTTGGTAATTCATTTTGTGCATGAGTTTTTAAAATTCATTTTTAATTAAATTAAAATTTTATATGACGTTTTTGCTGGAAAATTATTTTATTTTCTATAAATTTTATTTTGGAATATAATTTCTTTTTATAAATTTCAAAATTTTCTTTGAAAATAATGTTTAGTCATGCCAAGCCCTTTTTAAAAATGCATATTTGGATCTTTGAAATAGATTTAATGGTGTGTGTTGGGATTTGATCCCATTTTTGGATTTCAAATGGTGGGATCCATGTTTTAATGAGGTGTTTTTTTACAATGAGAATTCAAAATCTAAACTATTTAAAAAGGTCTTTTCAAAGTTTATGTTTTCGAAATGTTGAAAATGACCTGGAATTCAAAGTCTATTTTTTAATCTAGGTTGGTACACTTATATGGGTTGACTATTTCTTATGATTCCCTTTTTTTTGAAACTTATACTTATTCTCTCATTGAGGGTATTTTATTATATTGTGATGATTGAATGACTTGAATTAAGGTTATTATATGTGTGGGAATTAGAGGTGTGGGAAAGTCATTATTGTTCCTTATTTATTGATCTTGATTCATTTATTTACTCACCACCACTTTTATATTGATGTCATTGGATCCCAGTGTAACTAATAAAATTTTTTAATGTTTTTTGTGCTCGTCCAGTGGGCATGTGAAGGCTAGTTCCCTATGAAAGTTTAACCCTCTTAGGGGTTTTTATTTGTAGGTCCTCAAAACTCCCTGAGGGATATTACATATGTGATATATTATTTGGAGACACATACATGATTTTTGAATATGATAAACATGTCTATTATCTTTATAGTGATATCCTAGATCATATACCATAACACATAATTCATGATTGGTGGTTTCATGTTAGAGATTTGTATTTCTATGCTTGTTTTCATCCCCTTATTCTTTCTTTGTTGTGGAATATTATCCATTATTTTTTCTTTTCTTGTCTCATGATTTATGTATAAGTTCTCATTAGTTTCTACTCTTATTTTTCATGATTGTATTTGTCTTACCAAAATGGGTTTTAAATTTGGTAATGATGGTTGTTTTCAAATTTTTTTGAATTTTTTTTATTATTGGGTTCTGGAACCATGGTTTGAAATGAAGAAAATTCATTTTTGTTTGATGTTGAGAAATAAGGATCTTATTTTCATTGGGTTTTAAAACTAGATTTATTTAATTTAATAGATTCTTTAAGTGCTATTAATGATTTAATGTTTTATTTTACTAGGTATATTATGTTTAAAACCATATTTTATATTATTTTTCAACAGAGTATTTATGAATCACTAAATGTATGAAATTGCATAGATTCGGGGAGTGGTGACCTACTAGGATATATATCCCACATGCATATACATATTTCATGTTATAGAGTATGTTCATATTGGTTTTATTTATGGGGTGGTCAATAGTGAGTGGGATATGGAGTGAAACTAGGGGTTTTATTAAAGTTGTCTCTTGGTATGGTTTATGTTTTGTTTGATATTTTTTTTATTACTATATTTATATTTCCTTCAATCTTTCTACTATATCGGTTGATGTATACTCTATATTATTTTATTTATTTGATGTGTACTCTATATTTATATTTATCAGTTTATGTCTTTGTATTTTAGTTAACTATTTTTTTTAAGTTGTTCAATGATTAATTTTTTTTATTTATTTTCAAGGGTGAAAATTTTTCCAGAGTTAGTGTTTTTGGATGCCCAAGCATATGTTTCTAGCATGTGTGGACCAAGAACTCCCATTGGTCTATTGGTAGGTTGGGTCGTGTGTTTTTTTGGGTGGTATCCCATGATGGTTCATTATAAATGGTTTAAAATCCTAGATTCAATAAAGGGCCTTGGTTCTATAGTGATATCTTTCTATATGCTAATTTGGTATAAATAATAATAGTACTTTTAAAACTCGATAAGTTGGTGTGGGGATGAAATTGTGAGATCTTCATTTCTACTATCCATTAATTAACAATGGAATTTAGGAATTTTATTTTTTAAAATCTTTTTATGAGTTAAGGTTGTTTTATTTTGATCCCCATAGTAATTGTTTCAGTTTAATTTCAGGTTATTCATAGAGATTTGAGAAGGATATAGAGAAAGATTTGGAACATGAGGTTTTATTTCATGACCCAAAAATCTATGTAGCGGCCAAGATGTTGATTTCATGAATAATTAATGAATAGTTTTATGATTGGAACATTGACAATCAAACCATGTGTCCAAGTTAAAATAAATTATACAACCTTATTTGATTTTTTATTTAGGACACATTATTCATGGATCACTTTGGAAAAATGGGTGATGGGAAAAGTATCAAGGCTGGTCTTGTGATATGTTGATATAGTTGTATGGGTTTTGATTGAAATTTATGATGTGCCTCATATATGTGATTATTGTGAAAATTATTTTTTTATGTCTGAAAATAGGAATTTTATGAAATGATGATTTTTAAAATTGATTTTGATGGTTTTTTGCAAAGGGTTTTCATACATATTATGGGATTTATAAAAAATGTGTTATTTTATTAGGTTGCGTATGTAAAATTTTTCAAATGAATGTGGGATTTTCATACAAATATTTTCAATGAGACTATTTTATTTTGAACTTATTTCAAGAGGGTAATAAGATTTGATTTCATATAATTTAAATATAGTTCAGAATTTGTCCATGATTTATTATTTTTCAAAAGAGGTAGTTTGTTTTTAAAATGTGTGCCTTTGTAAAAATGGGTTCCAAATTTCTTGTTGAGTGTTGATGATTTCAAATAAAGACATAGTAATGTAAAAAATGGTTTTCGACATTATTTTTATGGTTTTTAATGTCAGTTAACTAGTGAAGTCAACATAATTGAAATTATAAATAGGGTTTTCACATTGATTAATATAATTGATATAAAATACTATATTTTAGTTTAGTTATAATATAAAAAACCTAGAAATAAATCAAAAATTTTAGAATGGGAATTGTTTCACCTCGGTTATTTTATAACCAATGTGACAAAATATATTTCATTTCATTTATTATTTAACCAATGTAAAAAATTATTTTTATCTCAAAAATTCACATCAATTAAATAATAAGTAATGTGAAAATATATTTTTCTTCATTTTTTTTAAAATATAGTAACATAATAGTATAGCAGCAATACAAGAAATTTAACTAGAAAAAAAACATCACAAATATATTATCACAACAAAAATATACATCACAAAATTTTTCAAAGAATTTAGCCTTAAAATATTAAATTTAAATTATAAAATATAGATTATAAATAAACTAAAACCTAATAAAACCTAATAAATGATATAATTATTCTCCTTGTAAGTGATTTAGATATATTTTAGAATAAAGGATAGGGTTATAAAAATATATAAATTAAAAGGAAAAAAATTACCATGTCCCAATTGAAGGTTATGAAAAAAAATTATTATAACATTGTATTCACAATATAATTATAAGATAAATTAAAGAAATGTTTATGATAAAATTAAACCTTCTGGAATTTTTTAACTGTCCTGATTTAAATTATTTCAAACATAAATCTAATAGTAAAATAACCACGATTATTTACTCTTTATTGATGATAATAATTATATTTTAGAATAATTTTTCAATTCAAAATAACATTTTATGTACTTGAATCGAAAATTATGTAATTATAAATAATAAGTCAGCTCTGCACACACATATTTGATATTTATTTACTTATCTATTCTTGTATCTCTAAATTAATCCCTATCCTTTTCTGAATATGATATAAAATATATAAAAATAAAAATCATTATAATATGAAGGTATTAATATAATCAAATTTATATTTTCAACACTTCATGAATCTTTTCTCTAACATCGCTATATATAGAACATAACAAGTAAGTTTTCTTATCTTTAAGAAAAAACTCACAACTTTCTATGGACACCAATATACAAAAAATATAATGGGAGTGGTTATATAGTTAAGAGAAATAACACATTATGAAAAATATTTTTTTGTACTGTTAATATAAAAAATAATCCAAAATTAAAATACGTCATTTTTAAATCTTTTAGAAATATATTATGTTCTTTATGAATCATTAATTGAATTTGTTATTGTAAAATAAATTGTGGATCAAAAAATCCAAATACTGATGTCATGTCATACTAAATAAATGATTTATAATGATACCTAATAAAAAACACAAGTATTAAGTTTCATTAAATTAGAAATAATTTTGAATTAAATATGACAATCCACTTATATTGAAAAGACCAACATCATGTTGATTCCTAAAAAATCTTTAGCCACAAGCTCCATGATGTATCTCTTTAGAATCATAAAATTCACTTCATGAAAATAAATTTTATCATCCATTTTAATCTCATAAACATCAAATAACAATGATAAAGATGTGGACAATTTTTAATGTCCATAAATTGAAGTATATAAAGGCATAACAACTTGTAAATATATTTATCTTACCAGTATGTCATTACCATTATATTTTCCATATTAAAAAAATATATTTAAATATATAAATTTTAAAATGTTAAAATAAATTTATCACCAGAATGAAATAAAGTATATAATCTATATATACTTCATTGGTAATTGTTTTGAAAATTTTAAAGGGAAAAACGAAAAAATGGTTGATACATTGTCCCATTTTAGTGAGCTCAACTGTAGTAAATGGTTCCCTTACTGATCTATCTATAATATCCAACATTATGACCCTAATATGATCCATCACTCTGTTTTTATGATGAAAAATATTCATAATATAATATATAATACCGTATAAAACAATATTATACTTGGGATCATTAAAATATAACTCAAAATAGATAGGAATCTGTGTAAGAGGAGGTATAAGAGTTGGATATATAGGTAGAGATGGAGGAGTGGGATATGCGGATGAAGGTGGAGAAGTGGGATATATAATGTGGAATAATATTTATAATTAGACAAACAGTAACTATACCAAATCTCAAATCCTCTACTCCATCATCCCACCTATATCCTAAACTCTTGCATCTAAATATTCTATTTTTCCTTTACATATATCCTCTTTTAAATATGCTCCAAAACAACCAAACTCCTTTTTGAATGATTCACCACCCTCTTATTCTCATACGTGATTCAAGTGTTTGGGAATACCAATACAGTAGCTAAAATATCCTTCCAACCCACGTGTATGAAGTTTATATGTGTGCTATGATCCTTAGTGGATTTCTATATAGAATATTTGAAAAATTAATTAGTCAATCAAAATATATAATGAGTTGAAATAAATTAAATAACAAAAATAATATTAATAACGTAAATAAATCCTTACAATACTCTTAGATATATCCTATGAATCTTATATAATATATCTTCCTTTTATTCTCATTTAATACCTCCTCTATTTTTCATGTCTAGATGGGTGTAATGAGGTTCAACCTCCATGATATGAAATTACGATGGTATTCCTTTTTGGATTGAATCTCTTGACCAGTTCTCCTCAGTTAATGTAAATTAGGTATAATAAAATAAATTATATGTTCATTAATATAAAAAAAACTTCTAAAAGTAAACATTTCACTTAAAGAAATTGATTCTTTTTATCTATTTTAAAAAAAATTGATTCTATATATATTTATCTAGATAAGGATATATATCACATGGATTATTATTTTTTCCTTCCTCAAAAAATAAATCTAATGTAATATTTAATTTAAAATCTATCCAACACATTACATCCAAAGATATACATTTATTCATGACTTATCTAATATTAGGTATATTATATGTCATCTGGTAAGAACTGAAGAAACCTATATTTTTAAAAATATTCCATCATAAGTAAAATATTCTTAAATGATATTACCAAAATTATCTCCCGTAATTGAGATATTATCAAATTTTGGACACTTTACTAAAAATAAATAAAAAAATTAACATTTTCCTGATCATTCATTAAACAAAAGTATTAAATGATTTTGAATTTAGACCCCTGGGATTATTATTATTATAATCAAACTAAATATATATCTTCTGGGTTTGGATTTGGTAACTGCTAATTTTGGTAAACATGCAATAGAACATTTAGTAACCCTAGAATCATTTTCCTACCTTATAAAAGTAGAATGTTCATCTACTGAAGGATGAAGAGGTTCCTCAATAGATGTTTGTGTACGGTCATCTCTATAAGGATGAGGTTACCACTCTTTTTAATCTAATAGTATCCTATAAATATCATTAACAAAAAATTTGTAAAAAAATATATAGATCCAATGGATAAATATATAATTAAATGAAAATTAAAAAAATTTCTAATAAAAAGTAAACTAAACTAAACACATTTTCAATAATTTTTTTAAAGTAGTTAACTAAAATATTGAAAACATTAATGAGTAATAAAATGATATAAAAAGATGAAAAACATGAAGTTAAATATTTTACAAATCCAACTATTACCTAAAAATTTGAATAACAATTTTAATATGATACAAAAAACAATACAATAAGAAAGAAACCACTCTATTTCATATTCACTAGAGTAGTTAACAAAAATGTTGAAAATAAAACTAAAAATATTATATATAATATTTTTTAAATAGTTAAAATTTCAAAAGAACACTAACAACATCTATAGAAAAAAACATGATATAGAAAAAAGAAAACATAACATAAGTAAAAATTTATAAAAATCCAAAAGTTAAATATAAAGTTTAATAATTGAATAATGATACAAACAAAACAAAACAAATCTAAATGAATAATTTTTCATATTTTTTATAATATGAGTTTGAGGTAAAAATAAAACTAATGTATATGACATTTTCTTTATTTTAAAATGCTAAACCAGAAATAAATTTACATTGCCTATAATATTAGGAAATTACTAAAGGATTGTTTCCCTATATTCCTTCATCCTGATCATTCCATATAGAAAAAACAATTTATATGATGTGTTTATCAATATTCAATGATAATGTCTCCAGGGAAGTAGATATATCATATAAATAAACATCATTATTAAGTTTTTCATCTGGAAATTACTTCATTTTCTTGAAAAATGATAAACCACTGCATATTTGATAGACCAAGAATATAGAAAATTTATTTTTCATATTTTCCATGATAAAAGTACCAGTCATGAGTTAAAATTTATATAGATTTTCTAGTTTCATATATAATTCATCATGTATATCATTTTTGTTACTGATATCCCATTTTTAGTTAAACACCTGAACTCAAAATTTAATGTAATGAATATCCCATATTTCTTCAATAACATAAAAATATTGAATTGATAAAGAGATTTTTTTTATATTTTTTACTCAAAAATGAATTTCTTATATGATCACCGATACACTACTATTCTAAACTACTCTTATTTTGTTTTTATTTTGCTATAATAGGTATAGCCATTAATGTCATACTCAAACCGTGTTATCAAATTTAGAATTTTGATTCCTACTAATCATCTCATTATATTTGATTCATCTAATATATAATTAATGGTCCCTTTAAACCATGTTAGAAAAGTTTTTTATTCTCATTTAATATCTATATATCATTCTTCTTCAGAAATAATTGTTTTAAAAAATTAATATGAAATGATATATATGTATGAACATTGTCTATGTTATTCATTATATATAAATATATTTTCATTATATTTTCACCAATAAATTATTTTACATTAAATCCATGAATCCCTTTTCCCCCAAAACCAATTCATTCAAGTTGATATGCATGCTAACCAATGTGATACTCTATTGAAAAGTAGTTTCAATAAAACTCTACAACCTATTCAGAAATATACAACTCAACAATTGAGGTTTCTGGTTGATATGGATTATTAATATATCTTTTCAATATAGTCATATACCTTTCAAAGGTATACACCCCCCATAGATATACAAGTCCATAAATATTTATTTCTCACACCAAATTATCCATTAAATGCACCATGATAAAAAAATATTGTGCAAAGTACATTTTTAATTGAAAATGCAGAGAAATATAATCATTCTTCAAATTATTCATTTATTTTTTTTAAATAACTATATTTCATATGGAATTGAAAATTTAAAACACCTTTATGATAGTCATCATAAAATATATGGCAGTATTACATACAATGAAATTGGTTGGAGTTGTTTCATCATAACATGACAATCATGATATTTCGTTCTTATTAACTTCATATATTTTCGTGACACAATATTTTTTACATTTAAGAATAACCCTAAAACATTTTAATATTATAGAGGCACTAATTTTTTTAAATGTTTTCCCTCTTGGATACTGTATAAAATTATGAAGGTATGTATGTTCATTTCCATTAGGAGTGGGGAATAACTCTAAACATATTCTCATTGTCCATAAGTCTAATACTTTATTTAACCCATCCTTAGTATTTCCTTCAATATCTAATAATGTTCCAATAAAATCATCAAATATATACATATTTATATACATAACATCAATATTATTTTTGTTCTCATGAAATATATAATGTTGAAGCTCTAAAAATATCTATTTGTTCTTACAAATATGTCTATTATTTCCATATTTTCGTTTATTTTCATATTCAACATCAATTTTTTTCACCCTCATAAAATAATGACTTATTGAAAAAGGTTTTGGAGTAATAATAAATTCATTTGTGCTATTAATATTTGATAAAACCAATCCATAAAAAAACCTTTAGTGAACAATGTATATAGTTTTTATCCCATATTGTAGTTGATAATATGAATTCTTTTCTTCATAAATTATACAAGACTTATACCCCTTAATAATATATCTAGAAAAATTTCCATATGTTTTAAAGTCATGTATAGTTATCATAATCAGAGAATTAATTTGAAAATGTTAAATTTTATAATAATTATATGCTTTGATACATTTCTCTAATAAATGTATAAAATAATCAATTAATGGTGAAAATAAAACTTCAATATCATTTCAAGGCTGTTTTGGTCCAAAATTCATTATAATAAAAATGATATATTTCCACTTTATAAGAAAATTATGAGAAAATTTATAAATTAGAAATAAAAAATTCCATGAACTATTATTTTGATTAAAGATCTGTTATGGATTCATTATATCTATGCAGAGTCCATGTTTCAGATTTATGAATACATTTTTGAAGGTAGGAAATTGTTTATCAATTTTTATCCAAAGAGGAAAATCAGTTAAATGATGTAAATTTCCATCACAATATCACTCATATTCATTCCTTTCTAAAATTTGTATACCATTTTAATTTGTAAATAATTTATTTAAAAAAGTAGATATCATAAGATAGTAAATTTACATATCATCAGTCTTGGTAATTTTAAAAAATCATATGATTGTCCTTTCTATTTATATCATGATACCCCACATTTAAGGCACTTTGAAAGACTTTATATCATGAATCACCTTCTTTAATATGACAGAAGGGATATCAAGATGTCGATACCTTCATTCCTCAAGATGAATGAAATACAATTACCCCCAATTCCCACCTTCAATAGGCCTTGAGGTGGTGACCAACCCCTAGGGTATATAAATCTCAAAAAAATGGAGGCATTACCCTTTTATAGTAATAAATATAGGGAGATAATATCTATCAAACTTAAACAACTCAAAGAAAAATATATAAAAATAATCCAAAATCCATCCCACATGCATATTTGAAGTAAAGATGCTATAAATACAGAGAAAAATCTAAAGTGAGTACCAAAATAAAAATATACTATGACACAAAAAACACCTGCAACGTCCAAGATATTATATTCCCACATTCTTTACATAATCACCCTAGAAACCAAAAAATATATATATTTAGGGTGAGCATACAACTATACTCAGTATGGAAAAACCAAAGTCACTCTTGCACAAGTGGGAGAATCATACTAATTCACCTTTAAGAAAATGAAAAAAAACTCAAAAGAACCTGACAAGGTATACTATCCACCCAAACATCATCAAGGCATGCTCCCAAAATAATGCTAGTCAGGTAATGTAATGTTTTAAGTTAATCGGTATTTTTGTACCCCACAACATATCCCATTGGTTATCTACACATCCCTAATGGTGAACGTCCCGATTCTACCACTTTATTCCACTATCCCCACTGACACAACCTGACCACGCACATATGGGTGAAAAACTACACACATTCCACTCGCAGATACGTGGGCCACAACCACCATAAATCTCACCTAAAAACACATGGGAAACAAACCCCCTCTCACATAACCAATACCAGAAATTTGTTATTAATCCTCAAGCCATTATTGCATGTCTGAAGAGTCTTGGGCAATAAATTCATAGAAGAGTGGTAGGGTAATGTTAGTAACCATCCATCCATCATCCCACTGGGAAGTTGGGAATGAAACCATCCCCCATAACAATGGGGGTGTTCAACACATAGTTCTCGATATGGGTGGGGTGCATATAAAAAAAATAAGGATCTACAAGTTTATACATATAGGTAACAAACACTCAACCCATACTTTGGGATTTCGAACATACAACCATCCCACTTGAAACCACATTTCCTGCTACCCCTAAATTCACAAACCACCCCTCATAATAAACAATTAAAATATAGATGAAGTAAATTCCTACCTAGAACAACAGGTGACCAGCACTTTCCCTTTCACCCAATCATGGGGTACGCAAGTTGTGGGAAAACTCCATGAAAAATAGATCGATGGCTATGACACAACACACAAATCCCTAGGAAGGTAAGGCTTTAGTTTCACCAAGTGAATATAAAAACACATTGGGAAGATATGTTCACATCTTAGAAAATATAGATCCTATATCAATGGAAGGGGAAATAGTTTCGAGGGCCATTAAAGTTAGATCCTGTCTAGGACCATACAGTTTGACTATTTCAAAGTCCCTCGAGCATTATAATATTAAAGATATAATTAATATCATATGAAATGCCTTTATAAACTCCTAAAAAATGATTTAAATACAATTTATGTCAAATAAATTATATGAGTGAAATACTGGAAAAATTAGAAAAATATGGAAATGAGTCACTGATAAGTGAGTCATCAACAGTACGCCACTGACAATAAGAAACCGATATCGAGTCACTGATGCTGAGTCACCAACACTGAGCTACCAATGGTGAGCCACCGATGTGACCTACTGATTCCTAACTCACTGACACCCTAACTCACTAACTTTGTGACTCATCGACACCCTGCCTGCCAATGCCTCAACCTAATAATGCCTACAACTACTGATTCCTCATCCTAATGACACCCTCTACTTACCAATACCCTTGACCTACCAATTCCCTAGACTTACCGATGCCCTGACCAATCGACACATCAACCTAACGTCACCTCAACCTACTAACACCCTCAAACTACAGATGCCCTCGAACCACTGACTCCTTCAACCAACCAATGCCCTAAACCTACCATCTCCATTGACATACCAAAGCCTCTACCTACCAATACGTAAACCTATCGACACCCCTCAACCTACCAACACCCTCAACCTAACGATGATGTCAACCAACCAGTGGCTCGACCTACAGATAGAAAAAATTGGAAATTGGGAAAACTCTTAAAATGATCTACTGTTGCCTCCCAGAACACCCCAAACACTATATTTTAAAAAATTGATGGACCATAGAGATCTATTCTATTACATAAGATACCAATCAAACTATTCTATCCCTTGATAATTCAAAACCAAACACAGAAGAAAGATGGGTTTGAATAACCCCCACATAAGATACCTCTCAAGGATAAACCACCACATTGGAGTGAAACCTAAACATTCAAGAACACATCCTATAATATATTCCAACCCAAAAAAAACACAATACATACCACACAAGCACAAAAAGTCACACCACCCAAGATATGAATCAGGGAATTCCTTCCCCGGTGTCAAGATACTATCAACTTTGGGTGGCACATATAACACCCCAGACTTTTATGAGAAATATTTTGTTTTTATGTTATATAAATCTTCAAATGGATATTTCACTACACACAACACTATCTTGTCTTTCTTTACACGCAATTTCGGCCATCCTTGATAGCTTACGTTGTACGTAATACCGAGTTTCACTAAACAATGATATGTTATTAAAATATTATTAAAACTAGATTTTATGAATAGTAATAACCACTTTTTGGAATTTTATAAATTTTATTTTTCAAAATGAATTTCATTTTTGGATTCTTAATATCGAAATTATCATAGGGTGAAATTTTGTTATTTTTCTGAAAACTTTCAATTTTTGATGAATAGTGAAAACAGTGGGTTACTATTTAAAAACCGACTTTTTATTTAAATAATAATTTATTTTATTTAAATTTATTTTAGGTAAAAATTGATACATAATACCTATATAAGTTCAATGAAATTAATTGGAGTCATTTTATAATAATTTTAGATAAATAAAAATTTTAGTGCCCTAAGAGGAGGTCTCAAAGAGGCGCTTCAAAGAAGAGGTAATGTCCGTTACCGATTCTTTCAACTTCAATTATTCTTCCACTTCTTATTCTATAGTTGTTTCATTATGAAGTAATAACATCAGTATCACTCATATTCTTATATGTCATTATTATTATGAAACAATCCTATTTCACCATCTATCCATCCTATGGAAAATGAAATCACAAAGCGTGCATACGTACGGAATACCGTCTCCACGCCGTGGTGTAATCTATTTTACACCACCACCTTACGTGGATGGGTATAATGGTGTAAATAATAACTATATATGATTATTTTAAAGTGATATTGATTCTAAAATAGTATACATACACTCCAATACAATTACACGATCATGGGAACGATATCATTGCTCGTGCGTACGTACGGAATACTATCTCCACGATGTGTTGCGACTCGTTCTACATGATCTTCATTGTATAATGATTATATAAATGAATTTAATTAATATATATGAAATATATTACACTAATACCATTCTGTAAATGAGGTATTTATAACCTAAAAATAAGAATAAGAATTTATTCGTCAAAACACGCATAAGAACAAAATGTAATAAACACCCGAATAACAAGTAGCAATGAAATATTACTAATAAGAAGCTAAGAATATGACCATATATGATATCATAACAATGATTATGATTATTTAATAAGTCAATGACATTATTTAAATCATTATACAGGAGGTTCGGACACTTACGAAGCAAATCAGACCTAAGGTAAGGGAAAATCTCACAATCTCATTTTCATCCGAGATTGTTTATACTTCAGAATTTACTGAGGAATATTTATCATCCACATCCATGTTTCATCAATATGTAAAATTATTTTTATCCACCTACAATTTTTTAAATCCAATTTTACCATTCGGTGAGTGTTTAGTAAAAGATATGAAAGGAATCTTTTGTCATTATTTGTACGAGGTACTTTTTGAATTTTCTAACATAAGTACAAGAAGAATGTTTTTTTAACTTATAAGGCATGAATGGATTTTTAAAACATTATTTCCAAGAAGCTTCCTTTACAAGTTTTCAAGTTTATTTTTAATCAACTTCTTTTAGTTTAAAATTGTATGACATGTTAAGAAAGGAAAAATGTTTTTGAAGTAGAAAATATATTTTCCTCAAGAATGGAGTTCAAGTGTTTTATCAAAATTATTTTCCATCTATGATAATATAGGGTTCTGTTTCTATCCCTATTTTTACATTGTTTTGATTATGTTATGATGAAATTATTTTTATGATGTCCTTTTATCTTATATGGATTATGTTATGATGGTATGATGTTTAAGAATCCCATTTTTATTACATGGGTTATGCAATGATGTATGATTTTTGATTTTGTGGCACACATAATAATGGTATCATTATGAGATGGGTGGGACCAATATATCCTTCCAATACATTGGGTAAATATTTTATATCTCATGATATAGACATGGATAGAATGGCAGGTTAAACCCGTTCAATAAAACAGGACTGAAACGAGGAGTAAACTCGGTTCAGGAAAGGACTTTGTCCGCTAAGATAGTCTTGGAAATGAGTCTTGACTACTAAGAAATGATTTTCTATGATTATTTGTGTATGCCACAAAGCTTCATGTTTTATGTTATGATTATTGGGATTACATTTCACTTCTATGATTTATCCCATGTTATGATCTTTTTTGCAGGATAATATTTTCAAAATGTTATGTTCTTACAAATATGATATGTTTGATATTTCTTTTGTTTACCATTACTGAGCATTTGAGATCACCCTTTTTTATTTTTTCTTTTCCCCAGGTCAGGAAGAAGGATATTAAGTAGGATATTCCAAAAAGTTAATCTAGATATGATGAAATAAATGGGAGACAACGTAGATGATTTATGAACAAGTTGTTTATGTTTCCCAATTTCTAAAGACACTATACCTATATGGTCCTTTCATGGTTTTGTTATATGTTGTAATAAGTATGATTCAATTTTGATTTAATAACCATGTACGTAAATTATGGGTTGTCATAGTTGGTATCAAAGGAAAGGTATAGTCATCCTTTGGAAACTAGGATGTGAAAGCCTTAGTAAGAACCCTAAGGATAAGTCTAAGCATAGAACACAATATTAGTGTTTTATAAATGGCCATGAATAACCTATGATAAGACCTTATGTGTAAAATTTTATTCTTGATTATGTGTTTTTCCTATTATAATTAGTGTTACTCACACTATTCTTCTTGGTTTTAGTCAATGGCTGGAACCCAAAGGAAATGTGTTAATGCAGAATGTGATGGGCAATGCAATGATTATCCCCCTGAGCAACCAAACGTTATAGGAGTTGGAATGAAAAATATTGTACCCATGATCACACAACTTTCTCAAGCTAGGAATCATGCAGGACTTCCAAACGATCAAAGGAAGGAGCACCATTCTGTTGAATCCTTCATGAGGCAACGTCTACCTTCATTCAGCGGGTTTTCTGATCCATTAGTGGCTGAAAAATGGATCAGAACAACTGAAAAGATATTTTCAGTTCTTCAATGTTCTGAACATGATAAAGTCATCTTAGTAGTATATCATTTGGAAGGTTATGCTGATGAATGGGGGAATCTTATTAAGAATGCGAGGAAAAGGGATGAAATTGAGTCCATGGAATGGGACGAGTTCAAGAACTTATTTTTCAATAAGTACTTCCCTCGTATTCTTCGAACAAATATGGAGAATGAGTTTCTTGAACTGAAGCAAAAGGATGATGAATCTGTTGGTACCTATGAAGCAATTTTTACAAGACATGCTAGGTACGCTTCTGGTATTATTATCCAACCTGAGAGTAAGATCGATCGATTCTTTAGTGGATTAAAACCAAGTATTCGAAGGGCGTTAGCCATAAGGGACTTCAATAGTTTCGAGGAAATCGTTCGATGTTCTCTCAAGGTTGAGATGGAGATTGGAGTAACCCATCAGTCCTATGGGTTTGATAAGAAGAGGAAAATGGAATTCAAAAGAAAATCTAAAGACCACACTAAAAAGAAGATGAGTTTTCCTTTATGCTCAATGTGTGGAAAGAAACATAGAGGGAGTTGTATTAAAGGGATAACTAAATGTTTCAAATGTGGAAAGGAAGGTCATCGGGCATTTGAATGCCGCAATGATGGGAAGAAGATGTCTAGTGATGAAAAAAAGAAAAGGCTACCCAGAGTGCACCTCCTCCACTTTAATGTTACAAATACAAGGAAATGGGGCATTATACCAATAAATGCCCAGATCCAAGGGTTTTTGATGATGATTGATGCCAACAAACTCTTAACTCTAAAGACAAAGGAAAGTCACATGCAATTTCTATCAGCGATGTGGAGTAAGATAACGAAGTGGTGAAAGTTACACTTACCATCCAATCTAATGTAGAAAATGTTTTATTTGATTCTAGATCCACCCACTCTATTATTTCTAAAGAATTTTCTAAGGGTATATCTGTATTACCTCAACAATTATATGTTGAGTTAGCTGTGACAACCCCTAATGGCACAATAGTCGCATCAAAAGTTTATAATTCTTCTCTGATTGAAGTTTGTGGGAAACTGCTTCCTGCAAATCTTGTGATCCTTCCTATAGTGGAATTTGATGTGATTATTGGCATGGATTGGCTTTCTCTATATGGAGATCATATCAATTTCCAAAGAAGGGATGTCACATTTCATATTCCAGATCAATCTATGATCATCTATCGACGCAAGGATGAACATAACCATCCAGTGTAAATTTCTTCCATCTTATGGGTCTTGATTCCACTAAATGAAGGGTATTTATCTCAAATGGATGGTGAGAAACTCACGATTAAGAATATGCCCATTGTACGGGAGTTTTACGATGTCTTTCTGGAGGAATTTCCGGGTCTTCCACCAAATCATGAAGTCGAGTTTTCAATAGAACTTGTACCGGGTGCTTTTCCTATTCCAAAGACACCTTATAGAATGGCCCCAATTGAGTTGCAGTAATTGAAAAAGAAACTCCAAGAGAATCTTGATAAGGGATTCTTATGCCCTAATGTGTAACCTTGGGGAGCTCTTGTTCTATTTGTTAAGAAGAAAGATGGATCAATGAGACTCTGCATTGATTATCGATAACTTAACAAGATCACTATCAAGAAAAAATATCATCTCTCATGCATTGATGACTTATTTGACCCACTACACGGAGCTCAATACTTTTCCAAGATTGATCTTCGTTCAAGGTATCATCAATTAAGGGTCAAAAGGGAGGATATACCAATGACTTCTTTACGTACAAGGTATGGACAGTATGAATTTATAGTGATTCCATTTGGTCTTACTAATGCCCCTACTATCTTCATGGATCTGATGAATAGAGTCTTTAGAGACAATCTTGATCAGTTTGTGGTAGTCTTTATAGATGATATTATTGTCTATTCAAAGAGAAAGGAAGAACATGAAGATCACTTGAGAATTATATTGAAGACCTTAAGAAAGGATAAGCTTTATGCCAAATTTACCAAGTGTGAATTTTGGATTCAAAAAGTTGCATTTTTGAGTCACATAATCTCAAAAGAAGGGATATTTGTGGATCCAGAAAAATAGAGGTTATTGAAAGATGGTCAAGACCAACAACATTAACCGAGATCCGAAGTTTTCTTGGTTTGGCTGGATATTATCGACGTTTTGTGAATGATTTTTCACGATTATCTAATCCACTCACCAGGTTTACTAGAAAAGGAGTTAAGTTTGTGTGGATGGAGAAATGTGAAGAGAATTTAAAGGAGTTGAAAAGAAGGTTATCTAGTGCACATGTACTCACAATTCCTTGTACTAGAGAAAGGTTTGTGATCTACAGTGATGCATCCAAGAAGGGTATGGGGTGTGTTCTTATGGAAAATGATATGGTGATAGCTTATGCCTCACAACAGCTGGAAATCCATGAGAAAAATTACCCAACTCATGATTTGGAGTTAGCTGCGGTAATCCTGGCATTAATGATTTGGAGGCACTATCATTATGGAGAAAGGTGTGACATTTATACTGATCATAAATGTTTAAAGTATATTTTCACAAAAAAGGAGCTGAATATGCAGCAAAGAATATGGTTGGAGCTGATTAAGGATTACGACTACTCAATTCATTACCACCCTGGGAAAGCAAAGAAGGTGGAAGATGCATTAAGTCGACAAGACCATGATAGCTTATCCCTAATGAGGATCACAAAAGATCCAATATTTATGGATTTACAACGGATGGATCTTGGAATTATAATGAAAGGGGTAAAATCGTATCATTTTCAAATGAATGTTCAACCATCTATACATGTGAAGATTAAAAAGGCACAGAAAGAAGATGTAGAGTTACAAAAGAAGGTGAGAAATGATCCTGAATTCAAACATTATTGTGATGGGATAATAAAGTTCAGGAATCGGTTTTCTGTTCCTCCCATCCACGAATTAAAGAATGAGATGTTGGATGAGGCTCATAGTTCTTCATTGTCTATTCATCCTGGAAGCATGAAGATGTATAGGGACCTAAAAGAGTACTTCTGGTGGGATGGAATGAAAATAGATGTTGCTGAATATGTCTCTCGATGCTTGGTTTGTCAGCAAGTTAAAGCTGAGAGACAGAAGTCTAAGGGGATGTTACAACCATTACCCATACCCGAATGGAAATGGGAAAACATCACTATGGACTTTGTCACCAGACTTCCTAAAACATCCAAAGTCAATAATGTTATCTAGGTCATAGTTGATCATCTTACAAAGTCTGCACACTTCATTTCTATTAGAGAAAATTTTTCTCTAGATCAACTGGCCAGGATATATGTAAAGGAAGTGGTAAGATTTCATGGAGTACCACTTTCCGTTATATCTGATCGGGATCCGAGATTTACCTCGATGTTCTGGCGAAGTCTTCAGCATACTCTGGATACAGAGTTGAGTTCCAGCACTGCTTATCCTCCTCAGACAGACGGTCAGTCTGAGAGGATGATTCAAACACTAGAAGTTATGTTGAGATCTTTCTCTATGGATTTCAAAGGTGGTTGGGATCAACACCTACCTTTGGTGGAATTTTAATATAATAATAGCTTTCACTCCAGTATTCAGATGGCTACTTAGGAAGCTCTCTATGGAAAAAAATGCAGAACTCCAACTTGCTGGGATTAAGTTGGGGAAAGAAAGCTATTAGGACATGATCTTGTTGATGAGATTGCAGAAAAGGTCAGATTTATTCAACAACACATAAGAGTATATCAGAGTCGATAGAAAATTTATGCCGACAACCGAAGATAAGACCTATAGTTTGAAGTGGGTGATAAAGTGTTCTTACAAATATCATCTTGGAAGAGATTAATGAGATTTGGAAATAAGGGATCGCTGAGACCTAGGTATATCGGTCCTTTCGAAATATTGGATCATGTTGGGAAGGTAGCTTACCGATTGGTGCTTCCACTAAATCTCTCTCATTTTCACGATTTGTTCCATTTATCTCTCCTGAGAAAGTACATACCTGAACCTTCACATGTACTCAGCTCAGAAGTTGTACCGCTGTAGCAAGATCATTCATATGAAGTACAGCCGATAGAGGTTCTGGATCATAGCGAAAGAGTCCTACGGAACAAGACCACTCGCTTAGTGAAAGTTTTATAGAGGAACCAACAATTAGAATAAGCTAAATGGGAGCTTTAGGATATGATGAGGGAGATGTATCCTCATCAATTTGTTACAAAGTGACGAATTTTGAGGGAGAAATTCATTTTAAGGGGGGTAGAATGTAACACCCTAGACTTTTATGAGAAATATTTTGTTTTTATGTTATATAAATCATCAAAGGTATCTTTCTCTACACACAAAACTAGCATGTCTTTCTTTACACGCAATTGCGGCCTTCCTCGATAGCTTGCATTGTACGGAATACCATGTTTCACTAAACAACGATATGCTATTAAAATATTACTAAAACTAGTCATCATGAATAGTAATAACCACTTTTTGAAATTTTATAATTTTTTTTTTAATATGGACTTCATTTTTGGATTCGTAATATCGAAATTAGCCTAGGGTAAAAATTTGGTATTTTTCTGAAAACATTCAATTTTTGATGAATAGTGAAAACACTAGGTTACTACTTAAAAACCGACTTTTTATTTAAATTTATTTTAGGTCAAAATTGATACATAATACCTATATAGGTTCAATGAAATTCATTGGAGTCATTTTATAATAATTTTAGATATATAAAAATTTTAGTGCCCTAAGAGGAGGTCTCAAAGAGGCGCTTCAAAGAAGAGGTAATGTCCGTTACTGATTCTTTCAACTTTATTTCTTATTACACTTATTATTATTTATTTGTTTCATTATGAAGTAATAAAATCAGTATCACTCATATAATTATATGTTATTATTAGTATGAAACAACCCTATTTCACCATCTATCCATCCTACGGAAAACGAAATCACCGAGCGTGTGTACGTACGGAATACCGTCTCCACACCGTGGTGTAATCTATTTTCCACCACCACCATACATGGATGGGTATAATAGTGTAAATAATAACTATATATGATTATTGTAAAGTGATATTGATTTTGAAATAGTATCCAAACACTCCAATACAATTCCACGATCATGGGAATGATATCATCGCTCGTGCGTACGTACAGAATACTGTCTCTGTGATGTGCGGCGACTCGTTCTACATGATCTTAATATCATAGTGATTATATAAATAAATTAAATGAATGAATATGATATATATTACACTAATACCATTCTGTAAATGAGGTATCTATAACCTAAAAATAGGAATAAGAATTTATTCAACAAAACACGCATAAGAACAAAAACTAATAAACACCCGAATAACAAGAAGCAATGAAATATTACTAATAAGAAGCTAAGAATATGAACATATATGATATCCTAGAAATGATTATGATTATATAATAAGTCAATTACATTATTTAAATCATTATACAGGAGGTTCAGACACTTACGAAGCAAATCGGACCTAAGGTAAAGGAAAATCTCACAATCACATTTTTATCCGAGATTATGTATACTTCAGAATTTACTGGGGAATATTTATCATACACATCCATGTTTCCTCAATATGTAATATTATTTACATACACCTACAATTTTTTAAATCCAATTTTACCCTTCGGTGAGTTTTTTGTAAAAGATATGGAAGGAATCTTTTTTCGTTATTCGTACGAGGTACTTTCTCACTTTTCCGACATAAGTATGAGAAGAATGTTTTTTTAACTTATACGAAATGAATGGATTTTTAAAACATTATTTCCAAGAATATTCCTTTAAAAGTTTTCACATTTATTTTTAATCAACTTCTTTTAGTTTAAAGTTGTATGACATGTTAAGAAAGGAAAAATGTTTTTGAAGTAGAAAGGATATTTTCCTCAAGAATGGAGTTCAAGTGTTTTATCAAAATTATTTTCCATCTATGATAACATAGGGTTTGGTTTATATCCCTATTTTTACATTTTTTTGATTATGTTGTGATGGAATTATCTTTATGATGTCCTTTTATCTTATATGGATTATGTTATGATGGCATGATGTTTAAGAATCCCGTTTTTATTACATGGGTTATGCAATGATGTATGATTTTTGATTTTGTGGCACACATAAGAATGGTATCATTATGAGATGGGTGGGACATATATCTCCCTCCAATGCATTGGGTAAAGATTTTATATCTCATGAGATAGACATGGCTGGAATGGTAGGTTAAACCAGTTCAGCAAAACAGGATTGAAACGAGGATTGAACTCGGTTCAGAAAAGGACTTTGTCCGCTAAGATAGTCTTGGAAATGAGTCTTGACTACTAAGAAATGATTTTCTATGATTATGTGTGTATGCCACAAAGCTTTACGTTTTAAGTTATGATTATTCAGATTACATTTCACTTCTATGATTTATCCCATGTTATGATCTCTTTTGAAGGATAATATTTTAAAAATGTTATGTTCTTATAAATATGATATGTTTGATATTTCTTTTGTTTACCCTTAATGAGAATTTGAGCTCACCCTTTTGTATGTTTTCTTTTCCCCAGGTAAGGAAGAAGGATATTAAGTAGGATATGCCATAAAGGGACTCTAGATATGATGAAATAAATGGGATACAACGTAGATGATTTATCAACCAGTTGTTTATGTTTCTTAGTTTCTAAAGACACTATACCTATATGGTCCTTTCATGGTTTTGTTATATGTTGTAATAAGTATGCATCAATTTTGAAGTAAAAACCATGTATGTAAAGTATGGGTCATCATAGCACAGACTCACCTACATGGGTTTAATCGCATCTGCATTAATGCATCCTGATTAAGGATTAGATCCTTGCCTCTTCATACATTAGGACTTTTTCATACTTCACATAATAATGAATCAACTCTCTTAATAGAAAACGAGGTTCAATGATTATGTCACAATGAAAAACACACAATAAAAACTAAAAGAAACTCCGGTTACTGGGCACACATCTACATATATCACTCCCATGTACTCTCCTCAAGGACACCATGCCTCCATAACATGAGAACCAAGGGAATGGTCCATCCATGAATCACCTTCTCTCGATGATCTTGGATCTCCATTAGTCGCTCCACGAATATTGTGTCATAATCTATATCCAATTCTCCCAAATAAATGGCATGGTATTAATCATAAAGATACCAATGATTTCGAGAGACATGAAAGACATCGTGGAACCTCTATAACTGCGGTGTAAATTTTAGATGATATGCCACCATTCTATCTCATCCAAAAATATCTAAAGGTATAATGAACATGGGAGAAATCTTACTCCATCTTCGGCACCTTCACTTCCCACATAGAGGGGAAACCTTCAAGAATATGTGGTCCCCAACCTCGAAATTCAAAGGCCTTATCCTGTAATCCACATATGACTTCTACCAGTCTTGTGATTTTTTTCATCCTCACACATACATGCTAAAACTTCTATGTCGTACTCTATACCATGTCTAGATCAAGAAAAACTGCCTCCCCAAATTCTATCCCGCACAAGGGTGAACAACACAGTCTACTATATAATGCATCAAACAGAGTCATGCCAATGGAATTGTGATGGATATTATTGTAAAAAACTCTATTAAGGGAGAATTTCACACCCAAGACCCAGTAATGTCAATAACACATGCCTACAAAATTTTCTCCAATGTTTGGATGGTCCTCACTATTTTTTCACTCGTTTGTTGGTAAAAAGAATTGCTGGGGAATAACTAATTGCCAATAGAAAGCTATGATACCCTCAAAAATCATGACATAAAATGTGCATCCCAATTTGAGATGATGGATATTGGATCTCCGTTCAGCCATACTACCTCATCCTCATTCCTCTGTGCTAAGGAATCCACTGCACTCAACTCCTTGATCACTATGATGTTAGCCGATTTCTACAACCAATCCGCTACTACCCAAATAGAATCAAGTCTTCCTAAAGAACTAAGTAATATTGTGACAAAATCAATTGAAATTTCACGCCACTTACAATCAATGACATATAGGGGCTACAACAATGCACTAGTATCATGTTGCATAGCCTTCACTTATTGGCACACTATGCACTTTACAACAAACTCTGTCGCTAATCGCTTCATCCCAGGCCACTAGAACTGTTCCCTCAATCCTGGGTTCATCTTGGAAACTCCTGGGTGTACTGCTAAATGTGATATATGAAACTCACATATACATTCCTCATGCATTTCCACTAGAACAAATAGATTCTCAAAAAACAACATATAAGTTTTACCATCCTTCGACCATCCCACTGGAGAATCACCTTGGTCAATGCGATTATGCATCACCTTCACCTCTGAGTCTCCCCACTATGAATCCTTTACCTTCTACATTAGAGATGATTATACCATAATTTGAAGTATATGGCCTCTATTTCCAACCATTCTAACATCTATGTTCAAGGAAACCAACTCCTCCATCACCCTCCAAATGTCTACATATTCCCAAACCACTTCTTTCTATGGCTTCTTACTCAATGCATTGTCCACAACATTAACCTTTCATGGGGTATAGGAGATCTCAAAATCAAAATCCTTTAGAAACTCTATCAACCGATGAAGCCGCAAGTTTAGGTCGTTCTTGAAAAAGATGCACCTCAAGCTCTTGTGATCCATGAAGACCAAAAATCGCCCCCCAATGAGGCAATGTTGCCACAAATATTGTGCCAAAAATTACATCTTCTATTTTCATATCATGAGTGGCATAGTTATATTCATGGGGATGTAACTTCTTATAACCATGAGAGATCATTCCACATTGCTTCATCAGCACACACCCAAAGCCTTGATGGGAAGCAGCACAAAACACCACGTACATCACCCCTTACTCTAGAAAATTGAGATCTGGAGAACTGACCAACTTTATCTTCAGATATCTAAACACTACCTAGAACTCCTCAACCCAAAAAAATATTGTCCTATTTGGTTCAGAGCCATCAACTAAGCTACTACCTGAGATAAATCAAGTATGAATCTCTCGTAGTAGCATACTAGAATGAGAAAACTATGAACCAATGCCACATTCTTCGTCCCTTCCCAAGAAATTATGGTCATGACCTTTGATAGTTCCACTGCTACACCCTTCTAATATTGGACATGTCCAAGGAAGTGGACCTCTCATGTACAAAACATGCACTTGGATAGTTTTTCCTAGATCTGGTGGTGCTAAATGATCTCTAGGACAGTCCTATGATGCTCAATATTGTCCTCCATTGACATCAAGTTGATATGGATTTGATCTATCAATACGGTGATGAACCAGTCTAGGAACTTAGGAATGATAGAGTTCATAATCCTCATGACCACGGCTGGTGAATTTGTAACACCGAACGATATAACCACAAACATGAAGTGCCCGTACCTATAACATAAATTTTTCTTTGGGATGTCATCTTCCTTTACCCTTAACTGGTGATACCCAAACATCATATCAATATTAGTGTACAAACCTTCTCCCCATATCTGGTCGAAAATATTTTCTCTTTTTAGGACTGGGTAATAGCTCTTGACTGTTACCTGATTGAGTCTCCGGTAGTCTATGTAGTGCCTCAGACCACCAACATCTTTCATAAAAAACTGACAGAATCACACCACGATGACACAATGGGTCAAATAAAACACTTATTTTTAAATTTTAAATTTAAATCCACAAATACCACAACTCATATGGAATAATCCAATAAGGATCCACCGAGATCAGATGATCACTGGGATGTAAGTTTATCCCGAACTCAACATCATGTCGAGGGGGTAGAGTTACAAACTAATCAAGAAATTCTTCCAA
This sequence comes from Viscum album, assembly GCA_963277665.1. Classification (NCBI taxonomy): domain Eukaryota; kingdom Viridiplantae; phylum Streptophyta; class Magnoliopsida; order Santalales; family Viscaceae; genus Viscum; species Viscum album. The sequence goes on along the minus strand of OY728136.1, from coordinate 1,812,980,313 downwards.
AAACTCTCATAAAACCACCATAACCTCTAAGTTTGTCGGTATAGTGAAGGGAGTAACCAAATACATAATATAATGACTAAGTTACACATATATACACCTCAACCAAGGCACCTCACCCTGGAAGAGATTCGATGAAAAATGTTGGAGATCCCTAAACATGATCTCCAATTCCCTCACCGACATACTCCTATACTGGAGGGAGAGTATATCCTAACTCTTATCATCATTCATCATCAAAGAAATGAATAATGCTCATCACTTCATCTCAAATTCATCCCACGAAACATCATTATTCTTCCTCTCCCATGTTAATGTGTCCAGTACTAAAGCGATGCTCCCCTTATCTAGCTCACCGCCAAATGAACCTCATATTCTATTGGAGCCTAGATCAATCTAAAAGTGATCACTAGCTCCATGATCTAACCCACCATCTATATGTACAGGAAACTACCTTGGTACTTTCCTAGAGTCTTCCACTAGAAAGCACAAAACATATTCTTCTACTGGTTATCCTCATCTGATGGGTTGACCCTCTTCTAGTCAACCAGGTCAGCTTGCTAACCCTACACTGCTCGTACCACATGAGGGTGAGGTTTGGGACCCATATATAAAGGAAAAAAGAAGGAACTCCTAAGTCCTTGTATCATGTAATTTATTTAGGATTCAATTTAACACATTTTTTATTATAATTTCTTGAAAAATCCCAAAAAAACAAGAACACAATTCATCATGATGAGTGTACCTTCCTAGGGGTATCTACCCCACAAATGGTGTAGCCTTACTTGGTCATTTGGTATGCTCGGTGTTCTTGCATCAGATCACAGGGGCCCCTAATATCCTATTTCCAAGCCAGTCTTCCCTGTACATTGTCACACACCAAGATCACCGAACGTTGTTTTCCCAATAACCCATGCAATCATCACTTTGCCTATCTTCAAACCCCATACTACCTCTCAACCATCACATCTGATACTATTCTATTGAAACCCACCTTATTCATAATGAGGTAAGGGATAACAAGATGTTAACACCTTCCTTATTCATGATCAAATAGATAAAGGACCCCCTGAGTCCCGCCTCGAATAGGACTTGGGGTGGCGGCCAACACCAAGGGTATAAATATCATAAAAAATGGGAGGCATTTCCCTGTTTATAGTAACCAAAAATGAGAGATAAGATATAACAACCTAAAAAAATCCTTGACAATGATATATAAAGAAACCAAAATCTATCCCACATGCATTTTTAAGGTAAAACTGCTATAAATATAAAGAAAACTCCAAATTATGTAAAAAATTAAACTAAGAACTTATAAAACAAATTTCCCCAATGAATAATCTTGTACGGTTTAGAACGCTCTCTGTAATCTCCCTAGAAACCGGAAAATTGTTTTATGTATATAGGGTGAGTATACAAGTATACTCTGTAGGGAAAAACCAATGTCACCCATGCACAAGTGGGAGAAGCATACTAATTACCCTATGAGAAAACGATCTACACTCAAAAGAACATAACAAGGTATATTATCCACCCCATCATCACTAAGGCACGCTCACCAAACAATGCCCATAATGTAATGTAAAATAGTAAGAACATTGATATTTGGGTACCCCACACAACTTCCTACTACTTAACTACTCATCCCTAATAGAGAACGTCCTAGTACTACCATGCTCTTCCATAATCCCCACAGTCACAAACCGCCCGCACAAACCTGGTCCACAAACCACACACATTCCACCCAAAAACACCTAGGCCAAAACCACAACACGTATCACCCAAAAATACCTGGGCATCATCCTGAAGAAACCTTGGAGACAAAACACCTCCCACACATCCAATACCATAAATCTTTTATTAAATATCATGCCTTTACAGCATGCACAAATGATTCTTGGGAGATAAATTCCTAGAATAGTGAGTATTGTAAAGTCAATAACCAGCCATCCATCCTCCCACTGAGATGTTTGGGAAAGACACCCTCCACCATAACAACGGAGGTGTTCAACACATAGTGCTCAACACAGGTGGGGTGTGTATTGATAACTCAAGGAACTACAATTTTATACATATAAGTAAGAAAAACATATCCCATCCTATGTGATTCTAAACATACAACCGGTCCACTCAAAACCACCTTTATTGCTACCCCAATATTCATGTTCCACCATGAACGACAGTCACTTGAACACTGATTCACTACAGGACCATACTCAAAACATACCCCCATCCAATTCATTTAACCATTTGTAATTCTTCATTATAATTTCATTTATTTATTTATTTTCGTCTATATTAGGGAAACTACCAAACACTGCAAATGTTATAAGGTGAAGAGACCATACCAACCACTACCAAAGGGAAACCAGGAAAGAAGGGCCAATGGTAAAGAAATCCATTCTAACACTCATTCAGTAAAAAATAGGAATCAACCTGATTATAGCTCCACTACACAACACACCTCATTACTAAAACACTCAACAACCCCGTTTGACAACAAAATTCCAAATAGAACACCCATAAACATGAAATCATGAAACAACTCAGTCCTACAACCCCACTACCCAATCACTTCCTAGATGTAGTCCCACCGCATAACAAGTCCATCCATTCCACAATCAACCAAAATCTCATCCTAAGATACCATCACACCGCCTATATTTTACCATACACCTAATCACACCCCCATACATAGAAACACACTACCAACACAGATATAATACTGAACATAACCACACATAGCACACAACCACACCAACAATGAAAATTTATTCATATTTAGAAGTGATAAAGCTTTAATTCCACTTGATAAAACTGGGGTTATGAAAGAATAATTTCGATCAAGGGGAACCTATTTATTTCACTGAATGAATGTGATTAACAATATTCCAATTCTTACAGCAGTGATTCACAAACCATAAATGTGTGCCAAAAGTTACTGCCAACATCCATGATTTTCAGACGAATACAACCAAAACAATTCACAACATGGATCTAGAATAACATATAAAACAAAGAGATCACCATCATATTATGATCCCCTTATTTATTTCTTCTTATTATCTTGGTTAAATTTTGATTCATCCATTCTCACAAGGAGGAATAATTATACCCACCCCACATGAGACATAATTAAAAGAGAGATGAAGGAAATACCTATCTGGAACAACAGGTGACCAATGATTTCCCATGTGCTAAAATAGAGGGTGTGAGAGTAGCAGGAAAACTCCCAGAAAACTGGATTGATGGAAACGACAAAACACTTGACTCTACAGGAATGGAAGGATCTAGGTACAAAAAGAGAAAATGAAAACACACTAGGAAGAGAATTTCTCAACATCAAATAGATAGACCCAATATAAACAGAAGTGTAAATAGTTTCAAGGGCCATTAAAGTCGAATCGTATCCAAGGCCACGTTGTACAACTATTTTAAGGTCCCTAAAGCATTAAGATATTAGAATATAAGTAATATCTTTTGAAACACCTTTAAAAATAAAAATATAATTATTTAAACTCGATTTACATCAAATAAATTGTAAGAGGTGTGAAACTGGGGAAGCTGGGAAAAATTGGAAATGAGTCACTGATGGGTGAGTCATAAACAGAAAGCCCCCAATAGTGAGCCACCGACCACGAGTCACCGATGGTGAGATACTGTTTTTGAACCATCGTCATTGAGCTACCAATGTTGATCCACCGATGCAACCTACCGATGCCCGACTCACCGATGCCCTGACTCCTCGATGCCCTGACTCACCGACAGCCTGACACACTAACGCCCTGACTCACTAATGCCCCGACCTACCAACACCTCAAACTATCAATACCCTAACCTACTAATGACACCACCTAGTGATGCCCGGACCTACTGATGCACTCAACCAACCTACCCCATAGACCTACTGACACCCTCGACCTACTGACACCCTCGACCTACCAACTCCCTCAACCTACCAATGCCTCGACCAACTGACGCCTTGACCTACTGACTCCCTCAACCTTCAAAACACCCTTGACATACTAGCACCCTCGACCTATCAACCCCCTCACCTACCAATGCCTCGACCACCGATTCCATCTACCTACTGAGGCCCTCGACCTACTAATTCTTTTGACCTTACGAATTCTCTACCTACTAATAAAAAAATGGAAATTGGGAAACTCTTGAAATGACCTACAATTGCCTCCCAGAACACCCCAAATGCTGGATTTTGACAAAGTAATGTTCTAAATTGGTCTGGACGATTACACTTTTGTATTCCATCCTACATAGAACACTGTTATTTAGGTCTATGTTCATCTTCTTACACTACAAACCCGTATGGTATAATATTTTCATAGAATTATAATGTGAATCTAGAAGATCAATCTCTTTGAGAAGGAAGTATTTCAACAACTAAAACAAATCTATAAAAATAAAATCACTCCATTCATTTTTTCCATTCATGTTAATCAATATTAATATCATCAATGAATCTATAAATTTCATACAACCTAGATATAATAGTTTTCTAATATCACTATATTGGTGCTCAATCATAGATGCTTATTTAATTTACCCCACTCTAATATCATGAATCATTTATTTAGTTTTATCAGAATTATCGTCATGAAAACCATCATTATCACCATATTTTTAATTATACACAATTTCACCATGCCATGTTCAAGGACTGTAACTCGAAATAGGATCATAAAAAATCAATTATATTTTATTTCTATGATTTTTTAATTCTTCATATTTAAGCATTTCAAACATGGAAATAAAAACATGACATTGTTTAGAATATTTTATATGGAAAATCTTAATATAGAATCAAATCCTTCCTCATATTCATCATTGATTTCCTTTAATTAATCCAACATTGAGTCATTATCACATATTATAAATTTCCATTATAGAAAATAAGTTGTATATTGAAATTGGATTCAAATTTACTTTTATATATAATAATACAAATAAATAAACATCATAATATAAATGTCCAAATGAATTTTGAATGTCAAGATTTTTTTACAATTTTAACATACACAATGGGCATCCACACACATTCTTTATAATTAAAATAAAATAGTCTCTGAAAATATATCTTTTTATAATTGAATATTTTAAAAAATATGTTAATGGATAATGATATTTTCATTCATACAGTCAAATAGTTTTATAGGGTCCTCTATTATTATTAAATTTAAATAATAATAATTTTGATTATGTAATATCTAAAATTGGATACCAAGAAAAAATTATTTTACAAATTTAATTATAGATTGAGGCATAAAAGAGTTTAATAATAAAGATAATAGATTTTTTTGGAAAGTGATGTCCCACACTATAGTTATTTGAGCTAAATAAGGGGTGGTCACATTAATTTTAGAACAAAAATAAAGGCATACATTATAGAGTACCATTGTGTGAGAAACATTCTACCCCCATAAACAAGGTTATATAAAAAATGGTTTAAATCTAACATTTTATTTATGTAATTTCAAAATCCAAACATTATTTATCAAATAAATCCACACATTATTAAAAGTAATTTCATTAAAAATAATTTCTGTAATTTAACCAAACATTGAATTGTTTACCGAAAAATCATATTATAGAGAATAAAATACCATTTTACAAAATTCCAGCAATAAAACTATTTTAATTACCTAATATAATATCTCTATTTTCACAAATATATTATTAACTATTTTGTTAAAACTATCTAATAAAAAATATATATTTTTAATGAAAAATAATTTTGTGAAATATTTTTAAGTTCACATAAATGAAATTCCATATTTTATACATTCAAACTCTAGTTAGAATATCTAGGGTATGAATTTTTATTCATATGTTCAAACTCATACCATAGTGAGTGATTTATTTTACCCAAAAATATTTTAATCACTGTTAACCATAATACAGATTCCCAACATAATCCAATCCTATGGTTAAAAATGGTTGTCTCAAAACATCATTGTACTAAAACAATTAACACATGAACTAACCTTTTATGATTTTTATAAAATACCCAATTAAGTATATATAACACAATTCAAACAATTCATATTAAATATTTTAAGTCATTTAATTAAAAATTAGACAATATTTATATAATAATTTTACTTCAAAAAAAGTCCAATATGAAACCATTTTTTTCAAAATAAACTCAATATTCTTATATTAAAACATTAATTCAATATTCAATGATCAATAAAATTTCCGATTTTTATAAAAATAAATTTTCAATATTAAATGTAAATTAAACTCTAAAAAATTAATATCACTATTTTTAAACTAAAAATTTTATTCCAAATCAATTTTTTATAAAACGCCTTAAATTTCCCATCAAAATAAATTTTGTCAAAAACATTATTTTTTATAAATTCAAAATTTACCATTATTTTAATTAATGAGGTGATCAATAAATTAAATTCAATTAGTAACATATAAAAAATAAATAAATATTATAAGTGAGAAGATTCACCTACAAATCACATATAATTGTGAAATTCCCACATTCGTTGATAAAAAACACACAAATATGAATGAATCATTTAATCCCTAAATATGTTAAATTAAATCTCATGTTCTATATAATGAAATTTTTAAATACTATATAATAACTCTAAAATATTGTATAATATATTATATGGAGGGATATATTAAAGAATAAAATGAACAATCTAACCTTAACCTTTAATTCCACACCACAAAAATCAATCCTCACAAAAAATATATTGTATTTATTTAGAAACCCATTAAAAAAACACTAAAAATAACATAGGAACCCAATAAACATACCTTAAACACCAATTAATAAATAAATTAACAAGATTTATTATTAAAGTTCAAAAATAATAATCATTCAATAAAATAACAATCCAAAAATATAGATTCATTAAATTAAAAAAAACCTTATATGAACAAAAAATCAAAAGTATAAATATAGACCATGAAGATATATCAGGGAGAAGTGGTAGTAGAAGATGAAGGGGAATGATATAGTTGTGGTGAAAGTAAAAATTACAATGTGATTGAGTAGTGAGGGTAGTGAAAAGAATATTGACAGTGATAAAGAATGAGAAATATCAATGGTTGTGGACGGTATGGGAAAAATTTAGTTTCTATTGTGGGAAAAATTGAATGAATAAATGAAAACATAAAATAATATTGATGATAAAATATTATTGAAAAATAATATCTTTGTCTCTTATTTGATAACCAAAATAGAAAATTGGATTTATACATTTGTTATGAAATAACTGATTTAATAAAATATGGTTTTATATATTAGTTATTAAATAACTATCATATAAAATATACAATTTTAAGATTCCAAATTGGTAAATTTTTAACTAACATTAAAAGTAAATTATCATGTCATTTAATAACAAAATATGTGTTTAATTTTAAATTAAAAACCAATTTTACACTAGTGAGATTTTCTTAGGTGTGTTTGATATGTGTTGGTTGGGGTGGTTTATTTGACTTAATGTGTCCCTTAGTTAATAAAGGTGGTTGTTTTTTTGGAATTGTGTGACATGAACTAATTGAGTTCATGTATTATTTTATTTAGAGAATGTATCCTAGAAATACTAGGAAATGAATTATAAATATTTTTTTCAATAAAAATATTCCAGGGAAATCCTCTCATCATTTGGAAAGATCATTCTAGTTCGGGACTCTCCCCAGAATCAGAATAGAGTCATGGAATCTGAATTCTTCTTTCATAGTAACCCTATTTAAAACATTTGAAATTGAAATACACCATATTTTTAGTGTATTGAGGTTCAGTGGATGTATTGGAGTGGCGGGAAATGATTGAGGTAAATCTAAATTCTCATGAGGCCTAAGGTTCTTCAATGGTGAGGGATTTTGATAGATTGCTTGAAGAACCAAGCAGAGTGTGGAGAGGATTATTAGATCCATATTTATTGTGTGGGGGTGTGTCTTCAGAGTTTTCCAATGTGATTTTTGTTTATCAGTTCTATACTAATTGTGTACAAGTAAAGAATGATCTTCATTTTGTGATCCCCCATCATGGTTAGTGAGTGATGAAAGAGATTATTGATCATTTCATAGATTTTTTGGTGTTCTTTCCTTAGTGATCCATAAATATTTTTAAGAAATATTGTCCTCTTGTAGGAGGTATTGACCTAGAAATTGGATCAAATATGTGTGGTTATTACTTGACATATTATAATAATATATTCATAGAGGCCATGTGAGTCGAAGTTGATTGTTCTAGGAAAAAGGGGATGGTAAATATATTTATTTTACTATGTTAAATGGAGGTAACCTAACTAGTTTTGATCAGAAATAGGATGATTCAAAGTTGGAAGTGTGGGAGGGTCAATCTTATTAGGTTCTGATTATCCCTCATGGGAAGAATATATCATTTCAGTTCTTCTTGTATCGGGATTCAAGTCACTCTAAATTTTTTTTTCCTAAAATCTACCACGAAATAATTTTCGTAGTTGTTTAGTTCATATTTAAAGATTTTATATGCTATTTTATTGGAAGATGTCTTGGGTTTGATCTGGTTTAAGGGTGATTGTTGATCATGTGTTTCTCTTTGGTTGGGTTAAAATCTGTTCAGTGATTTTGAGGTAGTTTTTATCATAGGTTTCATGTGAATCATTATTTACTTGTTTTATGTGATGTTGCATATGTAAAGTAATACTTGTTCATGATTAGGAGGGATTTATTTTCAAGGAGATTAGGTATATTATGAGACTTAGTTATGGATGAATGGGTATGTGAAAGTCATCAGGTTCTTGTTTGTGATAACTAAGGATTGTAATGAGACTATTTATATCATTCACTAGAAAATGGTTCATTTTGATCTGGTTGGTTTTTCCTTTAGCATGTTTTCTATGCTAGAAGTCCTATTTTACAGTCTATCTATGACTTTTGACCTGAGTTTCGACTCATGATGCTATTTATTGCGGCCACTTTTGTTTTTTACTCATTTAATTAAGGGATATATGTGTAAAAGTTGATCCTTTTGTAGTTCGGTATAATTTATATATATATATCTGGATTCATTTTTGGGTTTGATATCTCTTTTAGATTTTTTTGATTTATGGTGAATAATTGTTTTTATTGGTGTAGGTTGTTGTTTACTTGGGTTTTATTGAGTGTGTTTCTTCCCATTAGTGTTTTTAACCTTATAAGAGTTTTATTCAAATATTTTCTCATTTAGATGAATAATAAATAGTAGGGGGACTTGGGGATGGCCTCATTCCATCTTAGGACTCTTGGTAGGTGGCTTCAACTTAGTAATGTTTGGATACATGGTCTTTTATGGTGAATTTTGTTCCATTTGTTTAAAGATTTTTTGTGATTTGATTTGGATATGGTTTATGTTAAGTGGTCCATGTTACCTTATACATATACTTTAGACATTATGGGGGGTAAACAGTGGTATCGTGGGGAAAATTATAACACCCATGTGTAACTATATTGATTCTTTTTATGTTCTTTTATATTAATTTACGTTATTTTGAGTTTCTGTAATTTTGGGATTGAAATTTTAAATATTCAAACTTGTCTAGGTGTTACATGGTTATCCCGCATGGTTATGAGTAACCATTCTTATATAAAAAATATGGATTATAAAATTAAAAATGGATATTTTCAGTGTGTCTTCATGGTTTTTCTAATAGTTTAGGGTCTCTAGGAAAAAATTTTGGGGCAATGGTGTATTGGGTAGTCTCTCTTAAATGGTCTAAAAACTATGCAACAAAAATATATGGTCTACACATTTTTTTTAAATTTTTTTTATATACCATATTTTCCCTACAATTTAAAGTGTCCCATTCCCTATAATTCCTCATAGTCATGCTGCTCAAACTACATGTTTTCTAGGGTGAGTTTATTATTCCTCTCCTCCAGATCTATGGCCTCTTATTCATGATTTCTCAGTGGATATTCAAGTTAATACTTCCTCTCATCCTTGCCACTATTCTCTATTATTTGATCTCTTATTTTTCTTCAATTTTTTATCTCTCCATTATACCATACCACTATGTAAGACAGATGCAGGGTTTAGGATTAACTAATCTTGTGGTTTTGGACATTTAATTCTTGAAAAGCAGGATTCATGACATGATTGGGCATTCTCCGTGCAAAAAATTCATTGCCACTCAATTATGCTTTACTTTAAGGTAGGTGTTTCTGTAAAATAAATTTAATCCACAATTAATGGTGCCTTTGAGTTTTATAAATACATTTTAATTAAAGTATAATTTTATATGATGTTTTGGAAGGAAATTTAATTTCTTTCCATAAAATTGCGAATTGGAATAAAAGTTTTTTTATGAATTTAAAATTTTTCTTTGAAATAGAGGTTCAGTTGTAACACACCAATGTTTTAAAATTTATTTTTCTTCAATAATGAATTTCATATCATGTTTTATATGCTACACCAATCTTAAATTAAATGTGATAGAGATATTATTATTTAAATATGACAGTTATAACCTATTAGTTGATTTGGTGTGTATGAAAAAGAATAACCATATTATAAAATATATATAGAAATTTTTTACTTGATAGAATAAATCATCAATCAAAAATTTATTATTAATTGGTTTTAAATGAAGATAAAATCTCTTAAAGGTAAAATAATATTTTATCATAATTTTTTATGCTTCAAAAATACATTTTATTTAAAAATGGTTTTTATTGAATTTTTTGTGTATATATTATAATTAATTTACACCACTTTTATAAATTTTATTTGAAAAAATGGATATTAAATTTTAAATTCACATTACATGATATGTATAGGATAATTTTTTGGTATTTTTCCAAAAAATTGATTTTTTTAGGGAACAATGATAAATGTTGTTTTTGCAAAAGTTCCATTTATTTTATTTAAATAATGTAACATAAAAGTCTCATTATATTTTTTATTTATTTTTAAAGTAGCATATGTTACATTTTAATAATCATAATCTAATTAATTCTATATAAATAAACATTATATTTTATTTTAGTATGAGTTCATTTTTATTCTTAAAACACCGTTTTTAAAAATTGTTTTTATTGAATTTTGAGCAATTATACTAAAAGTAATTTCTTCTATATAAAAAAATTCAATATTGAAAAATTAAATTTCATATTTTTAATCATCATTTTAAAATTTTTTAATAAGTTTAATTTAACTTTTGATCATTATGATTAGTAACAATGATAATTATTTTTCACCATAGTATAGGGTAAATCGGGTAATTAAGGTTAAAAATAATGTGATAAGGCATTAGGAATATATCTAAATATTGACTATATTATAATATATTATTTTATTTTAACCATTCCCATCAAATTTTATATGATAATGAATCTTTGTGCCATTTTCTTTGATAATGATTTAAATATTATTTTAAGTAAAGAATAAATACAAAATACCACTATCTTTCTTCTAATTTCTCTACCATATTATCATAAGGATGAAAAGAATTAAATATTTTTGATAAATTTTTATTTTTAAGATTAATAATTTTTTTAATATTTTTAATATTTAATTTTAGTTTCTTTTTATGGTATAATTACTTTAAACACTTATATAAAGTTTATAAAAATACTTGTGAAAGGAGTTGAAAAATCGAGGGAAATGATTGAAAATAATAATAATAATAATTTTTTGTTGAATTATAGTATTAAATAAATTTATTAGGTAATTTTAAATTATAATAAATTTTAAATATGTTTATATTTTAATTCCTTTTCAATCTTTTTGACTTTGAATCCAAATTAAATGAATAGTCCCAAAAATGACTTTTTTGATATTTTATGGTAAATAATATTTTTTAAAATGGTTTAAAAGTATAAAAGAAAACATTTAAAGAGGAATATTTTTATGGTAAATGGTCTAAATTTTATTCTATGGATAATTTTGAGAGACTTTGCAACCTATAAATAAATAGATTACCCTTAATGATTGAAAAATGTGTTACCACGGTTAGGGTAAAAAAAGGTTAATGAGGGGGTTAAACCAAATGTTATGGTTAAAAATGAAACTTAAACATGTATAAATTTTATTTTGTATAGTATTTAGACATTATAATGTCCTAACTTATATGTTTTTTCCATTTATTTAAACTTGACAAGATTGTGATAATATTATATTTTAATTTTCTTAATATTTACAATTATGGAACTCCCCTATCTTAAAAACGGAGCCCACACTCATCTCTTCCTCACACCTCTTAATCCATTTATATCAAAAAATATTTACCAAAATTAATTCCCAGACATACTAAAAATGACCTAAATGATGTTTTATCACTAATATACCAACCTAGATGTCTCAATGTGTAATCCAAAAGAGTTTTTCCCAAGAAGAGGTATAAGTCTAACCTTAGTTCATTAATTTTCATTCTTATTCAACCAACTTTAATTATATCATAACCATGTTTATATAATAAAATAATTATATAAAATATAATTATATTTTATTATTTTTATGTTACAACCATTATTCATATCCATCCCCATTTTATGGGAAGTGAAAATATCACTAATGCGTATGTGTGGCCTACCACCTCGACAAAGTGGTTTGTTTCATTTTTTGATCACCATATCAAAAGGATCATTTTTATGAAGAATTTATTAAATATATATGATACTAAATACATATTTATAATTTTTTAAATATAATACATTACTTACCTACTTTCCCATCTACAAGTTAGAAAATTATATCGCTGCTCATGTGTACGGGTGACTACCACCACCACGTAGCGATGTGATTCATTTTTCATGTACACCATTAATTGATTATTATAATATTTAATTTAATATATAAAAAGGATAATTATTTTGTGGGTAATATTCTGTACATTATGGAACAATTACCCCTGTGACCAGGGTCAACCTATCGATGTTTTTTTACAATAACGTACGAAACATCCTCAAAACATCTCACATGAACTTAATTGATTTCAAAACTATATAAATAATTGTAATTAATTAAATAAATGTGATAAAAATAAGGTAATAATACGAAAAATTGTCTAAATAAATTATCAAATTAATAATATTTTATTATACAGGAGATTAATTGCATACAGGGATTGTCAAATTCAAGGATAGAGATTTCTCATCTTGATTTCATTTCATTGAGACTTAGGCAATTTTCACCACATTTTTTCTTTTTATTGGTTTTTGAAATGAATTATGGTTGTATTTTATCATTAATTTAATAAAATTAAAATGTCTTAAAAATATATTTAATGTTCTATTCTTATGTATCGTTTTGTTTCAAAAGATACAAAATTTGTAAGGGACATTCTTTTAAAAATCATATTTTAATGTTTTCCTTTCAACTCCTTTTATTCCATGTCAAAGATCCAATAAAATTTTTTAAAAATTTTTTATTTATGTTTCAATGAATGTTTAATGTTATTTCCCAATACATTTTAATTTTTTACAAATTACTTGTTAGAATATTTTCAATTATTTTACATATGAATAACTTATGAATTTTTATAAAAATGTAAAAATAATGTTATTTTTTAATGTATATTGCAAGAAGGAATTTTGTCTCATTCATGACCGTTATTTTATTTTAATATTAATTTAATATTTGCTTGGTAATTTAAAAATAATTTAATTTTATCATGATTTTGGAATTTTTTTTAAAATCGCATCAAAAGAAATGAATATTTTTCTCTTATTTTCAATGAAACGTCCAAATATTATTTTAAAGGATTTTTCATCTATGTTAACATACTTTTATGATTATTATTATTTATTATGAATATTATATAATTATACCATCCACCTTATTTCTTTATATGTATTATGATCATGTTGTTCTACTTATTGACTAGGGAAAATATTATCATATTGTATGCCAGTTTTTCAATAAGAATGTTTAAGATGATTAGGTACTGAATTGTTATTAATTTATTTCAAAGGATGTATGAAATAGACTTAATAATTGATTGTATTGGCTTCTTATATCCCCTCCAAGAATAAATATTTATAATTATACAAACTATAATCGGTATTTTTTGTATTCTTACAAAATTATTTACGATGTCTTCGCATGAGAAATTTATGGTATGTTTATGATGTCTTAGCATAAGGCCTTGACAGTATAATTAAGAGGTTTTGAATTATAGATTCCATCATTATAAAATTTGTTATTGTTATCCATCTGATTATTTATATTTTTACCTACCATCATATTTATGTTTTATTTTTTGATAGTTTTTATAGAAATAGTTTTATTTCATAAGATAAGAAAATTAGTATTTATCTTGAGGGAATATTTATAATGTTCTATGGGAAAAGAATTGTCTTAAAGGAAATTTTTTAATTATTTTCAAGAAAAACATTATGGATTATGATTATGAAATTATTCTTAATTATGAAGATAAGTAAATGATCCTTTATTTTTGAGTGATTTTTTATCAATTGGGTGGAAAGGAAGATAAGATATTTTATAGGTAAAGGGGTATTTTTCATAAAAAAAATTATGTGTAAAATGTATTTTTATAATAATATATTAAATTAATAATTATTGATCAATTATTAAAATGAACAAATTATATTATACATACAATTTAATTAATCATTATTCATAGTTATTAGAAATGTAATGATAATAAAGTCATTTTATGCTTCCAGAATACATTTCCTTCAAAAATGGGTTTTATTACATTTTGTGTTTTTATTTATGTTAATTAATGTAAAAATTATAAATTAAATTTTCAAAAATGGATATAATTTTTTAAATAATATTTTTATTTTTATTGGATAATTATTTAGTAGTTATTAAGAAAACAATTTATTTTTGAGTGAATAGTAGAAATACTGATTGTTTCAAAATTGCAATTTATTTTCATTAGAGAATGAAATTTAAAAGTATAATTTAATTTTATTTTAGAATCTATAGTAATATAATATCCATTTTACTAAATTTTATATAATTAATTCTACAGAAATCAATATTATATTTGATTTTGGTATGAATTCATTTTTATGCTTAACAAATTGTTCTAAAAAATGTTTTTCGTTGCGTTCTGTGCACTTATATTAAAATAATATTCTTCCATTTATAAAAATTTAATATTTAAAATTTTATATTCTTATTAGAATCAACATGATATAATTTATTAATAAGTATAGTTTCATTTGTGGTCATTATGAATGATAACCTCTATAAATATTTTACACTGCGGTAAAAGATAAATCTGGTAATTGAGTTTAAAAAGAATTGTTTAAGGCATTAAAAATATATATAACCCTTGAATTTGTTCTATTATAAGAGCTTATTTTGGCCATACTTATCCAGTATTCTAATATATGAAAACATGGTGTAATATTTCTTTGATAATAACCGATATTGTATTTTAAGGAAAGAATAAATACAAAATGTCACTATCTTTCTTTTAATTTCTATAAACTATTATAATATGGATAAAAAAGTTAATATCAGTTATAAATATTTATTTATAACATTAGTATATTATTTTCATGATATTAACTCACTTTTAATTTTTTTGAGAGTACATTTACATTAAAATTCTTACGCAACATCGATACACCACTTGTGCAACACGTTGAAAAGTCAAGGTAAATAATTTTAAAAATAATTAAATGAATATGTTTTGGATAAATTTTAGTATTACATGACTTCAATAGGTTACTAAAAAGTATTATTAATGTTAAATGTTTTTATATTCTAATTCCATTACTGTTTTGATGTCTTTGTAGTCAAATTAAATAAGTAGTCCCAAAATCGACTTTAATAATATTTTAGGATACAAAATTTTTTATGAAATAATTTAAAAATAAATAAATATTAAATAAGGGTGAGTGGGATGGAAAATGGTCTATAATTTCATCCATTTACCATTTTTAATCCACTTCCCACCTTATAAGTAATTTTATAACCCTTGAATTGTAAAAAATGTGTTACCATAGATAAGGTTTAAAAGGGTTAATGAGAGGTCTATCCCAAAAGATATGGTTATAAATGAAACATAAAGATGTTTAAATATTATTGGTTGAAGTTATTTTGACCTTATCATTCCATAAATTTCAAATTATGTCTATTTGGTTTCACATGACATGATTATGATATTTATTATATTTTATGGTTTTTTGTATTTACAATTATGTCACACCCCTAACTTATAAAAGGGTACCCATATCCTCTCTTACACACACCATTTTATCGTTTTATATTTACTAATGTATTACCAAATACATTCCCAAACATTTTCCCCACAACCTAGATGATTGGTTCCCACAAAATGACTAACCTATATGGATTAATGTGTAAGCCAAATGAAGTTTCCCAAAGAATTAGTATAAATCATAACTGAGTTCATTGATTTTATTTCTTCTTATACCTAAAAAATTATTCCATGAGCATGATGATACAATTAAATCATCACCAAAACTATAATAATATGATTCTACTTCAATTTTATATCCATTATTCATATCTATATCCGTCACATGGGAAATGAAAACACCACTAGTGTGTACCTGTGGACTACCATCTGCCCAAAGCGATGTGTTTTGTTTTTCATCACTTCCATAAAAGGATAGTTATTGTGAAGAATCTAATGAATATATATGATATTAAGGAAAAATTATGATTCTATAAAGATAATGTATTACTTACCTATTTACCTTTCCACCTGTTAAAAATGATAAAGTTGCTCATTCATATATGTGGACTACCACCTCTAAGAAGTGATATGATTCATTTTTCACGTACATATTTCATGATTTATTATAAAACTTTATTTCATTTTTACAGTTGACACTACTGGAAATTGGATCATTCCCAACACTTCTATACCAACAGTTTGAAAAAACCATTGGTATAGGTCCCCTTTCCTAATGGTTTGTCCAAACTGTTGGGAAAGGCCCCCAAATTGGCCACTTTTCCCAACGGTTTGGCCAAACCATTGGGAAAAGGTGGCCCAAAATTCAACATACTACACAGAATCAAAACCTCAACCAAAGACCTATACCAACGGTTGTGAAAACCATTGGTATAGGTACTTTCAGTTTTTATTAGACCTTCGTACTTAGAACATTATATAATTCAAAATTTAAAATATTTATGAGAATATATATATATATTTATGTAATTATGATCACAAAAGTCATGTTAGGTTAGTGGTTGAGTCGTTCAATGATAAACGAGGGGTCCTGGGATCAAATCCCGGCGGATGTTTTATTTTTGGAATTTATATACCAACGGTTCCATTACCATTGGTATAGATTTCATATTACCTATACCAACGGTTTCCAAAACCGTTGGCATAGGTCTATACCAACGGTTTTTGGAAAACCATTGGTATAGACCTATTCCAACGGCTTACTTGTCTACGGTTCTCCAAACCGTTGGTATAGGCTATACCAACGGTTTGGAGGCCTATACCAACGGTTCCAAACCGTTGGTAAAGGTTAGTTTTCTAGTAGTGTGAAAAGTATTTAATGATTAATATTCTGGAGATCATGTAACCATTACCTCGTTTACTATAGCCAACCTATCGATGTTGTTTTGCGATTATGAACTTAACGTCCTCGAAAAGTCTGAGATGAAATTAACTAATTTAAAGAGTATTTATGGAATTGTAAAAAATGAAATAAAATGGATAATAATAAAGTAATAAACCAAAAAAATTTGCATAAGATATTATAAGATTAGAATAATTTTATTATAAAGAATATAAATTTTGTATGTGGCAAGCTCGACTCGAGGTAAATGATTTCTCATCTCAATTTATCACATTGAGACGTATTCCATTTTTACCACATGTTTTATTTTTTGTGGTTTATGATTTTTATTATGGATTTGTTTTATTAATAATTTAATTTAATTAAATTGTTTTAAATATCTATTTAAAATTTTCTTCTTCAACATCCTTTTATTTCAAAAGTTATAAAACTCATAAATGGGTTTATTGTTTTAAAATTTTTCTTTTTAACTATTTTTATTCCATGTAATGGTTCTTTTTAAAGGTCTTCAAGAATGTTCATATTTATGTTTCAAGAATTGTTAAATTTCATTTTCAAATACATTTGTGTTTCTTTAAAAGTTATTCAAAGGGATATTTTGAAATGCTTTTCATACGAATCACTTATGAATTTTTAAAAAGGTATATTACATGTTTCCATTATATTTTTAGAATAATGTAATTTTCTAAATATTCTGGATTTTTTTATTTAAAATGTTGTCAAAAGAGAAGTATATTTTTCTCATGTTTTCAAAGAATGGTTGGAATTTTATTTTAGAGCTATTCTAATCTATGTAAACATCCTTTGATAATTATTATGATTTACTAGGGATATAATCTAATGAGACAAAACACCTTATTTATCTGGATGAATTATGATCATGTTTATTTATTTACTAACTAGTAGAAATATTAACAATTTTGATGTTATTTTTTCAATAAAAATGTTTATATTGATTATATATTGAATTATTATTAATTTATCTCATATGATGATTGAATTAGACTTATATAAGTGATAGTATAATCCCATTATATCCCCAATATGCATCTTATTATCTCATGAGACAAACTAACGTAAGTATTTGTTGTTTTCAAGCCCAATTATTTATGATGTCTTGGCATGAGGCATCGACAGTATGATTATGATATCATAGAACAAGGACTTTATGGTATGATTATGATGTTTAACAATATACATTCCATAATTATGAAATAATATATTATTATACATGTGATTATTTATATTTATATCCTTTCATATATTTTATTTTTTATTTTTCATGCTTTATATAGAAATTGTTTGATTTCATTAGATAAAAAACGAGATTTCATATAAAATAATGTTTATAATCTCTTATTTTTAAGGTTATTTTAATGAATGTATTTCATATTTTCAAGAAAACATCAAGAATTATAATTTTTCTTTTAGGTTTTTTTAAGAAATATTTTATGAAAAACTTTGGGGGAAATGTCGATTGCTATTGTAGGGAAGTGATAATTTTAAACTCTATTTTTAATACAATAAAAATAAAACATCCTTATTGGATTTCATGAATTTAAACTGTATTGATGGGTTTCATTATTTTTATATCCCTTGATGATATTTTTTTGTCATCCCATGTTTTGAAAAAAATCACAAGGCATAAGGATGTGTAAGAATTATATCAAGTTTAATGGTAACACATCATAAACAAAGAAAAATTATCATGAATGAAAACATTATTGGTATCATATGAACCTATTGTGTGGTAAATGTGTATGAATTAATATAGAATAATAAAATATGGGTATAATGGAAAAAATTCCCATTTTATGATAAATTAATGGGTTTTATTATGTAATAGTTTTCCTAATTCTTCAAAGTTCTAGTCCTAACAAGATTCTTTGAGATGTAAGTGAATTTGAATTTGTTAGTGAATTTGTAACTATGTAAGTTAAAATGTAGGTCACATTTTTTGGTAGTAAATCCAAAATGTTAATAGTTTGAATTTAGCACCAGATCTTGGTGTATAGTTCTGGGGTGCTACATTAGCCATTCCAATCCCTTAGTGAAAATGCCTATGAGGCTATTTGAAATAGTTTTAATGGAGAATTTTGGAATTTGATCCCATTTTCAACTTTTGATAAGAGGAAAACATGTTTTACAGAGTATTTCGTTTTTCAATGAGGTGTTCTCCTCTAAATGATTTTAAATATAGTTTCAAATAGTTATTTTTAAGAAATGTATAAGATAACTAGTAATTCAAAGACAAGTTTATTTTAAATTCTTAGTTGGAACTTTTTATTGGGTTTATTTATATTTAGGATTCCCTTTTATTTCCCCTTATAATTGTTTCACTCATTGAGGGTGTTTTATTATATTATGATGATCAGATTATGTGAGTTGGGGTGAGGAAGAGTTATTATTTTAATCTATTTATTGGTATTTCTTAATTTATTTTATCACCTACACTTTTATATTTATGTTATAGGAACCATGGGTAATTAATAGAAGTTTTGGATTTGTGATGTGCAAGTCCAGTGTTTTCAAGATGTCTAGTTCCCTTTAAGAGTTTTTCCCTCAAAAGGATTTACATTTATAGGTCCCCAACACTCCTAGAGGGAGATACTGGATGCGACATCTTGTTAGGAGACACATATATGTATAGTGAATCTTAGAACTAGGTATTATATCATCTTAGATAGAGCCTATATTTTATCCAATGGCACTTTATTCTTGATAGGTGGTTTCATGTTAGTGATTTCTTCAATTATTATTGTTTCCGGCCCCTTATTCTTGCTTAGTTTACCACCTTATCTACTACTAGTTTTTTTCTCATCTCTTGATTTATGTATAGGTTCCCATTAGTTTGTGTTATAACTTTTTATGATTGGATTTGTTTCTACTAAATGCTTTATAAATATGGGTTTGAAGTGCTTTTTTAATGATTTGGGAATGGTTCTTTTTTATTTCAGGATTTTGAAAATAGTTTATAAAATGAGTACAAATTACTTTTGTTCAGTTTTGAGAAAAAAGTTTCTTATTTTCCAGGGGATTTCAATATAGATTTATATAAAGGAACTTTTTCTTTATATGTAATTTAATACATATAGTTTGATTTTACTCAATCACATTATGTTGAAGACCTTATTTATATTGTATTTAAAATTAGAATTTATGAACTAATAGATGAAATAAATTGCGTAAATTTAGTAGATGGTAACCTAATGGGATATGTATCTCATACTAATATACATAGTTTAGGTTCTATGTTCTATCATGGATTGGTTTCATTTATAGTATTTTTTATGGTTTATGGAATGTGGAGAGAAACCTTGGGTTTCATGGAGATGTTATCTTGGTATGGTTTGGATTTGGTTTGATATTTTGGTTATTTTTTCATTTCTCATTCTTTTAGTATTTTTATTTTTCTAGTTGGTGCATACTGAATATTAATTTATTTATGTGATGAGGTGATTTTCTATTTGGGGATGACATGTTTGATTTTATCATTTATTTTTTGGGTGAAATCATTCTCAAAGATATGTTCCATGATCCTCGTGAACTACTTTATAGTAAATAGGGATTAGGAAACACCTTCAAGATAGTGGTAGACCATGTCAGGTGTTGATTTGAGTGGAAACTCAGGATGGTTCATTACATATCATGTGATAAGACTAATCATTGGTGATTTTTAAAATGTTCAAAAAAATTCATGAATGTAATCTCATAATACACTAAACATTTAGGTCATGGGGTGTGATTTATTATTATATGTAATGAATTTTATGTAAAATGATGTAATATGTTTATATGTTGTGATCTAGTAAACTCATTTGGTATTAGAATGAGGATTAATTATTTTTTAGGTGTTAGGATATTAATAATAATAAGATAAAACCTAAATCAACCTATTATGAATAAAAAGTATTATATGATAAACCTAAAATACCCTTTGTTAAAATATAGGGGTCATAATTTATGACATATTTGTAATGAATTTCTTTAGAATATTATTGAATACCTGATTATCATTTCATGATATTAAGATGGAATTTATTGGTTTTATTAAATGGATAAAACTGGGGAAAGTTAGAAATGAGTATGATGGATAGTACAATGATTATCCCAATAATAAACCAAATAGGATGAAAGATAGAGTGAAAATACTAATGGTCATTCTCTCCCAAATCTATCAAGCTTTAAAAAATTACAAATATCATACTAAACTACCTAACATGATAAGGAAGGAACTATTAATTTATTATTTTATATGATAATATCAAACCACCTTTAGTGAGTCTACCAAACCAACTATTATTGTGAAATTGATCCGCATAATTGAAAAGTTATATTCTATTCCCCAATTATTTGATCATGAAAATGTTTTTTAGTTATTTATCATTTAAAAATTGAGGTATATTAATGGTGGGATCCCATTAAGAATACAAGGAAAGTGGAATAAATTAATCCATGAACTGATGGTAATTGAAAAGTTATTTTTCATAAATTCATTCCCCTAAATCATCACACAAAAATAGATAGGGAATTATATGAACTAAACTAAAAAAAGATTAGTCTATTGGTACCTAAGAAGAAAAATTCACAAGAATTTAAAGGCAGACTTCTAGTGTTTTCATATACCCTAGAAATAATCTACCATTTATTAAGTGGATTAAATTAATTTATTTTAAAAGCATTACATATAGGGTAATTTTATAGCTATGAATTTATTATTTGGCATGCTCTTAAGATTAAAATAGAAAATGGCGATTCCCAAAAACATTTCATGAATAACAAGAGGAAAATAGTGTTTTAGGGAAAATATAATGATAAAACCCATGAAGGAAAGAAAATTAAAATTCTTATATGCCAAAAATTTGGGAATAAGTATAGAGGATATTTCCTTAAAGGTATAGTTAAATGATTCATGTTTGGAAGAGAAGGATATCAATAAAATGAAGTTTTAAGAGATATTATGTGGCTAACCAATTAAATGGATGAAAATGATGTTTTCCTTGATGCGCCACCCACACTCCAATGCCTCCATTATAAATAGTATATATATTATAACAACTAATTAACCAATACAAGGGTAAATATTGATAATTTATGGAAACAATCTCCAAATATAACAGAGGAATTGAAGGTATACACCAGTACAACTGTTGAACTGGGTCATGAAAAAAAAAGCATGAAAGGTACTATTATCATCCACTATATAACTATATATGTCTTAATTTATTCTTGATCTTTCCATTCCCTTATATATGAGATTTTTTATAAGGAAAAAAAATTCCCATCTCAATGACTAGATATTGAATTATCAGGGAAAACCCCCAGCGATATGATTATACATCTTAATTCTAAAACATCCACTATGTATATGTTTTTTGGAAGGAAATTTCTTTAAATCATAGTTTTATCCCTTTAATTTTATTTCATGTGATTTTGGGTATGTATTTTTTCTCTCTTTATAGAGACAAAATTAATTTTTTGAGATAGGTAAGTCACATTTTATATCCCAAAACAACATATGCCCATTAATCAGTGTAATACTGGCTATGAAAACCTTGTGGAAATTACATCAATTATATGGGTCTTAACAACCAATCATTAGGGTTATTTTTCTCAAATAGTTGAGGAAAAACATGGTATTTATGATATCCATGTTATATAAAAATACGTTGATATATTTCCAAAAGTATTTTATTATCTTCCTCAGATAATTATGTTGAGATTTCAATAGAACTCATACCATGAAATATGCTTCTATCAAGTAATCCTTATAGAATATCCACAATTTAATTATATTGATTGAATAAGTAACTAAAATACAATTTGGATAAGGGTTTTATACACCTAGGTGATTCACCATGTAATGAACCAATCCTCTTCCTTAATAATAATGATAGACTGATGAATCTCTGTATTTATTAATGTGAAGTTAACAAAATCACAATCAAGAAAAGGTATCCCAAATCCCATATTTATGAATTTTACGATAATCTATGAGGTGGTAAATTCTTCAAAAAGATCATCCATGAAAATAGAAATCATAAATTATAGGTTAAAAGAGAGGATATACCTAAGATAATCTATTATACAAGGTATAGACACTTTGAATTCATATTGACGATATTCAGATAGAAAAATTAAACATTTATATTCATAGATATGATGAATTGTGTCTTTAGATATTACTTTGATAACTTTGTAATTGTCTTTATAGATGATATGTAATGACCCTCACCCCCGTAAGTCAGAAACAATGTTTACATTATTAAACTGGTATAAGATACCAGGGCTCACACTATTCCGGATATATCAGTTTTGTTGTCTTGGAAAACTAGATACATATATAATTCTCATATTAGATTTGAAATATTAAAAAATATCATAATTAATATTCTTGCATCCATGAAATCATTCAAATAATCCATATATATATATATATCTCAGGGTAAGGAAAAATAATAATTTTTGCTTGGATGCTCAATAAGGGTTACATATTGCAGAATCTATCAAGAGTAAGGCATAATCAATATGGTATAGTGGATAATAAAAACACATTCTATTCAATCAAGGACTTGAGTTCAAGGTACATCCACGAATAATATCAACATAAAAATCACATGGATAAAGGAAAATGAATTATTAATAAAGTAAATCCATAAATCCCAAAATTAATGAACTTATCATCGAGGCTTGGGCTAATATATCATGAATATGACAATTTAGGGCCCATATAGGTAATTCTTAATAAAAGGGTCAGTTTAAACCATAAACCCGACTAATATGGTATACCTATTAGTTTCTCTTGTGATACATATCGATGCATTAAGGGGATATATATAACTAGGGCCCACCCATCATTTTCATGTTGTGTGACTTCCCCATATATTGAATAATCAATATCATTCATTCTCAAAATTCCTTATAAACCAACCATTATCCATAATTAATCAATAATATATAATATTTTCTTAGTCTATAAAATAGAATTTGTAAAAAAATAATTCAAATGATACTATATATAGAAATGGTATATAATAGAGATAATAGAAAAGTTGTCGTACTTATGCCAGAAAAATACATTATACTTATAATATTGACATGTAGAAGATAATAATGCCTAAGGAAATTTTGTTGAGTTGTATGGAATGTGATTATGGTAAATTTAATTACCATAAAACCATGGATCATTAAAGGTTGAAAGAAACCCATCAATTCATCAAGAATGATGTTTTTTTATTAAAAAAACCTTTAGGAAATATAAATTAAAATATATTAATAAATTAAAAGTAACTACATTTTAACTTTGTGTCATAATGATGTTAAAAATAATTTTCAAAATTATTATCTTTCCTTTAGGAAAAAAACCCTTTTATTTTGATATCATTTTTAATAAAAATTTACAAAATATTGATAAAAGTATTTTATTTGAAAATAAGAATGTATCATTTTAAATAATGTTTCAAATTAAATAATGTTTATGATGAATATATAATTAGTTAATTCTAAAATTGATAAAATAAACATTTTTTACATACTTAGGTAAAGAAAGTAAAAAATGACTCATACAGAAAATGTTCAAAAAATTAATTTTAAATACTTTTAAAAGAAATATTAAAATAGTTTAAAAAAACCGTCAAAACATTTGTCTTATAAATAATAAAATTAATGTAAAATTGTTATAGAAACTTGGTATGGATGAGAAGGATTTGGATGAAAAATTTTAAAACATTATTTATTAAAAGAATCCCCTTATATATTACTTATTTATTGATTCTCGATCAAAAAAGTAAATAAATGGAAAATAAAAATGAAAACCCAATAAATAAATATAATAGAATAAAATAAATTAGTTTTCAAATATAAGTATGATAATATTTTCCTAAAGGAAATCAGAACATAGACAATCCTGAAATAAAATAAAATTGTAACTTAAATCCCTTATATTGTGTCTCTTCTTAGTAATGAATCATTGATACTATAATATTATGAATTTAAATTTATTTAATACTTTATTAAGAAATTTTTTCATCTATATTATATTTTTATGGTCATTTTATATTAATTTTAAATCCATTCATTGAATAGTTTTTTCTTTCATCGGCCAGTTAAGACAGTTCGATCAATTTCTCCATAATTACTTTTGTATATTATCTATGGTTAAAGGAGTTATAAAATGGTTATATAATTTATATAATTTTAATAATTTCATGAATATAATATTTTATCATTATAAACAATATTATTATCCTCCATTCATGGTGGTAATATAAAATCAAATCACACTGCTTCGTAGAGGTGGTTGTCTATACATACACATGAGAGACATTATGATTTCCAAAAATATGGATCGGAAAGAAGGTAGATTATATATTATATTTTAAAAAAATATTATTTATATCATATATATTCATTTATTTCATCTTTATAATCATCCAAGTAAAGTGGTGATGAGAAATAAATTGCACTACTACATTGAGATGGTAGATCATATGTATGCACGGGCAATGTTTTAATTTTACAGTGGATAAAAAGGATATATAAATAGATATAACATTTAAATAAAAACATATAAATATAGTGAATATATAGATCTAATTTTTTTAAAAAAAATTGAAGTATTTGGTGAGGTTTGAGAAGAATGGTTATTGAAAAAGCTCAATATGAACATATGCCTTTTATCTTGGTAACCTCCTTTATATTAAAGCTTAATATTTATTGAAGTGGTATTTTGGTGAGTATAGGACCTATAGGATGATAAAAATAAACTTTGGAAGGTATTTAGATAGATATTTTATGAGATAAGTGTATTTAATAGTATAAAAAAGAGAGGATAGGGGGTTACCTTTTATAAGTGAGGTTGGAGACATACATATAAATAGTTGAAACATTATTATATAATATATTTATTACTCAAGTAAAGTGGCTAAATTTTTTATTAAAATATAAAAATTTTAACGTATAAATAAAATAAACTAATGAGGTTTAATTAATCTTTTTATGTTATATGAAATCATTATCCCTTTGTTTTAACTCTTTTAACTGATTGTACCCTAAAATGAAGTGATAATTATTTATCATGGTTACTATTAATTATGAAAGAAAAATAATTTAATCTTATTACATATTATTAGTTATTGTAAATAAAAATATGAAATCCATCTTACAATAAATATATATAAGTGATAAAATTAATTTTAGTATATGTTTGTGAAACACAACAAAAATCATTTTTAAAAAACTTTTTTTTAAGTATACAAATGATTTTATAGAAAAATAAAGTATAATATTGATTGAAATGGAATTAATTGTATTATTTAAAATTCTAGGATTCTAATTTTTCCTTTAAACCAAACCTAAACCAAAATTAACCTTGTAAATATTGTACTAAGAGTGAAGGGCTAAATTTTATTTTTGTTTGAAGAAAAGAATTTCATAGATTTCCAAAATTTTAAGAATATATTTCTAAGTATAAAATTATATTTATATATTTTTTTATAACTTATTAAATATATATTATTTAGAAATTTTTTCATAATATTTAAATTTATTCTTATATCATTATAATGTCATAAAAGTGGCAGTTTTTGTAAAATTGTTATTTTCTAATTATTCCCCCAAAAATTAACTTGTTCTGAAAAATTTAAAAAAGTATTACATAGAAAATTCTAAATAATAAATTCAAAAGTTAAATTTATGTATTGAAATTAAATTTATTAAAAATTTTAATTTGGGCTTTAATCACATTTTTAAATAAATCCATGTGCATTGTGTTACTATTTATTTATAAATAAAAGGTTAATTTCTATAATTGAATATTAGTTGTTACATTATTCCCTCATTTAAAAATTTCATTCCTAAAATTTCTAGAATTTTACCTCATGAATATGTGTGATTAGTTATTCATCATAACTTCTTTAGGTTCCCACATTTACTCTTCTATTTTATGATTTCACCAATGTAACTTCACCAATTGAGTCATATAATTCTGTAACACTTGTTCTATTCTATCAAGAATATCTATAGGATCATCATAGTAAGGAAAATAAGGTTATAATTATATTTCCTTAGAAGTGACAATATCCTTCCGGTTTGTCATGTACTTCCTTAATAAAGATATATAAAAAATATTATGAACATTAGAGAGGCTAGACGGAATTTATAATTGGTAATCCATAGCTCAAATTCCTTCTATAATTTCAAAATGCATGATGTGCCTAAGACTTGTTATCCATTTCTTATTGTACCGTATAATACCCTTCTATAGAGGTAACATCAATAAAAATTGATCCCATTAAATTCTACATCCATCCATTGGTTATTCGCATAGCTATTTTTCCCACTCTGAGAAGCCATGATTAGACTTAGAATATTTCTCACATTCACTATTGTCTCCTAAAAAAGTTCTTGGATTAAAAGATTCATTTCACCAACTTCATACCAATAAGTTTGTGTACTACATATTTTTCTATACAATGCTTCATATGGTTCCATTTGAATACTTTAATGACCTCTATTTTTATATATTAATTCCACTAAAGGTAAATTTTTATCTTATATAAATTTAAAGTCAATTGAGAATGGCCTCAACATGTCTTATAGTGTTCAAATAGACTTTTCGGAAGATCTATCTATTTGAGGGTGACAAGATCTTCACAAATGTATTTAGGAGTTAAGAGTCTTTTGAATAATCTTCCATAATTTTGATGTAAATTATGGGTCATGATTATATAAAATTGAAGGTAATTCACCCTGAAGTCTCACAAATTCATTAAGATATAGCCACTAGAGGTGTTTAAGAGGAATATCTTCCCTTATAGTGAGAAAGTGTCAAAATTTTGGAAGGGGATAATTAATAAGCCATATGAAATCATTCTTTCTCAATGTTTTGGAAAATACAATGACAAA
The DNA here is from genome assembly GCA_963277665.1 of Viscum album. Lineage (NCBI taxonomy): Eukaryota > Viridiplantae > Streptophyta > Magnoliopsida > Santalales > Viscaceae > Viscum > Viscum album. The sequence goes on along the minus strand of OY728136.1, from coordinate 1,812,951,915 downwards.
TTCCATAGTAATATTATCACATTTCCCCATGAGAATAGATATAGGATACATGAATCCTTTACAAAGTTCTCTCTTTTTCATTACTTATTGACAAACCAAGCATCTTGATATATAGAATGGAATTTCTTATTTCCTATTTTTCCACAAAAAATTTACATTCAAATCTCGATTCATTTTTTTGCTACAAAGGTGTGTTGGTAAATTTAAGTAATTATATTCATATAAAAATTCTATTTTTGGGCTAATAATTTATGGAACACATAAAATATTTCTAAATTTCATTATGCATTCTTCATAGAAAAAGTATACCAACTTACCATGATTCATTACATTTATTTTTTTTAATATTATTATCATCATTCCAAGAGATTTTTATTTTATCCAACAAGGTTGGTTTATAAATCGTTTAGAATAAATATAATATCTCCCCTTTATTAATGATATATCATATCTAACTTTACTAAATCTATGAATATGGGATATTTTTCAATCCTCATTTTTTTCAAAACCACATGATCTTTCCTAATAATCACTCTATCCACCTTATTTCCCTTCTCATGTCAGTAGTGTATTGGGAAATTTTAATATTTGATTAAATATTTCAACAAACTTTGCCTCATGTTGATATATTTCTATGAGAATATTTATTTCAAAACTTTTTGATCTGTGTATATTTAACATTTTCACTATAAAGGAAATGCCACCATATCATTAATTCAGAGATTGTGGTTAAAAACATAAATCATGTGTTTGATAATTATATTCATGAGTCTTAAATTAAATATTTTTCATAGGAAAAACTCTATAATTATTCATAAAGACACATCCAGGTGACTTTATTAATGCATCACTATATAGTGAAAAAATAATTTATTGTTGGTAAAGATAATATTGATGATTTTAGAAATCTCATCATTAATTATTCAAAATATTTTCTTCATTATTCTACCCATTATGAACTTGACCCCTTTACATTTTAACTTTGTTGATGGGTTAGCTAATCAAGATTGTTTTTGAAAAAATCATTGATAATAACCTATTGATCCAAGGAATCTATAAACATTGGTTATGTTAGTTAGAATTGGGAATTCCATCACTAACATTATCATTAAAGGATCAATCAATATTCTATCCTTAGATACTACATGTCCATGAAAAGAATATTTATAAAGGAATAATTCACATTTTCAAAATATTCCATATAACTCCTTTTATATAAGAGTCTTAAGAATGATTCGAAAATAACTCTTATGATCATCATATCTTTTAGAGTATATTATGATATAATCAATAAATAAAAAAATGTTGATATAATCTTTGAATACTAATGTTCATCACATCCATAAAAACATAGGGTTCATTATTCAATCTTAATGGAAATATTATAAATTCAAATTTTTAATACCTCAAAAAATTTGTTTTTATAATATCTTCTTTCTCTACTCATAGTTTTTGATACCCAGAACAATGATCAATATTTAAAAAATAATAATTTCCCTATATTTTATCAGAATATTCGTCAATATATGGAACATGATACCTTTTCTTTAGAGTAACATAATTTATTTCCTTGTAATCAATGCATAACCTCATAGTCCCAAATTTCTTCTTAAAGAAGAAAATGGGATCCTCATGGTGAAACACTAGGTGTATAAATCCTTTATCACAAAAGTCTTATAGTTATTTTAGCTTCAGTAATTCCACAGTGTCCATATTTTATAGAGTCTTATATATAGGGTTTTAATTAGGGATAAAATGAATAGAAAAGTAAAATTCATGATCAGGTGGATATATAGGGAGTTATTTTGTAAAACATCAATTCATTTTTTCACAATAGGTGAATACTGTAATATAATTATACTTTTATAATTATTAGTTTGAATATTTTACTATTATCTAATAATTTCATTAAGGAGTTATTTTAGAGGTGGATCTAGACATGATTCAATTGAGGTAGCATCGCCTCTATAGATAATGGATTTCACATCTCTATCCCAAATAATAATCAAATTTTCTTGGTAATAAATTTTTTCATTATAATTTGAAAGAAATTTCATGCCAACAATTATATAATGTTAAACCATAAATTTAAAAATATATTTTAAAAATAAATTAATTTGTGTGTTGTAATAGGAGTAGATAAACATATCCTTTTTGAAATAAGATTTACACAAGGTATCTTGATTGAAAACTCTTTTCTTGAGGTGATAGGGAAAGATTTTATTTTCTTGGAAATTAGGGAAGATATAAATGATTGTGAATATCCATAATAAAATAAATAAGTACTTAAATTTGAGATAATGATCAAATTACCTACAACAAAATCATTAGTAACTTCAACCTCAAGTATAGTAATCACATATGCTTGGTATTCTCCCTGAGGACTCTTTTGTAGGAGGATTTCATGATGCTTGGGATATTGGTTTAAATAATTCCCCCTCTCTTTACAACTGAGGTGCTAGATAATAGTGGTTTATTTATATCTATTGCATTTATTATCCATATAACCCCTTTCTCTGCGCTTAAAATCTATTATTTTCCACATTAATCGGGTACCTATGTGTTTCTTTCTAAAATTATTACATGTTGGAAATATCATCATACCTTTATTGTTATTCTACACATTTAAATTTTCATGGTGCTCAACCAACCTATTATTTTCTTTGTTTCCATTAAATATATAAAATTTATAGAATTCATTTTATGTTTTCGCAAACCTTGATATTATATTATCATATTATGGAATTGTTCAAGAAACCAATTCCTCTAAGAGACTCAACTTAATTCAATTATAGAAATGATGAATATTACTTTCTAGATTACTTTTGTAGTCCATAACAGGCCTAGTTAATCTTATAAAATTTTCCTCATTCTTTGGAAAATTTATTTATCATTCTACATTAACGTGGGGAAAATCCTCTACATTTAAGAATACTTCTCTTGAGAACATTATTTTTTAAAGAATATAACATTAAAAATTCTCTATTCCATACTTTCTATTTAGTTATCCTCTTTATTGTTATGGATTAGTTACCACCATTAATTAGAATCTCCCATCATATAATATACTAATAGAATAAATGGTTTCCTTCAATTACTTCTCAAGTCTATAAATACATTTTGGAGAAACCTAATCCATTTTTTATATACCAATGGAATAATAGTTCACTTAAATGTTAAGGGATTCCAATGTATAATTATATCCAGCATAAGAGAATCACGAAAAAAAACAAAAGTTTTATCAATATGGGGAAATATAAGAATTATAACATAATTCAATTACCTTAATATGGAATATATCAATATAGATGCAATACTAGCTGTATTAGCTTGCTTAGCTGGAGAATATCTATATTTTAAAAAGGTGTCGATTAAATTCCTTCCCCATGACTCCATTGTAACATCCCAAATTTTTATAGAGGTTTTTATTTCATTAATTTTTTCAGTTGACACATTTTTATGTTTGACTTTTTTCTTAGAATAGGTAACTATGATTTTAGTCTGATTAGTTTACTTTTGGGAAGAAGATAGTAGGGGTTTGGAGGCCTCATAAGAAACAAATTCACAGAAAAAATTAAATTCATGATGTGAGATTCCATATAAATACCCCATTATTTTGTATAGGGAATTAACTCAATACACTCTATGAAATCAAAAAACATTGTGAATTCAATACATTCCATGAATTCAATTAATAACGAGAATTGGTTTGGGTAGACCTCATTCGCAATGTTTATTAAATTTTCCCATAGAAAAATAAACTTGGACATTTCACGATGTGAAAAATAATCACATCATGAATATGTAATGGGTTATTTTTTCAAGGGGAAGATCTATTTCTCCTCTCATTTCACCTCCCATACAACACCTCTTCTCTCGTAGGAGCTCTACAATTTCTATGGTAAGTTCCATTGGATCTACCTTATATAGACACCGATCAATCCACCATTAATCATGTTATAGGCATGTTAGTAAGATATTTGATCCTATTCCTTCCTTTCATATTTTATTCTTCCATATTCGGTGCTATTTTTGTGCAAGATAATAGGCTCTCTTTCAACAAAATTTGGAAATTCTTAGGATTTCTTCCATTCCAGCATGATTCAAAGGTTGAAAATATATTATGGGTCATCTACCAACCTAAGGTAGGTGGTATAGTTATATTCCCCCATGGTCTCATTGTATTTATCATGAACCATTTTTATGCATGTCACACTCTTCTGGTGACACCTCCAAAATGTTTAATAAATTAAATTAAATGATTCCAAATGGATAACATAGACATTGAAACTCACAAATTAACATCGTAGGGTGACCAACCAGTTACAGGACACCAAAAATGGTTTTCCAACCTTGATTTCTTAAGGGCCTCATGCCCTGAGTTTATTTATACTTCTTATATAGGTTTGTGAAATGCCTCTTTAAATGATTATATTTTATTACTTAAATAGTTTAAGTTTTCTTGATTGCTAAACCCATACGCTTAAACTAGGTAAAGAGAGATACAAGGGTTTTGACTTAAGAATTCCTTTGAAAGGATCATATATATTTATAAATTAGTGTTTTTAGAAGAATATTAATACTCTAGGAGTTATAATTGGTTTAATTTTTGGAAAATCATGGACTCTCTCACCATGGAGATGTCATATGTACTTTACCAAGGAGTAATACCTGGTTCCCTAGTATATTACCTTAAATGGGCTCAGTGGGTAATGTTTTTATGTCAAAATATTAGTGATACTAAGATCCTAATGTGAATTACCATGGATGGGATCATAGGTTCATACCTTTAGACCATGGTGATAGTTATACATTAGTTCCACTTATAAATATCCTTGGAAAAACACTTATAGTTATGGATACTCATAGTGCTCCCAGATTGATACTTGGGTTCCTTCTTATAGAACACCTTGGATAGGATCAAGATTCCTCTTCAGAAACAACTCATAATGCATCAATATTAATAACATTGGATTCCATTTTATTAGGTCTAAGTATGTGTCCACAAATACAAAAATAATGATTTATTTTGGTCTATGGTTACACGTGGCTTTATGAAAGACAACTTATGGTATCAATACAAGTAATCATGCAGACTTATTATGGACACACACACACACACACATATATATATATATATATATTTCACTTGAATACTACATTTTTATAGGATAACATTATTTCAGAGATATCCAACTAAGGTCGAAATAAGAAGTTTCGTTCGGGAAACCCAGGATGAGCCGTGACCGACATGTTCATTTATTTACTGGTTTAAAATTAGATTTACCAACATAGTACAAATATTATATTAGTCGACTAGTTAGTTCTAGACACCATCGGTGTTGTCCTATTGAGTATATCTCACACCCTTTTCACGTGACCTAAGGTACCTGAACAAACTTTATTGTTGCATGGATAGAAAAAGGTAAGAATCTAGTTTCCAATGTTTTTATTTTTAGAATTCGAATGGAGTATAGAAGTATAAGAATGAGCCAATACTCATGTTTCTAGTGGAGGAAACTTCTATTAATTTATTATTTTGTTTAGGATGTTATATATTCATATACCCCAATATCCCCAGTACTTTCATTATTGTAGAGAATCATGGAATGGTCATAATTTTTGTATTTAATATTGATTTATCTTCAACCTATTTATTATCCTGATTATTTATTATTCCACTATGGGTTATTTATTATTGTTTCTACTACATATCATTATTAATTACTGATGTGATACACTCTAATAATGAGGGGATATTCTCCTCATGAACACATCATAAACCATCACTGCTAGTCAACATTCTTTCGCAAATGGGGAGGAGTGCTTAAGGTCATATGGTCAACTATTTTAGGGAACCTCTTAGTGGAATCTAGGATAGGATGCTACAAAGTGGTATCAAAATATTATTTTTCTTTTTACCAATCTATTTTGGTATTAGACATCAGACTAGGAAAGTTTTATAATTTTCTAATGATCTGGTTCATAGGAGTATCTAAGTCATGTATAGGGGAAATCCAAATAACATTTACTAGGATATTGTTGTTATCGATTTTCACTTGTTACAGTTGTATTGATTTCACCATTGGGTTATGCACATGCTTGGTGGCATTTTTATTGATATTATTATTATGAGGTTATTTTTCTTTAGCTTGGTGTGGAAAGGTGGTATCATGTCATTCATCATTATAGGCACTTAATGATTCATATTTCATAAATTATTCCATGCCATATAGGTATATCTTATTTCATGCATTTTCTTTATTTTGTGTGATTGTTGTAAGTGACTTAATTATTATATATGTAAATGTGCTAACATTTATTATAAGGATAAAATAAATGTATGAATTAATATCTATACATCAATATAAATGGGGTTTTCCCATATATATTGATGATGACACCTTAATTAAACAATTATACCATGTTTGATCCATAGACCACTGGTTCTATGGGTTGAAATGTTAGATGATTTTGATTACGTGAGTGCTAGTGATAATTTATAAAGAATGTAATTATATAAATTGGGAATGGTAATTCATTTAGTGAAATCATTTTACATAACATATTATATCCTAATATTGAATGTAAGGGTTTAACTCATTGTTACATGACATACCAATTGCAATTTTTAAAGATCATGGGCCATTATTAATTTATAATGGTGATACATCTGACTAGATTTTGATATCTATATTCATATAAATGAGAATGAAATTAAATAATTTTTTAATTATAAAAAAAATATCTACTGCTAAATTGGGATTCAAATTTCTATGTAAAGGGTTTCTTCCTATACACCATCAATTGAGAATCCATATATTGAAACCCATGTGGTGTTATATGAGACCTTGACCCTAAATCGACTTTAGTAGTGGGAAATATGAAATGTCTCCTGTTACTTTTGTGATATTTATTATCACCTAGGCATGGCTTTAGGAGTAGGAAGAGTGGTGTGACTCTTTTATAGAAATTATTCTTACCTATCCTTTTATATTATCACTGATTCTTTCTATTATTAAATCTTATCTAAGTCATTTATTTAGTAATTTTAGAGCTATATATCCATAATTCTCACATGTCATGCATTATGAGGGTGGTGATGACCATGATATGGAGGTGGTGGGACTTGAACCACCATTATTGCCTCTTGTAGTGCCACTATAGGTACCTCCTATTCTTCCTCCCATGGGATTTGAATCTCATTAATGAGAGAGCTTCCTGTGCCTCATGCATTCTTTTCAGGGAGATCAGAAACCTGCCCCTTTTATGGAAGAGTCAACATTTTAATTCCTATAGCAATATCCTCTAAATTTCTTGGGGGATGGTGGTCCTCAGTATATTGAGTCATGGATAGAGGCCATGTTATCGAAATTTGAAAAATTAGATATACCTCAAAAGTGGAGGTCCAAGCTCTCCAGCTATATGATTCATGACACTACTAAACATTGTTGGGATGTCATATCTCATGTTGATCATCATCATGGTTTGGTCTGGTAGACTTCCATACATCCTTATATGATTTATTCATTTTGAAGACATTGAGTGAAGATTGTGCTCAGAATTTTTTCAAACTATAATAGGGTTTCATTTCTGCAATGGAGTATTTAGATCATTTTAACTAAATTTAGAGTTTTTGGCCAACACTAACTGGTGATGAGTTAGCAACTTCAAGGCAGTTTTAGGATGGGTTTACACATTGCATCTGATCATAGGTGATTGTTTTCTGAATTACCACTATTTCATAGGTAGTGAATCAAGACCTCATCAATGAGTGAAATTTTATAGAATCTATAAATGTGAGTCGTGGTGGTTCACCTTTTAGCATGGATGGAAATTAAAGAAATAAACATATCTTTAAGACTACTAACATTGGAAACATGGGTCATATGAAGTGCACCGACAATTATTTGGTGTGTTACCACTATGGTAGCATAGGCCAAAAGAATCACAAGTGTTTGAGGTACCCAATTGAGTGTCGAGATTACGTCCGGATGGGCCACCATCAGTGTTTCTTCTAAAACATTCCTTCAGTTCCTAGTGAGATGGGATCTATACTGAAACCACATTCAGGTATAAGATCAGTAACCCTACACTAGGTAGAGAGCTAGTTTGTTACCAGCTATTCAGGATTATGAGTTATATGTGGCTGAGGTAGCCAAACTTTAGAGGTACATATCCAATAGAGTAGACCTGTCAAGGTTAATCAAGATGCATCTTAGGGCCATAGAGTTGTCCATATATGTATTGTACGACATATTCCCAAGGATTAGACTCCAGGGACATCTATAGTTAAAGTTATTATTCTATTATCCTCTAGTTTAGATATTCTCTATTTGATATAGGCTATTTATAGTCCTTTTTATCTAAGGGAATTATAGAGAGGCTTGGGATGGAAATTGATTAATTTATTGGTGTTATGAATTTAGATACTCTTTTGGAAGCATGATCATAGGGTATATTCAAGTGAAGGGATTTCCCTATTGATATGCATGTATATTGATTCCTCAAGAATGTTTTCCCTTAAGATGATAGGTTTTAATGTCATTCATGGGATGAATTGGTTGGTTACATACCATGCTCACATTGACTTCTAGCACCGAAGCGTGTCTTTAACATTCCCTGGAGGGAAGTAATTATTTCCATAATTGCAAATGTTATGTATATGAAGGTTAAGCTGGACCAAATCATCATGGTATGGGTGGAGTGACAACCCATATATCTAGCCTCTTTATGAGTAATCAAGGAATGAAACATATAAAATTCCATCCCATGATGAATAATTTCAAAGATGTCTTCCTTGATGGATTTTATTTACAACCACTTGTGAGAGAGATAGAGTTCACCATCAAATTAATACTAGGAGTGACACTCATATTCATTTCTCCATACAGGATAGCACCAAATGAGCTCAAATAACTCAATAAGTAGTTAAACTATTCAAAAGAAAATGGTTTTATCCAACACAGTACTTCACCATGGGGTCCACCTATCCTTTTCACAAAGAAGGTAGATGATACACTCATAATGTAAATGGATTATCACTATTTGAACCAAATTATGATACAGAAATGATATCAACTAATTCATAAAGAATACCTCTTTGACCAGCTCTAAGGAGCGATAGTTTTCTCTAAGAATGACTTGAGGTCGGGCTACTATCAGGTTCATATTAGGTGTCAAACATTCCACATATGATATTCCATAATAGATATAACTTTTACTAGAATAAAGTTATTTTGGTTGGCCTTATAAATTTACCAACATTTTTCATGGCTTTGATGAATTGGGTCTTCCACTCTTATTTGGATTCATTTGTAGTTTTCATAATGGAAGACATTTTAGTTTATTCCCACACTACACACAACCATTAGAAAAAATATTTATATCAAGATAAATACACTAAGAGAGTAACAAATATTTGTTAAGATGACAAAATTATTCTTTTGAATTGATATGGTTCACATCATGGGTTCTATAATTTCAGAGGAATGAATGTTGGTTGACCTAGATAAGGTGAGCGCTATAGTTTCTTGAGACTATCCCATGAATTTATTTGATATCCATAGTTTCTTGATTCTAGATGTATATTATAAGAATTTTATTTAGGACTTATCACACTAAGTATAACCTCTTAGGATCATGAACTAAAAAGGTGTTATGTTTTACTGGTCAGATGCATGTAAGACAATCTTTCATTAGTTTAAAGGGAGACTGATTTCAGCCCTGATCCTAATTCTTCTAGAGATAGGTAGGAGATTTACAATTTTTTGAGATTCATCAGGAATTAGTCTTGGTGCAGTTATAATGCAACGATATTGAGTTTTGGGTATTGGGTCTCACCGGGTGAGACCTCGTGATTGGAATTACCCAAAAAAACAACCTCAATCTAGAAGCTATGGTTCATGATTTTCACTTTAGGAGGCATTTACTATTGGTAGAATGGTTTTTCATTTACATAGACCATAAAAGCATCAAATACAATTCCACACAACATGAATTGAATTATATGTTGTCAATGTGTCTAAACTACCTTCATCCATTTGACATTGAGATCACTTATAAACCCAAAAAGGGAATTGAAATAACAGGTGCTCTGAGTCAAATGAATCAGAAACAGACTATCTAAGTGTTTAATTATGCGCCGACGTTTATGGCCATAATCTCTAAAATGAACCTATAGGTTATGAATATTTTGGGTAGCCTATTTTTCTAGATTTTGAAACGACATATTCCCTTATAGAATGGGTAAGGATGAGAAAACATTTAGACCTAAAAGGATTTTTCCTAAGGGAGAGTGTCCTATGTGAGGACCCACGACCTAGTAGGGTTATCGATGAGGGAAATATTTTGTACTTTCACAGACATTTTTAATTTTCTGTAGAAATATAAGAAGAATTTATATAGGAATTTCATGCCTCCATTTATCCAGTACACCCTAGGATTTCAAAGATGTACTAAAACCTACATCATCAGTATTGGTGGTCATGTATGAAGAGTTAGATTGCAAGGTTTATCACATGGTGTTTCACCTATCAGTAGTTGAAGGTGAAACAATAGTATCATACTAAAATTAAATAAACTCAATAGAATTAAAAGGGTACATGGGGGGATATCACCAAGGATTTCATGACAGTCTTATTAATAGCCTCTTGTGGTAGTGAAACAATATGGGTGATCATCAATAGGTTGACTAAGGTTGTACACTTCCAACCTATCAGAGAAACCTTTTCATTTGATGATATTAAGAGGAATTATTTTCATGATATTTTACACCTTCATGGAGTTCCACATTTGATCATATCAAGAAAATAAACATGGTTTACATCATGGTTCTATGAAGAGTTTTCAAACTCACTAGGCTCACAAGTACTCCTGACCACTACAAATAACCCTCATATTGACCGTCAATCCAAGCATATGATATGAGTGTTAAAGGAAATAATCCAAGAAATTTTCCTTGATCATGGAGTTTCATGGGAAATACCATCCTCTATTAGAGTTTTCATATAATATTATATTATAGGAAACTATTCAGATGGATCCCTATGAGGCCCTTTCTTGTAGGTCATTTCATTCACCCATGTTCTAGTTTAAGGTAGGTGAGGCAATGATACTAGAACCTAATATCATTTAAGAGACTTAAGAGTAGATACATCTTATTCAGAAGCATATGGTTATAGCTTATTCTAGGAATAAGTCATGTATCAATCATCATCGATGACCTCTATAGTTTGAGGCGGTACTTTGGGTCTTTCTGTGTGATAATCCAAGATTGGGTTATAGAAAAATTTAGAGAGAGGGAATGATATATCCTCATTACATTGATACATTCATAATCTTGGAGAGAGTCAGACCGATAGACTATCAGTTGGATTCACCTCAGAGGTACTAGGCCATGAATGTTGTATTCTATGTATTACAAATTCACTATTATTACTCCAACCCATCTTATTCATTTGATTCTAAGGATATTGACTTGGAGGTAGATGTTTTATTTGAGGAGAACACTGTATATATCATTGTTTGGAACAAAAAGGTTATATGAAATAGGTCAGTTCCTATGGTCTGGGGGATATGATAGCATGACCATGTGAAGGATGAGACCTGGGAGAGAGATGCCGATATACGTTCACAATGACCAGAACTTTTTTTAGAGGACTCTTTACTACCCCCTAAATGGAAACTCAAGGAAGAGTTGTTTTAAGGTGGGGAGGTTGTGATTTTTTGAATTTTTAGAGAGGTACAAATTTATTCAATTTTATTAGGTGAAAACTTGTTATGTTTTTCTGATGGCTTCAACCAGGTAATCATGCATTTAATCTAGTTAGTTTTATTTTGGGAGAAAGATTACATGGGTCTAGAGGCTAGCTGCAGAACAAATTCATGATGTGAATTAAATTCATGATACGAATTCAATTTATGACATGAAATTATCTGGATATACCCCATGAATATTTACAATGTGTTAATTCAATACATTCCTTGAATTCCATAAATATAGTTAATTCAATCCATGATGTGAATTGGTATGGCCATGCCCCATTTATAACATTTATTTTTTTTACCCGAAGGAAAAAACCCAATCATTTCATGACATGAAAAATATTCACATTGTGAATATGTCATGGCTTCTTTTTTAAGGTTTATAAACCATTATATTCTCATTTATCCTCCATCACATCACCTCTTCTCCCATAAGAGCTCTCCAATAGCCAAGCTAGGTTACCTTGGGTTTTATTCTTCAAAAAACTGATTGAGATGCCATTCATAATATTGGATGTGTGTTAGTAAGATCTTAGATCCTCGTTATTCCTTTTTCATATTATTCATCCATCCTCAGTGTTATTTTTATGTGAGATAATATTCCCTATTTCCAATAAACTTTTTGAGCCTTATGATTTATTTTATTTTATCTTGATTCAAAAGAAAAAAATGGATGTGGGGTAATATTTCAACCTATGTTTGGTGGTATAGTTGTTATTTCTAATTTTATCATTGTATTTATCAGTAACCATTGCATCACACATGGAACTCTTTTATTGATGCCTCCCAAATTATTAATAAATTAAATTAAATGGTTCCCTATAGATAACCTTGACCTAGAAAACCATGAATTAAAATTGCAGGGTTACCACTATGATGTGATCCACCCCAAAAGGTTTTCCTTTTTAAAGTAATAAGGACCTCATACCATGAATTAATTTATACCACCGATATAGGTGTCTAAAATTCCTCTAGAAATTATTATACCGCATTTATTAAATCGTATGAGTTTTTTTTCTAGTTAAACCCATACCCTTACATCAGGATGAGGGAGATAAAAGGGTCCCAACATAAGGATTCCTTGTACAATCTCTTTGAGCTTTGTAAGTTAGTGTATTTAAAAGGAATCTTAATTATTTGGGAGTGATACTTGGTTTATTTTATGTAATAACTTCGATAGGCTCACCAGGTGGTTGCTTTATGTACTTTACCCATGGGTGATACCTGGTTCCCTAGTGGATTACCTTAGATGGGCTTAGTTGGTAATATTTTTATAACAATAATTGAGTTAAACTTGGTTTCTGATGTGGAATACCATGGGTAGGCTCAGATGGTTATTCTTTTAGACCATACTAAGAATGATATTTGGGTTCCACTTATGGATCTCCTTGGATGAACTCTTACGGTGATGGATACATATAGTGATCCTAGAGTGATACTTGGGATCCTCCTTATAGAAATACATAGAAAGTATCATGATAACACTTTATTAAGAACAAAATATTCGTCTTTATTACGAACATCAGATGCCTTTTTCTTAAGTCTAAGGATGTTTCTGCCAAGCCAAAGAACTTTCTTCGGTTCGATCCATGTTACCCATAGATTTTAGATAGCCTAGTTTTGTTTTCCATACATGTATTCCTTTAAAATTATTATATATATAAACACATATATGTATACACATATATATTTATATACATTTCACTTTAATAATACATATTTACTAGGTGACCTTGCTTTAGAGATATTCGGCTTAGTCTGCATCAGGTAGTGTCAGTTGGCCATCCCATGAGGAACTTGGACCGACGTGTTAATTTATTTATTAATTTACCCATAGATTTATATACCCACTTACCATTCTATATTCTCATATTTAATAGTTCTAGACATCTTTGGTGGTGTCATATTGAGTATATCTCCAACCTTATTTGGGCCACCTATAGTACCTGAACAAACTTTGTTGTTGTGAAGATAGACAAAGGGAAGTGCCTAGTTTTTGATGTATTATTTTCAGTACGACAATATATTAAGGGAGAATATGACTAAAACTATACTATGGATTATAGTGGAGTAATTTTTTGGAATTTGTTTCTTTTTTAGCATGTGGTATATGTCTATACCCATATACCCCGTGTACATTCCTTTTTGAATTTCATTATGTAATGATCATATTTTTGTATCTAATATTGATTTAACTCTTATCTATTTATATATCGATTTATTTTATTTATTATTTAACACATTTATAAACTCAAATCAATAGGGAAAATTCTACCCACATACACACCTTAGTCCCTCACTATTATTCGGCATCATCTAGCGTTTGACAAGGTGTACTTGAGGTCAAGTGGCCAATAGGTTTGGGGAACATCTTAGTATATTCCAGGTTAGGACACTACATCCATATATAAAAAATAAAATACAATATATTTAACACCCAAAAATGTATTTTTAATGAATAATAATCTTAATAGGATGCTTAACACACTACATCGAGCTTTAAGTGAATTTAAATATATTATCTAAATACTATTATTTAAAAGTGAATGTTATAACACAGTCGTTGAATTGGAAGATGTGAATATAAGTAACATAATTATGCAATATATGTATAATGTCCCTTCTTAATAAAAATGTATTGATTAATTCTAATAAAATAAGAACACAATTTTTTAGTGAAGTCATTTTATGCTTCAAAAATGAATTTTCTTTAAAAAATGTTTTTATTAGATTTTTCATGTGGAGATTATAATAAATTTATTCCATATTTAGATTTTTAATTTTATAAAATAAATATAATTTTTTAAATAATCATATCAAAATTACCTTGGGGTGAATTTTTTTTTATTTTTTAGAGATGATTGATTTTTATGTGAATAGTAAAAAATTATGATTTTTCATATACTCTTATTTAGTTTAAATAAATCAATTAATTTATAAGTACCATTTTATTTTGGATTACTTATTAATGTTAAATAATATTCATTTAATTTATAATAATATAATTAATTCCATTTTAACCAGAAATATTCCTGATTTTGATATAAGCTAATTTTTATACTAAAAAACTCATTTTTCTAAATACCATTTTTCTTTGCATTTTACACATTTATATTAACATTTTTTATACCACTTATATAGATTTAAAATTGAAAAATGGATACTTTTTTTGAATCATGGGGCTTAAATGTAATAATTAGTTCCATTTTATTTTTTTCCAATGATGAATGGTAACTGTGGTAATTATTTAGCATCACGGTAAGGGTAAAATGGGTAAAACAAGGTTAAAAATATAAAATAAGGTCTACAAATAAATCTAAAACATTTCTTTATTTCATTTTATGAGTATATTTCATCCATAACAATCCAAAAATTAAAAAATTTACTTTTTCCTATTTTTTTATTATGACCTATATACTATTTTATGAAATGAAAAATAAAAAATATCACTCCCATACTTTAAATTTATTTTACAAGTATAAATTTGGATATAAATATGTTATAAAATTATATAAAAATTTATTTAGAACATGATTAATTTATTTTTATGAGTCTTATTTTTATAATGTTTAGTTACTTTATAATTGCCTAAAATTCTTACACAAGGATGACATGGTGCATGTGTAAGTAGTAGAAAAATCAAAGTATATGATTTTAAAAAAACTAAAGGTAATATATTTTATTGAATTCTGTTTTCACATGGATTTTATGGTTAATTAAATGGAATATTTTATGGTATATTATTTTAATTCATATGACTTTATTATCTTCATGTTATCATAGCCAAATTAATTGAATAACTTCAAAAAGGACATTAATGATATTTTATGAAAAATAATATATAGTTAAATTATTTAAAAACTATAAAACTATTTAAAAAAGAAAATAAGGATTATAAATTATCTAAAATTTAATCCATTGGTTATTTATGAGCCAATTTATACCTTATATGTAAATTTATAACCCTTTAATATTGAAAAAGTTGTTACTACGGTTAAGGTTAAAATTGATTAACAAAGTGGTTAAACCAAAATATAAGGATTAAAATAACACTTAAACAAATCAAAATTTTATTATTTTAAGGTATTTAAACCATATACAATCTTATATTTAATATTCCTTACACATGGTTCCACTTTCACATGAATATGAATTTATTATATTTAAATATTTTTATTAATTCCATATCTGTCATTTCCCCCCATATAAAATTACACCCCTAATTTATTTTATTTACACAAATTTAAGCCGTGTAGATAGAAAAAAAACTAAAAAATTCTTTTATAATCTTCCCAATCCATTAATTAGAGTTTATGTACTTCTTAAAAGATCATTCCAATGGTCCTTAAAAAGGGATATAATGGTTGCCTACCAAAGAAGAGGTAATCATCTTACCTGACCTCTTTCAAATTATTTATTCATATACCTCTTATAAATATGTGGTATTCAAAATTAAATAATCAATTTAGATTATTTAATATACATAAATTTTATTGTGATTTTATAACCACTAATATTTACCCAGTTTTCTGTAAAAAGAGGAGTGAAAGTGTCACCCATGCGTACGTGTGGACTACTGTCTCCATGTAGAGCTACAATTCACTTTCAATCACAATATTTTATGGAGTATTATTATGATTTTTTTAATGATTATATAATATATTTATGAAATATTTCTTCTCAAATTATAAAATCATATATAACTTCTTGCCTTCATATCTATTGGAAAACGAAAATGCCGTTTGTGCATACATGTCGACTACCACCTCCATAAAGAGATGTAATTCATTTTCATTTGTATCTTAAATAGATTTTAAAAAGGATAAATTTAATTTATATATATGTTATTAATATTATAATTATGGTTATTTAATGATAAAATAAAATTTAAATTTCTTTCATTATTTTCATTATAAAATGAAAATAATGTACATGCGTACATACGACATATCATCTCCCTCAACGGTGTAAATTATTTCCCTATATATACCTATTATGGATGATTATTAATATATATATATATATATAATGAATATATATGATATTTATATCATTATTAACATTATTTATATTATTATACCATGATTGAAGCTCACGGATAGAAACTGGTGAACTAAAATTCTCATGAAAAATGAAACAATTAACATTCAGAAACAACAATTTTAATAAGTATCTATTAACAAATGGGTGTTGAAATGTTATAATTTTATAATATTTGGTATTAAAATTATGTAAATTATTCTATTATATACTTATAATAATTTTAAATTAATTATAGAGGATGTTATATCACATTTTAAGAAATTCAAACTTATGGTAAGAGTTTCTCATCTTACTTTTATTTCAATGTGGAATTTGAAATATTCACTACTTGTTTCATTTTTTATATGTATATAATTCCAATAATGAATTTTATGATTATTTTAATAAAAATAATAGATATTTAAAAATCAATATATGTTTTTCTCTTTCATGGGGTTTTGATTTAGAGATTAAAAAAGTTATATGTGTTTATCATCTCACATTATCTTCTTTGGAGAATATGTTATGTTATAAACCATTATTGTTTTATGAGGTTTATATTAATATGTATATTTTATGAATATATTTTAGGTTGTTTTGATAAAATGATTTATGTAAAAAATGATTAATCATTCTAAAATTGGGACTTTTTAACTTCTTTTGTGATAATTGAAAAGATGGAATAACTGTGTTGAAAATAAAAAAAATAAAAAAAATTGACAATAAAGGACACTTCAAGCCCTGATGTGAAGCTTTGAGGTAAGAAAAATGAGAAATTAAACCCATAATGAAACTTAGAGGTGAATAAATAAGGAAAAAATTGATCTTCAGGTGACAGAAATAGTAGATTCACATCATGTAAACATTGCACGATGTGAAAAAATTACAAGATGTGACACTACTAAAAATTTATAGAAAGTGAAAAAAAACCATGAATATTTCATGGCCTTGAACATTACACATCATAAATCAGTTACATGATTTGAATATTTCTATATAACCTGCTAAAAACAAGGTTCGGTGTAATGGGTAGAGTAGGATAATTTTATAACCTCGGGACCACCTAGGGTGACTTTTTTAATGCCATTAAATGATAAATCACCCCCCCTATAGTTCTATTAATATAGAGGGATGGTGCTTCTAATCAGGATAGATCTAGAGACCAAATCTTAAAGTGAGAAGTTGTGCTGCATTGGGTCCTCACCAGTTTGATGTCTCTGTTCTTTTATTTATGTATTCTTATACTTTATTCCATCCCTATTACCCTATAATCACTTGGATGAGGTGGTAAAATATGACTTGTGATTTTGTTATATATCCGAATAGGGACGTTTCCATTGGATCTATTTCTCATTCTTATTTATGTATTTAGTTTTGTAGAATATTTCAATCCAAATTCAATATAATTATTTTTGTTTATTCATGATCATTAGTTAATAAATCTAAATGGAACATTATAATTGTGAAACTAGTAAACTAGAATTGAGTGATGAACATTATCACATTCAATGTAATAAGGTTTAAATACGTTATCAAGAAAAACACAATTTGGAAATGGACCAATTTCTTGATCATGATAAAAGGGGGTTTTAGGATCATGAGAGGATACCATGACCATTGGATTCACATCATCTCGACACCAACACGAAAAATGGATTAATAAATTTACTTGATAAAATAAAATTGCACCTAAACCCTAACACCCTTTCCAAATCTGTTTTTTCGAAAAAATAAATATGTTTCATCTTCATTCAACTTCCTTCAAATCAATAAAAATTATCACTTCTTCAATAATTTCTTTATTTTAATTAAATTATTTATTTTAAAAACCTAATTAAACTAATTTCACTATATCTATGGGTTTTACTAAAACCTTCATATATATTCATTTTAATTAATTAAGAACATGGTTTTGGTTTTTATAAATATCTTATTTCTATTAGACCCATTGGGAAATAATGAATCCCCTTTAAGATGTAAAAACTTGTTCCGTTTCTGAGGAAGTCTGATTATTAGTTTTTAAAATAATTTTATTTTTTTCTTTATGTTATTTTCACTATCTACATTTGGGTACTATGTGCTTAAATTTTTGGATTAAAATCATTGATGCACAACTATTACATTCCTAAAAAATTAAAATACATCATCAACTTCGAAAATGATTCTCAACTAAGACTCAATAAAAAATTCAGTGAAATCTTGGAGGGTGTAGCAATCAACAATGTTTTTTGGATTTATTCAAAGAGATCTAGGGATATGTGATATTGTCAATTGTGGGAGACCATCAAAAATAGGATTGAAAGAGAGCATCATAGCTCCTCTTATCCCTACATATCATTTTGAGATCAATGCTCAAATCATCCAAATGATCTTGAATAACATTTAATTCACCATAATAAAATATGATGATCCAAACGCACATATGGGAAGCTTACACGAGCTTTATGATACTTTCTAATTCCATAATGTCTCAAGTAATGTTTTAAGAGTACACCTATTTTAATTTTCATTGTGGTATCATGTATCTGAGTAGATCCAAATCCTTCAAGAATATTCCATCACCACGTTATATGATCTGTCAAGGAATTTTATAACTTGTTTCTTTGAACCTTCTAAAACTATGGAAATTGGGGTAAACATTATGAACATTTTTCAACATTAAGACGAATCCCTCTAATCTAATTAGGAACTATCTAAATACATGAATCGTAAATGACCCTATCAAAGTATTGAGTTGTGTCATCAAATAAAAACCATATATAAGGGACTTAAGCATGGAAAAATGTCAATTATGGATAAAGACAGTGGAGTATCACTGATGAAGAAATTTTCTGAAGAGAGTTTAAACATATTAGATGGAATTGTGAGAAATAAATTATAGGGGAAATGAGAAGTGAAGAAAAAAATATGCATCCACAAGATCAACAAAAATAATGACTAGATAGAGGCAAAAATATAATCCCTAATTACAATGACGTACACAATAATGGGATAACAACACAACTCCAAGGTACATATACATAAGAATTCAATTATACTGATTATAATTGTGTGAATAAATTTTAGGGTTGGCATCCACAACAAAACCTTGTAAAAGGATATCAGTAGAGAGAACCAATATTATTAGCATCCCAAGTACCTTAACACACAGTCCAGGTCCCAAGATAGAGGATACATTGGATACTTTCATAACATCCACTACAGAAATTATCAAGGAAATTGAAACTTTTTCAAAATATAATAATATTTCAATAAAGGAGCTGAAGTATAACTCTAGATATCATAGAGAGGAACTCTAAAACCTTGAATTCCAAGTAATAAAAATCACTAAGAGTCATAGAGATATCTCATAAGGAACACCTTCTGGGTTCCTCGAAGTGTTTTCACATTATGATTTGAAATTCATACCTTAAAGGAGTTCTAAAATCACTCAGGGTCATCCCAAAGCTTTAAAAGTGAAAGAAAAAAATTAAGAAGTTTTATAAAATATTAATGAACAAGTAGCTAAATAAGATAATGATGAACCCCCATAACTCAAGATGAGTCTGACTTTTCCAAAATGAATGGAATAAGTAAAGACCAACACGTAGAAAGGTAAATTTCTAGAACATTTTAAAAAAATTCATATTAATATTAATTTTATAGATTCCATTGTAAACCTGATAAACTATACAAAATATATGAAATAGATGGTGACAAATAAGAATCATTTTGGTAAAATACCACCTCGCCATTAACCATAAGTGATCGGTAGTTGTATTAAAGGAACTACAAAAAAATGAGATCCAAGTAGATTTTTTATTACTATATTTTTTAGAGATTATAAATTGGAAAATATTTGTGTGACTTAGGTGTTAGTGTGAATATCATGTTATAATATACATAAAAGATCTAGGGAGTGTAAAAATTGAATCCCACAAAAGTCGTAATTCAATTAATAGACTCAACATTAAATTCACATCAAGGGTTCATCAAAGGTATTATGATCAATTTTGAAAATTCTAATTACGAGTTGGATTATTGTTATTTAGAATTGAAGAGGAGTGGACTCCACTCATTTTGGGGTGACCAATTTTGGTCACTGGGCATGCACTAATCGACATCCATAGTGGAGAAATATATTTGAGATTTGTCTACGAACAAGTATATTTCACCATCCACTGGGCAATGAAGAACTATGTTGTAAGGGAAGGTAATGAGTTTTTAGATGAAAAAATACCCAAAGTTTAGGGTATCACCAAAGTTAAAGAAGTACATGAGGTAGCTATTATTGCACTGTAGGATAATAAAAATAAACATAATGAGAAAAATAAAGATAAACTGATGGTTTAGACTGCTAAAATTGGTGGAGAGACCAAATCCACCACATTTGGGAAAGGGAAACAAGTATGGATGATATATGAACTTCAATTTAGTTCATTAATGTTAAGGATTAAATGTTCAATCCTCCCAATGGAAATAAAGACATTGAAACCATCAGGAAGTGTAAAGTTGTTTAGAGAGGGGGAAAAGGATTGACCTACATAGACAAGTCATAGCCATGGCCTTTCCGAGACTATGACCAGGTAAAATATTTCCACTCAACTATCATGTAAAATGAAGATGAGTAAGGTAAGGTTGATCCAATGATGCTAAAAAATTGATTTTTGGAGGAAACATTGTTTTTTTAATTTTTATTTATTTATTTATTCGTTTTTAGATGTGCATGAACATACCCCAAAATCATAAAAAAAATCATTGATTATGGAATGAGATTTTACTTGTTTATTTTTTAAATTTACAGAACCATCAAGACCCTAGAAGGTATAAAGTAATAGAATACCCAAGATGATGTTGCAGGACCAATACATGTCATGAAAATCATTCAAATCATGAATCTAGAGAATAAATATTGTGAAATCCATTCATGATGTGAATAAAGAGTAGGCGTAACAAGCACAACCAATGTAAAAAATGACATTAAAAAGGGTAGTAAGCATTTAAATTTTTTATTTTTCAATTGTATTCCCAATATTTATGTGTTTTTGATATTTTAACATCCAATTTCATTCCCAAATTGGATTATTTATTAAGATAACCAAACTAGGATACATAAATTACCTAGGATGCTTTCCATGCTATGATTTTAAATTTCTTTTTCAGAAAATTTGAACGAGGAAAAAAAATATTTTGGATTAGCATGGGGATTAGGATTTGGAAAATCATAATTTAAAGATACTTGTTGATCTTTTAAAATAAAAATATTCTAAGATTTTTCGATGATTTTAATTCTAGATATTTTCATTAATTGAATTAATTATTTATATTAATATATATGAGTAGTTGTCTAAACCCTTATTCTTAATTCCTAAGACATCTGATAAAACTAATATTTCCCATTCTATCTATAGTATATTTCTTGTGAAACATTTTCATATTATCTTATATAAATTTATTTGTATATTTTTTAAGAAATGATTGTAAAAAATTTAAATGTAATTTAACCAGGGAACATTTTTTGGTATAAAATGTATCATAATACCCAATTTACTTTCATCCTTTTTAAGCATATAGAAACCATGAACAACCTTGTTATGTGTGATCCATGTTATATGCCCATTATATCCATTCCAATATTCATCTAAATATTTTTCATGATTCTGAAAAATAAAAATGGGGAAGATGACCACTAGTGGACGTGATACAAATTTTGTAATAGATATGTGGGGGGATTCTCATGGATGTTGGGAAGGCATATTCATTATATTTATTACACACCCTCTTGTAAAAAAATTAAAAAATGGGTCTTTCCATTGAAAATTCAAAAATCACCAATGATTTACTAATGATCTAGATATAAATATTACCAATATTTTCATGAGGAGATAATTTGGGATTTGGTGGTGGATGTGATAATTTCCAAATGAACAATTTTTGAAATAAAAAAATGAAATGAAGAATAATAAAATAAAATAAATAGTAAATATAAGAGTGTGTTTCATTTATTGAATTTAATATTATTATTACCCTCCTTGGAGATACTGGTGAGAGAGGAGGATTTCATCAGTATGTTTTTTATTATCATGCTAAATACAAAATAGATAACCTTTTATTTCATATTTACTTATATTACACTATTTACCTACCTTCCAAAATTCTCAAAGTCATTTGATCCTAAATGGTGATGACCTCAAGATTATTTATTTTTTTCTCTACACGGTGGAGAAAGTACATGCATTGAAATCCAATCGTAAGTGACATATTCCTGATGTATGTGATGAACTATAATTTTAATTTTAATTATGTTATGAGAGAAAAAATTAATGTCAGGTAAACTAAAAATGGCATGCGTGTTTATAATGAATTGAAAAATAAAAATTCCTGAGTGGAAAATTATTTTCAATTTCAAAGGATAAATTGAAAATCCCTGGTTGATTTTTGTCATTAAAAAATAAGGAATTAATAAATTTTTCTTTTGTGATTATTGAAAATTTATTTTCCCACATGATTAATTGAGTTTTTGGATGTTAAATTTAAATCAGGGTATGTTGACAGTCCTTTGTAGTATATTGAGATACTATCCTTGAGATAAAATATAAATTCAAGTGTGGGGTTATTTTTTAGATGTGTATTTCATGAATATAATTTAGGGTGTTTTAATACAATAATTACTATCAATAATTGATTAATATTTCAATTCTTGTATTGTTTAACTTATTTTGTGATATTTGGTAATATAAAACCAATATTTGGAAAATGAGAAAAAGGAACAAATTTTAGGAGAAAAGTATACTTTTCACCATAACATGAAAGCATTGTCGCGTGAAACTAGGAATGTAAATCCAAAATAGAGCTCAAAAGTGAAGAACCAATGGAAAATAGAGCTTTAACTGTTGGAAATAGAAGATTCACGTTGTGTAAATGATTCACTATGTGAAAAAATTATATGTCGTGACACTCCTCAAAATTTACAAGATGTGAAAACAAGCCGTGAATATTTCAATGCCCTAACCTTAAATAGCTTGATTCATTGAAAAGATGAGAAATATTTTGGCCGACTCAAACAACATCCAGGTTAAATGAAGTGGGTGATTGTGACAAATTTTATAACCATGAGACCACCTATGGTGAATTATTTATTCTATTTAATGCTATATTATCCCCTTAGATTTATATAAAAAGGGAGGGATTCTTCAGCCACTAAGGACAAATCCGGAGACCAAATATTGAAGAGATAAGATACGCTTTGTCGGGTCCTCACTAGTTTAATGTTTCCACTGTTTTATTTATGTTTTCTTATACTTTATTCCTCCCATATTATTCTATCATCAACAGTGTTAGGGGGTAACCCACCTTTCACTAGTGTTATGTAGCCAAAGGGGTAAGGTTAGGTTAGATATATTTCTTATTCTTATTCCTGTATTTGGTTTATAGTATATTGTTTATATAAGTACAATATATTTATTTTATTAATCATGACCATGGGTTAATAAATCTTAAATGAACAAAATAATTCCAAAAATAGTTACCCTAAACTTAAGCATGACCATTTTCATATTCAGGGAAACTAGTTTTAAATATAGTATCAAGACAAACTCGATTCGACAATTCCCTAATTACTTAACTGTGGGAAAATGGAGATTTTTGGGTTGATGAGAGGATAACATGACCATTGGATCCCCCTCCTCTTTAATCAAAAAATAAAAATGGATTAATAAATTTTCATCCTAAAATATAACTTCTCCTATACCCTGAAACTACAACACCCCATCATGCTTTAAAAATATGTTTTTCACAAAAAAATAAATCTATATTATCTTTGTTCAGTTTCGTTAAAATCAATCAAACCCATATCTTATTCACTTATTTATTAATTTTAATTATATAAATTCTTTTGAAAACCTAATTAAACTACTTAAATTGTATCCATGGTTACATCCTAGAAAAACTTCTATATTCATTTTAATTATTTTATTTTATAGTTTTAGTTTGTATAATTTTTTTGATTAGACCCGTAGGGAAATAATGACACCATTTGGGCCAATTATATGTACAAAACCTTTGTAATTTTATATCATTAATCACCTTATCATAATGTTATTTAAATTATCACTTTAATTTTTTCTTTAATGAAGGTTATAAATCCGAAATTACTAAACTAGTAATAAATTTATGTTTCATTCTCATTTGAATTGGGATTTTTATGCTTGAATTTACATTCATTGAAATTATATGAAAATTTTCTAAAAACCAATTATTTTACTCACCTATGGTTATTCATGGAATTTTCAATTAATTGTACCATTTTTCTCTATTTGGTTATTAAAATGGTTGAAATCTTTTTTAATTAAAATAATCTTTATTTCCTCTTTGATCAGAAATCATTTTCTCCATTGTCCATGTTTTATTTAAAATAAATGTAAGATTGTTTTTAATATTATTTTGTGAATATTTTTATTTTTTTCAACCATAATAGAATTTATATAAAAAATTAAATGGAAAGATTATTAACATATTCTAAATGTGGAGCTTTTTACATTTTACTAAAAATGTGAAAGGAATAGTAGTGTTAACAAACACTGAATAAATAGAAATCCCCACCATCACGACTAATCAATTATTTAAAGTTTCATTTATAATTGTCCACAGTTCTTTTGACATATTTTTTTTTCAAAATATTTTGGAATTTTTTATATTTTAAAGAAGAGATTCTAAAATGAAAAGAGTATTTTCATCAAGAACTAGTGTAAGAGATATTTTAAATGAATTTCCATTTATAATAACATCCTTTAATTTTAATTAATTTTTTTAGATGATATGATCCAAGTATACCATCCTTATTATTCTGCTGTATGGTTTTTGATTATGATGATGAAATGTTTTTGAAACCTATTTATTTTCCATGTTTTATGTTATGATAATATTTTGAAATTTTTATGAAGACCATTTCTTTTAAACTGATTATCACATGGGATAAATGTTTTATAATATTATGGAAGACATATTAATGGAATATGACTATGTGATGGGTGGTCATGGAATTATATATCCCTACAATGAATTCGGTAATGATGGATATTTCATAAGATAATAAGGATCGGATTGGGGAGTGAACCCTGTTCAATAACGGACTCTATCCACTATAATAGTCTTGGGAGTGAAACTTTAATAACCATATGATATAATGATGAGTGAAACAAATCCACTATGATAGTATTTGTAGTAACCTTTGACTATGTAAATGAATTTCTATGACTATGTGTGTGAAAAAATATATGTTTTGTGCCAATATTATGCTCTCATGGATCAAGTTCATTGATTCTTTTTTGATTCATGACTTATGAATTTCCAAGATTTATTTCATGATTGAAGATTATAATCTATGATATGATTGGTGTAGATTTTCAAATGTTAAGATTATGTTATTATTCCCTAATGCTCATGTTATGTTTAAGTGATCAATGATACCTCCCTTATTTTTCCTTTCTATGTTAATAATATCAACATTTCTTATGTTTCTTTTCCCCAATTCAGGAAGAATGATTATTTTGGTATGGTATGTCTAATAAGATTACAATGTGGGAATATCATTGGAGGATATATTGAATATATTTCATGAAATAAAAATATTGTGTATCTAGTCTTCAAATACACTAAACTTTTAAGGTCCTTTGGGATATATTTGCAAAATAAATTGAATACTCATATATTATAATGTAATATATATGTATGAAAATTATAGGTCTCTATAGTTGGTATAATAGGTAGGTTTAGTTAATATTTGAATATTATGATTAGATAACATTGGTGAGAACATTGGGGATAATTATAAGTTTATGACATCATCCTAAATTTTTTTAAGGTAGAGATTACGTAGTTTTCTAAAAATACATCCCAGCCCAGATACCATAACTGGATATGGTTTTAGAATAGATTTATCTAAGGGTAATAACCACAAAAATATTTGATCGATTATATAACTATATTCATTATTGTGCACAGTGAGAGAGCCCTTTCTACACACATGGTTTGACAATCCTGGGGGATATTCTTGGGTTATTTCAAATTTTCTTTTTGAACCATTGTTAATGATTTGAATAGATAATAACCATGTATAACCAATGTTAAACCTGGGGTGTCATAGAGTGAAACGAAGGTGTGATGTTTTATACATCTAATGAGTTTTTTTTCAGGATTATTTCTCAAACTATATTTTTTAGTTTTATTCATTGGATGAAACAAACATAAATCATGTTAATAATGAATGTGATGGACAATGCATTGATTTTCCTTACAAAAATACAAATTAAATAAGAGTTGGAATTTGAAACCTTGTGATTATGTATAATCACCCATTTTATTATATGATTAAGAATCTCAACTAGGGTGAGTTTCTTGACACAACTAATAATATAAAAATGAAATTTTATGAAGACCATGGAAGGTGAAGGATTCAAATTTATACAATTTATGTATATTGGTAGATGTACTCGGGGAAATGACTCAGAAGAATGAGGAGCTTATTTTATGTGTAGAAAATACGTTCATTGAGTAATTAATTTCCATGAAAAATGTAGAGTTCATTGGAGGGATATGAAGTACATCATAAGGTACCATTTATAGTTTCATGTCGTATGTGTGGAGAATAAGGGAATTGTCTGAGTCAATTCTATAATCCTAGGGAATACTCTCTGACCAAGGAAGGGTCAACATCATACTTATCATTGAGAGTAATGATTGAGGTGTTCTTGTATTAGAATTTAATAATTATACCATGGAAGTGTATTATAAATGGTAATCTAGTTATAAGAATCATGAAACATCTTAGTAATTTTATATAGTAGTATTTATTTATGGATTTGAAAGCATATATTGAATGGTACCAACAACCTATAAAATAGATTTGGTGGTAAGGTGAAATTTTATAGAAAACAAATGATTTAAGGAAAGATATCCCTAAATATGATAATGATGTTGAGATAATAATGTTTATTTGGGATAAATAGATGATAGATATTGAGAAATTAAATTTTATAGTATTGACTACCATAGAATTTATTAGTGTTTTTATGAAAAAGTGGTTCATGTTATATTTAATTATGTTTACCCTATTTTTGGATTTATAGAATATATTTGATAGTTTGTGATTTTTTAAAGAATAATTTTCAATTTAACTTTGTAAGAATTTATGTTTTCATTGAGTTTTTATGGAGATTAGAGTTATTTTGGGAAAGGATTATCATTTTTAAGAGAATATATGATCATGTTATTCATATGTTCAGTGTGCAATATTATGAGCTACTATATCTAGTTCGGGGATTTATGATAAGTTTATTTTGAAAATTCAATAACCTTATTTCTATGATTTTTGGTTTTGATTTTCGTTAGACATATTTTGGGTGAGTATTTAGGTTAAATATTTATGGAATGGACTAAGTTAAACATTGGGTGTTATTGTTGTGGTTTTATGGATTAATGTATTATATTTATTCATATTAGAAAAAAAATTCTATCCATTTTGGTTTTGGTAAATATTTAGGGAATGAATAAATGAATTTTAATTATTTTATATGTCTTGTGATTAATTAATATTTAATTTTAGTGATTTAGGTAAGAAAAATTCATCTTGAATATTCATTTTCTAGAGTAAGATATGCAGTGAAAATTGATTAAAGCATAACCAAAGGAAGAAATCATTCTAATAAAATTGAAAAAAATAAAGAATGAAAATTTTCTCATGTTCTTCATATTTAAATTAAATAAAATAACTAATATTTAGGAAAATGATAATTTAACTAAAATTTAATTCTTTTACCATCATTTTTTGTTAATTGATGATCTTTTAACTCCCCAAAGATTTATTGTTTTGTGGTTATTTACATTATCCATACAATTTTATCTCTCTGTCTCTATTATTACTAGAAAATTAGGCTTCTCCTACATGTCTATAACTTAACTTCCCACCGCATTATCTTTATTTGGGAACCCAATTATTTGTTGTTTCAGGTAACATTTATGTTTCCCACCTCAATGGAATTTTTACTATCTGTCTTTATGATAAGGGTTTTCAAAAATAGTAATTTCAGATATTGAAATTTTAATGATTCGAATAAATTTACAAGGTAAACATTTATCTAAGGGTAGAAGAATGTAACACATTAAAAATTTAGATTAAAATAATATTAATCTTTATATCTTTATCAACAAATAATATTGATTTTTAAGCACATTGAGATATATTATAAAAATAATATTATTTAAATGTGAGCATTAAAACCAAGTTATTGAATTAGAGGGAATGAATATAAGTAACCGAAATATGAAATATATGTATAATGGGACTAATAAATAAATAATTATTAGTTAATTATTAAGAAATTAGAACTTGTTTTTAGTAATGTTATTTAGGATTCAAATTTTCTTTTTCATCAAAAAAATGATTTTATTTCATTTTGTGAAAGGAATTTATAAATAATTTATAACAAATATAGAAATTTTATTTTATAAAATGGAAATAATTTTTTAAATTATCGTATAAAATTTAAATTAGGCTATCTTTTTCAAATTTTACTAAAATGATTGATTATTCATTAAATAGTTAAAAATACCAATTTTTGAAATACTCACATTTCTTTTCATCAAATCATGGAATTTAAAAGTCCCATTATATTTTTGATTATGTATTAAAGTTATATATGACACATTTTATTTATAATAATATAATTAATTCTATTTTAATCAGAAATATTAAGTATTTTTCTGTTAATTATTGTTTATGCTTAAAAACGTATTTTTCTAAACGGTATTTTTTCGTTGCATTTTACACATTTAAAATAAAATTGATTCTCACTACTTATATAGATTGAATAATGAAAAACATAATCTAGATATGGATTTAGGGGTTCCAATTTGGTAAGTATTTCACTTTTATTTTTGGTCATTATGAATAGTAATTGTGGTAAATATTTGTCACCCAATTAGGGTTAAAATGGAAAAACCTGGTTAAAATTATGATATAACGTCTCAAAATCAAAACAAAACATTCATATATTTCATTTCATTTGTAAATATTTTCCCTTATCATCCCAAAATTAAATATATGTCCTTTTTTCATTAATATATGACTATGATCTATATAATATTTTAAGTAAAGAAAAATACAAAATGTCACTCTCTTATTTTTAATTTATTTTATTAGTTCACATAGGGATATTAATATTTTATAAATGAATATAAAAGTTTATTATGAACATTATTATTTATTTTTATGATACAAATTTATTTATAATTCTTATTTGTTGTATAATTACCTTAAATTCTTACAAAATGTTATTATAGTGTTTGTGAAAGAAATAGAAAAATCAAAGTAAATTATTTTTAAAACCTCAAAAGTGATATTTTTCCTATAAAATATGGTGTCACATGAATTATACCATAAATAATAATGTATAATTAATCATTAAATAGTTTATATTATAATTAATTTGTTATCTTGATGCCTTTAAATTCAATTTAAATGAATAGTGTCTAAAATGATATTAATGATAATTTATGAAAAATAGTATTTTATTGAATAATTTAAAATCATAAAAATCATGAAAGAAGAACATTAGGATTATAAATGGTATATAATTTCATCTTATTGACATTTATGATGTAACTCTGTGACCCCAGTTACCCAGAGTCGGAACATTATTACATAACATTGGCATGATCACAAAAGATCAAGTCTCGAAAGACCGATTAGTTTAGTAGCCTTGGAACCACTAGTTATATTCATAAAGTTTACATTACATCATAAATTAAAAACTACAACAATATAGTATCCATATTCCACACTCTTATACCTTTATACTGTCCCTGCAGGTCATTCATAAAATAATTCTTCACATCCTGGGAAAAATAAAATATAGAAAGGGGTGAGCTCAAATTCCTAGTAAGGATAACAATATAGCGAAAACTTTCATAAAAAATCATAAACATTTAAGGCAATGTATAACTAAAACAAAATCTTTTTAAACATTAACTTTAGAATAATATGGTAGAAATAAAATTAAATAATTTCATTTACATATTCACATGGATATTCTACTAGTAGAGTAATCACATGCAATATCAATTACCACTTTCATAATGATGGAATGCATAATGACAGACTATCATAACCACATAGTCAAGGCCTTGTGACAAGAATACAAATAATATTTTTTCAAGGCCTTGTTCTATGACCTAATTTTGTCTCATGAGACCTACCGATGCAACGAGGAGCTATAGCAGGCTCCACTCGTCACATACTAAGTCCAATGCATTCCCCATATGAACGGGTTTAAACATAACATAAACATTGGTATTAAAAATTGCATACGAAATGAAAATATGTTCTCCATAAACCATGAATGGTATAAAAATAACACATCCACAATCAAACATATCACAGAACCTTCAATACAATATGGAATTTTTGTATCATAATAAATAAACTTCAAATAAGCTTAAAATCCATCAAAGGATGTTGACATAGATGAAATCAAAACAATTTGAGAGAAATATCTCTTTTTTTGAAATCATTTAAAAGTCACATAATTATAAAATAAAACATTTAATTTGAAAATATTCTTATAATATTTCAAGGGAAGCTTCGATGACTTTATAATGGCGGAAAATAGACGCACCCGCCGTATAAGTAAAAAAACATTCTTACCTTAATTCTGTCAAAAAGGATAAAAAAGGCCTTGTTTGGAAGATGACAGAAAATTCCTTAATAAAATTCTTATAAAAATTAAATAGGGGTATAAATGAATTTATCTCATTGTCTATAAAATAGTATGAATGATTTAAAATACATTTTTAAGAAACATGGATGTGGATGATAAAGAGGTCACAGTAGATACTTGCGTATAAACAACCTCGGATAATGAAGAGATTTTGAAATAAACCATTACCTTGTACTTTTCCTTGGTTGAGGGTAGGTTAACCTCCTGTATAATGGTGAAATAATTATTATTAAATTATACATGAATTATATACATTAATATGATATCATATATGATCTTTTAACATTGATTTGTTAATAATGTCTTAGTATTATCGTTGTTTCGGGTGTTAACTTACTCGTTTTCTTTTATATGTTTTGTTACATAAGTCGGGTTTGTTATGTATATGTTGTATCTTATTCATATACAAAATTATATCAAGTCCTTAAACATTATTTTTAATCATCAAATGAAAATTATACTTGAATGGATACGATGGGGAATGAATCTCATCGCGTTCGTGGAGACAGTAGTCTGTACGTACGCACGAGCGACAATATCATTAAAATAATATATAATTGGATGGTATATCATATATACAGAATCATTATCATGTAATATTTATTATTTACACGAATTACACATCATTATTATACCCATCCAAATAATAATGTATTGAATAACAATTACACCATGATGTGGAGACAGTAAGCCGTACCTATGCATGTATGGTGACATTTCATTAAAACGATGGATAGAATACTGAATATGGTTGTACCCTATTTATAATAACATCACAGTATATAGAAGATAATAGATTTATTATTTTATAATGTAAATAATAAATAAATAAGAAGTTGAAGATGAAAGAAACTTGAAAGATGGTGGTGAAAACATTACTTCTTCTTCGAGTTCTTCCTTTTGATTTGATCAAAAGGGATCCATAGTTTGTCTTTATGACTAAATTAGGGTCTCTAGGTTTAAGTGAGGGAAGTTTATAGAGAATTTGGGTAGGGGTCGGCCGAACCAAAAAGCTTTTAATGTGTGAAGTAGTGAGAAGGTGGAGTTCCCTTTTATGAGAGGGGTGAGGGGAACCTTTGGAAAAGCTAGAAATATTATTTTATAATAAATTCATATACTGTTTATAATGGCACAAAAGTGAATTATTTAAAGGTTAAGGTGGGTATGGGTCGAAAACCACTCAAACAATAGGTTTTATATAGGTTTGGGTCACTATATTAACCTTATCTTTTAGTTTTAACTCTTAGTTAATTAGTTTGACATTTACCATGTCACTTTGTATTTTTATGTTATATAGTTAATAAACTTACTATAAACATCCAAGAGACCCCCAAGTGGTCCATCAATGTTACACCTATCATTATACAAGTTATTTGGAAGAACCTTAGATTTTTTGGAATATAAGATCAATTAATAATATAATATTTGTTTTTAAAACTCTTTTATGTCAATTTTGATAGAATTTAATAATTGATTTTTTTAAGTATTAACAACATTATTAATTAAAAAATAATAATTTAAGCTATCCTAACATGTCATATTATTCAATAAAATTCGTGTATGGAATCAAAACATTCAAATTATATTTATTTTAATATTTAATATACCAATTATTAGATTCCTTCATTAATAAGGAAAATACAGAATCATTATTGTGTCATAAATAAATTTTATTATTCAATGCCTAAAAATTATAAATAAAATTATATGATGTAGGAAATCTTTTTAGATTTCTAATTAATATTTATAGTCAAAAATATAATATATATATATATAACCCTCTGTAAAAATTGTTTTTCTAAAAGATATATGCTTATGTCATTTTTGTATTTACTTTAACTTAATTAATATAAAGTTTCATTATCACTTACAAGTGAATCCATGGGGTCACCAAATCGATCCAAATATGACCATGGTCGGACATGTATCAACAAATAAGGTTAGGATACATTTTAAAGTAATTTATTATTATTATAATATTATTTTTTTGACCCTTATTTACCGGATTTACCCTTTAACCATGGTAAATGAAATATTTACCGAAATAATTATTCAAAAGGTCTAAAAATAAATGTTACCTATTTACACAATTTGGATATCCTGATTCCAAATATGGAATCCATTTTTCTAAATTCAAAACAAAGAAGTGGTAGAAATTAAATTAAAATTAATTTTCATTGTTAAAACAAAAAGTGTGTTTTCAAGAGATAATAACTATCAAAAGATTGACACTTGTTTATGTCTGGATTAATTGTGAAATTTAGTCCAATGATTGAAATTGTATTAAATGGTAAAAATATATTCCAAATATACATTAAAACCACTAAAATTAAAATTTTATCACTATTAATTATTTTGATTTAAAAAGATGTTTTTAATTAAAATTTAGTTATTTTCACTATTCATCAAAATATGAAAGTTTTCAGAAAAACACCAAAATTTCACCCTAGGATAATTTCGATATTCTGAATCAAAAAATTTAGTCCATTTTGAAAGATAAATTTTATAAAATTTCAAAAAGTGGGTATTACTATTCCTAACGGCTAGTTTGATTGGTTGTGGTGTGTGTTAGAACTCAAAGTTGCATACAACACATGCTGTTGTATTATTCAAAGAGAAGTATACCGTAGAATCTTGGGGTGTTACATATGAGCCAATTTTTTTCTTATAATCAAAATTATAACTCTTTAATATTGAAAAGGTTATTAAAACGGTTGTGGATAAAATTGGTTACAAAATTTGGCAAACCAGAAAATATAGATTAAAATAACACTTTAAGTTGTAATTTTTTTTTAAATGTATTTAAAGAATAAAATATCTTATATTCTAAATTTTTTACACATGGTTAAACTTTCACAAAAAAATTAATATATTATATTTAATTCCTTTTATTAATTCTATGTTTCCTTTACCTCCCTTGTAATAGGACACTCCTCATTTTTTTCAATACACCGAATTGAGATATATATCTCAAAAAAACATTTAAAAACTATAATATAAACACCCATATAAAACATTAGAGGTTATAATTTTCTCAAAATAACATTCCATTTTTCCTTGAGAAGGTATCTAAAGAAGGACTATCGAAGAAGAGGTAATCATCTTTGATGACCATTTTCAAATAATTTCTTCTTCTAACCTCTCTAAATATGTTTTATTAATAATAAAATAATAAATTTAGTATAATAAATATACATAAATTTTATTATGATTATGGATCCCCCATAATTCACCCTCATTTCTAGAAAATTGTAATTGAATGTGTTCTTTGTGCATACATGTGGACTACCGCCTCCACGTTGTGATACAATTCATTTTTATCACCATATTTTAGGGAAGTTTATTATGATGGGATTTAATATTTTTATATGAAATTTATAAAATCATTTTTATTATATTAATAAAATATTATATCTACCTTCTTACCTTCTCATCTGTTGGAAAATTATAACATCACTTGTGCGTATGTGTGGACAACCACCTCCATGAAGCAATGTGATTTATTTTTCATTTTCACTTTACATGGATGAAAATACGGATATATTTAATATATATATATGTCATTGATGATATAATTATGGTTATGTATTGATTAAATAATATTTATATTTATTTTATTATTTAATTTATAAAATTAAAATATCTTTCTTGTGTATGTACGATATACCATCTCCATAAATGGTGTAAATCGTTTTTCTATATATTCCATTATAGATGATCTAAATATATATAAAATAATTATATATTATATTTATATAATAATTAAAATTATATATATTATGGAAGTGTGATCAATGTTCAAGGACCGGGACTTACCAAATAAAACTCATGAAAAATGTAATAGTTAGCACCCGAAAATGATGGTTTTAATAAGAAATTATTAATAAATTGGAATTAAAATGTTATATATGGATAATATATGATATTATTAGTATTTAAATGGTTATTTATGGAATTATAAATAATTTATATTTATTATACAAGTGGTTATATCACTTTAGAATCCATTCTAACTTGAGGTAAGGGTTTCCCTTCTATAATTTATTTCTCTGAGGCATATTCCATATTAACCACTTTTATACTATTTTATGTGTATATTCATCACATGGATGACTATTATGATGAATTTTATAGAAATTATGGATATTTGAAAATCCATATAAGGTTATATCTTTCATGATTCCATGATCACCAATGTTTAAAGGGATTATTGTCTCAAAGTGTCTTCTTTTGGATATATGTTATGTTATGCCCATATCAACATTTATGAGGGGTATATATAGTCCCATTTACATTTATATCATGAATATTATTGTGATAATGATATTTATATTTTAATATGAATTTATTATTTCAAATAAATTTTGATTCAAAAGTCACTGATGTAGTAAGGAATTTATATTTCGATCTCATTTGAATCAATATTTTTTAATGCTTGAATTTAGATTTAATAAAATTATATTATAATTTTATAAAAAAATCATTTTTTCTTATACTAAGGTCATTCATGTATTTCTCACATAATAAATTCATTTTCCACTCTTTTGTACACAAAATTGTTGAAAAAGATGTTTATAAGAATAACAAACTTTATTTCCTCTTTGGTAGGGAATTGTTTTCATTCATGAATGTTTTCTTTAAATTATTATCAAGAATTTTGTTAATATAAGCCTATGATTATTTAAATTCATTTTTAACAATGATTTAATTTATGTAGAATGTTTTAGAATGGAATCTTCTTTTCATTTTCCAAATGAGTTACTTTGGAATTTTTACACAAAATATGAAAGGAATCAATATATTAACATACAAAACCTGATGGAATATCTAGCCTTTAACACTAATAAATTATTTTAAGATTAATTCATAAGTTTCAATATTTATTTTAATATAATTGTTTTACAAAATATTTTTTCTAAATTTTTAGATTTTAAATAAGTGATTCTAAAAAAAGTGTATTTTCCTAACGAAATATTCAAAGTGATATTTTACATTAATTTAAATTTATGATAACATCCATTGATGTTACTTATGTTTTAATGGGGATATGATACAAGTATATAATTATTATTCTTTATTTGTATGGCTTCTTATTATAATTATGAGATTTTTATGAAACCAATTTATTTTCCATGGGTTATTCTATGATGAATTTTTTATATTTTTATCAAACCTTTTATTTTCCATGGGATATGATATGGGATAAATTTTTTATGATATTACGAAACACATATGAATGGATTAAGTTTATGTGTTGGGTAGTACTAGAATTATATATCCTTCTATTTCACTATGTAATGATGGATATATCATGACTTAATAATGATTAAATTGAAGAGTGAACCCGCTTCAGTCAGGGAATTTTTCCACTATGATAGTTTTGGTAGTAAATATAGACTATGAATGTGGGGGAATAAAAAGTGAAACCAATCCAATATGATAGTATAGGTAATGATAATTGACCAAGGAAATGATTTTCTATGATTATTTTTATGTCACAATCTTCTATCTTTTGTCAATATTATAATATCATGGCTCATATTCATTGATTACATTATGATTGATGTCTTATGAAATACCAAAATTTATCCCATGATTAAATATTATTATTTTTTATATAATGGGTACAGATTTTCAAATGTCAAGATATTGTTCACATAATATTATTCTCCGGTTATGCTTATTTGATCATTGATTTTCCCTTGTTTATCCTTACCGGTCATATGAGATCACCCTTTATTATGTTTCCTCTCCGTAGGTCATTAATAAAGGTTTTAAGTAGGGTATTTATAAGAATATAACTATGTGGGAAGATCACTGTGGGTGATATTGAATATCTTTCATGAAATAAAGAGAATTTTTATCTATTCGCTAAAAAGACTAAACCATTATGTTTCTTTGGCATATATTTTTAAAATATAATGAATATTAAAATTTTTATATATAATATCAATATAGGAAAATCATCAGTATCTGTATTCAGTTAGCTCACAATCTTCATTAATATTAATCCATAAAGTAGGCATCCCTATAATGGTAAAAGATCTAAAATACCGTAAGGGATTATCATAATTCTTACATTCCCTATGTTCTTTTGAAATCTAGTTCCCAAGGTTCTACTAAAATTCTTCTAATACCAACCATAATGACCCTAACTATATTAAACCAAGTGCAGTGTTTATTTTATTATATTGTTTCTCGAAACAAGGGGCCACACGATTCTATATTAAGTATTTTTACAATCATAAAAATATAGACGTATACATGATTACCATATTATGTTGAAAATATAAAAATTTATCATATGAAACATTCTAGAATCCTTGAAATCACTCAATGAGTCCTTCTTCATATATTGGAGAAAGAAAAACAAATAATGGGTGAGATTTGATTTTCAATAAGGGTTATATATATTGGAAGATATCATGGGTAAGTAAAGTATAATCTGTATAGAATAATAGATAATGAAAACACATTCTATTTAATCAATAACTTGAGTTCAAAGTTCATCCATAGCTAATATCATCATAAAAATCACATGGATAATGGGAAATGAATTCTTAATAAAGGAAAATAACAAAACTGAAAATTCATGATGTAACCATCAAGTCCTCATCTAAGATATCATGAATATTATCATCAAGACAGTGACAAATACATTCTTAATAAATGAGAAGGTGTAAACCATATACTCATCTAACATGTCATGCATATTATTTTTTCACATGAAACATTTTGATGCATCAAGGGGCTATTATTAACTATGACCCACTAATCACATTAATTTCATATTAATTTCTAAAATATTTAATGGAAAATTAAATTCATTCTCAAAATTCCTTATAAATAATCATTTATTTATATAGAATCATGAATATGGAATATTTCCCCAACCAGTGAAATAAATTTATTAACAAAATTGTTTAACTAATACCTTTTTTTGAAATAGTGTATGACTATGACAATACCAAAGTGGTGGAAATAATTTCATATAAATACATGATACCTAAGATAGGAACACATAGTCCATTAAAATGATATAGAGTGAAAGGGAATGAGATCAAGAGAATGTTTAAGACCAAAAACCCACAAATTACTAAATGATAAAAGAAGACCATCAATTCATCAGAAATGAAGGTTTTATAATAAAACAAAGTCTTTTATAAATATAAAATAAAATATAATCAAAGTGTTAAAAATAACTTCATTGTAAATTTTTTGTAATAATGAATTTATAAATCACATTCAATAATCTATTCATTCCATTAAGAAAACAATACCCTTTAATTTCAATATAATGTTAAATAAAAAATTTCAGAATATTGAGAAAAATATTTTCTTTTAAACTAAACATGGAAAATTTTAATGTAATATTAAAAATGAATAATTGTTATGACATCATGGGAATCTATTCATTTGATAATAATTAGAACAAATATGATTTTCATACTTTGGTAATGAAAGTTAAAAATAACTTATGCAAAAAACAATAAAAATATTAATTTTTAATAATTTTTAAAGAAAGTAAAAAATTGTAAAAAAACCTTTATAAACCTTTATATCATAAATTATAGAATTATTTAAAACTTTTAAAAGAACCATTACATGAAATTAAAATATTTATAAGGAAAACATTAAAATAAGTTTTTTTAAAAGAAATGCTCTTGAATGTACCATACTTATTGAATCATGATCCAAAGAGAAAATAAATGGAAAATAAACATTTGATACCAAAAAAATCCATTTTATAAGGAAATATATTTGTTTTATGATATTATTATAATTTAATTTTTCAAAAGTAAATCTGAATATAAACAGTCTAGGAATTTTATTAAATAGTAACACCAATCTTTTACCTCAGTTCTCTGTTTAGTCATACGTGTTTTCTCCTCCTGTATTATGAATATAAATTTAATAAATAATTTATTTATAATGTTTTTAATATATATTCCATTTTAATATCCTTTTATAATAATTTTAAATCCATGTATTAAATAGTTCTTTCTTATGTTGACCACATGAGATTCTTCGATCAATTTCTCCAAAATTATTTTGGTATATTGTTCATTCATAAAGGAGTTTTTAAATATTTACACCATCTAAAAAATAATAATAATTTAGTGAATATAATATTTATTCAATATATAAATTTTTAGAATCATCCATATGTATTTGTAATATAAAAATGAATCACATCACTTTATGGAGGTGGTAGTCTTCATGTACGCACGAGCGATGTTATTATTTTCAAATTAATGTAAGGGTAATAAGATATATTATATATAATATTTATAGAATAATAATTATGTCATAAATATCATTTCTATTAATAACTTCTATATTTATAACAATCCAATTAAATTGGTGATGAAAATATTATAAATTCTTGAAACATTATTGTATAAAATATGTATTACTCAAGTAAAGTGGATAAAAATTATCATATATTATAATTTTATAATATTAAGGTATAAATAAAACCAAATAATGAGGTTTAATCAATTTTTGTGTGTCCTATTGAAGCCTTATCCTTTTATTTTAACCCTTTTAACTCATTTTAACCTTAACCATTGTGATAAATATTTAGCACCGATATTAATATCCTCCAAACCCATTTTTTAAATATTTTTTAAGAGACCCTTTAAGGATAAGTGGAAACCAAACATCACAAGATTCAAAAATGTAACCACATTACAACAATTGTACCACATTTATGTTTAAAGAGAAAATTTTCACACCCCACCTTCTTTAGAACCAAAACATTGCACCATGAGTTTTCAAAACACCAAGAAAGGGGTTTTTAGAAAAATTGTTTGGTTTTAGCCTAAAAAATTTTTTATAGAGAAAATAAATAATAATGTTAACTAAAATGGAATTAATTATATTATTTTAACTAAATGGATACCTATTTTTTCAAATAAAACTAAAACTAAAAGGGAATATTTAAAAACTTGATTAAGAGAGATTGACTAAAATTTAATTTTACTTGAACAATAGTATTACTCAGGTATCCAAAATATTAAGCATAGATTTATACATTAAAAATTATATATTTATATTCATTATATTACTTATTAAATATATATTTTTTCTAACAAAAATGTTTCATAAACATCAATTTTATTCTTATAGCAGTATAATTTCATAAAATTGTTTTTTTGTAAAATTAGTATTTTTTACTAGTCATCAAAAAATTGATGATTTCAAAAAATATTAAAATTTCAAGAAAAGATAACTTTTGAATTATGAATTATAAAAAAAATTCAATTTTAAAAATTAAATTTATAAAATATATTTATTTTAATTTATAGTCACTTTCATGAATATAGATATGTGTATTATGCCATTGTTTTTTAGAATGAAATCTAACTTTAATTAAATCTTGGGTATTGAATGATATTATCATATATTAAAAGTTAAATTAATGTCATAAATATCATTTGACTACTGATATATAGTAATTTATAAATTTGGAATTATATTCCAAATTGTTAAAGTGATAATTCAAGATACATAAATTATTATTATTGGGTCTTATAATCATAATCAAGGGTATGTCTATGGATCCTTCAAAGACATAGGTGATTGAATAATTATAAAATAAAATAATATATATCTATATTTTTCTTTAATTTTATGGATACTATCTATAAATTGATAAATTTCTCATAACTTTGAAATCCACTAGCCATGTTAATGTGAAATAGAGTCAAATTCCAATGGAAAGATGAATGCGATTAAAATTTAAGGAGCTCAAGAGAATATCGGTTGCTTTACCTATACTCAAAATTCCATATAGAGGATAATGATATTGAGTATCCATGAATTTATCAAATAATGGGTTAGTATGCATCCTCATAAAAAATTCCATGGTGGTATCTTACGCCTCATGTCAATTAAATATTCATGAGAAATATTACCTAACACATTATTTAAAGCCAACAATGGTAATTTTTCATTAAAGATATAGAGAAATTTATCTATATAGTGATATGTATAAAATATATAAGGTTCAAAAGATCTTAAATTATATTATCACATAGTATTAGTTGAGCATGAACCAAATGAGATAGTTGGATTTGATAAGGGACAATGGTTGATCGATATATTACCACCCTAAAAAGTTAAACAAGGTGGTTGAGCTCTGGATAGGAAGGTTCATTATACATTATCCTTTAAAAGGGTTTAAATAGACCTAATACTAATATATTTTTAAATAATGGTCCTTGAAATCATGTGGAAATGGTATAAATCCAATCTTTCTTAAATGACCGCTCGACCATCCATCTATGTTGTGAGAACCTGATCATTTATGGAGGTACGTCATTGTTTATATTTTTACTTAAAATCCATTAATTTGGTTAATAGAATTTCTGATGGGTGTATACGGTGCTTCTTGTGTGTCCTAATGGTTTGGGACACAAAATGAGAAGAAAATAGTCAAACATTGTGTGGTGCACAGTTGGAACATGTTTAGTACTAGCCATGTGCCTGTATAGGTTAGACCATGTGATCAGACATCCTCTTGGATAAAGTCTAGCAAAAGGGTACCACATGATTTTCCAAATTTTAGGGGTGACCCTAGAAGATCATGTGACCTGGGCCCTCTTTTATAGATGGAGCCTCAAGGATGGCACATGGTTTGGACAATCGTGCGACCAAACATCATGGCCATTAAAAAAATTCAGAATTTCCAATTTTTTCCTCTAAATAATTATGGTTTATAACCAATGTTTCTCCACTATTTCACTTAAAATATATTGGGTGTCTATTCGTACACTTATAAATTTATATGGTATGATTGTCATTCGATTCTACGTCATTTGGAAAGTCATTTGTTGCTAATTGAATCTCTAGGTAGGTCTTCTACTTTGTTTCCATCAATTTTTAAGAAGTGACATGGTGTGTGATTTCCCATATTTAAAAAGTTCTCAACCATTTTTACATTGTGTTATTCACTATGGAATTTGTGCCCATTTTTGTTTGAATCTAGGGTTTCTTTTGAATGATCGGTTTCCTATGAACATGAGGTAAGTGGTCTTAATTATTTTTCATATAGTATCAAAGTCTTATGTGTGTATTTGGTTGTGAAAATGTGATGATTTTATATGTTTTTTTATTTGGGTGAGGAAGGTAATTTGGGTCTTATTTGGAGGTGGGAAACCCTTAATAGATATTGTCAGGTTTTTGATGATTCAATTGCGAACCATGGTCTACCCATGAGGTATTAAAAACCATTGTGTGCATTGTATTACTCGGTAAAAATTGTGATAGTTTAATTATGAAAGGTATTGGGATACATATTTTTATTTGAAATTATACATGTTTAGTGGTTTAAATAAATGGGTTATTGGTAAGCTTTTGTGAAATTCCCAAAAGGATTTTGAAATTTCTAAAATGACATGTTTTAGGGTTTTGACCCAACCATGGTTTTGAAATAAGGGAAAATTGTGTTTTGAAATTGGATAATGTTTAGATAGGGTTATTGACCCCAAGGTTATTAAAATGGGGTTCTTATTTAATTTAAAATGGTTCTTTTGGTTGTGTGTGTGTGTCCAAACCTTGTGAAAAATATATGATGGATTCTTTTATGGAATTGAAAGAAATGGTTGGCCTTGTTTCGTGTTTTTGGATTAAGGAGAAAGAATCTTATTTAAGGGATATTTTGAAACATTCTACTAAAGTGGGTTATTTTATTAAAGAACTCATAATATTTTTAGTGGTGGAAATGGACTTGTAAAAAAGGGATGTTTCCATTATGGTTTCAAATAGTGATTTGAAATGAGGGTGTGGTTCCCTTTTTATTTAAAAGGCATTGATTATTTTTTAAAAATGGAATGAAGGATATTGGGGGATTAGTTTATTTTCTCAAAGGGGAATACCCATGTTTTAAATGGGAGGATTAAAAATATTTTTTAAATTGGTATTTGTTTTTATATGTAGGGTTCATTAGGACTATGGTAAATAAAAGAACGATTAATAATGGAATGGTTTGTGATGGTCAGACATAACATGTAAAATCCTGATTAAACTCATCAAATGATGCTTCATGCTTGATGGCCTATTGATAATGGTTTGGAATTTTGAAATGATGCTCAACATCCAAGTTCGGTTGGGGCTACACTGATTCTCTAGGCCCATCTATGTATTGTATT
This sequence comes from Viscum album, assembly GCA_963277665.1. NCBI lineage: Eukaryota > Viridiplantae > Streptophyta > Magnoliopsida > Santalales > Viscaceae > Viscum > Viscum album. Next base: position 1,812,908,219 of record OY728136.1, on the reverse strand, counting down.
GGTTATGATATTAGACTGATGATCTATGATCCTAACATGGGGACTGAGGTTTCTTATTCGAGGTGTATGGACTTATTCTCTAGACCCCACAGGTTTAAGGTTTTATTAGTATGTTATATTAAGGCTCTAAGATCCAATGGTCGATATGGTTTGGGATGTTAGAATGAGTCTCTATGCTTCCCAAACATGTGGACATGTATTGATCATCAGACTGAGGCTCTGAGACAGGTCGATAAATTATCTAAAAGTGAATGCCCCTTTTTGAACAAAACAATTATCTTTCCCTTGTGCTATGGTTTAGGATTCCATCGTGGCTAGAGATAGTGTGGTTACCTAGTTGATAGTACTCTAACTAAATGATAATATGAAAAAACATAGAGTTTAAATGTGATGCATGATTCCATTATTGCCTTACTAATTTTAGTATACCTAGTTACATGTATACACAATTTCACAAACTATTTATTACCTTATACACCACAGGCGGTGGCCTACGGAGGTGCACATACACCATTATTAGGCTACCATAGCACTTTGGTACCTGAGCATCTGCTACTTATTTTATAGTATAGGTTTAATATAGGTACTGTGCTTTTAGTTGTGCTGGGGATGATGGGTTGGAGCATGGGAGGTCTGGAATGGGTTGGGGATTGGGTCTATATTGATGATATTTTGGTATTTTTTTGGTGTGTTTATTTTCATAACAATTTGACGTGTAATGTATACATCATATTTTAATTGCATGTGCTTCACAGTTACTTATTTGTTTTTCAATATGCTCTTCATTTATGGTTGCTATTGGTTACCACATCTATCTGTACTTATTCTTTTATAGTTATACTATGATATGAAGTTATAGTCTCCCAAATGTACCCTTAGTGACCTGAAATACTAGTCTGAATCCATTTTCATATGTGTAGGCATGCCTCAGTTCATGTGATGACCTGGCTTGGGGCACTAGATATAGTGGCTACTACGCCAAAGACATTACAAAGAGGTATAAAAGGAGGGTATTTTGTCTTAATATTTGAGGTATGGTATATAAGATACTAGGATCTTGTCGAGGCTTGGAAATGAGCTCATTCTCGGGTGCCTTCAACCATATATAATAGGTAGAACCCATGTTTTCATGGGTGGGAAATGATGTTCTATTGTTTCCTTTTACAGTTTATTAATAATTTCACCTCGAGAGGTGCACTTGGATGTGAAGTTATTAATTTATGAGGTCTTATATATTAACCTAGTATGGAAAGAGAGAGAGTGTGGGTTCATGCACCATTCTTGCCACATAGTAATGATAGGTCATCCATATGTTTCCTATGATTGATTTTTGGAATCAGAAACAGATCTACAAATTTTTTAAAATGTTTTCAATAAATAATTTGTTAATGATTTGTTTGAAATGTGAATTTAAGGAAATCAGTTTTTTTAATTTGGAAATAACAAGGGTTTTGAGAGTGAAAATCCATAGGTTTTGAAAGTGGAATGTTTTGAAATGTGAAGCATTGGGTTTTAAATGGTAATGTTTCATTAAGAAAGGAAATGTGAAAATGATGGGACTTATTGTGATTCTAGTGTGGGTATTCCTAGTGTTGTGTTTTTACCTTATGTATGGGTGGTTTAGGTAGTGAGAGATCCCTAATCTGAGACCTTGTTTATGGGTCATGAGGCTTTGTTGGGTTTTTATGCATTTTTAGAGGGTTTCTCATTGTTGTACCCTCAGTAGGGTCAAGGAATTTCGATTATGAGACATTGTTCGGTAATGTGGGTGTGGAAAACCTCATGGGTTGTGACTATATGAATTGGGTTTGGGACCCTCAAGCATGTTTTTGGCTTGTTGTGTCGATGTATACATTTGGGTACTATGGTCTGAACCCTAGAGTAAATAATTGCTTGGGTTCATTAGAAACAATGTGTTTCAGAATAAGGTCAAGTGTTATGCCCATGAGAAAGACGTTTTTTGCTGATTTATGTTTATGTTTTTGAAGAAGATCTAGTAATCTTTTCTAGACATAAATTTGTTTTAGGTATATTATTTTTTTTTAATTTTTAGGTTGACCCGTTAGAGGGGGCAGCCGAGTTTTTAGTGCATAGAGTTTATAAGGCACGAGTGGAAGTTATTGGTTTTTGATAGTGGTGAACTTAGAGTGAGGTCTAGTATGAGTTTTTACTATATGGATAAATGGGAAAGTGAACGTTTCATATATGTGACTTGAGTTTTGGGTTTTCATTGGGGTGTCTTGAAAAATGAGGGTAACCACAAGGGAGGATGGCCTAGTGTTTAAAGTTCCTTAGGATGCGAAGTGTGGGTGGTTGATTCAGAGAAAAAATAAATTCACAGTTGGTTCCATCATTTGTGGTAAAGGTGCATGGTTATGTATGGTTAATTTCTCAGTGAGGTTTCTGAGTTCTTGTGGTTGATTTTAAGGTTAGTTTTTGAAGAGGTGTGATTATTGGGATCCTTGTCATGTAGATTTTATAGTGTTTCATATGGGAATTGATGTGGATTTTGGATGAATAATACAATGGTGACCAAAGCATGGATTAATGATTTTGATATGGAAGTGACACCCTGGGTGGTAGTGGTCATTTGTTTGGTTTTTTCATTCACTAATGATTGGTTTGTTGGATTTGAATTTTGGGAATGCCTCAGGTCCAATGAGGAAAACAGACCTCAGGGTAGATTTAGTAGTGTAATCATGTGTTGGGTCTAGATTTGGTGATGTATGACTCATTCTATCTAGAGTCAGGTTCAGTGAGTGATCACTACAAATTAGGATACCACTAGGGAAATGATGAGGTCTAGATGAAATCACACACTAGTAAGGTGCAATGAGATTTGGTATGAAAGACTATGTGGCTTGGGATAAGTGCCTATATTTTCTGGTGAATTTAATGTGGAAAGAATTTTTATGTGATATACCATTGGTTTTTTTGTGTATGGGATTGTAGTGTTTATGTTGTAAATTGCTGAGGTTATCCTGAAATAACTTCATTGGTGGAGAGGAGGTAGTTTCACATGAATTGTTGTTTCATGGTTTCTATGTATATATTTTTGAAGTAGTTATTAGTTTTATTGTCAACCCCACTTGATTTTTGGTGCCTGAGTGTTGATGAGATGCTTGTGGGCCATGTAGGTTGAAAACTTTGGTAGGTTAAGGTGTCCCTATAGTATAGGTTCCACCAATAATGCATAAATTTTTAAGGTATTTTTCAATTAACTATTAGTGTACTCATAGTTAGTGATGATCATGACCAATATCTTGACATTGTCTAAGATATGTTTAGATTGATATGGATTTACACCTAGATAACTAAAAGAAGTTTGGATGGATATAGGGTCTTCATAGATTATTTTATCAAAGAGTTGTGTATGTTGAGATAGATGGTGGGAATTACATTATCTACTGGTTACAGGTGAGGTACTCAGGGTGGAACAGTTGTCTAAGAATTTCATGGGTGTTGTTCTTGAAAGATAGGGATGAGTAGTGGGTGATGTTCTTTTCACTAGTTGAATATATATGTGCATGCTGATGTTTTGGGGTTCAGCTTGTGATTGAAGTATATACCAAAGTTGTTGGTAATGCTTATGAAAAGTAATTATTACAAAAATCCTATGATAGGGAGCATTATTTCATTCAATGATGGTTGGAGTAGACCATGGAGAAGATGTGGAGGCACTGATATACCAATGAAAAACCTATGAGGTGCATGTTAGGGATACTCAGTAAAGTTCAGGTGGACCTTAGATGTACTGGTTGATCAAGACAAGCGTTGGATTCAGACTTGTGTGGGTGTGTTTAGTTGGCCTTAGAATATACTTTAGTGTGAGGGGTGTTTGGTCAATTTGATGTAGTGATGTGACAACAATGATTCTAGGAATTCCCAAATGAGTAGAAATTGATTTTGAGGAAAAACATAGGAATCCTTGGTCAATGTATGCTAGTGGAGTTTCTTGTGTAATGAAATTTATGGGTGAAGAAGAGTACAATAATGTCTTTTAGAGTATTTTAGGCATTGCTGATGGAGTTGTACTAGAATTCAAGGACGGTTTGACACGGTATGGTAAAAGGAATGGATGTGGAAATTTATAATCCACTTAGGGTTTGAATTTTTAATTGAATGTGGGAATAAAATGTAAAGTAAAACTTGAGGGAGGTCATTTTGTCCTTAGTTTTTAAATGGATATTGTATTCATGTCCTTTCTAATAGGTTTCAACAACAAGGCTGGATTCCAATTTTGGGTGGTTATCTCATGGGATTCTAGGCACAGTGTGTTGGGAATCGTGTGTGGTAAATTGTGAAGATTGAGTTGAGGTTATGGTGTTCTTTCTTGAAGGTCAAGGTTCCAACCACTAGGATATGGTTTTGGTGAGCTAAAGCATATGATAGGTAGCACCATTGTGGGAAAGTGTTTAGTTGATGACATGACCGGTGTTTTGGGTTGTATGGAATCGAGTAAGATCCCTATTTGTGTTTTAGTTTTGGTGATGGGTGTTGTCTTGGTTTTTTATAGGTTGAGTACCTTCAGTTGATGGTTATTCTTGGGTTGTGTTTTGAATGTCTGTATATGGAATTAGGCTAGAGGAATGTGATTCAAAAATTCGTGTGTTCATTTTTTCATGCCAAGCATGGGTCATGATTGAGTTTTTGAAAAATTGGTTGAGATGATGCCCAGTGATTTGGTCCATGAGTTGTAGAGAGGATCAGACTAAAGGTGTTTTAATTGGATCTCCTAGGGTTGTGTAGTTCTTTGGAGGTATCATTTTTTATGGGGGTTCAGTAATGTTACCTAGACATTTTAATTATGTTAGATGTTTGTAATGATGAGTTATAGGTGGATGTGTCCTTTGAAGAGCATCATTTTAATGATTGTGGATCATGGTGGGGGAAATTTATTCTAGGGTATGAATGTTTCTTTGGTCCAAGTTTGGTGATGGAACGACATTGTTTAAGAGGAAACTTGGGAGATGCAATTTAAATTTGAGATCATGGATTGAACTTTTTTCTTAAAGTATTGGTGGTGCATATAAGATGCGTCTTAAGGAAAATCCGTTATGAGGTGGGGAGATTTTACAAACTCTAACTATCATGGAGGTACATCATAGTTTAATGTTTTGGTTAAATTTTCTATTTTGGCTAACAGAATGCATCCTAAGTGTATGAAGTGCCTTATGGGTGTCCCAAGGTTATTAGACATGAAAAAAGAACAAAAGGGTCCAAACACTGTGTGGTGCATGGTTGGCGCATGGTTACTACTAACCATGCACCAAGCTAGGGTAAGCCACATTGCCAAGCATCCTCTCAAATAGAGGCTACTGCATGGGTACCCCACAGTTTTCAAAACCATGGAAGTTACCCCAATATACTATGCGACTTAGAACATCTTGGATAGTGGGAGACACATGGTTTGTACATGGTTTGTCCAACCGTGTTGCCAAACCGTGCAAACCTTAAAAAAAGTTGGAATTTCCAATTTTACCCTCTAATGATTTACGGGTTCTAACCCAAATTTCTCCCCTATTCCTCCACTAGTATCTTTACTGATGAACCAAACCATCCTAAGCTTCCAAGGGATGATTATCCTTCGATTCATGGGAGTTTGGAGTGCTTTTTGTAGGGAATCAATGCTTTGAGTAAGTCTTCGACACTATTTCCTTCCATTTTATAAAAGAATATTGGCATGTGGTTTCCTCTCCTTATGAAGTTCTAAGACCATTTTTTTCAATGTGTTATTATCCATGGTGATTGAGGCCATTTTAGTTCAAATCAAGGGATTATTTTAGATGATTTTTTTCCTATGAACATGAGGTATGTGGATTTAAATCCTTTCCCCATAGTCATGATGTCTTATAGTTGTAAGTGGTTGGTCTATTGTGTTGTTTGCTGTGTTTTTTGGTTTATTTGGATATGTATGTTAATTTGTGTCTTAGTTGGAGGGGAAAACACTTTAAATACACCATTTGTTTGGTTGATGATTCGATACTAAACATAGGTTTACCCTACAGGTGTGTCAAACCCTTATGTGTGGTAAATTACATGGTAAAATATGTGATAGGGTAATTATAAAAGGAATTATGAGGATAGTTATTATTTGGAAGTATACATTGTTAATGGGTTTATTGAAGTGGTAACTGGTCATATTTTGTGAAATGTCTAAGAGGCTTTTGAAATTTTTTAAATGATGTGTTTTGCGTTTTGAACCAGCCTTGGATTTCTAATAATGGAAAATGGTGTTTTGTAATTGGTTAATGTTTAGAAAGTGGATGTTGAACCAAAGGTGATTAAAAGGGGATTTTTACTGGACTTCCCATATTGTTTTGAGTTATATGTGTGTGTGGCCCACCCTTGTGAAAATTCTATAATGGATTGTTTTAATGAATTAAAATAAATGGTTCTCTTTGTGCCATGTTTTTTTTTGTTTAATGATAAAGACCATTATTGAAGGGTTATTTGGAAATGTTTTACTAAAGTGGGTTTTTTTAAGTCCCTCATGATGTTTCAAGTAATCTAAATGAACATGTGAAAAAGTATAGTTTTTTTATATTTTGAAAAGTTGATTTAAAATGAAGGTGTCATTCCATTTTTGGGAAAAATCCATGTTGAATATTTGAAATGTTTGGTAATGTAATGAAAGACTCATGGGTTTGGTTCAGTTTTTCAAAGGGGAAGAATCTTCTTTTAAAGGGGTTTCTTAATGATAATTTTTAAATGGGTATTTATTTTTATTTTTATGGTCTTTTGGGATAGAGGTAAATGATATAATGTTTAATATTAGAATGGTTGGGGATGGATAGACATGACATGCCAAATCACGGCTGGAATCATGGACTAATGATTAATGCTTTCCAACCTATGAATAATAGTTGGAATGTTTCATTGATGCTCCACTTCTATGTTTGGGTCAAGATAGACTAAGTTTATATGCTTCTTAAATGTGTGGATGTGGCTTGATCATCAGATATAGGCTCTATGTTTGGTTGATAAATTGTTTAATTGTGAATTCCCCTTTTTTGAAAAAAATATATTTATGTTTCCCTTGTGTTATGGATTATGATTATGTCATGGATAGAGCTGGTGTGGTTTCCTATTTGATAGTATGGGTCCTAAAAGATAAAATCAATAAAATTAGAGTTCATTAAATGTGATTCATGCTTCCCTTGTTGCCTTGTTTATTTCATTGTACCTCGTTACCTGCATACACTATTACATAGAGTATTTATTTCTTTAGACACTATTTTTTATGGCCTACTATGTTGTATTTACACCTTTATTGGGTTGAAATGGAACTTGGGTACATAAGAAACTGTAATTTATTTTTTGGTACAGGTTTAGGACATTTACCTGGATTTTGGTTGTCCATGGGATGATGGGTTGGAGCATGGGAGGTTAGGACTAGGCATGGGATTGGGTCTGTGTTCATGATATTTTAGTAGTTTTGGTTTTGGGGATATAGTTGTATGACTGCCTCACATGTAGTGTATACATAATATTGTTATTTCATGTAAAAATTTGTTACTTATTGGTTTTTACATATGTTTTCCATTTATTATTTCTTCTAGTTACCACATCCATTGATCCGACTTCATCTACGATTCTACATTAATATGGGGATATAGTCTCTCTAATTCAACCTTAGAGATACATTATACTAGTTGACATCCATTTAAATATGGGGAGGTGTGCCTAAGGTAATGTGACGAACCAACTTGAGGCACCAGCAGTAGTAGATACTAGACTGGGACCATTACATATGTAAAGATCAAGGAGCCATGTGATAAGTATATGGAGATATAAAATAAGTTAGATAATATTCATAATTTTAATCATGAAAATATTGGAGTTATAAGATTCAATAAATTAATATATGGTCCATTAATATTAGATATAATGAATGATATATTGTACGATTCACATACATTTTCATTATTTATCCATCCTAGAAGAAAAAATATGTATAGAGATCATAAAAATATTTAATGGTGGAATAAAATAAAGTTTGAGATTATAGAGTCTATTGATGATTGGTTTAAAAAAATTAATGTGTAATGAAAAAATTATATGTCTATGAAGAACCAATTAACAATACCTATAAGTAAATGGTATAATATCCCCATGGATTTTGTTCTAGAGATTCCCAAAACTTTTAAATTCTATACTTAAATTATGTCTTCATTTTACACAGTCCTCACATTCCATTGCTTTTAAATAATATTTATCACCTGATAAATTGTCTAGGAAATACATAATGGAAGTGGTAATGCTACATGTTGTACCACTATATATTTTATCTCATGAACATTCTAGGATTACCTCAAATTTCTGGAGAAGTCATCAACAAGAATTGTATATAGAGATAAGCTTCAACACTGCTTATCATCCTTCGGATGATGGTCAATCTACATGAACCATTTAAACTCTAGAGGATATATTGAGATCCATTTAAAAGGATTTCCAAGGAGGTTTAGATCAGAAACATCTTCTAATAGTAATATTATATAATGGTAGTTTCTATTATAGATTGTAAACTGATGGGAATAGATATTTCTCAATAAATTGTTAGAGATTAATAATCCTAATAACAGTTATTATATGTAGTTTAAATGATTTAAATCTATTATCTAGAATCTCACGTGTATGAAATTTAAAAACTATATATCATCTAAAATGAATAATATATTGTAAAAATATTAATATCTTACATCAAAAAGTATCTAAAACATCTTCAACCTATTATGGTTTGATAAAGATAACAAAAGTGAATCTATAATACTTTTCCTATCAAGAGGTATCCACGGGTTGAGCTAAATCTCTCATCATATGTTTGATATTCTCCATCATCTATGATATTCTTGCAACACATAATTTGATGGGGTGGGAGAAAAAGATATTCGGGTTTGAGGGAAGCTAATCCAAGCATCCATAAATAGTCACACACACCTTTCATCATAGGAAAGTTTCTTTGAACAGACTCAAGGATGAATAACCACACACACCTACAGTTAAATAGAATTATATTTAAATAGACCCAAAGATGCTCATCCATGAAATTTACTTTTACTTAGGAATTCATAAAACATGAGTTATTTAGACTTATAATTAATGCAGCAAGTGTATGAATTCAACTCCACTCTTACAATACAACCCATGAAATTCTTAAATAAATTATAACCTATGTGAGTTGAAGCATTCAAATATTAACACACCAAATATTCAGTTATCAATTCAATCAAAGGTAGTAGCAAGAATGAATCCCTATTTTATTCTTGAATTATGATATCTCAATTAAAAGATATAACTCATATATGTTTCACGTATGTATGAATCATATGCATATGGATTTATGGAATATATCTATTTTAGAAATGATATATAATATTCATATCATTAAGCATCACATTAAAAATGTGCAATGTCAATAGAAGAGTTATAATGAAAATCCACATTGATATTTGGAGTTTAAAGTTATAGAAAAATTATTACTCAAAATATCACCATGGAAGAGGTTTATGTGATTTGAGAATGGAAAGTTGATCCCAAGATACATTTTCATTTTAAAAACCCTAATTCATTTAGGTATGGTAGCCTATCATCTTTCACTTCAACTAAACCGCTCCCAGGTTCATAATATGTTTTATGTATCATTTTTGTGGAAGCACATAACTAAACTGTAACATGTACTGATGTAATATATAGTACAATTAGAATATGATCTATCTTATGAGGATCAATTGATAGAAATCATTGTTTATATAGATAAAGTACAATCAAATAAGACCAATCACCTTATAAAAGGTTTATAGAGGAATCAGAAGTCAGTGGAAGAAGCATGGGAACACAAAGATGTGACAAATCATATTTACCCTCATTTTTTATTAGAGTAATGAAATTTTGGGTGTTAAATTGTTTTAAGGAGGATAAAATGTTATGCCCAATTCTTTTACTAAGTATTTTTCTTTAAAAAAATAATATGTTGAATATATTCTATAACATGTTACACTGATCCCAAATAATCAATAATATATTTTATTATGAAAAAATATTATAATGTAGGATAAAAATTATCTCATTATGAGAATAGAATATAAAATAATATTAAGAAAATTATAGGTGAAATTAATCATCTAGTAAATAAAAAATCCATATACATGAAATCCGTATCATCGTGGTTTTACATAAAGATCATAACACCAAATGAAACTGTGGAAATAATCTAAATAATTTGAAATATAATATACATGTTGAGAGGGAAGTAAATGTGTAACACCCCGCCCATACCTCATTGGATTGAGGAGGCAGTGGGGGTTACTTGGCCTTAAGTGAAATTCCCAAGGTTCCAAAGGCAGGAAATAAATTTCTAGGTCTTCGGGAACAAATTGGTGAACGATTTTTCCTTAAGACAAAACCAACCAAACCATCCAGCATCAATCACTATATGATGTATGTCAACCAGAACATTCAAGCATGTATTCTCAAAGGAAAACCAAGTTGTTCCACAATACAACCAAAAACCATTACAACCAATACCATATCAGAGTACTATGTGGAAGACTCAACAAAAATCCCAAAATAAGCCAAGGCCACTCCATGGCTCCACAACAAGCTCCATGCTCCAAGCTCCACCTAGACATCACGGTGCACCACTAAAGGAGGGTGATGTGTTACCTTACCCATGTCATGATACACAACATCTACAAAGACACAAAATTACCAAATTAGGGGGTGAGTACAACTACTCAGTAGGATTTCCCCAAATGACATCCCTACACAGGACAATAGGATAAAATAGTTAGCACATTTATATAGAATGATTTACATAAAATAATCAAAAGTACCACCATTTCCATAAGCCAAAAATGCCCTTACCAAGCCATCACACCCAAACCAAGAAACCAAGAGAAAGCTAAACAAATAGGCCACAACCCTTTTCATCATTTACATACTAGCACAACAATTTCCAACTTGCAAGGAAATGCACAACAAACAACCAAATGGTGGGACTTCCACCCAACTCGTTCACCCATTCACACCAAAACAACCAAAACAGTGGGACTTTCGCCCAACCCGTTCACTCATTCACAACTAGTGATACTTCTCGACCACTACCCATATGGTGTTTATTCTAAAAACTATCCATCACCTTTTATATTGATATTTCCCGCCCACTTCCACACAACATTTCAACCAATCACAACCAAGCATATAACCCATCAAGGTCACAACATCATGAAATCAACCAATTCCATTGCATATCAGTCCACTTCAATAAATCTCCCATTATTTGAAAGCCATTCTCCAAACCAATCAACAATTCAATAAAACAACATCTTTAGTGAAAAACATTTCCATAAATCATTTTCACAAACCATCCATAGCATCCCATTTTAAAATCTCCATTTTATAATCCACAACAACAGCATTTCGCCATAAAACCCCATTTTTCCCATAAATCCCCAAAACATCACCCAAGGGATTTCCAACCAATTATGAACAACAAATCACAATTAATTTCTCAGTATAATAAATTAATTGTAACAAATAACCAATAGTAATAACCAAGAGGAGTTGAGAGAGAAGCCACCTACCTTTAGGGTTCCGGAGAAATCGACCCACAAGCAATCACACCTCAAATCTAGCAAACGCACCACCGAAAACTCTAGATCCCATCCCCTAACATTCATAAGCCTTAAAATCATCACCCAAGGCAACTAGAACCATATATCTACACACAAAAATTGTAGATCTAGAAAACCAACAAAGAAAAGGATGTAGATCTAGATGAAAACACAAGGAAACCAAGTTGAGAGACTTACCTGGTAGAAACCACTTTCAAACAGCCTAGAAACCCCTTTGAATTGGTTACAAAATGAATAGGAGAGCCCCTCCAACCCTTTAGAACCAAAAATTACACGTGAGGCTCAATTGGGAGGAAATTTGAAGAAGAATGAGGCAAGACTGGGCGAGATTGGGTTTTAAAACCCTATTTTAAAGTGGTCGCACGGTTTGGAAAATCGTGCGCAAATCGTGTGCATACTACTACCTTGGGAGTAACGGTCCACACGGTTACCTAGCATGGTCTAGAAAACCATGTGTAGGTCATGTGAGGCCTATTGTCTCCCCCTACATGGTTTCCTCAAGCATCTGCATGGTTTCCCTTTACCGTGCTCAAATTGTGAAACCATAGAAAAGCCTCTAAACTCATCCACAACAATTCCAAAATCTCCCAACCTATTCCCAACACATCCCATGCACTTTAAACACATAACAAAGGCATAAACAAAGGCTACATACCTCAAACCGAGGGTGATACATTCTCACCACCATTGGACTTTCCATCCTCGGAATGTAGTGAACCCACCCTTTGTTGAAAGAGCTTGAGACATTGCTCGACCATCTCTTTCTCCCGCTCCCAAGTCTCCTCTTGAATCTGGACATGCTGCCACAAGACACGAACTAAACTGATTCTTTTACCATGAAAGACTTTCTCTTTCCTATCCATAATCCCGCACTAGCACGTGCACCAATGAAGCTTCTAGTTCTAGTTCAACATGATTCCATCGAATCACATGGTCGTGATCCGGTTGATACTTTTTCAACTACGGAACATGATACATATTGTCCACCGAACAGAACCTAGGTGGCAAAGCCACACGATAAGCCACCTCACCAACCCACTCAAGAATCTCAAAGGGTCTAATATTCCTTGGAGATAACTTTCTATGCTTCCAGAACCGACGATGTCCCAACCTATGAGTGATCCTCAAGAAAACATGATCACTCACCTCGAATGACAATGGACGTCGAAGATGATCTGCATATGATTTCTGATTACTCTGAGCCGTCTCCATTCTCTTCTTGATTAACATGATCTTCTCTATAGTCTCCTAGACAAGGTTCGGTCAAACCATCAAGGACTCACCTGTTTCCACCCAACATAGTGGAGAATGACACGACTGCTCATTCAATGCTTCAAATGGAGCCATATGTATGGATACCTGATAATTTGTATTTCAAGAAAACTCAACCAACGAGAAGTGATCCTCCCTTGAGCCACCAAAATCCATGACACAAGCCCGCAACATATCCTCCAGAGTTTTTATCGTCCTCTCGGATTGACCATCCATCTGAGGGTGATACGACGTGCTCATAGTCAAATGTATCCCAAGGGATTGTTTCAAGGATTTCAAAAAACGAGATGTAAACCTCAGATCACTATAAGATACATTCGAAACTAGGACACCATGACTCTTTACCACCCCCTAGATATAGATTCTGGATAGATCCTCCACCATTTGAGATTCAATAATTAGGGTGAAATGGCTGACTTTGTTAGCCAATCCACTATCACCCAAATGTCATCGTGCTTTGTGACTTTCCTTGGGAGACTTGTGTAAAAATTCATCGCCATTTGCTCCCACTTCTAAATATGGATTGGTAAAGACTACATCATTCTTGCTGGCCTCTGATGCTTTGAGTTGACCTGCTGACAGGTCAAGAATCTTGAAACAAACTCAGCCACTCTCTTTTTCATACCAGCCAAACAAAAATGTGCTTTAAATGATTTATAAATTTTCTAAATTCCAGGATGAATAGCCCACCTAGAATGATGATACGGCCTAAGAAGATCCTCCTAACAAGAAACTGGTTCAACCATCCGATTCCGAAAAAACAAAACTGAATCTCCATTCAGTTTCCAACCATTAATGGTCTCCCCACCATTGAGCCTCAACCCCATGGTCACACAATCAGAATCAGATATTTGTACCTCTTTAACCAGGCCAACCAAGTTAGGAATCAAAAAAACTGGAATGAATACTGCTCTATCGCCCTGGTCTTCACATTCCAACCACATATCATCTATAACTGACATCAACTTCCACTGGTCTGATGCCTATTTCACCACCTGAGCATATTATTTTCAACTTAATTCATTCTACACAGAATTTCCCTTACTCGGTGTGTACATCAAGTCAAAATCAAACATATAGAGATATTCTATCCATCTCTTTTTCCTCAAGTTCAAATACCTTTGTATGAAAATGTGCTTTAAGCTCTTTTGATCTGTATATACTAAGAATTTCTCACCTAAGAGATAATGATGCCACATTTTCAAAGCATAGACCACTGCTACCAATTCCATATAATGAGTTGGGTAGTTGTTCTCATGCACCCATAGTTGTTGTGAGTCTTATGAAACCACATGATTACCTTGCATGATAACGCACCCCAACCCTAATCCCGAGGCATCGCAATATGACACATACGCTTTTCCTTGTTCTAGAAAAACCATGATTGGAGCTGATGTAAGGCGACCCTTTAGCTCTTCAAAACACTACTGACACTATTCATTCTGCTGGAATGGAACATTCTTTCTTGTCAAAGCTGCCATCAGTGAAGAAAAACGTGAAAAATCATGAAGAAATCACTGATAATACCCACATAGACTGAGGAAACACCATATCTCAAACACATTCTTTGGCGGTTTCCACGAGATAATAGCCTCTATCTTTTCTGGATCCACTGAAACACTTATTTCAGAAATCACATGGCCAAAAAAATGAAATTTGTGTATCTAAAAGTCAATCTTTTACAATTTGGAATAGAACTGATGATTCCTAAAGATCCCTAGCACTGTCTCAAAGTGCTGATCATGCTCCAACCTTGTCTTTGAATACAACGGAATATCGTCAAAAAACACCACCACAAATGAATCCAGATATCTCTGAACTATCTGATTCATCAATTCCATGAACATCATTTGGTGAATTTGTTAGACCAAAGGGCATAACCACATATTCATAATGGCCATATCTACTTATGAAATCTTTTTTAGGAATATCGTTCTTCCTCACTCACAATTGATGATATCCCAACCTCAGGTCGATCTTGGAGAACCACTTGGCTCCCCTCAACTAGTCGAACATATCTTCAATTCGTGGAAGTTGATATCATTATCATAACTTCATTAATTCTATGATAATCAACACAGAGCCTCAAAGGTCCATCCTCCTTTTTCACAAAAAACACCAGTGCTGCCCACGGGGACGTGCTAGGCCGGATAAACCCTTTGTTTACTAACTCTTCCAACTAGACTTCCAATTCCTGCAATTCAGTAGGGGTCATCTGATATAATGAAAGTGACATAGGACTAGTCCCTGGAAGGAGATCAATCGTAAACTCCACTTCTCTTATAGGAGTTAACCCAAATAATTCTTTAGGAAAAAAATCATGAACTGATCCAACACTGCTGAAAGAACACTCTACTCAACACCCATTACCGATTCTAACGACAACACCTCCATATGATACGATAACGTTCCCACTTCTAGTGCCAACAAACCCGTTCTATCCTGACATTCATGCCTCTCTCCTCTAAAGAGATGTCTAACGCCATCATGCATCGTAAAAGCCACTATCGGTGCATTTCTATCGATGTGGGCCTTAAACGCCACCAGTGAATCCATTCCCAGGATTACATCATACCCATCCATCTCAAGCATTGAGAAATTACAGTTTATCTCAACCTCACACACATCAATACCACATGCTCTACACAAGAAGGCTCAACACTCTCTTTGACCTATAGGAGTTTGATGTTTCCAAACCGAAGGCATCGTTTCTACCCTTAACCCCAACAACTCAACCGCACGTGCATTAATAGAGTTTCCACCCTGGGAATTAGTGTCCCTCCTCTTCTTGAACCTAGAATTAGAGTTCCCACTATTACCCATTGGTACCACCATGCTTCCTCCACCTGGAGCTCCCAACAGATCCCGCTCAACCACTGATGCTCGATTCACCATCTTTGTGTAGTCACCAATACACAGCACTGCTATCTTTGAAATGATCTCTTGCCTTAACCCCACTTTAAAGATCATTTCCTTCAATGATGTGCTACCCTCCACCTCAGGTGAAAACCAAAATAAGGTCATAAACATAGTTATGTACCCCGTCAAAGAAATATGCTCTTGAATCAAACTAAAGAAATCAGTCATGTGCTGAATTCTGAATGTATTTGGGTTGAATTATTCATTAAATAATTCCTCAAAGCCTTACCACATCATACCCTTGTCTGTTCAAGCTTGAACCGCCAACTTCAACCACTGAAGGGAAAGATCTTCTAACGTATACATGGAAAACTTCACTTTTAACTCTACTAGTGTTCCCAAGAACTCGAAGATCTTGTTCATTCTATTCAACCATTCTTCTGCCCTCTCCGGCTCTGAATCACCCCTGAATATGGGTGGATTATTCTCTTGAAACAGAACCACATGATCCACATTCCTTGGTTCATCCATTTTATTTCCGCTTTCCATTTCTTGGAAAGCCTTCACTATTCTTTTCACTAGCTGTTGGTTCACCTAAAGCTCAGGTGAAACCATGTTCTCATCGACCACTTCTGGTTGGTCTCTACGACGCCTACCTGGTTCCATTTCTATAAACAGAAAACAAACAACCATGAGTCTCACTTCCGTAGACATCACGAAATCCCATTTCAAATCATATTACACAATACAATCACAAATACTCAGTAGGATTTCCCTAAATGACTTCCCTACACATGCCAATAGGATAAAACTATTAGAACTTTTATAAAAAATAATTTATATAAAATAATCACAAGTACTACCATTTCCATAAGCCAAACATGCCCTTACTAAACCTTCACACCCAAACCAAGCAACCAAGGGAAATCCAAACAAACAAGCCACAAGCCATTTCATCATTTACAAAATAGCACAACAATTTCCAACTTTCCAGACAATGGACAAAAAACAGCCAAATGGTGGGACTTCCACCCAACCCGTTCACCCATTCACACCAAAACAACCAAAACGATGGGACATCCGCCCAACCCGTTCACCCATTCACAACCATCGGTACTTCTCGAACACTACTCATATGGTGGTTCGTCCAACCACTATCCATCAACTTTTATAGTAAGACTTCCACCCACTTCCACACAACATTTCAACCAATCACAACAAATCATATAACCCATCAAGGACACAACATCATGCAATCAACCAATTCCCTTGTATATCGATCCACTTCAATAAATCACCCATTATTTGAAAACCATTTTCCATACCAAAAAAAAATTCAATAAAACAACCTCTTTATTGAAAACCATTTCCATCAATCATTTTCACAAACCAACCATAGCATCCCATTTTAAAATATCCATTTAAAAATCCACAACAATATCATCTCACAATAAAACCCCCTTTTTCCACGAAATCCCAAAAACATCACCCAAGGGATTTCCAACCAATTTCACACAACAAATCAAAATTATTTTTTCAGAAAAAAAATTAATTGTATCAATGAACCACTAGTTCAAACCAAGTGGAGTCGAGATAGAAGCCACCTACCTTTAGGGTTCCCGAGAACTCGACCCACAAGCAACCACACCTCAAATCTAGAGAACTCACCACTGAAACATCTCTAGCTTCCTTCCCCTAACATTCATAAGCCTTAAAATCATCATCCAAGGAAACCACAATGCTAGATCTACACACAAAAAGTGTAGATCTAGAAAAAAAATAGAGGGATGTAGATCTAGAGGAAAACACAAGGAAACAAAGGGGAATGACGTACCCAGGAGAAACCACCTTCAAAACGCCTTCAAACCCCTTTAAAGCGCTTCCAAAACGAGTGGGAAAGCCCCTACAACCCTTGAGAACTAAAAATGCCAAGTGAGGCTCGAGTGGGAGGAAATTTGGAGAGGAATGAGGCCATCCCGAGTGAGTCTGGGTTTTAAAACCCTATTCTAAGTGGCTGCATGGTTAGACTGCACGGTTTGGAAAACTATCCGCTAACCGTGCACATGCTACTAACTCGAGAGCAAGGGTCCACATGGTTGTATCACACGGTTTGGAAATCCGTGCGCAGGCCGTGTGAAGCCAACTGTCTCCCCCTGAACAATTTTCTAGAGCATCTACACGGTTTCCCCTAACCGTTCTCAAACCGTGCACCCATAGAAAAGCCTCCAAACTCATCCAAAACCCTTCCAAACTCTTCCAACCTATTCCCAACTCATCCCATGCACTTTAAACACATAAATAAGCATAAAAAGGCTACATAACTCAAATTGGGGGTGCTACAAAATGAATGGGATGAATGATTCAATGAATGTATATAAGTCTATATATAGGAATGAATTTTTACTCTCATATACTTGGTCATTGGAAATATATTTGTTTGAAATATGGTCATTGAGTATATGGTCATTTGGTATACATGTATCCTATAGTTATATTTAATTTTTTTAATTTATAGTAAAAATTTAAAAATAATATAACTCATAATTCAGAAATGAAATAAACAGATGGTATTTAATTAAAATATTTTATTATAAAAAAAATATTTTTTCTATGTATTGTATATTATTGTCATAATCATTATTATTGAAGAATGGTTTTATGTTTAAAAAAATCAAATAAATATTTTAACACCAATGTATTGTTAAAGTTAAATTTTGTATGAAGAATAATTAATTTTAATAGGATTTGGTAAAAATTATTTAATGGTAAAAATGAAATTTTTCAAAGAATAATTTTTTTTATGTATTATGTTTTTTTATCTTAATAAATTAAATTAATCAATTTTAAATGATGAATATAATGAAATATTTTAATTTATAACAATTAAATTAACTTTATTTTAAAATTTCAATTTATATTAAATGATGTTAAGAATA
Organism: Viscum album; assembly: GCA_963277665.1. Lineage (NCBI taxonomy): Eukaryota > Viridiplantae > Streptophyta > Magnoliopsida > Santalales > Viscaceae > Viscum > Viscum album. The sequence goes on along the minus strand of OY728136.1, from coordinate 1,812,889,516 downwards.
CATAGTGTTTAAAAAGTAATTTTTCTATAAAAATCACTTTTTTCTTTATATATATATATATATTATTTCCAATTAAATGATAAATTTCACATATTTATAAATTTATTTTGATTAAATGGAGTTAAATTTTTTAATTATAATGTTGAAATTAAGTAAATAGGTCAATTTTAGTTTTGAGAATAAAAGACATTTACCTTGGTAAAAAGTATGCTATCATAATAAATGTAAAATGAGGTAAAAATTGTTAAAATAAGTGTTAATGATATAAAATATTATGAAAAATTAATTATCAATTTTTTATTCATGTATTAATGAAATAACTCTATTATTTAAAACTTTTTATTCCCTTTTCTTTTAAAATGAAAACCTTATAATTTAAGGAATGAATATTTTCAGAAATTCCACTCAAAAGTCACCTATAAAATGACCTCTCCTCTACCATTCCCCAAAAAAATAAAAACATTTGGATACCTCTATAATATATAATACTTTATCCTCTACTAAATATTTATTATAAATTTTATGGCTTTTATATCAGATAAGGAATCCCAAATCTATTAATCGGAAGGAACCCATATCCAAGATGGAAGAATTCATCAAGGTAATTACTTTCCCTTCACAATATTTTTTAAAATTACCATATCATTTACACTATTTATAAATATAATAATATACTTTAATTATGTTATATTAACATAATTATTCTTCTAAGAAAATTATTTTACTATTATATAACTATATATTTTTACTCATTTGGTTGTAAAACATGTTCTTATTTGGTTTGGTTTAACCACCTACAGGAATGATATTATACTATTTTCACTACATCAAACATGGATTCATATAATGATATTAATACTAATAATATATTATATTAAATTTAAATTTATTTTATTAATTTGTTTCTAGAAGGATGAATTAAAAAATGAATTATCAGTATTAAATAACTCATTGTTATCGGTAAATTACCCAAAAAATATTCATCAAGGATTACATTATCACAAACCATAACAATAATTTAAATAAAATTAATATTATAATACATAAATGATTAGAAAAAAATTATTTTAATAACTTGAATAATCATTGAATGATGAACTTTGAATCAAATAATTTGGATTCATATGAGTATTATGAAACCTGTACAAAATAATCAATATTATTTAACACTTGGTTCAGATAAAACCCTGGGTAATTGATTGATTTTTTTTAAGTTTTTTATAAAAATTTTAATTACTTTTTTGAATGGTTTGAAACTCTATTTTTTGCATGATTTATTCAGTTTTTTTAATTTAATTAAAATAAAGAAATAGTTATTTTAGAAATATAAAATTTAATTGTTTTTATTTTCATCATTTATGAGTAATTAATTTTGATTTTAACTCGAGAAAAATGAAATATGTTATTTTTTCACTGTGAGAAAGATAAACATTGGGAAATATATGTCAAAGTCCTAGTACTACCACACCGCCATAATTAATTGTGAAAACACATCACATTTTATGCACTTGATACATGTGGAAGTCCTGAATTGATCACACTACAAATACGGAAAAGGATATAACCCACCACATGATGGGTCTTTCAACGGAATTCATGAAGCCCCATCCCAACTTACCTAATGTCCAAGGCTAAATTGATCATTATTTTCAAGGTCATCCAACTGACCACAAGACATGTCTTTATAATACCATGAAACTCCTCTCCGGATATCCACCTTCAATTATCTTTGAGCGAAATCAAAAACCATTAGCCCAAATCGTAAGGCTTTACCCAAGAATAAACACAAGGATTTGAGACATTTCCATTTTTAGAGGAGGGACAATTTTTGAATATTTATACATAATCGTAAGGTTTTGGTAGAATCATAAATATTCTTAATTGTAAAAATTTTCATTATCATAAGTATTAATTTCATTATGAAAAAATAAACTTTTAGGAGATATAATGTAGGATTTTTGGAATTCACTATGGACTTAAAGTAGATCCTCATGCCATCATGTCAACACTCAAAAAACCATTAGAAGGTCCCCCACTTATATAATATTTAATCCCACCAACCTCTTAGGCCCAAACAAACCCTCACTAGAAATCTAACCACCTCTAGCACATTCTTCTTATCTCCTTCTAAAATGATTCATTTAACACATGCATCTCATCTTCTTATGTGAGGCTTCATCCATTAGAACTCGACCTCTACTAAAATGTATCATAGAGAAGCATTATCACTATAATTATTCTCAAAATAGTACAATGCTCTATCATGGGAAGAGTATGAATATTTGAGATATCCAACAGAAGCCATCATGATCATAATGTTAGATACATGTCAATAATCAATATTATGAGAATTAAATTGGTCTCAATACAAAAATTAAGAAATACTCCAAAAGATAAGGAATCACCCACATAAGTATAAGAAACTCATGTTTCTTTTATTTTAAATCTCGAAATATGTCAAGAATCTTGAAGCATTTTTATTCAATGTAGAACTATTCACTGAATGTGGGATATAATTTTTGGATCAAGAGCCAACCTAATGTTGTTATTATTTTCATTATTTAATTTTGTTGTAATAACTCATGTAATACACACTATGGCCTTAATGACTATGCTAAGAAAATTATCTTTACCCCTAGTTAATTAATTCCAAACTTGAGTTATTTATATCTTCTATTAATATTTCATTATTTATTAAAATAATTTATAAATAAGGATATTTCCTTATTTATTTTAATTTTTGATTCATATTCCCTTTTTAATGGATTAGACACGCACGACACATAGGTTCTCTCTATTACTTGTGTTCATGAGTAGTGGGTTGACCTAAGGGTGATGGGAGATCTCTGATCATTGGGTTATGAGATATTATAAGTTATAGTGATTATTTCATCCCTATAATTAAACATAAACTTCCATGTGAGGTTAATAAAGTGTGTTTTCACGTGATTGGAGAGAAAATAAGAGATTATTCAAATAAAATGATGATTTAATAGGAAAGGTATGGGGATATACGAGGTTAGACCACTAATTTAAAATTTTAATTTAATAACATCCAATTCAACTCTTTATTTCATACACTAAACCCATTAAAAATAGAAAAACACACCAAATTCACTCTTCCCTCAAAATAAAACCCTATTCCACTATTACTACATTAAATTTGGGTTCAAATATTCATTTCATAGAAGTCGTGTGATAGGTGGATCATCCACTTGGAACTACTTTCAGGGAGTCTTATAATTTATTTAACTTTTTTAGAAAATGATTTAAAAAATGTTAAAATCAAGTTCATATCACCTTGATAGTTTGGATACATAGGTTCAACAAACTATTATTAAAAGACTCAAAACATTAAAAATTATGGAAGTTATAAAGAGCTATTTTTTTCAAAATCTCATTGACCAAATCTCTCCCTTTATCTTCTTCCAGCATAAGGGTGACCCTAGAAAGTAAAAACATGGGAGAAAATCTAGATCAATTAGATTGTACAATGAGATAATTATATGCCCATATGTTTAACATTTACAATCATCTTCAATAATTAAATAACGAACAATAATTTGAGCTTAAAATTATAATGATCTAATTCCCTTCCATGTTTTATGTCTTGGTAGGGGAGGATCCCAAATGAAACTTATAAATTTATTAAAATTTTCTCTAAATTAAATCATGGAGGATTTTCAAATGAACTATTCCGTTGGAAGGTTTTGTCATCCCCCCTTGAAGGGTCTTCCAAGTAATGGGTCTTTAACCTCCTTTATAGAGAGATCACCACCTGGGATGAAGTACCTAGACACTTCATCCCAAATTAATTTACAACATCAAGAAGTTCCTAACTTATGAAAGAGATATATATAATTAATAAATAATGTGGAGATATCCATTATCAGTTCCTAGAGAGAATCAAGATATTAATTACATTATTCTCCCACCATCCTTATAAAGAACATTATTTCCTATTATAATTTTACCACGGATTGATGGATAGTGAATGGAACCTTTTGAATTATTCTTATAGATGTGCACAAATCGAAAAACCCCTTGATGAAGATAGATATTTGATATATACAATATCAAAAAACTCACAGCAATTTGGTATGATAAACACAATAAGGGTAGTTCATGATAAAAATATCTCTAACTCTCATTTCTTTAAACACATATAGAATATTTAACGTCTATTTAAGAAAGTAACTTGTGATTAATCTTAATGGGAATAAACCTTCTACAACTCTGAGTGTCAATTACATTTTCTACTCTCAGAACCACTATAATTATGGGTGTCCTCAAGTTAATGGAATTGAAATTTCTAAAGACTGCATCAATAATAGTACCAATAAAAACTAGTAGCCTTTGATAAATAATGAAGAGATTATTTAAACATTAAATATGGATCTAGAAGACAAAAAACTCAGTGACCACCCTTCCAGCTATGTTTTCGACCATATTTTCAGCCACCACCTTTCTAAAGAATCAATTATCAACCATCAATAATATTTTAACCAAGAAACCCAATGAAACCTAAATGGATGAAAAAATAAAACAACATGAAATTTCCAATAGAAAGATTTAAAATGCCATCATGGAATATAAAGTCAATGGTTCATGTACACTTCCTCCTCATTTAATTATTAAACCTAAGAGAAAATTTAGATTGATTTCATTATAGAGTGTAAAAAAGATTGATTATAGTGTATAAGTATCATCTCCAACTGAATCTAGAAGAGGAATGTCCAATGAACCTAAATATGTTATCATATAAAAACAATCATAAGAAATGTCATAAGTAGAAACACCCCCTATGAAGAAGGAAAAAATGAAAGGCTAAGGTGTATGACCTAACTCATCCCCAAAATCCATTCCATACGAGTATTGAACCATCCATTAGAACTAATAAAAGTACACAAAAGAAATATATCTAAGAGATATTTAAAAGGGTAGAGATCAATATTTCATTGTAAGAGTCCATTTTAAAAATCCCATAGTATGGGAAATTTATTAAGGACACATGAACAAAGAAGAGGTAATTTCAAGGGAATATAGAGGTAAATTTAAGTAGAAATTTTTAGGATCTGATTACCCGATAAATATTTAGGATGTTCTATGATAGAGATATATTCACTATCCCTTGAACTGTATGAGAACTCTTATTTTCCAATGCATTGTGTGATTGGGGAGAATATATTAATGTAATACCTTACTCTATTTATTATATCTTATAAAAAAAGACCACAAACCCACCTGATTGGTTGTTAAAAATTCTAATTAATCCTTTTCTCATTCTTTTGGATCAATAAATTATGTGTTGGTAAGCATGAAATGATTTTTTAACCCCACAGGCTTCTACATCCTGAACATCAAAGAAGATAAAGGTAAAGTTCACTCCCCCTTTTTATTTGGTATTATATTTACAAATAATTACATGAAAATGATAAATTTAAACGAGGGAACTATTTTGATTAATTTTGTAGAGAATATGGTGAATTTTAAAATTCTTGATGAATTGAAATACCCCCATCATGAGAAATCTATGTTCACTTTAAATTTAATTGAATTTATCTATTTCTCCAAAGATAAGGTAAAATTATTTATGAATTTATATTATTGGGAAAGGATGTGGAAACACTTTATTTTTTTTGAATATCTTTTTAAATGAACTCAATATAGAAATTTTGATGTGTACTGATGAAAGTTATTTCAATTATTTTCTAAAAAAATCACTTAAACTTATTCCATATATGTTCATGATATAAGTATAGGGAATATCAATTCTAAAACATTACATCAACAACCCCATAATAAAGAATTAAAACCGACCCCTTTTAACTTGAAATGTTGTTTTCTAATGGAAAATAAGAAACCGAAAGTCATAATTTCACATCAATTAGATCCTAACCAAGAACACTAACTAGTGGGAACTCTAATGAAAAAAAAGTACCCTAGGAATTCCCGCTTATATATTACTTTATGGGAAATATTTTCATTCAATAGTGGAGCTAAAACATAAATCCTACTGTTTTGTAAAGAAGAAAAACATATTGTTTGGAGAAGTTAGAAAGTAGAGTAAGATGTAGATGATGTAACTTGATGATCTATGGAATGAAGAATATGCTAACACCATATTATTCAAGGAGAAATTCGAATATACCCATGATAAAAACATTAAGAAAATAATCTAGGAAGAGGGATAGAAAGTTCTATTGTTCTCTTTAGGAATGATGCTCATGGCTAGTAAGATTCAATCCATGTGGACTAGGTCATACATTATTACTAATATATTTCCATTTTGGGTAGTAGATATAAAGGGATTCAAATAAAATCACCCATTCAAATTTAATTGAATTGGGAGATGATATTTCATGAATACTTCTATAAATAACCCATGGAAGAGTCCAAACACACCCATGCTACCATTAAATAATGAACTACCAGGTTATCTCTTTTATTCACACTAGTCTGGATATTTTTTTTAAATATGTGTCCCCTAATAAATGAATTCTGGAATTAATTAGAATTATCTCTAATATAATTGTGGGATATAAGAGAAATTATATTAGGATTTAAATAATTTCTTCTTGACATGATTTTAAGTGTTTCTGTCATAAAAATAAAATTACTAAAGTAATCTCAATTCTGTATTTCTTAAGGATATGAACATGATTTTTTTCATGATTTGGTTTTTAAACTTTTTTTATCTTTATAGGTTTGGTAAATCTATCTCAAATGTTGTATTTACTAATTAAAATACCATTAAATCATGAGGAATTTCATTGGTTCCAAAATTGTGGGAAAAAGGGATTATTGAGTGAACATATCATTGATTTCATGGAAATTATTTTCTTTATCTATAATAAAATGAATCTAATTGATAAAATAACTTAGTTGAACCAAAATAATAGATTGATAGAACTAGTCTAATAAAATAAATCCTAATTAAATATATCTTAGTTATTTAGTAGCACCTCATGTAGCCTCATTAAATGATAATTAGATAGATCATATTAATTCAAGTAAAAAATAATAAGGGATCCAATCTTGAAGTCTTACTAAGTCAAAATAATCATATTTGTTTGCGTGGTTTACAAAAAATAAGAGTTAGAGGGAACTGAGAGTTGAATTCCCAAGAGTTAATTATATACCTGAGTTATTACATTTAGTTATAGGGGATACTTTTTTCTTATGATAGTTTAGTTCTGGTTTTAGCTGCACTAAATCAATATTTGATTTTCACTAATATGATTGGGAAAAATTCAACAAATGCTATTTTAAAAGGGGAAGGATAGATAAAGGTAAATATAAATTTTTATGAAGAAGGAGAAGATGATATATCTGAATATCATTTAGTAACTATCAAATAAGTGTAGAAATGAACCTTAGAAATTTAAATTATGATAAATGGATTTAATAAGTTCATAATTGTTAAAATATAGATTGAACAATAAAAAATTCCATTTAAAACCTTAAACTTGAACATTTAATTGTGTTAAACAGGGTTAGATAATTAAAGTCATAATGGAGTTATGATGATTCAAACAATAAAGGGATCTATTATTTTTTTACATTGGTGTGAGTACTTAATTTTAGAAAGGATAAATCTTTTTTCAATTATTGAACTCTTTCTATCAACTTGAAAGTTTAACTTGAAATTTCATAATAGATGATTAATTTTTCTTTTGAATGTTCACTGATAAAATTTTATAAGAGTAAAATATTTTATGTTTGGGTGAACAATGAGAGCCCAAAATTTTGAAATTTTAATCTGTTTTTCAATGATAATTAAACATTAATTTTGATTAAACCGCTATCAATTTATTGATTTTTATTAATTTTTTTAAAAATTGAGTTAATTTTTTGAATGGATTAAAACATCAATTTTACATTATTTATTCAAATTTTTAATTAAATTGATATACACATTTTTATTTTAGAAAATTAAAATTTTAATTTCTTTTTATTTTCATTTTTTATGTAATTATATATTATATTAATTCATGAAAATCTACATTGTAATTATGTTTTCACTATTTTTAGGATAAAAAAGAAAAAAAATCGAAAACTATTTATGTTACCATACCACCCCAACTAAATATAAGAACACCCCGTTGATAGTGCACTGGAGGAATGCGTAATTCCTAAAGTACCCATCTTGTGAATATAGAAAAGGACATGAACTTCCACATGCAGTAGACCATAATAAACCCCATCGTAACTTATAGTATCTACAATGCTAAAATGACCATGCCAAGCTACTTAACCTTTAATTGGATTTGAGGTCAAATATAAACATGTGTCTGAGATAATAAACCTTTACCTATGAAAAAATTCAAGGCCTTAAGACTATTACATTTTGGGAAGAGCAACATATCATAAATATTTGGACCTGTTTGTAATTTTTTTATAGCATTGTTAAGATTCAGGATCATAAATATTTACTACATTGTATGTATTCATGCCTTTGTGAAAAAAACACGTAGGAAATCTATGATAATATTTGATGAATTCTAAAGGGACTTAAAGTTGAACCTGTTGGGTCGGAACAAAACGGGAATGATGGCAAGAGGGGGGTGAATTTCCTTTTTAAAAAATAATGATTAACAAATAAAAAATCAAAGTGAAAGTGCAGCGGAAAATAAAAGAGGCAAGACACACAAAATTGATAACGGAGTTCGGCCAAAACCCGGCCTACGTCTCCGCTCCCAACTCAACCGTTGAGAGATTCCTACCGCTTGCTTTTCAATGGTTTTAGCAAGAAACCCACTAGGCTTTGAGGTAGCACTAGAACCTATTACAGCTTGCTTTTATTGGTTTAGCAAGAACCCACTTGCTTTCAATGGAATAGCAAGAACCCACTAGCCTTTTTAACGGGTGAAGGCTAGCTCACCGGTGACACAAGCCTTTTAAAAGGAAAGGCTTGAAGAACCTCTTCACACCATAATGGTGGTGTGAAACCCAAAAGAAAGGGGGATGAGAAAAAGGGTTTGGGGTTTGTAGGCACAAACCCTAATTTAAAGCTCAAAATAAATAAACAAGAAAAACCGTGGTTGAGGAAGACTTGGGCGCCAATTGGATAGATGGAGTTGATGTAGCGTGCTCTCCCAAGCTTCTTTAGGTGCTCCTTGGATTGGAAGTTGGTTGGAGCACTTGGGGTTCCTTTGAAGTGGCTCACCGGAGGATTGACGAATGATGGAAAAACTGTCCGTTGGCTTCACAATAGTTCCGGTTAGTGTCTGGGGCTTCCTTGGCCTTTATTTATAGGCATGGAACCCATTGGGGGCCTTCGGAGCCGTTGGAGAGGCTTAAAGAGCCGTTGGGAGCCAAGTGGGCCAGCCTGGTCAAATTGCAACGGCTAGTTTGACTGGCTCCACCGGCTGGCCGGTACAGCTCCACCGGCTGGCCGGTGTTTGAGAATTTGGAGATGCTTTGAGTGCAGGCTTCACCGGCTGACCGGTGGAGGAGCCACCGGTTGGCCGGTGTCTTGGCAGTAGCTGATCTTCTTTTCCAGGCACCACCGGCTGACCGGTGCCGGAGCCACCGGCTGGCCGGTGGGCAGACAGTAGCTACCACTGTTGTCTGGGTGCCACCGGCTGGCCGGTGCCTTGGAAGTTGAGGAGAATTCTGGTCCAGGCACCACCGGCTGACCGGTGCCAGAGCCACCGGCTGGCCGGTGGCAAGACAGTAGCTCACACTGTTTGATCTGGGTGCCACCGGCTGGCCGGTGACAGAGCCACCGGCTGAACGGTGGAGCCTGGCAGTGGGCAATGCCTCTGCCAGGTCCACCGGCTGGCCGGTGCTATCACACCGGTTGGCCGGTGGACTGAAATTCAGTCCACTCCTTGTCCTTTCTTGGGCCATTCCTTTGGCAATCTTTTGCCTATCATCCACAACACTTGAAAACAAGGTTAGACAAATATGAAAGTGATTGTGATCATGAAAATCAAAGAGTGTGGGGTACAACAATCTCCCCCTATATTGATGATCACAATCACTTATCTAAGCAATGTAAAACCTTAAATGAAAGGCATGCTTTAAATGATTTTTCCCCCAATCAATCAAGAATTTATCCCCCTTTGTGATTATCAAAATAGCACGGGGCATAAAACATGATTGAGGGAACACGTTGAAAAACAAGATATGAGAATTAAAAAATCAATTGAGATTTCTGAAATTGAAATGAAAATTTGAATAACAGTATGAATTGAAAGTTTTGAATCAAAAACCAATTGAAATTTGAAATTTGAAACCAAATGAAATTTTTGAAATTTGAATTGAATGTTCTGAAAAAAAAATTGAATTGAAAAATTTGATACCAAGAGTTGAAATTGAAAGTTTGAATAAAACAAAAAGCTTAAACAAACCTAACTCCCCCTAAATAAAAACAAAAAGTCACCGGGGAGACGAAATGACTTTTGGCCCGGAGAGACTCGCCAAAAGGGATTTTTCAATCCAAATTTGTTTCATGGCGGGTCTTCTCCTATAAAATTCGTCCGAAAAGTAAAAAGACTTGGGTTGGCCATAACGGGCATTTTTACAATTACATTCATAAATAAGGTGCCCGGTTTTCTTACAATAATTGCAAAATTTAAAACTAGAGCTCCCCCTTACAAAAACAGTGGGTGCATGGGAGGAGGAAGCTTGGTTGGTGTAGCCAAGTCCATTGGTGGTTCGGGAAACGCATTGGGAACCAAGTAAATTGTTCAAATTTTGTTCCCCTTGGGTGAACTTAGCTAGGGTCTCCCTTAGGTCTTTGATGGTTGATTCCATAGAATCAACATTTGGGAAATTTTGGATTTTAAGGGTGAGTTCCTCCTTCTCTTTGAGAAGTTGGTCTTTTTCGGAGGAAAGTTTTTTGAAATTCTTTTTCAAAGAAACAAACTTAGAAGAAAGTTCATGAAAACCATTTTCTAATTGGTCTCTAGCGTATTGGAGATCCTCATAGGATAGATGATTTAAAGAATTGGAATTTGAAGAACAAGAGGAAGAGGAGTCGGAAGAAGTTACCTCATGAAATGCCATTAGGCATTTTGTACCTTGGTCGCTCGAGGAGGAGGAGGAGGATGATGAGGAGGTGTCACTCCATGTCGCCTTGAGGGCCTTTTTCTTTCCTTTTTCCTTAGCCCGTTTTTTGTTGAGTGGGCAATCGGGCTTGTAATGGACCTTTTCACCGCACCCGTAGCATTTTACCTTGGGCTCGGATCTTGCGGTGGGTTCTTGCTTTCGATGCTTGCGGGATTTCTTCTTCTTGTGCTTCTTCATAAATTTGTGCATTTGGCGGGCGAGATTCTCCATTTCCGAGTCGCCGCTTGATGATGAGGACGATGAGGAAGGAGATGAGGAATAAGATGAGGAGGAGCTTACTTCCTTTTGTACCTTGAGGGAAATGTTCTTTGGTTTCTTGACTGGTGTGCCCTCCTTTTGTGCTTGCCTCCTCATCGTGATCTCGTAGGTCATGAGAGATCCGATGAGCTCCTCGACCGGCATGTTTTTGACATCCTTAGCTTCTTGGATTGCCATCACTTTAGGTGCCCATGAGCTCGGAAGGACCCATAGGATCTTCTTGACCATAGTTTCTGTAGAAATATTATCTCCAAGAGATTTTCTTCCATTGCACACGTCAGTAAATCGAGTAAACATTTCAGAAATAGACTCATTTGGATGCATTGAAAAAGATTCAAAGTCTTGTCTATACATATCCAATCTAGTGTCTTTAACTTTGTTAGTGCCCTCATGAGTTACTTCTAAAAGTTTCCAAATTTCATGTGAGGAGGTGCAAGCAGACACTCGATTGAATTCATTTCGGTCTAGGCCGCAATGGAGAGCGTTCATGGCTTTGCCATCAAGCTCAAAATTCTTTATATCGGTGGGGGTCCATTTGGATTCGTCGGGGGAAGAAAAAGAATAACCTTGCATGACAATTTTATAAATCGGATAACCTATGCTTCTTAAAAAAGTGGTCATGCGGGTTTTCCAATAATTATAGTCGGTCCCATCAAAAAATGGAGCCCGACCCAATGAGTAGCCCTCGGGGGCGAAAGAGGTGGATGCCATCACAATGGATCTTTGAATTTGAAACCTTTTAAGGTATTACTCAAATTACCCCTCTGATACCAATTGTTGGGTCGGAACAAAATGGGAATGATGGCAAGAGGGGGGTGAATTGCCTTTTTAAAAAATAATGATTAACAACTAAAAAATCAAAGTGAAAGTGCAGCGGAAAATAAAAGAGGCAAGACACACAAAATTGATAACGGAGTTCGGCCAAAACCCGGCCTACGTCTCCGCTCCCAACTCAACCGTTGAGAGATTCCTACCGCTTGCTTTTCAATGGTTTTAGCAAGAAACCCACTAGGCTTTGAGGTAGCACTAGAACCTATTACAGCTTGCTTTTATTGGTTTAGCAAGAACCCACTTGCTTTCAATGGAATAACACGAACCCACTAGCCTTTTTAACGGGTGAAGGCTAGCTCACCGGTGACACAATCATTTTAAAAGGAAAGGCTTGAAGAACCTCTTCACACCTTAATGGTGGTGTGAAACCCAAAAGAAAAGGGGGATGAGAAAAAGGGTTTGGGGTTTGTAGGCACAAACCCAAATTTAAAGCTCAAAATAAATAAACAAGAAAAACCGTGGTTGAGGAAGACTTGGGCGCCAATTGGATAGATGGTGTTGATGTAGCGTGCTCTCCCAAGCTTCTTGAGGTGCTCCTTGGATTGGAAGTTGGTTGGAGCACTTGGGGTTCCTTTGAAGTGGCTCGCCGGAGGATTGCCGAATGATGGAAAAAGTGTCCGTTGGCTTCACAATAGTTCCGGTTAGTGTCCGGGGCTTCCTTGGACTTTATTTATAGGCATGGAACCCATTGGGGGCCTTCGGAGCCGTTGGAGAGGCTTAAAGAGCCGTTGGGAGCCAAGTGGGCCAGCCTGGTCAAACTGCAACGGCTAGTTTGACTGGCTCCACCGGCTGGCCGGTACAGCTCCACCGGCTGGCCGGTGTTTGAGAATTTGGAGATGCTTTGAGTGCAGGCTTCACCGGCTGACCGGTGGAGGAGCCACCGGTTGGCCGGTGTCTTGGCAGTAGCTGATCTTCTTTTCCAGGCACCACCGGCTGACCGGTGCCGGAGCCACCGGCTGGCCGGTGGGCAGACAGTAGCTACCACTGTTGTCTGGGTGCCACCGGCTGGCCGGTGCCTTGGAAGTTGAGGAGAATTCTGGTCCAGGCACCACCGGCTGACCGGTGCCAGAGCCACCGGCTGGCCGGTGGCAAGACAGTAGCTCACACTGTTTGATCTGGGTGCCACCGGCTGGCCGGTGACAGAGCCACCGGCTGACCGGTGGAGCCTGGCAGTGGGCAATGCCTCTGCCAGGTCCACCGGCTGGCCGGTGCTATCACACCGGTTGGTCGGTGGACTAAAATTCAGTCCACTCCTTGTCCTTTCTTGGGCCATTCCTTTGGCAATCTTTTGCCTATCATCCACAACACTTGAAAACAAGGTTAGACAAATATGAAAGTGATTGTGATCATGAAAATCAAAGAGTGTGGGGTACAACAGAACCTTGGGTATCCATGTTAACACTCATGAAACCATTCAATGTTTCGGCCAATTGAATATAATTTAATCACAACAAAATATGAAGCCCAAATATGACCTCACTGAAACCGGAAGTAGTCCTAACATGTGTATATGATCTCCTCACATGAGGATTCTTCTATTATGTGTATCTCAACTCTTCATATGGATATTCTTCTAATAAAACTCAACTTCCATTACGCATCATCATAGTGAATTATTTTTTATTTTATTCGTCTTAAAAGAGTATGGAGATCAATCGTGGGAATATCATGAAGATTTTATTTACCAGACTGAATCCCTCATGATACTTGAGCTAGACTAATTTATACTATCACTATAAGAAAAGTCCACCAGTTCATTAAAATACAATTAAGGAATACTCTAGATTTTTAAGAACTATCTAAGTAAGTATGAGAAGTACATTCTTCTTATTTGGTAAATTTAAAAGATGCCAATAATAAATGAGCATTATTCTATAAATGGAGAACTATTCACCGAATATAGACGATAATTTTTGGATTGAGAACTGAGCTATTTTTATTCTTTATTAATTATTTTAATTCTATTGTACTAAATTTTGTGAAGGCACACTATGTTCATATTGGCTATGTTAAGGAGATTTTTCTTAACCCTATTTATTTAATTTTATAATTTAATTAATTATGTATTATACTAATCTCTCTATATTGATTCAAATTATTTAAAAATTATGGTATTTATTTATTTCTTTTCATATACATTTCATCTTCCCTATTTCATTAGATCATGAAAACATACCACATAGGTTATCTCCATTTCATGTGATCATGAGTAACAGGTTTACTTAAGAGTTATTAGCGATCTTTGATCACTAGGCCAGGAGATATTAGAGTTTGAGTGATTACTCCATTCCTACGATTTAACAAAAACTTTTATGTGAGTGTAATCTAGTGGTTTTTACTTGATTGGAGATAAAAAATGAGAGTTAAAATAAAATAATTATTTAAGAAAATATTAATATGGATATTAGAGTTTAGGCTAAGAATTTTAAATATTTATATAATTCAATGAATTTAACTGTTTATTTCATACACCAAAACCATTAAATAGGGTAAAAACACACCCAAAATACTCTAATCTCAAGATAAATCTTGATTATACTATATCTACATTAATTTTTACCTCAAAATTTATTTTTCTAGTGGCCCCATGATAGGTCTCTCATCAGATTAATTAATTTGTTTTTCAATGTACATGAATTTCTTTATAAAAGGGATCTTATTTTAGTGTTTTTATGGTCATTTTCTTCCAAATTTGACTTTATTTATGAATTTTTGAAAGGAATCTACTTTTTAAATGTTTCATTTAAAATTAATTTTCTCACCATATTCATCTATTTTCATTAAAAAACTTCCTTTATGATTTATAATGATTTTAAAAAATTAATTATTAATCCCATTGTTGTAAAATAATAATTCCTCTTTAATTGACTATTATAAAAATGAATTATATTTATTATTATTTTTGATGAATTTTTTCTAATAGTTTCTTAGTTTATTTTTCATATATGTCAACATCCTTTTAGGTTTATTATGCTTTATTAGGGATATGCTATAATGATATCATCCACCTTTATTCTCTAGGTTTCTTATTATATTTTCTTATATATATTTTTATAAATGCCATTTTTTATGGGTTATTAAAGTGATGTTTGAATTATGAATGTTTTCATGTTCATTTGTTGAACATTGGTATGGTTTTCCAATATGTGATGGGTAATCTCAGAATTATATATATCCTTCCACTTCTGTAGGTAATGATTTATATCACATGAGATAACATTTATGACATTAAGGAGTGAACCCCATCCATTATGGGACTCTTTCCACTCTGTCCATGGTAATAGGCAGTGAACCAAATCCACTATAAGACTTTTATCACTATGTGATCATGGTATTGGAAGTGATAATTGAAATATGAAATAGTTTTATATTCATATATATGTGTCACATTATTATACTATGTTATGCTTTAATGGATCAAGATTATTGAATCAGGTTTTCTCTTTAATAAATCTCATTTCTAAAGTTATGAAAAAATAATTATTCCATGACTCATGATTTATGATGTAATTGGGTATGATTATCTTATATTATGACTATGTACCATGATTAGGTTGTCATACACACATGTTTATCTTAAGCTCACTTAAGATATTCAATTAATATCTATTATGTTTACCCTTACAAAGCATATAATATCCCTCTTTTTTATGTTTCTTCTAAATAGATTATAAAGAATAATATTATATGGGATGTGCTTAAAATGTCATCATGTGAGAATAATATTCATGGTAGATATTGAAAATGATTTAAAATGATTTGGTTTTTATCTAATCTCTAAAACACTAAACCTTTAGGTTTTGGGGTGTTATTTATTATGATATTTGTTAAATATTCATGTAAAATTTTGTAATATGAATATATGTAATCCTTAGGTCATCTTGGTTGGTATCAAAGTCGATTATAGTTATTTTTTAGGGATTATGATATTACCAATAATAGGGTAGAACCTAAAACAACCCATGATTAACCAAAAGCGATGCAGGATCAACCAAAATTGTCATATATTGAAATAATGGTGTCATAATTCATGACATATTTGGATTTATTTTCTTTATCATGTGATTGATTACTCTAAATATTAACAGTTACAACTAAAACTAATCATTTTTTTAAGTCTATGTATGGAACAAATGCGAATTCAATTTACATTGAATGAAATGAAGAATAAAATAATTGTCCCAACATGAAACTAAACGAGATGGAGTATGGAGTGAAAAATATCATGGACATTCTCACCCAACACTCTCAGGCTATGAAATATAGCGCACT
The DNA here is from genome assembly GCA_963277665.1 of Viscum album. Lineage (NCBI taxonomy): Eukaryota > Viridiplantae > Streptophyta > Magnoliopsida > Santalales > Viscaceae > Viscum > Viscum album. Next base: position 1,812,873,076 of record OY728136.1, on the reverse strand, counting down.
AAACTCCCTAACACAACAAATAAAGAACAAATCTATATGTATTCCCTTAAGAATCAATGTTTATCCTCTTTTATTATTTTATTTAACAAACTTATTACCGAGAAATTGACCAATATAATAGAAAATATATTTTTTATTATCCAATTATTAGAGAATGAAAAGTTTTTTTAGTTATTTATCAGTTGTAATGTGTGGAATATCAGTGTTAGAATTTCATTGATAAATTTAAGTAGAAGGAAGAAATTGACTCTATAGAGTGGTAGGATTTTAGAAAGATATTTCTCAATCAATACATTCAATGATCTATTCACACTAAAATGAAGAGGTAATTTATTTATTTGAAGAAAAGAAGATTGAATGCATTGGTGTCTATGAAGGAAAATGTAAAATATTTCATGGTAAGATTTTGATATTATAATTATCCTTAAAAGTAAAAAATCAATTATTTTAGTGGATTAAAAATAAATCTCTGAATATAATTTGCAATAACGGACTTTGTATCTATGAAGATATTGTTCAATGTGCTCTCAAGGTGGAAATTTTTAAAGGACCAAACACTAGTACCCCAGATCTAGTGTTTACATTATTACACAATCAGTAGATACAAGTGAACACATATCAAATGACTAAATAGATTATTAGTTTTGGAAAACCATATACATACTTGAGTTTCACATTACATTTGAAGACACAAAAATAGAATAATATTTTTTTTGAAGACACAAAAATACCCTTTATAATATCTATTCATATAAATCATAAAACCCTTTCGAGTATCTTGGGTAGGGAAATATAGGTAACGGGTGAGCTCATATCCTTAGTAATGGTATGCATAAATCTGAATCTAAACAAGACATAAATAATGTGGAAAGAATAAATGATAATCAAGTAATTCCCAATAAATAATCTCATGAGCTAGAAAAAAATCTATGAATATCATAAAAAATCACATAATCATGTGTAAATAAATAACTAATTTCATAATGATTGAATTCATAACTCCAAACATCTAAAACACACTATTGAGGCCTCAACCAGGACATCTAAAAATATCATTAAGACCTTATTCCTTTAAATCTATGTAAATGGGTAAGATGTTATCCAAAACCTAATCTATTTTGTCTCATTATACCTAATATTTCATCAATGGGATATATTAGGCCCCACTAATTACTTACTAAGTATAATTCATTACACACATGAATAATAAATATAACTTAATCAGCATGCCTAAAAAATAAAAAACTTCCCATATTGGAAGATGTACTATACAAAATATCAATACTTTTCCCATTCAGGAGGATTATAAAATGTCTAAAAAATAATGATAATTGTTTCATTACAACACATATTTTGTAGAGTATAAGTAAAAACAATTTTGTTGTTGATGAAAATAAATAACCCAAAAATTTCATTAAAACCATTCGTAAGGAAAATACCGTTTTCACTTTGAAAATAACTTTTAAAAAACAAAAAAAAATCAAAATATTAGGGGAAACATTGTTGAAAAAAATCTTGAAACATGTATAGGAAGTATAAAATCATGTAATGTTCATTAACATGAAAAATTATTTCCATGTATTATAAGGTAAAAAAGAATTCACATTTTTTGTAAAAAAACAAAAATGACTCATTCAAAAAATAAAAAGAGCATTACTTTTAAAGAGTTTTTATAAAAAGTCAAACATGTGTAAAATTTAATTTAATAAATCACTAAGAGTGTTTTGAATACATTCTTTAAAATATTTTTTGAAAATATAGATATAGAAGATTTTGAAAAAAAATTACATACCAAAGGGATTAAAATGTTAAAATTACATGAAAATTTCATCAATAACAATAGTATAAAAAATGTATTGCTTTTAAGAGATAAATATCAAATAACTACCCCAATTGAGTCTTAAACATAAACAATAGTGAATAATGATGAGATTGGGAAATAAAACCTTACAAATTTGGTGAAATTTGAATCATAATACCTATGAAAAAAAATTAAATAAATATTTAAATACCATGATATCATGATATAATATATTAAAGTGGAAGTATGTAAACAACAGAAAAATAAATAAGTGGTGAATATGGCATTTGTCCCATATAAGTAAAAGTGATATGATAAACACTTACCTCATATTTGAATTTATTCTTATGCATCTGAACCTAATATATAATAAATATATATTTATTATTGATAATATCTATAAAAATATTAATATATACCATGCCTCATATGATATACCTATATCCTTTTATCTTCTTTTTATTAACAATTCTTTATAAAAATCATTGTTCTGGGTGGTAACTTCTTCGTCTTTCATTCATGTTTTGGTTTAATAGATTTGATCCTTTTACATTGATCATGGTTCCATAACATAAAGAATATTAATCATGAAATAAGTAACATATATATTTGTTATATACATATATATATTATTTGATAAAATTTATATATAGAAAAAATAATTACATCGTTCATAGAGACGGTAGGTTGTATGAAAGCATGGACATTGTTTTTATTTTTTTATTGATGGAAAAAAATAGAGGTGAGTAATAGTTAATAATTAAATAGTTATTATTATATAATAAATATTATATATATTCATTAAATTCATCTTTATTACCATCAAATTAAAATTTAAATGTAAAACAAATCACATCGCTTCATAGTGGCGGATGTCCACACTTACACTTAGAGACATTATTGTATTCCAATATATTGGAAGGTAATAAGGTAGAATTTATATTATAATTATAGGGGTCTAATTATTTCATCATTATAATATATAAATATTAAACTCATCATAAAAACCTTCTATGAAATATGGGGGAATAAAATGAATTGTTTCTCTTTGTGGAGATGGAAAGTTGTATGTATGAACGAGTGATACCTTCAGTTCCCATTTGGTGAGAACAAGAGTTTATAATTGTGATTTAATAATCATAATGTAATATTAGGGTAATTATTCTATTAATGTTATTGTTTTATGATAAATATAGTATATTTAGATGAGGTAAGGAAGAATTAAGAAAGATAGTGATCAGTTAAGGAAATAACCTCTCCTTTGAAATAACTATTTCAAATAACCTCTTAAGGGTCTTAGGGTTTGAATTTTGATATTATAATAAACTCTAGGATGCGCGTAAAGAAGTTAAGAATGGATTTGTCAAGTTTTTGTCTCTCTATAAGGCACAATGTGGTGTAAGGAAGTGGGGGAGGATGAGAACTTTTATAATTGAGGTGAGGAGAACTTTTATAATTACATAAAAGATTAAATTATAATAAATTCATTATAATAAAAAATTTATCCAAATGGATAGGTATTTGAAAATATATTATGAAATGGTTGAAATATCATCAAAAAATAAATTTTATATTGGTTTTTGTGATGTTTAAAACCATATCTTTTGGTTTAACATTAACCTTGATAACACCCATTTCACTCCTAAAATACTATAATTTTACATTAGGAGTAAAAAAAATTATAAATATACAAGGTATAATATTTTAGACCATATATTTTCTACCATTTCTTTTTTAATGTTTTTAACAATTTTTAAATAATTTAATAATATATTATTTTGAAAAATTACCATTAATGTCATTTTTTAGACTATACATTTAATTTGACTTCAAATAACCAATGAAAATGATAAATATAGAATATAATGGATTTAAACATCACTAATATGCCATATTAATCTAAAAAATTAATTAAAATCTTTAAATTACTCAAATTATATCAATTTTATTTTTTTAATATTACTTATTTTTATTTTTCTATTGATTCAATAAATATTTTATTAGTGTTTCACAAGAATTTAAGGTAATTATATAATCACAAAAAATTATAAATAAATTATAATCATAAATATAATTTTATTATTCACAAAACAAAAATTTATATTCATTCATAACATTATTTTCTTTCTATATGGACAAGTAATAGATATTTAAAACTAAGAGATTAACATTTTCAAACATTTTTTGATTTAAATAGTATATTGGTCATTTTAATGAAAAAGTTTACATTAAACATATAAATTTGATACTAAGTTGATATTTTTATTATTAACATCATCCAATAAAATTTGGGACGAAACTTATGACCTTCACTTGTTTTTAACCTAGATTAACATGATTTTGCTTTTACCAAGGTGATAAATATTACCACGGTCACTATTCATGTTGACCAAAAATAAAAGGGTCATATTTATCGAATTTGAGTCTCCTAATTAAAAATATTGAATAAATGTTATTAAATTCAATGCCTATAAGTGGAATAAATTAATTTAAAATAAAAATTCAAAATAGAACAAAAGGCATTTTTTCTAAAACTTCCTTGTACATATAAAAATGTAATTATAATAAAGTAAATAATTAAATTGATTCGAATGAAATTAATTTATTTATTGATAACATAATATAACTGAATTCATCTTGAATACATTTTAAAATAAAATTTAATTTTTGAAATTTTAGAAATAAACATATATAGTTTTCAATAAAAAACATTGTTTTCTATTATTCATTGAAAATCAAAGGTTTCAAAAAAATTCCAAAACAACATCCTTATATAATATTGGTATGAGTAAATAATAATTGTTATTATTTTGATAAAATAAATTTTATATATTTTCTATAAATTATTTATAATATTTTTTTAAAAAAATGGATAAAAATCATTTTTGAAGAAATCACATTTTTGAAGATGAAATTAACTTTACTAAAAATTGTGAAATTATTTCATAAGAATTAATAAACATTTTTTTATTAATTGGTTCATTTTTATATATTTCAAAATTATTTAATAATATTTATACCTACCGATTCAACTTATATATAATAATTGTAATATTTGAATAATAATATTTTGTAGTTTGTTTAAGCTAGATGTTGCATGTCGTATACACTATCTCACACAATTTTAATATTTTATAATATTTAAATGTTGCATTATCCCCTTTAAATAAAATTTACCCATGAAAATTGTACTTGTGCTCAGTTTTACATTTGAAGATACATTTGTGGAAAAACCACATCATAAAAACGGTTAATAAAACATCTTCATGATAAAAGGGAAAAATAAATATGAAGGTAATCTGGAATAAAACATAACTAGGGATTAAAATAGCATAAACTCTATAGGAACTAAAAAATATGGCCATGGAATGGAAGGAAACCACCTAAGGACTGATAAAAATGATATAGAACTTGATCATGGTAAAGTTAACCATCACAAGACGGTAAATTTGTGATGGGTTAAAAGACCATTGATTTCTTGGTAAGAAAAGTAAACAAATAATGTTATTATTTAAAGGTCCATTCCTATATTATAGGGATTATTTGACTATCCAAATAATGAACTTGAGAAAATAGCCTTGATTTATTTTTTCAATATCAAAATCACAATATCATCCTTTAGTTGTGTTCAATTAATTTCCACTTCATATTTTACACCATGAAATAGATATTTGAGATAAATTTTTTATATCTGATTCAATAAAATAATATTTTAATGAACTATAAGATCACTAAGTCATTAGTTTAGCCTCTAAATATTTACCAAAACCAAAATGGTTATAAGAGGTTTTCCAATATGATGAATAATACTTTAAAACAAATAAATAATATTCATAGTTCAATTCAATCCATTACTTAAGTAGTTAACCTTAAGGATCCTCAAAAATATGTATAACTAAATTTAAAAATAAAAAAATACGAATAATGTTTCAAAATCTCCATAAACAACTTATCATTAATGTCTTATAAAGAGAATCGAAATGTAATATGTAAATACCTTAATCACATAGTAATAACATGAATCACCATAAACCTTAATGAAAAAATGCATGCTTTCAAGAATTAACTGCCTTCTTATTCCTTAAATAAAATATCATATTATCAAATATAAATCCAAAAATATATTTTAATTCATCATGAATTATTATTTCATCAAATCATGAACAATTTCTAAGGTCACAAATACAATCTCATTTTCTTCTTCAATTTCAATCATCTATTTATCCTAGCTAAACATTATTTACTCAAAATCATGAACATATTAAGGGTTATCTTTCTTTTATTCATGTATTCTATAAAAATATAAACTGAAAACTAAATCACTTTTCCGTGATTTTTCTACCATTCAAAATATTATTTCAAATACATAAAGAAAAACCATTGTAGTACATTCTTGATACATTTCATGATTCTTATAACAATAATATCATTGAAAAAAAATACTTCTATAACATAATTATTGGATCCAAATACACAATTACTTTATTCATTTCAATTAAAAAATAGTAATAGCATAAGCTAGACTATGATCCGTTAGTTTCTTCTAAGGCATATTCCCTATGATGCTTATTGAATTCATTTTCATATTGAAATAAATTCTTACAGTTGGAACATTAAATGTTATTGGTTTCTTTCTTAGTATCTTATTCATGTGCTTAAAATCAATTCTCTCTACACTTTCACTAGTCGAAATATAGGCTTTTGCGTCATTCTTTTTCCATTATTTTTTTAGAAACCAATATTAAAAGTAATGGGGGTAATTTTTCACATCAATTTTTTTCAAAATTATCATTAAAAAGAATTCCATATTAGTTTTAATGTAAATTTTTATAAAAAATTGTTAAAAGTTATTAAAAAAAATTTTAAAATTAGTTTTAATAAAAATAAACTTTAAAAGGTATATCAGATAATTTTTAACATTAGTTTTAAAAAACCGACATTAATGACTAAATCTTTAATTTTGGTTTTTTCAAGTGACATTAAAATTCATTTTAAAAACACTTTAATGTTGATTTTTTTGAAATCTGACACTAAAATTCATTTAAAAACATACTGATATCTCAAACACTTATTTTTATTTCTCTCAAAACTGTCTCTCTCGTGACTGACTCTCAACCAAAAATGGAATTCGATGACTTTGATGATGCACAATGGCCTTTGATTGTCTATTATCATCCACTTTCAACTTTCTCTCTCTTGAATCATCCATCCTTTATTCTTATTTTATGATCAATAGATATTTTCATCAACCCACAACCTCGATTTGATGTTTCTTTTGGTTCTTTCTTTTTACATCTTGTTTTTAATTTTTTCTTAAATATTGATTCATTCTATTTTTTACCACATATTTCCATTGATTTTATCCTAATTCAAGAGGTATTTTTCATTATCGAGCTCTAATTTTTATTTTTATTTTGGATATTAATTACCTATAATTTTTTATTATCATGATTTTTTTTAAGGTATTAATTTATTTTTTTAACTATTTCTTATGATAATTGTTTGTTAAAATAATTATATTTAAGATTTTTTCATAAATATTTGTATAATGGTTTGTATGTTATTTATAAATAAATGTTTGTATAATTGTTCATATAATTATTCATATAATTTATTATTATGATAATTGTTTGAATGTTATTTTTTTATAATTTTTTATATGATTTTTTTATTCAAGAGTTATTTTGTGTAATTGTTTGTAAATTTTTTTATGTTTAATTGTTTTTATGATAATTGTTTATTAGATAAATTATGTATATTTTTTTATTATTATAATTTTTTGTTATGATAATTGTTTTTTAGTTATTATATCTTTTTATGTCATATAAATTATGTATTAGTGTTTCTAAGTTATTTTGTTATTTTTTAAGATAATTTATGTACAATTTTTTATGATAAATTTTGTAAAATTTTAATTTATTTTTTATGATAAATTATTTAGAATACGTTTTAATCATTATGTATATTTTTTATGATCAAATACTTTCTAATAATTGATTATTTGGATTATATGTTTTTATGTTTGAATTTTATCTATTTTTATTTATTTTTAAATGTTTATATGTTTTAATATATTCAAGTTGTTTATTGGAATCTTAGGTATTTAATGAATTATAATTGGATAAATTTATGAATATAAAAAAAATGAATATGAAAAAAAGATGATGATTTCTTGTAATTTTCTAAAAAAGATATTCAAAAAAAATTATTTTTTTCCATGCATGATTTGTTTGAATATGAGAAAGTAAATTTCTTATGAAATCATTGGTCATCTCAATTGATATGGTTTTATCCATGCTTATAAATATTGGACCTCTCATTGTAAAGGAATGGAAAATTCAACATCTAATATTGATGAAAAATTTCAGAATGATATAGAGGATCATATTGAAGAATTAATTCATGATATAATATTTAAAACCATAAAAATTTTTGAAATTATTGAACAATTTGTTAGAGATTCTAAAAAACCATTATTCTTAGGTTGTACTAAATATAAATTGTTATGAGCAGTTTTGAGAATAGTTAACTTGAATGAAAGAAAAGGATGGAGTGATAAAAGTTTTTATGAGTTTCTTGAACTTTTAAAAGAACTACTTATATAAGAAAAAGTGATTACATGTTCCAATTATGAGGTGAAAAAATATTATTCCCAATGGGACTAGAGTATAAAAAGATACATGCTTTCCCTAATGATTTTTTTTGAATAGGAAATAATATGTATGTTTATAAAAAATATCCTATATGTGGGAAATAAAACTATAATATTGATGAAAACATCAACTTTGATTCATTATTTTGTATAGAAATACAACATCAAGTCCAAATAATAAGTACCATCTATAAAATTCCTTCTAATAATTCATTATAAAAATTCCTATAATTAGAATATGATTCATTCTCAAGTACAAGAATCAAGCCTTAAGAAAAATAAATTTGGTACATTCCAATAATTACTCATTTTGAAGCATCTATTTTCAAATTCAATTTATTAAAAAAATAAGAGACATACATACAAGTACAACTCTAATGGTAATATACATCACTCAAACGATTCAACAGAGTGATAGAGATTTTATAAACAAGTTCCTAATTTTAGAAGTGAAGATAGAAATCTCAGAATTAGACTATGCATAGATGGAATGAATCTATATCATATCCTCAGTGGCCAACATAGTTTATAGCCTATTTTATTGGTAGTTTACAAAATTTATCCATAGATATATATGAATAAAAAAAGGTTAATATGATCTTTATGTTTTATAAAAATATAATCTTCCCCACAACAATTTTAAATTGAATAATATTAAAAAAGGGTAAAAATATCAATTTCACATTTGGATGGAAAGGAGGTTATGGTCATAAAAATATCAAGACGAAACAATTTATCTTTTTCAAACTACCTTATTAAAGACTTTTAGAGATAAAACACGACATTGATGCAATTCATGTTAAGAAAAATATATGTGGTAGCTTTATGGAAACATTTATATTTATAAAATGATTGAAAAAAGATGGATTAGAAGAAATTTTTTACTTGATATCCATGGGAATACATTTGGAGTTATTGTCGACCAGGAAAGTAAACAAAACATATTTACCTACCTCTTATCACACATTAATCAAGAGTGAGAGAATAAATTTTTTTCAGTGTATTAATGGTATTAATATACCTAGTGGATGTTCTTCAGATTTGAAGAATTTTGTATCATTGAAGGTTTGAAAATTAATAGGTGTAAAATATCTTGATTGTCATGTATTGATGCAAAAACTGTTACTCATCAAATTTTGTGTTGTATTTATCACATATGTTAGAAATATTATCTTCAGGTTATGTACATTTTTCAAATACTTTTTTCAAAAAATTATTGATCCAAATTTGTTTAGATTTGTTCTAGAATAAATCTGGTCTCATAATTTGTTAACTATAAAAGTGTACCCCTTATATTCTTTTGATATAATGGTTCATTTGGTGATTCTTATGGTGTATGATATAAGAATACATGGGCTTGTTTATGTATTTTGAATATATCCTTTTGAAATATATATGGATATATTGGGGGATATGTTAAAAATACTCATCAAACATAGGCCTATATTATTAAAAAATATCTATCAAAAGAGTTGATTGAGTTTTTTACTGATTATATATATGAACTAGATCATTTTGGTCTCCCTATATCTCGACTTATGATAGTGGATGGTGAAAGTATAAGTATTAGAGGCTTGAAGGTAATGTTCATTCCACGTGATGAAGTGATACATACACATTTATACATTTTGAACAACATATATGAGGTTTAACCATATATATCATCACATATTACTGAACAAAAGGTATTATATCCAAGAAATAAATGAAAATTTGTTGATGATTGAGCATAAAAATTCATTTTTTCATGGTTTAAATAGAAATTCCTAATATATATTTCTCCACCAAAATCAATGAAGTTATTCTCAGGGGTATTCTCTCTTAATGTGATCACATGTTCTATTTTTGTTATTAATGGGTAGACATTTAGCACAAAAAATATAGATGGTAGGAGTACCATTAAAAATAGTGGGGTAATGGTCATTGCTGAAGCAGTACATTTTTAAGTGAAAACGATAAAAACCCAAATTTTGCATCGACAACATATTTTGAAGTTCTTGAGAATATATGGGAAGTTGATTATATTAAATTTTGAGTCACAGTGTTTAAGTGGAACTTGGTTGATAGTAATAGAGGAGAAAAATGATGACTATGGGTTTATACTGGTTGATTTGAATGTTTATAGTTGTAAAGATGAATTATTTATCATGGTGACACATGAAAAGGAAATTTTCGATGTCATTGATCCATCGAATGATCAGTGTTCTATCGTTTTTCAAGGAAAAATAATTCAATTGGTTGATGTGGATGATGATGATCTAATTGATTTATTTGACTGTTATTTGTCTATTATGAGATTTCTGGATGATAACAATGACTATAATGAAGATATAGTGTATGTTGTATGAAATGATCATGTAGAAGGGATATAGGAAAATACTAAATTATTCTTCTAATTATTTAGATAAATATTTAAATTTTAGTTATTTTATTGAAATTTACATGTGTAAAAAATATATTTTTTATTGTATGTTTAGTTATATATATTTCTTTTCTATATGAGTTATGTGTTAAATTTTACATTCAACCATTATGGTTAAACATTTTTTGTTTGAAAAACCTGACGCACATATTTATATTTTTGTTAAATTTATGTATGAAAAAACACTTTTTTATAACTATGATATTTAAATTTATCAATGTTTTAATAATTTTAGAATTAATGTTTAAATTTAATATTTTACATTTCATACTTTTAAATAAGTATGATGAAATCATTATAGTTTTGAAACTTACACAAGTGTGACATTATTTTTTTTAATTAAATATTTTTTAATCATTGTTTTTTAAATATTATATTTTATAATAATATCTTAGTACACATAATTTCAATACATTTTTTAATTTCAATGATAGACACAAAGGTAGTGGAAATTTTTTGAGGTAAATATATTTTTTCTTGTTATTAAATATCTAGTAATATAATTATTTAATGAAAGAAAACATTTATTTTTGAAAAAATAATTGTCGGAATTGCTCTTGGAGACCAGAGAATAAATATTAATTTTAATGAAAATAATAAACCAACATGCCCAAATACAGTGTAGATTACTAGTTATATCACCATGTTGAGATGTTATAGTATTAACATTTTATATCCTAACTATAATTACATCAATAGGATGGTGAAATAGAAAATGAAAAAGTATATAAAAGAAAAATATCTCAACATATTTATTTTTATCTAATTTTTTGAATATTTAATATTTTGAAGGACTAATATTTAATTTATTCAATTACAAATGACATTCAATTTGGATGAAATATAAGGAATAAATAAAGTATTTCTATCTTTAGAGATGGTTTAATAAATATATTTTAAATCATAATTGATAAAAGAATTTGTTTTTTTGGAAGTTACAAAATGGAAACCCATGCCTAATGTATGATTTTTTAGATGCGTATACAAGGAAGAAATTTTTCAGCTGCTAATATGATTAAGCATTTATGGTATGATAATTCTGTTATATTGTAAAATTATTATATATTACCTAATTATATATTATTTTATTCTCATATAAAATGAGTCAATGTTATTTCATCAAGTAATCTAGTTCCAAAACATATACCCTCATATTTTATCATGTGGAGGGTATCATTTATTGGATGAGTAAATTTTTGTAGAAAAGTATGATGTATTAATATCTTGATCTAGTAGTGGTTCATAATATGTACATTTTTTGCCTCAATATCTCCCACCCACCATGAAAAATGGAAAATAGTGATAAAGAAGAAAATTAAATGTAACATATAGAAAAATCTATAGAAGTATCTGAGAGAGTTATAAAAAAATAATTCTTTTTATATAAATGTTCTATTTTTTATATTAATTACACCAATATACCATTTTTTCATTTTAGGAAGTCCTTAATAAAAAAGTGACTCTGGGAAAATTTTTTTCTTAAGGGTAGGATGGGCATCCTAGCTCTACTCTTGGAAATCCATAACACCCCTTCCATGTAAGAGGAGATGAGGTAGGTGTCAATATTGGGAATGATTTTAGTCGTTTAAGTAAGAAATCAAGAGAGCCAAAAATGTATTCCTTAAAAGATGAGATAAAGTCCAAAAATGTCCTTAGGATATAAAATTCAATCAATTTTAAAAGATATTTTTGAATAATTTAAGAGAGAATCATAGCCTGTGGAGCTTCCACAACCTACCCAACATGCCTAGTCAAATCCTTCACCCCCTCGTTTGGACCCAATATTAAATTGTGGGTTATATAATGGAGATCCCCATGTATGTACTATAGAGTAAAATGTACCACATATTTTTGTGTATTTTTTACATCACTAACCTAAGAAGTTGGGTCTGGTATGAATATCAGTACATGATATTATTGAACCAACTAGTTCAATTTCATTTTTATCCAAGGAGGTTATTTGAGATAGAGATTCTATGGTTCATTTTTTTATTTTGGATTGCTAGAATTATCCATCATCTAAAATTCAAGGTATCCATTTTTTAAAAAATATTATTTTTATTTGATTTAAAATTAATTATATTGTTTTATGATTTTTAATTTATATAGTACTGTCTAAAAACGAAATAATTGGTACAGAATAAAAAAAATGTTTAGGAATCGAAAACTTCAGATACTTATGCGATTTTTGATGGGATAAAAATATTAAACTGGGTTTCTTCTTCCATGGATACTATTTAATGAGTTTTATATGACAATTGACATATGTGGAAGAGACTATCAATTGATGATTTTCAAAAAATAAATCTTGGATCTGGTTATTTTTTATGATCCCATCATGCTTGTGTTATAGTTGTTTTCTATGCAAGTAAAATTATGTTTCAATTTTTCAATATTTAAATATAGATGATTCCAAGTTGCTTACTATATTACTTATTTAATTATGTATTTATAAACTCTTATTATTCAAAATGATATCACTAGTGTTTATAGTTTTATAAATTCTGAATTCATTTCAATGGTTGCGCAATATGTGAATACTTCTACCAACGTTACATAAATATGTGAGAGATTTCCATATAAATAGATTGGGTGATTTTTTTTAAATTTCTCAATTGGTAAGAATAATAAGATAATTATTAGATAATATTCATTATAATGTAATTAATTTTGATCGTTTTATATTTTAGAGGTCATTGGATTATAGGTGTATTCTTTCCAAATAAACTCACATTAGATTGGCTTTACTCTTTATTAGGTGGTGTTCATAAAAAGTTTAAAAATTGTTGTACAAGAAAGTTTTTTCATTTTTATAAGTTCTTTATTTTTATTTGTTATTTTTTATACATGTTCTTTTAGTCGATATATATTAAACTTCTGGTCATTGAATAATTTTATCCAATATGACTTGTCAATAAAGTGGACAAATATAATCCAATACGTGTATGTAAGGCTAAATATATTTTATATTATATTATATTTGGTTTTATATATATATATATATATTCGTTTTTATTTTCAAGATAATTTTTTATAATTGTAGAATCATCGTAAAAAACGAATGGTGGAATGTGATTATTATGTTTTAGGATTCATATATGAGACAATCACAACTGGTTCAATGACTGATTTTTATAGGGTTAGTTATGTTAATTATTTAATGTTTTATTTCAAAATATTATGTTTTTTTAACTTATAACATTATTGTTATTTTATATTTTCAATGATGTTGAGTTCTATATAAATGAAGAACTTACCGATCTTTATAGTTTGTTTGAAAACTATTTGTTATGTATAGTTGTGATTTAAATTATCAGGTATATATCTTTTAATTAAAGTTAAAAAATGAGTATTTAGACCATAATTTTCTTATTTAAGTTGATATATTCTATTTATTTTTATAGGGTTTTTATCTTTTATATAAAGGTTTGTGAATTTATTCATGGGAATGTTATATCAAACAAATGATCTCTGAGGACTGCTTCAAGGAAAACCAAACAACCCCTATAAACCAGATTTCTTAACCATAGAATCCAAGATGATACACAATATAATTAATGAATAGGGAAACTCTAATTGAAACCACATAACTAATATTGATTCATTTATATTAAATGAATTATTATAAATCCATTATATTGATAAATCACATCATACTTCTTGTTTTACTTCCACTTACTTAAAATTTATTTTTTTCTATTTTTCCACAAATTTAACTTTATATTTATGTTCTATATCAAAATATTATGTTTTTAATCTTATAACATTCATTTTTATTATAGATTTTCATTCATTTCAATTCATAAATAAATGAAGAACTTGACTATCTTTTTAAGTTTACTTGAAAAATGTTTTTTATGTTGTTTAACATTTAAATTATAAGGTATGTCTATTATATTTAAATTTTCCAAAAAAAAGTAATTAGATAATCATTTTTTCTTATTTTTTTTATATTTTTATTTCTTTCATAGGTTCTTTGTTGGAAGAATTTCTTTCAAGTTTTGTTAAATTTAAAGTATCAAGTATATATATATTAATTTCTCCTTAATAAAATGAGTAATTATATAATAAGTTTTTCTTTCATGGTTTTATATTTTATTTTTTTATAGGTTTCATATGTTTTAGGTATTCCTTATTTAATTAATGTTACAGAAATGAGTATTAATTGATTTTTTTATTCTTTTAGTTGGTATATTAAGGTGGATTTTGTAGAGTTGTTATTTTCTTCAAGTTATTGTATTAGGAAGAGTGCTTAAATCTTTTAGAGAATTTTTAAAAATTTATTTAGTTTTAATTTTTATATGTTATTTATTATTAATTATTATTTTTATATGTCTTTTGATAATTGAAATATCAAATTAATAAAGTTTGTAGAAAAGGATTAATAATAATCAATTATCTGTACAAAATTAAAATAAAATCTACTTTGTGAAATTATTAGTAAATATATTTTATATTATATTATATATATTTTTTATTATATATATTTTTATGTATTTATTTTCAAGTTAATGTTTCATAACCATAGTGTCATCGTCGAAAAAGAATGGTGGAATGTAGTTATTTTATTTTAATATTCATCTTCCTATTATTATTTTATCAAACCAAAACCACCACCATAAATTGAAATTGATTACTACCAACTTTTAGTTTTTCCATTTATTTTTGTCTTGGTAATGATTATTAAATTTCATTTTTTTATTATTACTTCAACATGGAAGTTTTCAGTTCATATATTCAAATTCATCATCTATGTGTTTAAATCCTATATTTTTTGTTATCTTCATATAACATCTAACTGCAAAGTTCCTTTCCCTCATATCAAAATTCACTAATTCTTCAACAATTTTTCTTGATAATGTTATATTGAATTTATTTCTTTTCAGTTGCAATGTATTTTTTTCATGTTGTGAAGAACCCTAAGATGATGTAGTATTATCTTTAGAATTGTTTCTCTAATTGTTTTTTCTTTTATTCATTAATTTTGTTTCCTTTTTACTTTTTATATATAAGGATTTATAAATTAAGAATATTATACCCATATATATTTTTTTTAGGTATTAAATGGTATCAATCATCCCATGTCATATAAAACTCTGATTAGCTATTTCATGGTCTAATTGATTTTTTCCGTATTTTCAAATTTCCTATATTATGTTTTGATCTATAGTTTTTCAAAGTTTAATTCCCTTGCAGAAATCACATTTCACATTGTAGTATTATTAATATATTTGATAAATTTTATAAATAAGGTTCAAATGATATCATTTCTGACTCTTTAGTTTTTCACAGTTAATTCTGTTTAAATAATTGGAGGATACTTTCTTTTAAAAATTTTACTATGATAAAATCATATATATTTCTCAGAATATGATTGTTATATTTTTTTAGTAGATCATTGAACACTTTATCCTTATAAATTATATTTTTATGGGGATTTTGACTGATTTCACTGTTGGGATTTTATGGGCTATCATGTGTTGTAATAAAAAAATTAGTTATAGATGCTAGATATTTCATTTTTATTACAAAACTAAAGGGAATGAAGATGTGGAAATAATAATTTTACACATTTAATGTCATAAATATAGTTACTATGACATCAATAAAGGCATTTCTTGATATAATCTGGTAGGATTCAATAAATTGAAAACAAATGTTCCATCTTTATTTTGGATTCATTTTTTTCCTAATTATTTTATTTATCTATCTATAGTTTGGATTCATTTTTTAATATTCTTTTTATTTATCCTAGTAAGGTTCCAATGGTATATGGTACATTTCATATGGTGGCATGAAGCATATTATATACTCATCTTGAAGTTTCATGTAATTATATTTACATACTATTTCCATTAATACTATTTATGAATAGCTTCATGATTCTATGAATGTTTAGATACATGATCTGATTAATAATGGGTCAATAAACAATGAAATATATAAAATCAAATGTTATATTCTCTAGTTTATTACTGAGAAGACTGTAGAATATTAACCTTGACAAAATTAGTGGTGTTGAATTTCTTTTTTCTATTATGTATAAGTTCTGGATTATTTTATAATATATATATGAGTTTATTGTAGTTTATTCCACTATTTCCTTGGTTTTAATCTGGAATATTTTGTGGACCATCGTTATCCATTGAATCTCACAGACTAATAACATTTTATTTGGATATCTCACCAAATCATCATCCAACTATCCCCATTAGAAATAAAATATAAATGTAATGTTACATAATACTCATTTATGTTTCTTAGTCATTTCATTATTTGGGTACAATTTCTCAAATTGGGACATAAATGAATGGTAATAATACATTCCTTCAGATGAGTCTAACTTGTAATTTTTAATCATTTTTTATATTAATACTAGCTTTATAAAATTCATCTTTAGATAGATTTGTGATAATAAACTGAAATGATGTCAAGAGATTGCAAGAAATTGAGTGTGAACATATATTTTTAATCAATATATCATTTTACATTTGTTCTATTCAAATTAATAAAAACTTAATTACCATTTTAATCCCTTAAACATTAATATCATTCACTATTTTAAAATTATACTATGTTATTTTGTTTAAATCCCACAATGATGGATTTACATTTTTCTTTTGTTTGGTTGAAATTATTCCAAATCATTAAATCAATATTTCTTAAATATAAAAAAAGTAAAATAATTTATATTGGAAGATAATGGATTTTCCCTCATTATATGTTTGTAGTAGTGTAGAAGATGTAAGAGGAATAGTCATTTTTTAACATATTAAATTTTTTTATTCAATCATTATTTTATTTTTTTGCATTTCAAAGTAATATATTTATATTTTAGGTACATATTGACTAAAAATTAGTTTTTAGATATATAAAAACATATTTAAAAACCATCCCTTAATAATTCGAAAATTAATGTGTTATTTGTATAATTCATTTGGATTAACAACTCGGAGTCAAGTCCTAAGTATATCTTGTAAATTCACTTGATGATTTGGGACCCCCTACCTTATTCATTAGAAAGTTTTATCAACCTAATGATATAAAAGAAATTATTCAAGAAAAACCAAGTGTGATTAAAGTATAAATTATCATATATGTCTCTTTTTTATTATAGTTTACAAAATAATTATTTTATTAATATTTTCTGATTTAAAATTTTAAATTATGTTTCCTTTCATAGGTTTATTCTCTATTATATATTCTATTTATCTATTGTTTATTATATTTAATAGGTTTTTAGATTTTGGGGTATGTAATTCATTGTATTTTTTCAATAATCCATCCATGTTGGTTTTTCTATAAAACATCAAGGAATCAAAATAATTGTGCATTTGGTATCTTTTTTTACAAACAAACCTGATGTCGAAAAATTTAAATGAATTTTTACACATTAATTTTAACCAATGGTTTTAATAAAAATCGGCATGAAAATTTCCATGAAATATATCCCATGTTATATTTATTGTAAATAAGGTGTGTAAATATATTATCAATGTGATTTTATAAAGAAATATTATATTTAAAGACCCATTAAATGCTCTTTTTGTTAATATTTTGACATCTGTTTTTTTTTAAAAGGTCATGTCTTTTATTTATAAAATCTCCAATTATGAATTTCAATTATAAACCAATATTAAAGAGAATGAAAATCAATTTTGAAATATGTTTTCCTACTAGTTCTGAATTAAACTCTTATTCCCATCAATAATGTACTAGGTTATTTCATTCCCCAATTATCAAATGTGGGAAATAATTTTTTATCATCTTCCCCTTATCCATTTTTCATCTTCCATTATATTTTATTCATTATTTCCTTTAGAACCATATGAATTGTAGAATTATTTCTCTATCTCTACATAACATGATATTATATATTAAAATTATGAGAATTTTTGGGAGACTACATCACTTCAAATGATTGGCATTAACCCATCAAAGAGACGATCAATATTGATCTTGGGATTACATATGTCTTCTATAGCATGTCTTGATAACCTTGTAAAATTATCTTCATACATAGAAACATTTACCTTACCTTTGGTTTTAGACTAAAGAATAATCTCTCCATTTCCTCCCATTGTCCGTTAGAAAAATATTTTTCCATGAATAGTTCCTTAAAATTCTTATCTTTCCATGCTTTCTATTTCCTTCTCATCCTTAGTAACTTGAATCAATAAAAATATTGATAAACATCCCTTAAGAGATGATAAATTTTCATGAAAACCTTCTCCAATTCATTACTTCCCAATTTGATAATTATATTATATAGGTAACTCATACATTGATCAGTAATAAATGGGTTTGTGGTCCCATTAAATGATAGAGGTTGCTGACATATGAAGTGGTCAAACATTATTACACTACATAGTGGATCAGAAGGTTTTTTCATATGAGTGAAGTTATTGGTCATAGCTTGAGTCATCATCACAATATATTTATAATTTTTTCACCTCCAAATATAGACCGTTCTAGCTGTAGCTTAATTATATTTCTCATTATAGAAATCCCTACATGGACTATGTGTATTGATACAATTTATATTCCTTACACTAGGAACCATTTGTAAATAATGGAAAACACAAGATCAGATCATATAATTATGAAACATAATATATAATAAAAAACAAGTGAACCAATTAACATAAATTGAAAAAAAATATTCATAGATAATCTCATAATCATAATCATTGTTTCTTTGGGAATATTCTCAATGTCTATCATAGGGTTACGTTCCCTGATTTGTGTTTTACTAAATCTAGTTCCCAAGGTTTCTACTAAACATTTTATGATACCAACTATAAATACCTAGAACCTAGTAGCCCAACAATGGTGGATACTTTATTACATTGGTAATAGATACAAGTGATTGTATCTAAAAGGACCAAATATTTTATTAGTTTTGGAAAACTAGATACATACTTGAGTTTCATATTATATTTGAAAACATAAAATAAAATACAGTATTTTATTTTAGAACACCATGTTAACCATTAAAATATCCTCACATATCAATAATTAACTACTTACTAGTATCTCTAGAAATAAAACATAAGAATTGGGTGATATGAGTGACTCAGTAATGTTATACAAAATATAGAATTTAATATTTCATAAATAATATGAATATAATAAATGGTGATCAAATAATTCCTTATAAATAACATGATAAGCTTAAAACGTATCCATGTAGATCATAAAAAAACAAATAATCACATGGTAATTAATAATTGATGTTACAATGAAGGAATGCATAATGTTAGATATATGAAACTTATCATTGAGGCCTTGACCAAGACATCTAAAAATATTGTCAATGAGTTATGATATGACATCAATAAAAATGGGTAAGGCCTCAGCTGAAACCCAATCTAGCTTGTCTCATGAGACCTACTAAAGAATCTAGAGGCTATATAAGTCCCTACCTATTAGCAATTGAGTCCAATTCATTCCATATATGAATAAAAAATACAAATTAAGTAATATGCATTAAAAACAATAATTTTCCATATTGGAAGAACTATCTTATTAAATATTAATAATTTCCCCAGTTAATCTGATCATAAATCATCTGAAAAAATAATAAGTTTTGTATTATAGATTTTTATTTTTATTATAACATATATAATATATTTTTTATTGTTTCTAATGAATATAAATTCCATAAAAATTTCATCAAAAACATTCTTGAGAAAAATGACAGATTTAGTTTAAAAATCAAAATTTAAAACTATAAATTTCCTATATATTAGGAAAAAAATTCGTTAATAAAATAATGAAAATTTTAATATAAATAATCAAATAATGTAATGGTTATAAAGGTAAGAAATCAGTTTCATGTTGTATTCATTAAAACAAATATTTTTTCAGATTTTTTATAAAATAACAAAATTACCTTGTTAAAGAAATGAAGAGAATATTAAATTTAAAATCGTTTAGTAAAAAAATCAAAAAGTGGTAAAAAATTACTAAATAAATCATTTTTATTGTTTTGAAAACATTTTTAGAAAACATCGATATATAGTATAAAGGGTATTCGACCGAACAGATAAATGAATTGAAATTTTCTAAAAAAACATTTTGTGAATCATTTTTCGTAACAAAGACTGAAAAATGGTAGTATTAATTTAAAAGATCATGAATAAATATAGGATAATAAATTTTATTGGGTTAGGGATAGAATTATCATGAAATTCCATTAAATGGTACCAAAACATAAGTAATCTCTAATAATGATGATATTATGAAATAAACCCTTACCACATTGGTAACTTTTGAATCATAATCCCCATGAAATAAATAACTTAAAATAAAAATTTAAATAACATAAATATAAATATATTCATGATATAAAATTTTAAAGGTGTAGTATATACACCACAAAAAAGAAATAAGTGGATAATATGGCGTTTGTCCCACAGAAATAAAAGTGAGATGATATACCCTTACCTCCAGTTCAACTGTATTTATATGTATCTATAAAT
This sequence comes from Viscum album, assembly GCA_963277665.1. Taxonomy (NCBI): domain Eukaryota; kingdom Viridiplantae; phylum Streptophyta; class Magnoliopsida; order Santalales; family Viscaceae; genus Viscum; species Viscum album. The sequence continues at coordinate 1,812,851,717 of OY728136.1, read as the reverse complement.
CCGTTATAATAAATATTTATTTATTATAATTATATTAGAGAACCATACCAATATATATCATACCATATAGAATTTGTTAATAACCTTTTATCACCCATTTATTAATATTTATTTATTAAAATCATTGTTCTGGGTGGTAATAGCTTTGTTTTTCATGCATGTTTTGGTTCATGGGTTTAAATATTTTTACTTTTATTATGGTAAAATCATATAAAAAATATTATTCATTATAAAAATATCATATATATTCAATATATACATATTTATAGTCATCCAGAAAATTTATATGTAGGAAAATTAATTACACAGTTCATGGAGACGGTTGGTCATATGTATGCATGAACGATGTTTTCATTTTAATAAAAATGAAATGAAATAAAGGTAAATAATAGTTCATAATTATAGAATAATTATTAAATAATATATATTATATATATTCATTAGATCCATCTTTATTACCATCCATGTAAAATAGATGTGAAAAAAATTCACATCACTTCTTGCAGATGGTAGTCCACACATACACCTAGGCAACATTATTTAATTCCAATAATTTGGAAGGTAAGAAGGTAGATATGATATTATAATTATAATGGTATAATATTTCATATTTTTCATATATAAACACTAGAACCATCAAAATAACCATCCATGAAATATGGTGGTGGAAAAATAATTTTATCGCTATATAGAGACCATCAATCGTACGTATGCATAAGCAATACCATCATTTCCCATTTGAAGGGAAAGAGAGTGGATAATGGTGATTTAATAATAATAATAAAATTTCAATATATTTATAATACTTATGTTATTATTTTATTAAAAATACATTATATTTATATGAGGTAAAGAATAATTAAAAATAAATTCACTTGTTAGGGCGATTACCACTCCTTAAAATAACAACTTTAAATATCCTCTTATGGGTACTGAGGATGGTATTTTGGGATTTAAATAATATATAAAAAGGTTTATAAAGAATTTAAGAAGTTATTTTAGTAGTTTTTGGTTAATATATAATCCTAAATGAATTGTGAGGAATTAAGGGATGTGGTTTCCTTTTATAATTTAGGTGAGGGTAGAATTTTAAATATATAAAAATATTAAATAATAAAAAATAAATTCTCAAGAAAAATACGTCAATTTGTTTATGAATTTGAAACAAGGGTAATAAATTGTTGAAATATTATTAAATAATAAAATATTTATAAGTTTTTTCGGTGTTTTATACCATATCTTTTGGATTCACATTAACAATGGTAATTCCTTTTTCATGCTTAAACGTCTATAAATTTTCATATATGGTGAAACATGGATCATAAATTGTAAAGGGATAATATTTTAGACCATATAATATCCACCTTTTATTCTTTAAACATTTTAATAATTTTTAAATAATTTAATACAATATTATTTTGTTATATTATCATTAATGTCAATTTTGATGTTATTCATTTAATTTGAATACCAATACATCTAGAAAAGGTTTTATTTCAAATATACTTCCATTAAACATCAAAAAAAATGACTTATTAATCAAAAAAATTAATATATCACTATAAATAAATAAAATTTTTTCACTTTTAATATTTCAATACCATTCACTTTATTTTTTTATTAACTGAATAAATATTGTATTAGCATTACACAAGCATTTAAGGTGATTATTTAATTACTAAAATTAGGAATAAATTAGTATCCTTAATATAATTTCATTATTAACAAAATTTATATTTATATTCATTCAAAAATTTCTTTTGTCCTCGTGTGGACATATACTAGATATTTAAAGCTATGAGAGTGACATTTTGTAACATTCTTGGATTTAAATTTTATATTTTTCATTTTCATGGAAAACTGTCCAATAAACATATTAATTTCGGTCCTAAGGAGATATGGATAAATATCCCTTACTCTATTAAGAACGAGAATGAAAATTTATGACCTTTCCACACAGTTTTAACCGAGATAACTTAGATTTACCCTTTACTAAGGTGATAAATTTTACATTGTTACTATTCATATTCATCAAAAATAAAAAAGTGACTTCTAAAAAAATTTGAAACTCTTAATTCTAAATATGGAGTCTATTTTACAAAATTCAATAATTATGGGTCTCATAATTTAATTTAAAATAAAAATTACAAACACAATGAAAAGATGTTTTTAAAAAATGCATTTTATGTATAAAAATGTATTTATACCAAATTGAATCATAATATTTACTGAGTGAAATTAATTGAATTTTTAATAATATAATTGTACTAATTAAACATAGAAACTATTTAAAAAATCATCATTTTGTTGAGTCAAAAAGGTTTTCCTTATAACTTTTCCATTCCTTCTTGTTTTGAAAATCACAAACACATTATACTTAAGAAAATATATATTTTACCTCCATAAGGAAAATTTTCTTCTTTAAAGAAATTTACCCTAACCTAGTTTTTATTATACATATCAATATTTTTCTTAAGTATAAAAACCGGATTCAAACCCAAAACCCTGGAATCATATAATGTCAAGAAGTGGAGTATTCTATTTTTTGGATCTGAATTTTGGATGTGAACTGTAATGAAGTTGCACTCCGAATTCTGGATACGAACATTCATGAGTTCCACTCCGAACTCTTATGAAGTTCGACTCCGAACTCTTATGAAGTTCGACTCCAATATTTCATGAGTTCGACTCCGAACTTTCATGAGTTCAACTTCAAACTCTTATGAGTTCGACTAAGAACCCTTATGAAGTTCGACTCCAAACTTTCAAGAGTTAGACTCCGAACTCTTATGAATATTGACTCCGAACATTCATGAGTGTGACTCTGAACTCTTATGAGTTCGACTCCTAAATCTTATGAAGTTCGACTCCGAACATTCATGAGTTTGACTCCGAACTTTTACTAGTTCGATTTCGAACTCTGCAAGTTCAGATTTTGAACTCTGGTGAAACCAGACTCTGAATTTCCTTAGAAATTCAGACTCTGGACTTCTACAGATTTCAGGTTCTGAATTACTATAAAATAGAATCTGAACATCTTTTCATTATAGACTCTGAATTCCATTTTGGTTAGACTCCAAAATTTTATTTACTTACATTCCAAATTCTAGTTTTGATTATTCTTACACTTGTTTCATTGTAAAACAATGTCGTGCTTTCAGTTACACATGGTTTGTTATTAAACGATTTCGTCCATTTTGTTTCAAACTAACCATTGGTTGAGTTACACGGGTATAGGTCCCTCTGAATTTTAAGAAAAATATGACTGTTGGACAGGAGGCTGACCGAGCCTATAAATTGGAGCTCATTTGAAATAGCTCAAGAAGGTTGAAAAAAATTGATTGATATAGAGACCACACAATAGTAAGGTGATTTCTAGAGAGAGAATCTTTTCATGCTTTGTGCATACTGAACCACACGTTCAGATTTCTTTGTGCGACTCCAAATGTTTGTGTTCACATTTGAGGGATTTTGGGGATAAGAAGACATAGTTGCCGACTTCCTTGAAGTTTGAGGGCTTCCTTGCTGAGGAAGACAGAGGCTCCAACTACCTTGAAGTTGAGGGATTGTGGGGATAGCTAGACAGAGACTCTGATCTTCGTATCGAGGGCTTACCCTCGTGAGGGTAATACAAACTTTCTTGAAAGTATAAATCAAGGTACCTTTATCCAAGGTTGTTGGATACCCTTTTCTTTGGGTTAAAAGAGTTATTGTTTGTTACTTGTAGTTATACTACTTGTTTTTATGCTAAATATTATATTATAAAGAAAGTATAACATTCTAGAATTTCCTTACACTTGTACTCTGATTCATTTAGATTCTATACTCTTTAAGGTAGAATCTCATATTGAAAACTTTAGTTATGTTTAAATTTCTGGATCTATATTTCTGGAACGAGTTTTTCAGAATCACTTTCCTGATTCAAGCAAGTGTGTATAATTAGAAGTTTGTAACTTCATACCTTGTTCCAATTTCTAATTGGTGTTTAGAGGTGTTGTGAATTTTCTTAGTTTAACTTTGTTAAACTTAGATCTTTCCTTGATTAAGGAAATTTTTAAAGTGTACAATTCACCCCCCCCCCCCTCTTGTATATTGAGCATCTACATCATTATTTCGATCCAACAATTGGTATCCGAGGAGATATCTGAAATACTTATACTCACATATAAGTTTTCCTTGCTCATTTTTTCTTTAATCATCATCCTTGATTAAAAATACTTTGTTCTTTCCGAATTATCATTCCAAATTTTTCATTCCGAATTTACTCATTCCGAACTTTGTGGCTACGAAATTTTCCTACTAACAAGTTTGGTTGCCAAAGTTTTTCTTAGAATGGAAAGAATCAATGTTGGATCGATTGACAATCTAAATCCTACAGGACCTCCAATTTTTTATGGTAATGATTATGAGTACTGGAGAGATTTTATGAAGACTTTCGTTATCAATACAAGAGTGGATAATTTCGTTTTGCTTACTGGTGATTATAAAATTCCTAATAAGGAAGTTAGAACATTCACTAACCAGGAAAAGAAAGAATATCAACTCAATTATAAGGTACGCAATACTTTACTAAGTTCAATGACTAGAAATATATATAGCCAAATTTCTTCTTGTGAAGCAGTTAATTGTATCTGGAAGAAGTTAGAGGTTACACACTTTGGCACTTCTAAAGTGATTGAAACTAGGAGATCTATGCTTAGAAATGAATACCATGGCTTCAATTTTTCATTATGGTGAACCAATTTGAAAAGTTCAATAGAGATTTATGACTATAGTGAACAGTATTTAGTCTATGGGAGAGAAAGGTTTGGATGATAAAGCTCTTGTGTATAAGATAATTGATATTATTCCGAATGAGTTGGAATCCAAAAGAACAGCTATTGATGAGAAGAGGAAGGTTAATAAAATTTCCTTAGATGAACTATTTGGAACTCTTCTCCAACATGAAACAAGAATGAAGAGACATGCTGACAATATCAAAAAGAAGAATGGAAATGGTATTGTTGCTTTTACAACAACATCAAATCATTTGAAAGCCAGGACATATGAGAGAGTAACTAGATCCAAGTCTAAAAAAGTTATTATCCAATCTGAATCTAGTGATAATGAAGTCTCAGAGAATTAGTTGGAAAATCGTGCTCGAAGAATGAACAAGATAGCTAGACAGAGAAATTTCCAATCTAAGTATAAGAAAAAGGAAAGGAAAGATAGGAAAGATGGTGAAGTTACTTGTTATGAATGCAAGAGAGCTATAAATATTAGACCATATTGCCCTTTTATCAAAAAGAAAGAAAGGAAAGATAGGAATTCTGAAAGGAACAGAAAGAAGTATTATAAAGCCAAAGATAAGAATGTTCTGAAAGCTATTGACACTTGGAGTTCCAGTGGTGGTGACTTTTCAGATGAATATTATGATTATGAATCTTCAGGACAGAAAAATCTTGGTCTTATATCCAGATTACCTATTAATAATCATTGCTTCATGGTTAAGGTACACAATGCTGAATTATTGACCAATGTTTCTTTAAATTCTAATGATAGAAAATATTATAACTCTTAAGATGAAGAATCCTCTTCTGATGAAGAAAATACTCTACCTACCTATAAAGAAGTTTCTAGGTTTTTTGAACTTCTTGAGATTGAAAATTCCAAAATCAGTAAAAAACATGATGAGGAAAACACTAGGAATACTATTCTTACTAAAGAAATATCAGATCTTTCTAAATATCTTGATAAGAAAAATACTGATTTTATAAGTATTTCAAAAAATATTGAGGAAGTAAGTTCTTATAAGAACAAAATTTCTAAATAATTAGAAAAAGTAATTTATAAGAAAAGTGTTTTCAAGCCTAGCTCTAGTTCTAAATCTAATGATTTTGAAGATAAAAACATGGTTATAAAACTCAAGTCTGAAATCTGTTCCTTAAAGAAGTGTTTATCAAACTTTACCCATGGTAATGAAAATTTTGATAAAATGTATTAACAAATACTACCTTTAAGAAACAAATCCGAATTTGGTTATACCCAAGAAAAACCAACTTTTAGTAACAACTACTTTGTTCTAAAAAGTGACCCATTTTTCACCAAGTTTAAATGTGGTGGTCACTGGGCAAAGAATTGTTCTTTAAACAGACCCCATTCTCTAGGTTTTCATAAGGCTTATTTTTCAAAGAAGATGTGGGTGCCAAAAATTTTGTTATCTGTAAATTTTGGATCCAAACAAGTTTGGATTCCGAAAGTCTAATTCTTTTATTGTTTTCAGGAAGATAAATAAAGTACCAGCAAAAATACATGGTATATGGATAGTGGATGTTCTTATCAAATGACTAGTAACAAAATATATTTTGAAAATATTATCAAGACAAAAGGAGGAAAGGTAACTTTAAGAGATAATGTTGAGGGAGAAATTTTTGGTATAGGTAATATTGTTCTTCTTTGTAAAACATTGATTTAAAATGTTTTATTTGTTAAGGGTCTTAATCACAACCTCATTAGGATAAGTCAGTTATGTGATGAAGGATACCTTTTGAATTTTAGGAATGATAAGTGTTTAGTTCACAATTACAAGGAAGAATTTATTCTCTCAGCCAATAAGCAAGAGAATGTTTACACATTAAACATAGACAACCTTATGAGCCAAGATTTACCTTTCCTTAGTGCAATGGAAGATCATTCTTGGTTATGGAATAGAAGGTTAGGTCACTGTAACCATAGGAACTTATGTAGAATTTCTAAGAATAAACTAACTAAGGATCTACCGGATCTTAGATTTGATTCTTCTAGAGTTTGTGATCCTTGTAAATATGGAAACCAATATAAATATAGTTTTAAATCAATAAGTGAAGTCTCAACAACTGATGCATTACAGTTAGTGCACATGGATCTTTTTGGTCCAACACAAACTATAAGCATTGGAGGAAAATATTATGTGTTTGTTCTAGTTGATGATTACACTAGATTTACATGTGTCTATTTTCTAGCAAAGAAGTCTGAAGTGTTTTCTTATTTTAAAATTTTTAGAGACCAAGTTAAAAATGAGAAAAATATTCCTCTGAAAACTATTCATAGTGATCATGGAGGAGAATTTCAAAATTCTGATTTTGAAACTGTTTGTAGTAGAAAAGGTATTACTCACAACTTTTCAGCACCTAGAACTCCTCAACAAAATGGTGTAGTTGAAAGAAGAAATAGAATTATTCAAGAGATAACTAGAACCATGTTGAGTGAATATTCTATAGCTAGACACTTCTGGGATGAAGCTATATGTACAACTTGTTACACTATAAATCGAGTTTTGATTAGATCTTTTCTTAATAAAACTCCTTATGAGTTATGGAATAGTAGAAAACCCAGGCTTTCCTACTTCAAGGTCTTTGGATGCAAGCTATTCAACTTGAATAAGAAAGACAATCTACACAAATTCTCATCAAAATATGATGAAGGAATCTTCTTAGGCTACTCCACAACATCTAAGGCTTATAGAGTTTTCAATAAAAAATACTTGTACTGTTGAAGAAATAGTGCATGTAAAATTTGATGAATCTGATCCTTTTGTTTTTAAACCATCCCAACCTACATCCTCGGATGTGTTTTCAAAAACTGATTACTAGCCTTTGATAGAAGATCCTTCTGATATGGAAAATTTTCAAGAAGATACTTTTGAAACATTTACCCCAGAAGACTTTCTACCCTATGTTGATGAACAGGTTTTACAAAACCAAAATCAGGTGTTTCTTAAGAATCATCCCAGTGATAGTATCATTGGTGATGTAAATCAACCTGTAAGGACTAAAAGTTCCTTGAAAAATGAAGTAGAACATCTTGAATTTCTTTCCCAATTAGAACCAAAAAGCACTGATGAAGATTTAGGTTATGATTATTGGATCCAAGCCATGGAAGATGAACTAAATGAATTTTAAAGGAATAAAGTCAGGACCTTGGATGACAGACCTAAAGAAACTTCTGTTACTGGAGTAAAACGGGTCTTCAGAAAAAAATGTGATGAAAATGGAGTCATTGTAAGAAATAAATCTAGATTAGTTTCTAAATGCTATAATCAGCAAGAGGTAATAGTTTATGAAGAAACCTATGCTCCAGTAGCTAGACTTAAATCTACTCATATCATACTTGGATTTGCAGCATTCTTCAATTTTAAACTTTTTCAAATGGATGTAAAATGTGCTTTCCTTAATGGTTATGTTCAAGAGGATGTTTTTGTTAAAAAACCTCCTCTCATTGAAGACAGAAAACATCCTAATCATGTTTTTAGAAGTACAAAAGCTTTTTATGGTCTTAAACAAGCCCCAAGAGCTTGGTATGAGAGACTTACAAGATTTTTGTTTCAAAATAACTATGTTAAGGGAAATGCAGATCCAACACTTTTTATAAAGAAAGATAAGAAATATGTTTTGATTTTTCAAATTTATGTTGATGACATCATATTTGGTTCAACTCAGCAATCTTTAACTGATTCTTTTTTAAGTCTAATAAAATCTGAATTTGAAATGAGTATGATGGGTGAGTTAACATTTTTCCTTGGTTTTCAAATTTATCAATGACCATAAGTAACCTATATATCTCAACATAATTATATCAAAGATCTTCTTAAAAGTTAGGAATATTACAACACTAAGAGTATAAGTACTCCCATCGGTACCTGAAACTCTTTAGATCTTGATGAAGCTGGGACCCCAATAGATCAAACATCTTTTAGAGGTATGATAGGAAGCCTAATATACTTGACAGCTAGTCGACCAGACATGATGTTTTTAGTATGATTATGTGCAAGATATCAGTCCAATCCTAATGAATCTCACTTAAAGGTGGTAAAAAATTAGCTACCTAAAGGGAACCATAAATCTAGGATTATTTTATACATCTAGAAATGATTTTGTTTTAAAAAGTTTTTCAGATGCTGACTTTGGTGAATGTAGAATGGATATAAATAGTACATCCGTAACTTGTCATTTCTTAGGATATTCATTAGTTTCTTGGTCATGCAAGAAACAACATTCTATAGCACTTTTCACTGCTGAAGCTGAATATGTAGCTTCTGGAAGTTGTTCTGCTCAAGTGTTGTGGATGCAACACACACTCACAGATTATGGACTGATTTTTACTAATACTCAAATTTTGGGTGATAAGACAAGTTTCATTGCCCTTAGTAAGAACCCTACACATCACACTCATGCAAAATACATAGATATTAGGCATCACTTTCTTAGGGATCACACACTTAAAGGAGAAATCATTCTTCAGTTTATCGAAACGCACGATCAACTTGCTGATATTTTCACAAAATCTTTATCCTCTGGTAGATTTGAAAACATTAAACAAAAGTTAGGAATGATAACCATGAGGTAATCATTCTTCATTAACTTCTTGTTGAACAATTCTCCAAATAGTAATAAACTCCTTTTCATAGGGGGAGTACATTTGTGTGCTATTTTAACCAAAAATAAAATTTACAGTTTTTTTCCCTTTTGTAACTTTTTTTTTCGTAACACGTTTTTGGAAATTCTCAGAATACAAATTCCCAGAATGGAAATTCTCGGAATGTAAATTCCTACAAATGGGAACTTTTTGTAATGAAATTTTTGTACTGAAATTTTCGTAATGAAATTTTCGTAATGGGATTTTCGTAATGAAATTTTTGTACTGAAAATTTCGTAATGAAATTTTCATACTGGAATTTTCGTAGTGAAATTTTCGTACTGGAATTTTCATAATGAAATTTTCATACTAGAATTTTTGTAATGAAATTTTCGTACTAGAATTTTCGTAATGAAATTTTCATACAGGAAGTTTCGTAATGAAATTTTCATACTGGAACTTTCGTAATGAAATTTTCGTACTGGAACTTTCGTAATGAGATTTTCGTACTGGAACTTTTGTAATGAGTTTTTTTCCTCGTTTTTAAAATTCCTTTCCTCAAGAAGAATATTACAAATTACAAACAATCTTTCTAGACAATCTGAAAGGTATGATTTCTTTACTTAAGTTTTTGTAATCATATTTTTCTTGCAGGTATTTTCCTGTTTTTTTTAAAAAAATCAGATTCTAGTTTTCCTTAAATCCGAATGTTTTTTTCCTTAAAACCTAAAAATATCGAAGTCAAGTTTTCCTTGCGGGAGTGTTCTCAACCGTCAGATCAGATCGAAAAGTTTTTCAACTGTTAGATGGATTTTGGAAGACCAAAGGTCACATTTATCTCCTATATAAAGGGGACCCCAAGACTCGTCCCACATCAGTTTTTCAAAGATTTTGCATCTCAAAGCCCTACTGCTCTTCTTAAGACAGGTTCTGATCTTTGCAAAGTCTTTCCGAATCATTCAAATCTCCCAGTTCCAAATGTCTGTTGAAGCAACATCCCAAGATATGTCTACTTCAAAACCAATCTCAAAGTGGTTAGTTTTCAGGGAAAGGTTAGTGCATCCGTATTTCTATAAGCTTGATTGCCTTATATCAAAGAATATTATATTGAATGGATGGGATGATTTTTATTTAGAAAAGTCAGATAAATAGGATCTGGTTTACGCCGATTTGTTGATCGAGTTCTATGAGTCTGTTTCCTTCCAGCTGGAAGATGGTAGAGAGTGGTTTTCATTTAAGTCTTATAGGAAGACTTACAAGCTATCTTACACCAAGGCTGCAAGCTTGGTTGGTTTATCCTATGAAGGGGAAGCTGAGTTCTGCTCACACAAACTTCTGGATGTGCAAGGAATATTTAACAAGGTGAAGGAATTGGAATGTCTTGAACTCAAGGATGAAACAACTGCTAAGATTGATCATCTTTCTCCAAACAATAGGATTATTCAGCTTTTGGTGCAAGGCTTTCTGGTTCCAAGAATTGGTTGCAAGGATAATCTGATGAAAAGTGATATCTATGTCTTAGATTTCTTGGTAAATCTAAGAAAGATAAATTTGATGAGGCATGTTCTGATTATGATCAATAACATCAAGGAAGGAAACTTAAGAGCTCAAATAATCATGTTTTCTGCCTTACTATCAAAGCTAATAGTTCGGTGCTTAGAGTCTTTCAAAGTATCATGTAAATGAAAAGTCCAGAATTGTAATCTTATGCTGGTTAGCGATGATACTTTGAAGAGGATGAAGATGGGTTTTTCCAGTGAATCTGGAAAATTTTACCCTTTATCTGTGGAAGAAGATGAGGTAGCTCAGAAAGATGCATAGACTCCAGAACTATCTAAGAAGGCAAGAAAGAAGAGAAATATTAAGGAAGTGGTTACTGATGAAGAAATTCTTAAGTCTAAGGAAACTCAATCTGGTCCCCCCAAACCGAAGAAGCAGAAAACATATACATATGAAGTGGCAGCCAAGTGAAAGGAAGATAAAGAGAAGAGGAAAGAAGGGGATCCACAGTTCAGATTAGACCCTGCAGAGGCTAAGGCCTTAAAAGAGAAAGTTCTGGATGTGTTAGAAAAGCAGGAAAAAGAAAAGAAGATGAAAACGAAGTTTTTTGAAGCTGAAGTGGTGCAATATTTGCTGAAATCTACAGAGTTATCTTCTGAAATACTTGTCATTCCAGAAACTTTCAGTTCTTAATCTTCTTTACCAGAAACTCCAGCTAAGAACTATGTCACTCTGGAAAAATCGAAAGGTAAAGAATTAGTTGAAGAAGATGAAAAATAAGCTACTGAAGAAGTTGAGGAAGATGTTGAAGATGAAGAAGGAGAAGAAGAGGGAAGTGATGATTTGGATTCCCTGATCAAACAAGTAGAGGATTATAAAGATAAGGTAGAATCCGCAAAGTTAGTAACTCCATGAAAGTGAGATGAGGAAGGTAGTAAGAATGATGATATAAAAAGCAAGAAGAAGAAAAAGAAAATGTCTTGTGTGATGAGGAATAATCCTATGAGAGGAATTTCCTTGAGTAAGGATAAGAAAAGTAGAAACCAGTTAAAGACCAGATTATTCAAGTTTCTGAATCTGAGGAATTATCTCCTGATGAGGAACCCATTCCAAATTTTGATAAGGGGAAGAAATTCCTGATGTATACACCAACAAAAAAAGTCTTCAGGAAGAAGGAGGTTGGTTATTCTTCTAAAAGGAAACTAGTGAAAACTGAAGAAGAACAATCTCTAAGAGAATTATCTGATTCGGAGTCATCAACTCATGGGAATGACTTTGTGGTTGAATCTCTGAAGAAGTTGGTGGACACCATTCTGATTTTTCTAACTACAGACTCCAGATGCCAGATGCTGCAACAGATTATGAATCAAAAATCGGATTCCTTATCTATAGTTATGGATAAGTGTGTGAAGATTGAGGCCGAACATAAAATTTTTGTTATCAATTATGATGTGCATAGAAAGTCTTGCAGCAAAATAACTCTGTGGTCTAAGGGAGTTGAAGAATACTTGTCTATCTTTGATAATTTTTCAAATGAGGTGAAGGATTCTTTTGACACAGAGGATAAATAGTTTATGAATCTTCAAGATGAGATGATTATTGAGCCGAGTTCCTGGAGTCAACAAGTGAAGGAACTAAATGACAAGGCAAATTCTCTGGCTCAGAATCTTATAAGTGATAGAAATCTCCAGATTGAGCTTGTGAAAAAACTCATGAAGCAAGATGAATTATTCAAGATGTAGAAAGTATCCATCGAGGCTCAGGCATAGGCTTTGAAAGCCCAAGAAGAAAAGACAAAATCCTTGGAGAGGCAAGTCGAGGAAGACCAAAGAGACCTGAAGAAGCTCAAAACATTGTTAAAGAATCTAATCTCAAAGGAAAAGGAAGACAAATAAACCCACTCCGATCTTTTGTTATATTTTTCTATCCTTGTAAATTTTTTGACAACAATAATAAAATATTGTTTGGTTGGTTGTATATTGTAGTGTTATTACTAATCTTTCTGGTACCATATTATCCATTCTCATACATTCTTTTTGAAAATCACAAATGGGGAGAAGGAAAAAAGAACTACTCCTAAGGGGGAGAAAGGAAAAAATTAAAATGAAGAGAAAAGGTTTCTAAAGGAAATATCCTTAAAGTAAGGGGGAGTTTTACACTACGAATTTTTTCATTTCTATGATAATGAAAACTCCACTCCAGAAATTCAGAATACAATCCTTAGAGTTTCAATACCTAATGGGGAGGTAGTTGTATTCACTTTCATCCATGAACGAAGGGAGATAAGTTTTAATTTAAAAGTCTAATAAAATTTTTCAAAATCCATATATTATTTTTTGTAAGGATGTTTGTGCTTTCCAAAAATGGGGAGATTGTTGATTCAATAAGGTTTTCCTTATGATTTTCCCATTCCTTCTTGTTTTGAAAATCACAAACACCTTATACATAAGCAAATATATATTTTACCTCAATAAGGAAAATTTTCTTCATTAAGGAAATTTACCCTAACCTAGTTTTTCTTATATATATCAATATTTTTCTTAAGTATAAAAACCAGATTCATACCCAAAACCCCGGAATCATATAATGTCAAGAAGTGGAGTATTCTATTTTTAGGATCCGAATTCTGGATGTGAACTTTAATAAAGTTCCACTCCGAATTTTGGATACAAACTTTCATGAGTGTGACTCCGAACTCTTATAAAGTTTGACTCCGAACTCTTATGAAGTTCGACTCCGAACGCTTATGAAGTTCGTCTCCGAACATTCATGAGTTCGACTCTGAAATTTTATGAGTTCGACTTTGAACTCTTATGAGTTCAACTCCGAACTATAATGAAGTTCGACTCCGAACATTCATGAGTTCTACTCCGAACTCTTATTAAGTTCGACTCCAAACTTTCATGAGTGTGACTCTGAACTCTTATGAGTTTGACTCCAAACTCTTATGAAGTTCGACTCAAAACATTCATGAGTTCGACTCCGAACTCTTATGAAGTTCGACTCTGAACTTTCAGGATTTTGACTCCGAACTCTTATGAAGTTCGACTCCGAACTTTTACTAGTTTGATTTCGAACTCTGCAAGTTCATGTTCTGAACTCTAGTAAAACCAGACTCTGAATTTCCTTAGAAATTAAGACTCTGGACTTCTACAGATTTCAGGTTCCGAATTCCTATAAAATAGAAGCCGAATATCTTTTCATTATAGACTCTGGATTCCATTTTGGTTAGATTCCGAACTTTTATTTACTTACATTTCAAATTCTAGTTTTGATTATGCTTACACTTGTTTCATTGTAAAACAATTTCTTGATTTCAGTTACACATGGTTTGTTATTAAACGATGTCATCCATTCTATTTTAAACTAACTATTGGTTGAGTTACATATGTACAGGTCCCTCCTAATTTTAGGGAAAATATGACCATTGGAGAGGAGGTCGATCGAGCCTATAAATAAGAGCTCATTTGAAAGAGCTCAAGAAGGTTGAAAAAAATTGATCGATCTAGAGACCACATGCTATTAAGGTGATTTCTAGAGAGAGAATATTTTCATGCTTTGTGCGTACTGAACCACTCATTCAGATTGCTTCATGCGACTCTAAATGTTGGTGTTTACATTCGAGGGCTTCTAGGGATAGGAAGACAGAGGTGTCGACTTCTTTGAAGTTCGAGGGATACCTTGCTGAGGAAGATATAGGTTCCAACTACCTTGAAGTTGAGGGCTTGTGGGGATAGCAAGACAGAGACTCTGATCTTCGTATCGAGGGCTTAACCTTGTGATGGTAAGACAGACTTTCTTGAAAGTATAAATCAATGGACCTTTATCCAAGGTTGTGGAATACCCTTATCTTTGGGTTAAAAGAGTTATTGTTTGTTACTTGTAGTTGTACTACTTGTTTTTTCACTACATATTGTATTGTAAGGAAAGTATAACATTCTTGTATTTCCTTACACTTGTACTCTGATTCATTTAGATTCTATACGCTTTAAGGTAGAATCTCATATTGAAAACTGTAGTTAAGTTTTAATTTCCAGATCCACATTTCCGGAACCTGTTTTTCATAATCACTCTCCTAATTCAAGCAAGTGTGTAGAATTAGAATTTTGTAACTTTATACCTTGTTCAATTTCCAATTGTTGTTTAGAGGTGTTGTTAATTTACCTAGTTTAACTTTGTTAAACATAGATATTTCCCTACTTAAGGAAATTTTTTGAAGTTTACAGTTCACCCCCCCCCCCTCTTTTATATTGATCATATACATCATTATTTCGATCCTACACATTTCAAATTCATGAATCTAAAATAATGTTTTTAATAAAAAGTTATATTTTCCACTATTTATTAAAAAAACTTATTATGAAAATAAAAAAAATACCTAGAGATAATTATGTTATTCTGATTTAAAAAATTATAATATTTTTATAAAATAAAATTTAAATATGATTCATAAATTAATTATAATATTTTTCAATAAAACCCAATAAAAATCATTTTGAAAGAAAATATATTTCAGAAGCATAAAATAACTTTACAGAAAATGGAGTACTTATTTCGTTAGAATTAATCATATATTTGTATTGAGTAGTTCAATTATATATATTTCATAATTTGGTTAATTATATTCATACCCATCAATTCAACAACTAGCTTATAAAAATAATATTTAAATAATAATATTTCGTCATTCATTTAAGCTAGGTGTTGCATGTATTATATACTATTGAATCTAATTTTATTATTTTAAAATATCTATGTATTACATTATCCCCATTCAATAAATTTCATCATCTCAACTATAATTATTCTCAATTTTACATTTGAAAATTACTTTATGGAAAACCCACATTATAAAAAGGGTCAATGAAAAATCCTCTAGAAAATAGGTAAAGTGAATTACGAAGGTCATGTGGAATAAAAAAGAACTAGGTTTAAAAATATGACATCATTAGGGGGAAGTGAAAATATAGACATATAAGAGAAATGTATGACCCTATTACTGATATTGAGTGATACAGAACATGAAGATGATAAATTTAACCATCACAAGACCATAAATAGATTATGTGTTAAAAGACCATTATTTTCTCAATAAAAAAAGTATATGGATAACATTATTATTTCAAGGTACATTTCTGAAATCTCGAGGGATTAATTTAATATCAATATAAATCACTCAAGATAATTAGATTAATTAATTTATTTCCATTCCATAAGAAAAATCTCATTCTTTGGATACACTTGATCAATTTCCACTTCATCTCTTACACCATGAAAGGGATATTCCATATTATTTTTTATACATGAATAATTTAATTAATCTTTTAATGAATCATAAGATCCATAATTCTTTCTTTAAGTCTCTAAAAATTTACCAAAACCAAAATGGTTAGTACAAGTAATAAAATATTATAAATCACACTTTTACCTCAAAAAATAATATATAGAGTTCAACTCAATCAATTATATAAGCAATTAACCTCGAGGATCCTCTAAAATATGTATTACCAAATTAAAAAATACAAAAAAATTAGGAATAAGGCCTCTAAATTTTCAAAATCAACTTTTCATTAATCCCCTTTAAAGTGGCTCTTAATATCACATTTAAAGTCCTTGATCACATGGTAATAACTTGAATTACCATAAAACCTTAATGAAAAAAATAATGCATACAATAATTACCTCTCTCTTTATTCCTTAAATAAAATCTCTTATTATCAAATATAAATAAAAAATACTTTAAAATTAAAAAATAATTAATTATTAATCAAATAATTAACCTTTACCAAGATCATAAATACTATCCCATTTTATTTTTCAATTTCAATGTTCTATTTATCCTAACTAGACATTATTAAATCAATATCACAAACATATTATGAGTTATATTTTCCTTATTCCTGTATTCTATAAAAATATCTTCTTACCACTAAATCACTTTTCTTGGTTTTCAATTTCATTCAACATATGATTGAAAATCCATAACAAAAGACTATTGTGTTACAATCATTATACTTTTCATGATTCTTAGCAATAATATCATTAAAAAATAATTATAAATTATAATTATTGGATCTAAATACACAATAACATTAATCATTTCTCATCGTCAATACTAATAGCCGAAAATTTACCTTGATCCCTTAGTTTATTCTATGGTATATCCCCTTGATGATTTAGGAATTAAATTTCATATTGGCCCTCTTATTTAAAATTAGAATATTGAATTTTATAGGTTTCATTATTACACGTAAATTCATGTTCCTGATGGAATTTCTCTCCACACTTGAAGAAAACTCTCATTCCATTAAATAAAGAATCGTACTGCTTCATTCCACAATTATCACATGTAGGAAAATACTTCTTTCTCTTATTACCCTTATCCATTTATTTCCCTTACATACTTTTTTTATTTTAATTTCTTTTAGAACCATAATACTTCAAGAATTATTTCTCTATATTTTTTTCACATGATACAATATCCTCATATAATGAGAATGTTTGGGAGAGCAGTTCCCTTTGAAGGATTAGATTTAACCCTTTAAAATAAAAGGTCAATATTTATATTTGGATTACATAGGTATCCCACAACAAGCCTAGATATTCTAGTAAATTTAACTTCATACCTATTAACATTTTACTCTTCCTTTTTTCTTATACTCAACAATTTTATCTTCATATCATTTTTTTGGAAAATATTTTCCCAATGGTCATTAAAATATTCATATTCCATCCTTCTTATTTTCCTCTCATCTATAGTGTCTTGAATAAATGAACAACATTGAGTTGTATCCCCTAAGAGAAGATAAAATTCCATGAAAACTGTCTCCCTTTCATTACATCCCAAACTAAGAAATATCATTTCTAGAGAACTTGTCCATTTTTAGCTAAAATGGGTATGTAGTCCCATTTAATGATAGATATAGTTGATTTATGAAGTGTTATAACATTGTTAAACTAATTTTTAGATCAAAATGATATTCCATATGGGAAATTTTATTGGTCATAACTTGATTCACCCACCCCAATATACTTATAATTGGTTCTTCTCCAATTACAGCTCTAGCTCTATCCACAACATCAATATCTTGCCTAAGAGGGAAATACATACATGGATAACCTATATTGGTACTGTTTCCACTAATTTAACTGTGAAAAAATTCTAAATAATGGAATACACTATATTAGAACATAACATTATGAAGCATATTGTATAATCCAAAAACTAGTAAAATAAGTAACATAAATTGAAAATTTTATTCATAACTAATATCATAATAATTAACATCGTTTCTTTTAGGATATTCCCAATGTTCTATATGGGGTTATGTTCCCTAATCTATGTTTTAATAAATATATTTCCCAAGTTTTAAAAAATAATTACTTTGATACCTACTATAAAAATGTCGACCAAGTAGACCATATTTGGTGGTTAATTTATTACATCGGAACTCCATACAAGAAATCATATCCTGAAGGATAAAATAGTTTAGTAGTCTTGTGCCACTAGATACATACTTGAGTTTCACATTACACTTGAAAACATAAAATACAATATTGCATTTTCTTTAAGAATACCATTGTCCCGTTTATCATATCCCTATATATCAATAAAAAACATTTTGGTATCCTAGAAAAGTAAACCTAAGAAAGGGTTGATCATAGATGTTCAGTAAGTTTTTTCATATAGTGGAAGATATATAAGGCATAAATATCTTGGAAAGAATAAATATTGATCAAATAATTCTATATGAATAATCTCATAAGCTAGAAAATTATCCCTAGATTTCATAAAAAATAAAATAATCACATGGAAATCAATAACTGATTTTATAATAAGGGAATTCATAATTCTGTACATTTAAAAAATACAATCTAGGCCTTGGCCAGGATATATAAAAATTCCATTAGGGATTTTTTCAATAACATCTATATAAATGGGTAAGGCCACTATCAAAACACCATCTAGATTCTCTCATGACACCTACCAATGAATCAAAGGGATATAGAATTCTCCACCTATCACTTGCTAAGTCCAATGAATTCCTCATATGAATAAAAAAATTTAACTTCAAAAAATTACTTAATAATAAATAATTTTCCATATTAGAAGAAATAACATACAAAATATTAATAATTTACTCAGCCAAGATGACCACGAACCATCTAGAAAAATAATAATTATGGTATCATCACAGCATTTCCCCATTGGAGCATCAGTAAAATATGGTTTTTTTTATCATTGATAAGTTTAAATACCATAAAAATTTCATTAAAAACATTCTTGAAGAAAATACCCTTTTCACTTTTAAAATCACATTAAAATATTATAAATTTTCAGAATATTAGGAAAAACGCTTCTTTAAAATCCTTATGAAAACTGATAGAGGAAGTATTAAAGCATGTCATTTTCATGATCGAGGGAAATTTTTTTCATTATATATTCAATAAAACAAATATTTTTTTTCACATTTTTGGTAAAATGATATAAGTACTTTGTTCAGAAAATGACACGAAGAATAATTTTCTAGCCTTATTGTAAAAATTGAGACATGGGTAAAATTTTATTTAATAAATAATTTTTATAGTTTTGTAAACATTCTTGAACAAATTTTTATAAAACATAGATATGGAAGAAAAATGATATTCGACCAAAGAGAGAAATGAAGTCATGTTTTCTAAAAAACATTTTCTAAATAATTTTATATATCAAAGAGAGGAAAATGGTTCTATTACATAAAAAGTTCAAGAATAAATAAATTATAATAATTAGATTGTATTTTATATATAATTATCAAACAAAATCCCCAAAGGATACTTAAACATAAATAGTTCCAAAAAAATGATGAGATTAGTTAATAAACTCTTACCACTTTGGTAAATTTTAAATTGTATTCCCCTTGATTGAAATAACTACAATTGAAACTTTAAATACCAGGAATATAAATAGACTCCTGATATAAAATCTTAAATGGGTAGTATATTTTAACATCCCAAGTAAGTAATGAATAATAGTTATTTTTATCTATGTCTATTTATGAATTAGATAGTGTTTTAGAGGCTTAAAATGAGAATAAATCTAATCTTAAGCATGGAATACACTGATATTTTTAAAGATTGTTTTAATGTCTTTTGATGGCAAACCATTTTTAAATAAAACTTTTGAAAATTTTATAAGCTATGTTTTTCAAAATAAAATTATCCTTTAGGATTGGGACATCAAAATTTACCTTGTGTGAATTTTTGGTATTTTTCCGATAAAGTTCATTTTTTAATGAATAGTGAAAAATACCGCATTTTACATCAAAACTGCTTTTTCATATAATTTAAATATATGGTTAGATTACCTTTTGAATTGGTTTTAAATTTCAATTAGATTATTTTTACCATTTCAACCAATAGTGGTCGTTGTAATTAATTTCACTTTGAAATTGGACTTAAACTAGTGTCAATCTTTTGATACTTATTATTTCATAAAAACACGCTATTTTCTCTGACAGTGGGAATTAATTATTAAATTAATTAATGAAAATTATATGTTTTGAATTTTTTAAAATAGACATCATTTTTGAATTCGGAATATCAAATATATCTTAGGGTGAAGTTTTGGTATTTTTCTGGAAAACATCAATTTTTGATGAATAGTGAAACCACTAAGTGGTACTTATAAAAACTGATTTTTCGTTTAAATGAAAATTTACCACCTCTGTGTTTTGAATTTCAAAAATCTGACATACATGTTTTTCATTAAGAATTAAAATGTGGTTCAATGGGATTAAAATAATTTGTTGGTGAATAGTAACTTTTATGTTTTTAATCGCAATTAGAGGTAATTAGTGTAATTTAAGGTAAAAATAATGTTTTAATAATATGAAATGACCTAGAAACATGTCCTACCCTTATTGGATGTGTCATGGCTGACCCAAAAAATCCATGGGACAACTTGGGGACCCCATGGAGCCACTTTGGAAGGAAAATTACATTAATATCTTTTAATTTAATGTTAAAGTGAAAATGTCACAAACATGATTTATTTTACTAAAAAAATTTACAAGGGGTAATACAAGTCATATTTTTGACTATAAATAGTAATTGTAAAGATATAAATATTTCCTAAATCATAGTATTTGTTTTATAATTTTTAGACCTTAAATAAATTAAATTATTTATGACACCATGATGATGCAGTGATTACCTCATTAATAAAGGATTTAAATAAAATGAAAAATAATGGTTAAACTATAACTTACACTTGTAAAAGACCTATTGGATGGATATATTTCGAACCCTTATCACCTTATCTTGCAATTAAATCAATGTCGGACCTTTTAAATCCGAAACTCACTTTAAAATAAAGTAACATTTCTTTACTTTCCAAGAGTGCCCCTCCTCTCCTCTTATAAAAGGCCCCCACCTCTACCTCCTTACCCACACATCCAAAGCCATTCGCTTGGCCAACCCCTGCCCATTTTGTCTCTCCACATACCTCTATAACTCTTAGAAGCCTTACATTGGGCAGAAGTCTTTCCAAGGAATCCTTTGAGCTCAAACCAAATGGAGTTACACGATTTTAAGGTAATGCCTTCACTTGAGTCCTTTGGTTTTATTTTGCTTCTACAACCCCATAAACTCTTTTTAATAATTTAATTTGTAAAAACACCAGTATCTTACATATAATAGGATTTTTTTATAAGAATTATTAGAGCTACACTTACACACACCTAAATTTAATGGTTAAAGAATATACTATTTCTTTGGATGGATAATTTCTGCCTCACGAAACGATGATTGTTCAACACTCATATAACACCATTAAAGGTGGACATTAAGATGTCACTATAATTATATATGATATATAATATGTTTATGTTTTACTTAAGCTTCTGTATTTTTCATTTATGTCATACCATTATGGTTTCCATTATGGGTGTACGTGATATCATCATTTTAGGAAGTGCGGACTACCGCCCCTTCAAAGTGATTTGATTTGTTAATGCCATTTGTGGGACGTATAAAGTATGGATTTAAATTTATTATATATGATGTATGTTACATCTAAATGATTAATATAATTCTGGAATTAAAATATACATACCTACCATTTAGTTTTAATTCCATTAATATGACATAGAAATGAAAGTAGTGTTCATGCTTATGTACGGCTTACCGTCTCCATGAACGGTGCATTTCATTTCTTACCTCTAAATGATTATGTAATATTATAAATACATGTATATGATGGATATATATGATAAATATGATATCCAAATCATGAAAATAATTCTGGATATAATGAACCTTTGACCACACGAACAACATGTAATTGTAAGAAGTCCACTTTCGACTTAAGAACCAAATATCGATAAAACAAACATTATTAACTTAAATGATTACATAATGCTTATAACATGGTAATAAGTGATATAAAATAATAATGAACTTGAAAAAGGTTCTTAAGCAAGTAGAAATTGACTCAATTTTATTATTCAGGAGGTTAAGGAACGATCGAGTCAAGTCGGACCCGAGGTATGGGACTTCGTCTCAATCTCCATTCATTGAGGCATATTTTGTTTTATACACAACCTTCTTTTATATGAAGTATAAAAACCTTTGAAGTTTACGTTTATTCAAAAGGAATATTTTTTATAAGAAGCGTTTACTAAACGATAAAAGGGAATGTTTTTGTTGTACGTATGCGGCGACAACATCTTCTCCGCCGCCATGACCATTATTTGAGTTTCGGCTTCCTCTACAAGCCATAAATTTTTTTAAAAAATAAAAATAAATACCCTGTTTTACTTTTCTTTTATTTTGGTATTGAAAATGTTTTTCATAATGTTTTTATTATATCAATGTGTTGTATTGACATCTTGTGATTGAAATGTGGAAATGTTATGTTTTCTTTATGCATGTTTTATGTGATATGATTATGTTATAGTTTTTGGGAATTTTTTATGAAGATGGGTGGCTCCATGATAAACTAAGGTCGGGTGAGCCTGATATAGCTCTCCAATGCATTGGGTAACGTGAATGGGTTAAACGTTGAGGTTTCTTCGAAGACATTTAAGGAATATGCTACGATGGGTATTCCAAACGTAACCAAGAGGGTTACTCCCTACATAAGAATGTTATGAATGCCTCAAGTTACCTTTATGTCTTCTGATTTCTATGTTTTATTCATTATTTGTTGAGGTATGTTAAAATGATTATATTTTATGAGTAGAGTATGATTTCATTGATTCTTTTGTAGACATGTACTCATGTTTCCTTTACATATTTTTATATCCCTTAATGATATTTTTATGTTAATCCCATGTTTTTGAAATGTTTTTCATAGGTCAAGGGAAAGGTACATGATATGATGATAGTGTCAGGGAAGTGTCAAGAAAGAATCCATGTTTTATTTTAAATATGTTTTCGTTGATGGGAAAAAATGAATACTATCTTTTATTGTAACCACTTTGTTTAAATGTGTGATGTAATGAATGTTTTATGGTATAATTCTCTAAAACTCTAAACTTGAAAAGATCCTCAAGTTTTATTCTTGATATATCTCAAGATTAAGTAAGTTTTAAGGCTAGGGCCTTATAGTTGGTATTAGAGTTCTATTTAGATAACTTTAGGGGTTAGAATTCTATTAAATTATTATCCAAAAATAATTTTTTTTTTGAAATGATATAGCATTTGAAGATTACCATGTTGATTCATATAAGAAATGTTTGTTCAGAATGGTTTTCCGTAGAGGAAATAGGGAAGCAGTGCTAGGAAGGCATACAGAAGGAAATAACCATCCGAATCAGCATCCAGAGATGCTTGGAATTGGAACTGAACAGTTTGTTGTAGTAATGGCACAGTTGACTCAAGCGATAAATGGTGGTGGTATCCATGCACAAGATCAGCCAGATCAACCACAGAGGAACATGTCAGTGGAGGAAGATTTCATGAGGCAACATCCCCCATCATTCTGAGGATCATCTGACCATGTGTTAGCTGAAGGGTGGATTAAAGCACTGGAAAATATTTTCAATGTCATGGGGTGTTCAGACAATCAAAAGGTTTTTCTTGCTATTTACCATTTGGAGGGTAGGCAGACCAGTGGTGGTCGATGGTTAAAAATATCAGGGACACTGATGAGATTGATCCTCTCAACTAGGATGAATTCAAAGGTATGTTTCTAGAGAAGTATTTTCCTAAGGCTGTTCGACTTAGGATGGAAAAACAATTATTGGAATTGAGGCAAGAGGAAGGCTCAGTGGCTGCCTATGAAGAAAGGTTCACTCGATTGGCAAGGTATGCTCCAAATTTTATCCGAGACCTTGATAGTAAAATCAATCATTTTTACTCAGGATTAAATCCAAAATATCAAAGGGCATTGGCTTCTCGTGAGTTTAAAAGTTATGAAAAGCTTGTTCGATGTGCTGATAAGGTGGAAATGGAGTTTTCCGATGATCAAGTGTTCTATAACAATCAGCAGAAGAATAGACCAAGGTGGAAGGAGAAAGGAAAAAATTATTCTCAAAAGTCTGATGGTAATAAATCTAAGTTTCCAGTTTCTGATAAATGTGGTAAAAGGCTTAGTGGGGAATGTCTTTTGAATTCTGTAATGTGCTACTGATGTGGTAAGATGGGACATTAGGCTCGTGATTGCACTGAAAAAGATCAAGGTGATGGTAAGTCTAAATTTGATTTACAGTTAGTGAAATGTTTTAAGTGCAATGAGATGGGTCACTATGCAAACGAGGGTCTGAAAAAGATCTTGAGTGATGGAAAGCAGTTAGACTACAAGCAGAAAGGGGTGGTAAAATCCTTTTCAACTACTTCAGCAGATTTCGGGCCATCAAATAAAGTTGTATCAGGTAATTTGTTTGTTTTTTCAGATTATGTCAGTGTGTTGTTTGATTCAGGGTCTACACATTCTTTCATCTCTAAAAACTTTTCTAGTAAAATGGGAATACCATCTCAAGAAATGACTCTTGAACTTGTGGTAAAAACACATGGGGGAAATGTTGAGGCAAAAAGAATTTATAAGAATCTTCCTATCCTTATCCGTGGAAAGAACCTACTTGTGAACCTTATTATTTTACCTCTAGTAGTGTTTGATGTTATCCAGGGTATGTATTGGCTCTCTATTTACCATGCTAAGATTGACGGTAGATCTAAAGAAGTTTCTTTTCAGAAAGACTTTCAGTTTGTGTAAAATAATTAACCTTTACTGTTGATAACATATTAAGAGGCCAAGAAACTTGAAAAAGATGGAAATGAATGTTACCTTCCACACATTGTTGAAAACAGGGGAACTGTTCAGATTAATGATGTGCTAGTGGTAAATGAGTATCCTGATGTTTTTCCTGATGATTTACCTGGAATAATACCAGATCGGGAAGTTGAGTTTACTGTTAACTTAGTTCCTGATGCTATGCCAATTTCAAAACCCCCTTATCGAATGGCTCAAATTGAACTTTTAGAGTTGAAGGAGAAATTGAAAGATTTATTAGAGAAAGGTTTCATTCGACCTAGCACATCGCCATGGGGTGCTCCTGTTTTATTTGTTAAAAAGGAATATGGTTCTATGAGACTTTGCATTGATTATAGATCCTTCAATAATATCACTGTTAAGAACAAGTATCCTTTGCTTTATATCGATGATTTGTTTGATCAGATCCACAGAGCTCTGTATTTTTCAAAGATTGACCTGAGATCGGGGTACCATCAGTTGAAGGTGATGGAAGTAGATATTCCGAATACCGCGTTCCGTACAAGATATGTCCATTATGAATTTGTAGTAATGCCTTTTGGGATAACCAATGCACCTGCTGTATTCATGAAATTAATGAATAGAATTTTCCATGATTTTTTGGATAAGTTTGTGGTGGTTTTAATTAATGATATTTTGGTGTTTTCTAAAAGAAAAGAGGAGCAAGAAAGACATTTAAGGGTTATTTTGCAAACCTTGAAAGAAAAGAAATTGTATGGGAAATTCAGAAAGTGTGCGTTTTGGTTGCAACAAATTTCTTTCCTTGGTCACATTGTTTCTAAATATGGGATAACTGTTGATCCTGCAAAAACAAAGTTTGTTGAAGAATGGTCAAGACCCACAGATGTAACATAGATTCGTAGTTTCCTTGGTTTGGAAGGCTATTACCGAAGGTTTGTTAGAAATATTTCACAGTTATCTAGTCCAATGACTAAGCTAACTCAAAAGGGTGTTAATTGTATCTAGACAAAAGAATGTGATGATTGTTTTTAGGAATTGAAAAGAAGAATGGTGAATGCTCCAGTTTTGGCACTACCTTCCAGGAATGGGGAGTTTGTTATCTACAGTGATGCTTCATTGAAAGGACTTGGTTGCATCTTAATGCAGAATGATCATGTAATTTTTTATGCTTCACGACATTTGAAAACTCATGAGGTAAATTATCCTACACATGATTTGGAATTGGCTACTATTGTTTTCGCATTAAAATTTTGGAGGCATCATTTGTATGGAGTAAAGTGTGAGATATATAACGATCACAAAAGTTTAAAGTATATATTTACTCAGAACAAATTGAACATGAGACAGAGGATATGGCTATAATTAATCAAGGATTATGATTATACAATTCATTACCATACGGGAAAAGCAAATAAAGTAGCTGATGCTTTGAGTCGAAAAAGTAAAGCTTCATTAACAATGTTGTGTTTGGAATGTGATCCTTTGGTTAAGGATTTGATGAACTTTGGCATAGAATTTTTTGGTGCAGGATGACCTTATGTTTTGTTTCAGGTATCAGTGAAATCTTCTCTATCAGATAGAATCAAGCAAGCACAGAAGCAAGATAGTGAGTTTCAGAAAAAGGTAGAGCAGGTTGAGAAAGGTAAGTTGCCTGAATTAAACATTGATAATGATTATGTTTTGAGATTTGGGAAGAGATTGTGTGTGCCGTGTGATTCATAGTTGAAGAGAGAGTTGTTATGTGAAGCTCATAGTTCTCCTTTTTCAGTTCATCCTGGCAATACTAATATGTACAGAGATCTACGGGAGTATTACTGGTGGGATTGAATGAAAAGGGATATTTCTAATTTTACTGTGATGTTTTGGAAATGTCAACAGGTAAAAGCAGAGTGGTAGTTACCGAAAGGGTTTATTCAACCTTTACCAATGCCAGAGTGTAAATGGGAGAATAAATACATGGACTTTTTTGTGGGATAACCGAAGATATCTCGAGATAATATTGTAATAAGGGTTATTGTTGATCGCTTGACTAAATCTTCTCATTTCCTTGCTATACGAGATACTTTTTCCCTAGATCAACTTTCCCGTTTGTATCTTAAAGAGATAGTTAGTTTACAGGGAGTTCCTCTCTCCATTGTATCTGATCGTGATCCCAAGTTTACTTCTAACTTTTGGAAAGGCCTTCAGAAGTCGTTGGGTACTGAATTAAATTTTAGTACAGCTTTTCATCCTCAATCAGATGGGCAATCAGAACGAACAATTAAGACTTTGGAAGATATGCTATGTGCTTGTTCGATGGACTATTAGGGAATTTGGGACAAACATCTTTCTTTGGTTGATTTTTCATATAATAACAGTTTTCATTCCATTATACAGATGGCACCATTTGAGGTGTTATATGGGAAGCAGTGTCGAACTCCAGCTTTCTGGGATGAAGTGGGTGAAAGGAAGTTGATGGGACCGGATGTGGTAGAAGAGTTGGAAGAAAAAGTAAATCTGATACAGAAACACATGAAAACAGCTCAAAGTAGGTAGAAGAGTTATGCGGACAACAGGCGGAAGGATCTCTCTTTTTAGGTAGGTGATCATGTTTTTTTCAAAGTCTCACCATGGAAAAGTGTGATGAAATTTGGTAAGAAAGGAAAGTTGATTCCAAGGTTCATTGGACCATATGAAATTCTGGAGAGAGTTGGATCAGTTTTTTACCGATTGGCTTTACCTCCGAGTTTATCTCAGGTACACAATGTTTTTCATGTTTCGATGTTGAGAAAGTATATGCCAGATCCATCTCATGTTTTGAGTCCAGAGGTAGTTCAATTGGAAGAAAATTTATCTTATGAGGAACAAGCGGTCCAGATTCTTGACCACAGGGAGCAAGTGTTGCGGAATAAGGTGATTCATCAGGTAAAGTTTTTGTGAAAAAACCACATGATTGAAGAGGCAACATGGGAATCTGAAAATTCAATGAGGGCTAAATACCCCCACTTATTCGATAAGTAAATTAATTGCGTGGACACAATTTTTTAAAGAGGTAAGGATGTAACATCCCAAGTAAGTAATGAATAATATATATTTTTATCTATGTCTATTTATGAATTAGATAGTGTTTTAGAGGCTTAAAATGAGAATAAATCCAATCTTAAGCATGGAATACACTGATATTTTTAAAAGATTGTTTTACTGCCTTTTGATGGAAACCCGTTTTTAATTAAAAATTTTGAAAATTTTATAAGCTATGTTTGTCAAAAAAAAACTTATCCTTTATTATTGGGACATAAAAATTTACTTTGTGTGAATTTTTGGTATTTTTCCGATAAAGTTCATTTTTTAATGAATAGTGAAAAATACAGCATTTTACATCAAAACTGCTTTTTCATCTAATTTAATTATATGGTTAGATTATCTTTTGAATAGGTTTTAAAGTTAAATTATAATATATTTTTACCATTTAATCCAATAGTGGTCGTTGGAATTAATTTTACTTTGAAATTGGACTTAAACTAGTGTCAATCTTTTGATACTTATTGTTTCATAAAAACACGCTATTTTCTCTGACAGTGGGAATAGATTATTAAATTAATTAATGCAACTTTTATGTTTTGAATTTTTTAAAATAGACTTCATTTTTTAATTTGGAATATCGAATATATCTTAGGGTGAAGTTTTGGTATTTTTCTGGAAAACTTCAATTTTTGATGAATAGTGAAACCACTAAGTGGTACTTATAAAAACTGATTTTTTGTTTAAATGAAATTTTAACACCTCTGTGTTTTGAATTTCAAAAATACAACATACATGGTTTTCATTAAGATGTAAAATTTTGTTCAATGGGATTAAAATAATTTTTTGGTGAATAGTAACTTTTATGTTTTTAATCGCGATTAGAGGTAATTAGTGTAATTTAAGAAAAAAATAATGTTTTAATAATATTAAATGACCTAGAAATATGTCCTACCCTTATTTTATGTGTCATGGACTACCAAGAAAATCCATGGGTCAACTTGGGGATCCCATGGAGCAACTTTGGAAGGAAAATGACATTAATATCTTTTAATTTAATGTTAAAGTAAAAATGTCACAAACATGAGTTATTTTACTAGAACAATTTTTACATGGGGTTATACAAGTCAGATTTTTTACTATAAATAGTCATTGAAAAAGCTAAAAATATTTCCTACATAATATTACTTGTTTTATAATTTTTAAACCTTAAATAAATTAAATTATTTATGACACAATGATGATGCAGTGATTACCTCATTAATAATGGATTTAAATAAAATGAAAAAGATAATGTTAAAACTATAATATACACTTTTCAAAAACCTATTGGATGGGTATATTTCTAACCCTTATCACCTTATCCTCTATGTATATCAATTTGGGACCTTTTAAATCCGAAAAGCATTTTAAAATAAAGCAACATTTCTTTAGATTCCAAGAGTTCCCCTCCTCTCCTCTTATAAAAGGCCCTCACCTCTACCTCCTTACCCACACTTCCAAAGCATTTTTCTCAGCCAAACCCTGTCAATTTTGTCTCTACACATCCCTCTATAACTCTTATAAGTGTCACATTGGGAAGAAGGCTTCTTAAGGAATACTTTGATCTCAAACCAAAGGGAGTTACCCGATTTTAAGGTAATGTCTTCACTTGAGTCCTTTGGTTTTATTTTGCTTCTATAGCCACCTAAAATCTTTTTATTAATTTATTTTGTAACAACACCAGTATATTCTATATAATATTATGTTTTTATAAGAATTATTAGAGCTACACTTACACACACCTACATCTAATGGTTAAAGAACATATTGTTTCTGTGGATGGAGAATTTTTGCCTCATGAAACGATGATTGTTCAACACTCATAAACACCTTTAAAGGTGTCTATTAAGATGTCACTATACTTATATATGATATATAATATGTTTATGTTTTACTTGAGATTCTGTATTTTTAATTTATGGTATACCTTTATGGTTTCCATTATGGGTATACGTGATATCTTCATTTTAGGAAGTGCAGACTACCGCCCCCTCAAAGTGATTTGATTCGTTAATGCCATATGTGGGATGTATAAAGGATGGATTTAAAGTTATTATATATGATGTATGTTACATCTAAATGATGAATATAATTTGGGAATTAAAATATACATACAAATAATTTAGTTTTAATTCCATTAATATGACATAGAAATGAAAGTAGTGTTCATGTGTACGTACGGCTTACCATCTCCAAGAACGGTGCATTTCATTTCTTACCTCTAAATGATTATGTAATATTATAAATAAATGTATATGCTGGATATATATGATAAATATGATATCTGAATCATGAATATCATTCTGTATATAATGAACCTTTGACCACACGAACAACATGTAATTTTAAGAAGTCCACTTTCGACATAAGAACCAAATATCGACAAAACAAACATTATTAACTTAAATGATTACATAATGTTTATAACATGGTAATAAGTGATATAAATGTAATAATTAACTTGAAAAAGGTTCTTAAGAAAGTATAAATTAACTCAATTTTATTATTCAGGAGTTTAAAGAATGATCGAGTCAAGTCGGACTCGAGGTATGGGACTTCGTCTCAATCTCCTTTCATTGAGGCATATTTTGTTTTATACACAACCTTCTTTTATACGGTGTATAAAAATCTTTGACATTTAAGTTTGAAGTGCAATGTGTTGCATTTTTTGTCAATGAGGCATGATGTTGTCATAAGATGAATGGATGTCAAGGAATGTCAAGATGTGAATGACAAAGGATGTGATGGTGTTGGTGAGGAAAGGAGAATGGCCATGGTACTAAGATGCATGTCACTTAGGAGATTCATTGAGTGACATAGGATGTTGTGGTTGAAACATTCTCTATGAACATCTGACGATTGTTGAGCTGATCTTTAAGTTCCAATAACTTGTATCAAGTGGATACATTGTTACAACAATGTTAGAAGACCATCCATTGTCTTAACAATGCATGAAGAGTGAAGAGATCCATCCACAACATCTAAGTGGATGAAGTGGTGTTAATGAAGTCTGTGCACTATCACTTACTGCATGTGAATTAGAAGATGATCCAACATAATCTCTGATTAGATCAATGAAGCACATTGATGAATTAATTGATTTAGGAGAATCGGTTGAAGATGAACCTTCTACAAATACCTCATAAGTCTAGAATATATGTTGAGGAGGAATGATGAATTCTAATGAATAATAAGACTAGAGAATAGAAGAAGTTTCTTAGAATAAAAAGATGTGGCATTTGGCATTTTACACTTAAGTACTTTTTATACTTCATGTTTATTAAAGCAAAAAATAAGCCACCAAGGGCCATCCTAAAGGGTTCGACCCAAGGCTCTTGTGGGACTCAAGGTCACCATGCCCATGGGGAACCCTCAAGGCCAGGGCGCATCCCTGAGGCAGGTCGGGCCGTGTGTAAGCCGGGGCCATGCAGGGGATCAGGGCCTGCGCAGCATGGGCACCCGAGCGCATAGTAGGCGCAAGTGGCGCGCCCGCAGGGAGCAGAGGTGGGCGCAGAGCGTGCCCGCAGAGAGAACACGGTGCAGGGCGGCACCGTGGAGGGAGAAGTTCAACTGGCCGTCTCTGGGAGCGGCTGGTTGATAAACCACGGAAAATCCATGGTTCTTTTCGATGTGGGATGTGGGATTTTTCCATGGAAGAGATCCTAGCCGCCCATCCCATCGCGCGGCTGATCACAGCCGCTCATCGCATCCCGTGTGAGATCTTCTGATCGCGGCCGTTCGATGTCTTTTCAACCCCGGATCCGACGGTTGAGGAGTCGTCCTCTACCTTGAGCTCGCCCGAGGCCACCCGCGACTCCTCCTTCGAACCAGGCGCCTCCCGAAGATGTATTTTGAGTTCCTGGCCACCTCTGAATGAGTTGAAGTGTCCATGGAGTTCGTCTGGCCCTACTAAACATATCCATGCATAAAAATGGGCATGCATGCAACGTATCGGAGAATTCGAGGTTGGCCGAAGCAACCAGAGGTGCGAGGCCATGATGGTTTATGTTTTGTATGGATTATCCTAAACAGAAGTCCATGCATGCGTTCTAAGTCGCATGCACGTAGAGGAAAAAATAAAGGAAGAGACCCGCGTGGAAACAGAGGAAAGATTCAAGATTTGGAAAGATTTTGAAAAACAGAAAACTTTGGGAATTCGATTTATCCCACGCGGAAGATTTGAGGCATCCCTCTGCCTATAAAAAAGAGGTCGAGGCTCTCTGTTTGCTTGCTGATCCTTTGCTAAAACTTCGAAGTCCCGTGAGAGCTATCAAAGTCTCGCGAAGAATAGCCTGCGCGCATCACTTGCGCGGCAGCAATCTGGAGCTTTCCTAGCTCTGTTTGGTTCCATTTACGCACTCCTCGCGCGAAAGAAGAAGGGGAGAAGACCCATGCGCGCCTTCCCTTTGCGCGGCAGGAAGAACCCAGGGCCGCATCACCTTGCGTGCCTACGGTTGAAGCCCGCACTTGCATGGCAGTTGGTGTCCCTGACACCCTGGTCGCTTCGGCTTTCCAAGGACCCTGCACGCCCTTGAACCCTTGTGACCTTGCGCGGAATTTTAAGACAAGAGTGGATACACCCCTTGCGCACCTTCACTTAGCCAGGGGCTCGTGTTGAGAAGACCACACCCTACGGGTTGTGGGTGCTTGGCAAGGAGGAAGGCTGAGGCTTAATGCCTTGTGCATGCACCATGTGAATACCACACCTCATTTGTGTGTGTGTGCCATAAGGAGGAAAAATCTGTGGGTATTTGTGTGGGCTAAGTGAAGAGGAAGAGAACACTTGGCCATTTGTGTGCAAGGAGAGGAGGAAGGCCACTATACCCTACGGGTTAAGTGCGTGCAAGACAAGTTGGCTGAACCTAGTGTGTGCACTAAGTGGAGTGAACACACTTAGAAGAAGAGGAGGATACTCACACTAAATAACAAAACACTTTTAAGTGTGTAATCAAAAGGAATAAAATGTGTGAAGGACAAGAAGAAGGTGTGTGCTAAAAGTGTTACACCCTTTGTGGGTTTATTTCACCAAGATAAGAAGAAGGGGAGTGCATGCTTGCATGCATGCACGTGCACACGTGAACAAGATCAAATCCGGTTGTGTGCATCTGAGTTGACCAAGACCGGAAGTTCTTGAAGATTATTGAGAAGCCATGCTGTCAGTGCATGAGGATGAAGATATGTTATGCACTCAGTGCATGAAGTTGATGTGAAGTGATACTAGACCAGACTGAAGTTAAAGACATCAGTTGTCTGAGTATTCAGTAGTTGGAGAGAAGCCAGGTCATCCTGAGAAGAAGGAGATAAATCCTGAGCAAGATGAGAAGACCTAATCAACTCAAGTGATCATAGGTACAGATCAAGGCCAGCAGCCTTTATCCCAGGCTGCTAAAGATACTTGAAGAGCTGAACTGAAGAAGAGCTACTCGTGTGACTTGAGCATCCAGGAGAAGCCCCCTGTGAGACTCAGGGTGGAGGAAGTCTTCAGTGGGATTCTGGAGCAGGCCAGTGGGACTCTGGTAACACTGTGGGACGCAGTATAAAGACCCTCATGTGGGACTCAGGAGAGATACAGTGGGACTCTGTATCGACCATTGTAATTCTAACAAGTTATAATGGAGAAACCATGTTGGGGCGTATAACCAACATGGAAAGGACGTAGGCCTTTGGTGCCAAACCTTGTAAATCCTTGTGTCTTGTGCCTTTATATTTACTACATCATTCGAGGAAAGGTGAGAGATACAAGAAGAGTGGATCGAGGCTTTAACCAGCCATAGAGGTTTTATTGATAAAGAATCAATTAGTAAAAAGTTTTAAGGGATCACTGATTCACCCCCTCCCCCTCTCAGTGATTCACACTGATCTGGGCACTTCAATTGGTATTAGAGGGAAATTTGCCTCTAAACGATCCAAGAGAGTCTTTATGAAGTGCAGATTTGAGGAAATGAGCAACCAGCCTCAAATGGAGATATCTGCCAAGACTCAGAAAAATAAGAAGAAGAAACAGGCCAAGAAGATGAAGAAATCCGGTCCTAACTGTGATGAAGTTGGAATAATGAATGATCTTCAAAATGCAATCGAATATTTTCAGAAGACAGTCCCCAAGGAAGTGGCAATGTGTATATCTACAAGCATCCTTGATCTTCAAGAAGAAAAATCACAGTTAGAAGAAGAAGCCAATGCAATGGAAGATCAATTGGCAAAAAGGGTTGGCATAACCAACACTCTCAAAAAGCTGGTGAAGGCTAAAGATGAAACCGTTTCTCTTTTCAATGAAAGATATGAAGACACTGCTGAAAAATTTAAAAGAAGCATTTCTGAGAAAGAATTCTTTAAAGTAATAATCAAAGATGTTTACCGTGCACTGGAGAAGAGGCATAGAGTATCAATGGTTGTTAAAGATGCTCAACTTGAAGACAAAGTAAAAAGGGTGAAGGAGCTTGAAAACTCATTTCTTGAAATGAATAAGGTGCATGAAGACCAGATGAAACAGCTGGAAGAGAAATGGGAAGGAAAGCTAAGAACTGTTGAGGATGAGAAGAACTCCCTTAGCATGAAGTGTTTAGAATTAGAGGTGATATTGAAAAATCAGCAATCACCCAAAGCCAAAGCCTCCTAGACAGCTGGAAGAAGAAATGTTGCCACTCAAGTGAGCATTGAGCAGGATGATTCAAAAAGAAAGACATCCTCTAATAAAAGGGAAACATCTTCTAAAAAGAATGTACCATCCATACCATCTTGTACTCATGCTTCTAAAAGTGTTTCTACTAAAACTGCAGGATGGAAGAATGATTCCAAACAAGTATGGATGAGGAAAATGAAGAATTAAAGCTCTCCTGAAACAACACAGCAGTTCAAGAAAATCACCCTACAATTAGAAGGACTCAAGAGGTCAAGATTTGTGGGTCAGTTTTGGTGTTGTAGCAAGCATGGGCACTGTGAAAAGGATTGTTGGTACAATCCACTGAATGTCAAAGCACAAAGTAACCCCATGCCAAGGGGGAGCAAGCCAGAGGAAAAGAGGCAACATCCACAGGTCCAGAGACATCTGTTTACTGCAAATAGATTTGGATTGCTTGATAACATCTGGGATGTTTGCAAAAGTGGTCAAAAAGATACATGTCAATCTCCAACTGTATCCAGAGCTCAAAAGAAGAGAAGATCATTGAACCTGGCTAAAATGGAATCCTTGGGAAGTAAGAAGAAAGTTGAAGATGCTCCCAAGAAGGTTTTGAAAAAGGAAAAGAAGTCCTTGGAGTATAAATCCAATAAGGTTGATGCATCCAGAAGGACCACCAAGAAAACATGCTTCTACTATGGAAAGAAAGGACATATCATGGATCTTTGTAAACAAGCCATGAAATTCAATAGAGGCAGACTGGACTCAAACAGACAATCAATCCAGAAGAAGCAGAAGGGATTGGTTGAAAACAAGTTGCCTAAGAAAGGTAGCTTGAAAGCATCAAAGGAACCATGCGGAATATCCAGAACTGAGGCCACACTTCCAAGTGACTTACCAGTCATATGGCCAAATCAGTTGCAACTTGCCAAAGATCTGCAAAGAGCTGAAGATGAAGTTCTGGCAATTGCTAAGGCAAAAGGGAAGAAGATTATTTCACATAAAGATGTGTTGAGATCCACACAAGCACAAACATCAATGAAGATCAAATGTGCAAGTGTGAAGAATGGTGAAAATGGGACATCTCGGTTGAGAGAATCTTCTCAACCTTGTTGTTCACGTTGATAAACCAAGGAAGTTCCATCTTATTCCCTAATCACTTGTATTTACATGTGCTAACATTGCAGGGAATTGAAGATGATTATCATTCTCAACTGGAGGATGGTTTGGACAGAATGGAGTGCACCCCTTGAGGGGGAGCCAATCTGAAGAAGATGGGATTCTGAGATTAATACCATCTTGAGAAAAGTGAAGGTATTCCAATCATACTTTCATCCCTTGTTTCTTAATTGTATTCATCATGACAATTGAGGGGGAGTATTAATTGAAGACAAATGGTTGAAAGGGGGAGCTTTATCTTTGCACTGAACTTTCTAATGAGTTTTGTGAAGTATGTGCAGGATTTAGCAATTTATTGTTATATCTAAAAAATTTCAAACCCCTGGAAGCTAAGAATGATCTCACATGTATAGTGAAATTTATACAGCATTGAAAAATCTTGGTTACATCACTCTTTTTTTCTACACCGGGTTAGCCCAAGTAGACTTAGAGATGATTTACTAAAGGTTCTTTGCTAAAGAAGAACATGTGACATCATCCCTCTCTTAGTGATTTTCAAGAAAATGTTATTCAGAGGGAGGAAGAGATATTTTGGAAGAGAGCCACACCACATCTTTGCATTTGATTGCCAATAAGGGGGAGAAAATATTGGCACACATATTGACCCATTCATATGTGCTGAAGAAGTGTATTGAAAACAAATACAAAGGGGGAGATTAAAGTGCACTGTGTTGCATTTGTTTTCAATGAGGCATGATGGTGTCATAAGATGAATGGATGTCAAGGAATGTCAAGATGTGAATGAAAAAGGATGTGATGGTTTTGGTGATGAAAGGAGAATGGCCATGGTACTAAGATGCATGTCACTTAGGAGATTCACTAAGTGACATAGGATGTTGTGGTTGAAAAATTCTCTATGAACATCTGACGATTGTTGAGATGATCTTTAAGTTCCAAGAACATGTATCAAGTGGATACAATGTTACAACAATGTTAGAAGACCATGCATTATCTTAACAATGCCTGAAGAGTGAAGATATCCATCCACAACATCTAAGTGGATGAAGTGGTGTTAATGAAGTTCGTGCACTATCACTTAGTGCATGTGAATTAGAAGATGATCCAACTTAATCTCTGATTAGATCAATGAAGCACATTGAGGAATTAATTGATTTAGGAGAATCGGTTGAAGATGAACCTTCTACAAATACCTCATAAGTCTAGAATATATTTTGAGGAGGAATGATGAATTCTAATGAAGAAGAAGACTAGAGAATAGAAGAAGTGGCTTAGAAGAAGAAGATGTGGCATTTGGCATTTTACACTTAAGTACTTTGTATACATAGTCTTTATTCAAGCAAAAAATAAGCCACCAAGGGCCAGCCTTAAGGGTTCGACCCAAGGCTCTTGTGGGACTCAAGGTCACCACGCCCATGGGGAACCCTCAAGGCCAGGGCGCATCCCTGAGGCAGGTCGGGCAGTGTCTAATCTGGGGCCACGCAGGGGATCAGGGCCTGCGCAGCATGGGCGCTCGAGCGCATAGTAGGCGCCAGTGGTGCACCTGCAGGGAGCAGAGGTGGGCACAGACCGTGCCCGCAGAGAGAACATGGTGCGGGGCGGCACCGTGGTGGGAGAAGTTCAACTGGCCGTCTCTGGGAGCGGCTGGTTGATAAACCACGGAAAATACGTGGTTCGTTTCGATGTGGGACGCGGGATTTTTCCGCAAAAGAGATCATGGCCGCCCATCCAATCGCGCGGCTGATCACAGCCGCTCATCGCATCCCCTGCGAGATCTTCTGATCGCGGTCGTCCGATGTCTTCTCAACTCCGGATCCGACGGTTGAGGAGTCGTCCTCTACCTTGAGCTCACCCGAGGCCACCCGCGACTCCTCCTTCGAACCAGGCGCCTCCCAAAGATGGATTTTGAGTTCCTGGCCACCTCTGAATGAGGTGAATTGTCCATGGAGTTCGCCTTGCCCAACTGAACATATCCATGCATAAAAATGGGCATGCATGCAATGTATCGGAGAATTCGAGGTTGGACGAAGCAACCAGAGGTGTGAGGACATGATGGTTTATGTTTTGTATGGATTATCCTAAACAGAAGTCCATGCATGCGTTCTAAGTCGCATGCACGTAGAGGAAAAAATAAAGGAAGAGACCTGCGTGGAAACAGAGGAAAGATCCAAGATTTTGAAAGATTTTGAAAAACAGAAAACTTCGGGAATTCGATTTATCCCACGCGGAAGATTTGAGGCATCCCTCTGACTATAAAAAGAGAGGCCGAGGCTCTCTGTTTGCTTGCTGATCCTTTGCTGAAACTTTGAAGTCCCGTGAGAGCTCTCAAAGTCTAGCGAAGAATAGCCTGCGTGCATCACTTGCGCGGCAGCAGCCCAGAGCTTTCGTAGCTCCGTTTGGTTCCTTTTACGCACTCCTTGCGCGAAAGAAGATGGGGAGAAGACCCCTGCGCGCCTTCCCTTTGCGTGGAAGGAAGAACCCAGGGCCGCAGCACCTTTCGCGCCTATGGTTGAAGTCCACACTTGCGTGGCAGTTGGTGTCCTTGACACCCTGCTCGCTCCGGCAGTCCAAGGACCTTGCGCGCCCTTGCACCCTTGTGACCTTGCGCGGCATTCGAAGACAAGAGTGGATGCACCCCTTGCGCGCCTTCACTAAGGCAGGGGATCATGTTGAGAAGACCACACCCTACGGGTTGTGGGTGCTTGGCAAGGAGGAAGGATAAGTCTTAATGCCTTGTGCATGCACCATGTGAATACCACACCTCATTTGTGTGTGTGTTCCAAAAGGAGGAAAAGGCCGTGGGTATTTGTGTGTGCTAAGTGAAGAGGAAGAGCACACTTGGCCGTGTATGTGCAAGGAGAGGAGGAAGGCCACTATACCCTACGGGTTAAGTGCGTGCAAGACAAGTTGGTCGACCCTAGTGTGTGCACTAAGTGGAGTGAACACACTTAGAAGAAGAGGAGGATACTCACACTAAATAACAACACACTTTTAAGTGTGTAATCAAAAGGAATAAAATGTGTGAAGGAAAAGAAGAAGGTGTGTGCTAAAAGTGTTACACCCTTTGTGGGTTTATTGCACCAAGAGAAGAAGAAGGGTAGTGCATGCTTGCATGCATGCATGTGCACACGTGAACAAGATAAAATCTGGTTGTGTGCATCTGAGTTTACCAAGACCGGAAGTTCTTGAAGATTATTGAGAAGCCATGCTGTCAGTGCATGAGGATGAAGATATGTCGTGCACTCAGTGCATGAAGTTGATGTGAAGTGAGACTGGACCAGACTGAATTTAAAGACATCAGTTGTCTGAGTATCTAGTAGTTGGAGAGAAGCCGGGTCATCCTGAGAAGAAGGAGATAAATCCTGAGTAAGACGAGAAGACATGATCAACTCAAGTGATCAGAGGTACAGAGCAGGGCCAGCAGCCTTTATCCCAGGCTGCTGAAGATACTTGAAGAGCTGAACTGAAGAAGAGCTACTCGTGTGAATCGAGCAGCCAGGAGAAGCCCCATGTGAGACTCAGGGTGGAGGAAGTCTTCAGTGGGATTCTGGAGCAGGCCAGTGGGACTCTGGTAACACTGTGGGACGCAGTATAAAGACCCTCCTGTGGGACTCAGGAGAGATACAGTGGGACTCTGTATCGACCATTGTAATTCTAACAAGTTATAATGGAGAAACCATGTTGGGGCGTATAACCAACATGGAAAGTTTGTAGGCCTTTGGTGTCAAACCTTGTAAATCCTTGTGTCCTGTGCTTTTATATTTACTGCATCATTCGAGGAAAGGTGAGAGATACAAGAAGAGTTGATCAAGGCTTTAACCAGCCATAGAGGTTTAATTGATAAAGAATCAATTAGTAAAAAGTTTTAAGGGATCACTGATTCACCCCCTCCCCCTCTCAGTGATTCACACTGATCTGGGAACTTCAAAGTTTATTCAAAAGGAATATTTTTTATACGAAGTGTTTACTAGATGACAAAATGGAATGTTTTTGTCGTACGTATACGGCGACAATGACTTCTCCGCCGCTGTGACCATTATTTGAGTTTGGGCTTCCTCTACAAGCCATACATTTTTTAAAAAAAGAAAAATAAATACCTTGTTTTACTTTTCTTTTATTTTTGTATTGAAAATGGTTTTCATAATGTTTTTATTATATCAATGTGTTGTATTGATATCTTGTGATTGAAATGTGGAAATGTTATGTTTCATTTATGCATGTTTTATGTGATACGATTATGTTATGGTTCTTGAGAATTATTTATGAAGACGGGTGTTTCCATGATAAACTAAGGGCGGGTGAGCCCGTTATAGCTCTCCAATGCATTGGGTAACGCGAAGGGGTTAAATGTTGAGGTTTCTCTGAAGAGATTTATGGAATATACTGTGATGGGTATTCCAAACGTAACCAAGAGGGTTACTCCCTACGTAAGAATGTTATGAATGCCTCAAGTTACCTTTATGTCTTACGATTTCTATGTTTTATTCATGATTTGATGAGGTATGTTAATGTGATTATGTTTTATGAGTAGATTATGATTTCATTGATTCTTATGTATACATGTACTCATGTTTCCTTTCCATATATTTATTTCCCATACTAAGCTTTTTATGCTCATCCCAAGTTTTTGAAATGTTTTTCACAGGTCAAGGGAAAGGTACATGATATGATGATAGTGTCAAGGAAGTGTCATGAATGAATCCGTGTTTTATTTTAAATATGTTTCCGTTGATGGGAAAAAATGAATACTATCTTTTATTGTAACCACTTTGTTTAAATGTTGGATGCAATGCAAGTTTTATGATCTAATTCTCTAAAACTCTAAACATGAAAAGATCCTCAAGGTTTATTCTTGAAATATCTCAACATTTAGTAAGGTTTATGTCTAGGGCCTTATATATATATCCCACAAAAAATAAATAATTGGTGAATATGGTATATTTCCTAGAAAAGTAAAGGTGGGGAGAGAAATGCTTACCTCATGTTCGACTTCCTTTGTATGCATATAAAAGTATTTTCTAATAAATATATATTTCTTTTAAATATATTATAGAGTAGAAATTATATATATAATACCTTATATTATTTACTTATATCCTTTTATCACCCATTTATTGACAGTTCTTTATTAAAACGTCTATCTCGAGTGGCAAATACTTCATTTTTCTAGCATGTTTTTGTTCAGTTGTTTTGATATTTGAAAATTTGATCACAGTTAAATAATCACTAGATTATTAATAATGACATAAATATCATATATATTCATTATATACATATTTATATTCATCCGTAAAATTTAAATATATAAAAATGAATTACATTGTTCATGGAGACGGTAGGTCGGATGAAATATATTTTCATCTTTTATTATAGGATGGAATAAAAGAGATGTAAATAATAGTTCATCATTAAAAAATAAATATTATATATTTTAAATAATTTATATTTTTTAAATAAATCCTTATTAACATACAAGTAAAATGGAAATGGAAAACTAATCACATCACTTCTTGGAGGTGGTAGTCAACATGTACACCTGAGCGACAGTATTGTATTCCAATGGATTAGAAGGTTAGAAGTAAGATTTTATATTATAATTATAGGGGTAAAATTATTTCATAAATATCATATATAAATATTAAATCCATCATAATAACCATTAATGAAATATGGTGGGGAAAAATGAATTGTATCACTACATGGAGTTGGTAAGTCGTATGTACACATGAGTGATATCTTCATTTCCCATTTGTTAGGAAAGGAGTGGATAATGGTGATTAATAATAATAAAAATAAGTATATTGATGATACTAAATTTATTATTTTATTTTAAATACAATATATTTATATGAGTTCAATTAGAAGTAAAAAAATGAATGTGATTAGTTAATGCGATTTACACTCCTTTTATACAACTCCTTTAAAACACCACTTAAGGGTCCTGGGGTTGGATTTTAGGGATAACAGAACCAATAGTTAGTGGATAAGAAATTTTATTAGCAATTTTTGTCGTATTTGGTTAATCTATAAGGATCAATGTGTTTTAAGGAAGCTTGGGAGAACGTTCACTTTTTATAAATGAGGTGATGGCCACTTTTGGAAATTATTAAATTATAAAAATGAAACTATTAAGAGAAATGTATCCAAATGGATTGTTATTCTAAAATTTGGTAGGATATACAAGAAATATAATCACCCAATATTACTTGGATAAGTTTTTCTGGTGTTTCAAACATCATTTTTTTGTTAAACATTAACTACTCTAACAACATTTTCACTCGTAAAAGTCTATAATTTTACATATAAGTTAAAAAATGGATCATAAATAAAAAATGGATAAAATTTTCAAAAATATATTAACCACATTATCT
This sequence comes from Viscum album, assembly GCA_963277665.1. NCBI lineage: Eukaryota > Viridiplantae > Streptophyta > Magnoliopsida > Santalales > Viscaceae > Viscum > Viscum album. Next base: position 1,812,809,464 of record OY728136.1, on the reverse strand, counting down.
TATTTTAATTTTCTAATATTTTAAATAATTTAACAATATATTATTTTGATAAATTATCATTAATGTCAATATTGACACTATTCATTTAATTTGACTTTAAATACATTAATACAAAGTTCGATTTAGAATCTAATTTATTTAAACATAAATAATATGTAATATTAATCTAAAAAATAAAAATTATATATCACTCAAATTATATAACTTTTAATATTTTTAATATCATTTAATTTATTTTTATTTTTATTGAATAAATATTATATTAATGTAACCCAAGAATTTAAGGTAATTATGTAATCACTAAAAATTATACATAAGTTTTAATAATTAATATATTTTAATTATTAAAAATATTTAAATTTATATGCATTCATATTTTAATTTTTTTCCTATGTGGACACAATAATTATTTAAAACTAAGAGAGTGACATTTTGTAACTTTCTTTGGTTTGAATATAATATTGATCATTTTCATCGAAAAGCGCACATTGAACATATAAAACTAGATAATAAGGTTATATTGGTATAATTAAATTCATAAAATAAGAATTATGATGACAAATCTTGAACTTATCACTTAGTTTTAAACAATATTAACCGAATTTACCCTTTACCGTGGTGATAAATTTTCCGACGATTCCTATTCATATTGACCAAAAATAAAAGGGTCTTATTTATAAAATTTCAACCACATGATTCAAAATATATAATAAAATTTATAAAATTCAATAATTATAGGTGGAATAATTTAATTAGAAATCAAAATGAAAAATGCAAAAAAGTAGCTTTTTATAAAAATGGATTTTTATGTATAAATGTTTTTTATAACAAATTCAATCATAATATTTTTTAAAATGGAATTAATTAAATTGTTAATAATATTGTAGATATAATTTTATGTTTAAACAATTTTAAAATAAATTTTAAATTTCTAAATTCTTGAAATTAAAATACAATTTTCAATAAAAAGTAGTATTTTTTACTATTAATTAAAAAAATCAAACTTTTCAGAAAAATAAAAAAAATAAACCTATGGTAATTTTGAAATAATGATTTAAAAATAGATATTTTTTTATAAAATTAAATTTATATATGTTCCAAAAATTGATTATAATATTTTCACACAAAAAGAAAAAAACATTTTTGTAGAAAATGATGTTCTAAAGTATAAATTGACTTTACTGAAAATTGAGTATATATTTTATAAAAATGAATAAATAGATTTTTTTTAGTAGTTACATTACATATATTTCAAAATCTGGTTAACACTATTAATACCCTCCAATTCAACGACTAGTTTATAATGATCATATTTAAAAATTAATATTTTGTTCCTCATTTAAGCTTGTTGTTGTTTGTCATATATGTTATTGAACCATATTTTTTTCTTCTAAAATATTGGGGTGTGAAAAAAATAAATTTCATTCTCCCATAATTATAATATTTTTAGGATAAGAAGATTAAAATGGATTTTAATTGAAACTATAATGATAATACCCATGGAATATATAAAATTAATATTTTTGTGTAGTAAAATTGTGGGATGAATCCTTGAGAATAGTACCTTAAAGGAAGAATTAAATGTTTCATGTGTTGAAGAGATGGAGATCAAGAAAATGAATATTAATGAGATATAAATTCTATGGCCTTAAATTGCTGAAAATAATGCTCAGCGTAATACACCACCCACACACTAATGTTTCAATTTTAAGGACTATAGACATTATGAAAACCAGTACACCAATCCAAGTGTCATTGATGAAAATCAATGTCAATATCCTCCTAATCTGAGGGGGAAAGGTAAATCATATATAATTGTAACTTATGAAGTGGGTCACAAAAAATATTAAAAGGTATAATAATTAAACACTCTAGAAATAAAAATTTATTATTTGACTCCAGATCTATATACTCCATCATATAAGGTAATTTTTATGAGGGCATCAAATAACCAACCCATTAAGGGTCAATGTATTGTAAGAAAGTGAAGGAGGAGCTTTCCTTTTGTAATTGTGGTGAGAGTATCTTTTTGAATATCTTGATATATTAAATTATAATAAAGTATTTATAAAGAATAATGTATCCAAATATATAGGGATTTAAAAATATGGTAGCATTTGGCTGAAATATCCTCAAAAAAATTTGCATATTCTTCTGTGATTTTTAAAACATATATTTTGGTTTAACAATAACCATGATAACACCTTTTTCACTCTTAAGAGTCTATAATTTTAGATATAAGGTGATAAATGGATCATAAATGGAAAAGGTAAAACATTTTCAACCATATCTTTTCCACGATGTACTTTTTAAATATTTTGATGATTTTTAAATAATTTAATAATATATTATTTTGATAAATTACCATTAATATCAATTTTGAAACTATTCATTTAATTTGACATCAAATACATTAAAAAATTAAATTTAGAATATAATTCATTTAGGCATAAATAATATGTCATATTAATCAAAAAATTAATTTAACTCTACAAATCAATCAAATTACATAACTTTTAATTTTTTAAAAATTATTTATTTTAAATTTTCTATTAATTGAATAAATATTTTTTTAGCGTTTCAAAAGAATTTAGGGAAATTATATAAGAAATGAAAATTATAAACAATTTATCATCACAGATATAATTTCATTATTCAAAAAATAAAAATTTATTTTTATTCATAACTTGATTTTATCCCCATATAAACACATAATCGATATTTAGAAATAAGAGATTGATATTTTCTAACATTCATTGATTTAAAAAATATACAAGTAATTTTAATGGAAAAAGTACATTAAACATATCAATTGGAGCCAAATTTATTTATATCAAATTAACTACATAAAATAAAAACTAGGATAAAATTAGGACCTTTACATAGTTTTAACCAAGAGTAACCAGAATTTACCTTTTACCAAGGTGATAAATTTTACCACTGTTACTTTTCATATTGACAGAAAAAAGGGGAATATTTAAAAAAAATTAATCTCCTTATTCCAAATATGAAATCCATTTTATTAAATTCAATGCATATAAGTTGTATAAATTACTTTAAAGTCAAAATTCAAAATTTAATGAAAATAAGTTTTTTAGAAAAATGAATTTTATATAAATAAATGTTATTATACTAAATTAAATCATAAAATTAATTAAAATAAACTTAATTGAATTATTAATAATATAATAGAACTTATTTTACCTTCAATCTATTCTAAAATAAAATTTAAATTTTCAAATTCTTGAAAGAAAAAATACAGTTTTCAATAAAAACAGTATTTTTCCATGTTCATAGTAAAATCAATCTTTCCAGAAAAATCCCTAAAATTCACCCAAAGATAATATTGATAAAATGATATAAAATTTTTTATTGTTTTTATAAAAGAATATTTATATATATTCTAGAAATTAATTATGATATTTTTTTGGAAAAAATCATAATAATCATTTTTGACGAAAATGCATTCCTGAAGAATAAAATTACTTTATTAAAAATCGAGTAATTATTTAATTACAATTAAAAAAATTATTTAGTAGCTCATTTATATATATTTCACAATTTTTTAATACTGTTCATACTAACCAATTCTACTACCATGTTATAACGGTAATATTTAAATAATAATATTTTATAGTTCATTTATGATAGGTGTTGTGTGTCATATACACTATCAAACAAAATTTTCTTATTTTAAAATATTGGGGTGTTACATTATACCGCCAAAATAAATTTTAACTTTTAAATTTGTACTTATTCTCGGTTTGAAATTTTAAAATTCCTTTTTAGAAAAATCCCATCATAAAAACAGTTAATAAAACTTCCTCTTGACAAGAGGGAAACACAATTTTGAAGGTCATCTGGAATAACCAATAAATAAGACTAAAAATGGGATAAAATTATTAGGAAATAGAAATTTGGCCATGGAATAGAAGTCAAACACCCAAGGATTGATAAAAAAGAGATAGAGCACAAGGTTATTAATAATTTAACCATCACAAGACTATAAATTTGTAATGCGTTACAAGACCGTTGATTTCACAGAAGGAAAAAAAATAGATAATATTTTTATTTCAAATATATTTTCCTAAATTAGAAATATTATTTTACTATGTAGATAAAGTACGCGAGAAAATAAACTTACTTATTTTCTTTCTATCTCATAAGAACAATATCATTCTTTAGTTGTACTCAAACAATTTCTACTTCATCTCTTAAGCTGGAAAATGAATATTTGAGTTGATTTTTTTATGCCTTGAGAACAAAAATAATCGTTTAATGAACCATAATATTTATAATTCATTCCTTCAGCTGATGAATATTTACCATAACCAAAATGGTTATCATAGTCTATTCAATTTGATGAATCATACTTTAAACTCAATCAATAATATCCAAAGTTAAACTCAATCCTTTCCATAAGTAGTTAACATTAAATCTACTCCAGAAAATGTATGACCAAATTTAAAAATCCAAAAAATTTGTAATAAGGTCACAAAAGATCCATAAACAACTTATCATTAATACCCTATAATGAAAATCTTAACATAACATGTAAATACCTTGATCACGTGGTATTAACTTGAATCACCATAATCCTTAATGAAAACATGAATGCTTCCAAGAATTAACAATATACATATGACTTAAATAAAATATCATATTATAAAATATAATTCCAAAAATATGTTTTAATTTTCTACGAATCATGTTTTCATCAAATCACTAACCATTTACAATGTCACTAATAAAATCTCATTTTCATCTTCAGTTTTAATCATCTCTTTATCCCAAATAATCATTATTAACTCAACATCATGAGAATATTATGGGTTATAATTCCCTTATTCATTTATTCACTAAAAATATCACCTTACCACTAAATCACTATTCCTATATTTATATACCATTCAACATATGCGTTCAAATCATTAAAAAAACTATTGTATTATAATCCTTATACATTTCTTGATTCTTATAACAATAATATCATTAAAAATTATCTTATAAAACATAATTATTGAATCAAAATACACTTTAACATTAATCATTTCACTTTAGTAATAGTAATAGGTTAAAATTGACCTTGATCCCTTAGTTTCCTCAATTATTCCCTTGATGCTTGTGGAATTCAATTACATACTGCCCCATATTCTTATAATTAAAATAGTAAATGTTAAAGGTTTCTTTCATATCATTGTATACATGTGCCTGATAGCCACTCCCTCAATACTTTCACTAGTTGAAATATAGGCTTTTCCATCATTCTTTTTTCATTAGTTTTTTATGAACCATCATTAAAAGTCACGGGGGTGACTTTTCACCTCAATTTTTTTCGAAACCAACATTAATAGGAATTACCTATTAGTTTTAATGTCAATATTCATAAAAACAATGTTAAAAGTTATTTAAAACAAATTTTAACATCTTTTTTAATAAAAAAATGAATTTAAAAGTTATACCAAACAATTTTTAACCATGGTTTTAAAAAAACTGACATTGATGTCAAAATATTTAATATTGATTTTTTTTGAAAACTCATGTTAACTTTCATTTAAAAAAATACTTAATGTTAATTTTAAAGAAAAATTATGTTAAAAGTCATTTAAAAATATACCAATAGCCAGAATATTTATTTTTATTTCTCTCAAAACCCTCTCTCTCAACTAACTCTCAACAAATGATGGAAGCTGACGAATTTCAAACACCTCAATGACCTTCAATTGACTATTTTCATCCACTTAGGACACTATTTCTCTTTAATCTTCCATCCTTAATTATTATTTCATGATCTAGATCTATATCGGTTAACCCACATACATGATTTGATGTTTTTGTTGGTTTTTTGTTTCTAATTCTCTTTTAAATTTATTTTATTAAATATTGCATCATTCTAACTATTTTCAGATATTTAGATTGAGTTTATATCAATTTAAGAGGTATTTTGGATTATTGAGCTCCGAAATTTTTATTATTTTTTATTTTGGAATATAAATTATCTATAATATTTTGTTATCATGATTTTTTGTATGTTATTAATGTTTTTATGTTTAACTATTTGTTATACATATTTTTTGTTAATATATATTTTTATGATATTTTTCATAACTTTTTTTATAATGGTTTGTAAGTTATTTTTAAGAAATGTTTGTATAATTGTTCATATATTTTTTCATATAATTTTTTGTTATCATAATTGGTTAAAAGTTATTTTTGAATAATTTATTAATAATATTTTTTATAATTGTTTGTAATTATGGAGCTATTCTTTGTAATTATTTATATTTCTTTATGTTTAATTGTTTTTATGATAATTATTTGTAAGATAAATTATGTATAAATATATATTTTGATTATTGTCTATTATGGTAATTTTTTTAATTATTATTTATTTTTAGTTTTTATAAATTATTTATAATATTTTATTATTTTTTTAATATTTTTGAAGATAAATGATGTATAATTTTTTGATGATAAATTATGTATAATTTTTAGTTAATTTTTAAGTTATATTATTTATAATGTGTTTTGATCATTATGTATAATTTTTTTATAATCAAATGGTTAGGAATAATTTATTTTTTTATTATATGTTTTTATGTTTAAATTTTATAGGTTTTTATATATTTCTAAATTTTTATATGATTTAATATATTTTCCTTTTATATTGTGATCTTAGGTTTTTAATGAATAATAATAGTATAAATTTATGAAGAACCACATATTAATATGAAAAAGGAGATGACGATTTCTTGGAGATTTCTAAACAAAATATTCAAAACCATTTTTTTCATGCATTAAGTGTTTAAATATAAGAAATTTAAATTACTAAGAAATTAAATATCATATCATTTTCTATGGTTTAGTCATAATTGTAAACTTAGGATCTAGTATGGTGAATGAATGTAAAATTCAACATCAAATGTAGATAAAATATTTTGAATGTGAGAATGGATAATATTAAAGAATTAATTTATGATGTAGGAATTGAAACATTCAAAAAATTAGAAACTAAAAACAATTGTATAGAAAATCTACGAAACCATTATTCTAGGGTTTTACTAAATATACAATGTAATCGAGAGTTATGATATTAGTTAACTTGAATAAAGGAAATGGATAGAGTGATAAAAGTTTCTATACATTTCTTGTACTTTTAAGTGAGATAATTACAAAAGGAAAAGGGATCCCATATTCCAATTATGAGGAGAAAATATGTTATTCCCAATAGAAAGATGGAAAAAAAAAGATACATAATTTCCCCAATGATTTTGTGTTGTATATGAAGGAATATTAATGTTTATCATAATGTTCTAAATGTGGGAAATACAGCTATAATAGGGATTAGAACATCAAAATTGATTCATTATTAGGTATAGATATCAAACATCTTGTTAAAAAACATTGGTGCCTTAAAAAAAATCATTCTTATAATTCATTCTAAAAATTCCAAAAATTCAACAATGATTTATTCTCAGGTACCAAAATCAAACCTCATGTTAATAAATTTAGTAACATTAAATAATTACTCATTTGAATCATTTATTTTGAAATTAAATTGATGAAAAAAGTTTAAGATGACATACATATGATAAAATCTATGATGGTAACTTTTTTCACTCTACTGATTCAACATGGTAAAGGAAATTTGATAAAAAAAAATCATAATTTTGGAAGTGAAGCTAGAAACCTTCGAATGAGACTGTGCATGGATGGAATGAATCCATATCATATCCTTAGTATCCAACATTGTTCATGGACTCTTTAATTGGTAGTTTACAAATTTTTCCCATATATATGTATGAATAAAAAATTTGTTGTGATGATTGATAGACCTAAAACAACTGATAAATGGTTATAATGTGTATCTTTAACCATTGATTTAGGATTTGAAACTTATATTGGAGATAGGTGTTACCATTTTTTATGTATACATGAAAGAGTATTTTTTTGTGATATGATAATGTTCACTATAAAATAATTTCCTTCTTTGGGGAACTTATTTTGATACAATGTTAAGTGACATAAAGAACATCCAATTTGTGAATAAGAGACTTCATATTATCCATTGCAAAATGGAAGAAAGATTTTGTACAAGGGACATTGAATATTTTTTGGAATTTACCATCCCAATAATATATTTAAAAGTTCATTTAACGGTATACAGGAATATAATATTCCCTACTATCATTTTCAATTGAATAATATTATGATAGGGTAAAAAATAATGATTTCACATTAGGAAGGAAAGGATGTTATGGTCATCAAAAAAATATCTAGAAGAAACAATCTATCATTTTTCAAACTACCTTTTGGATACTTTTAGATATAAAAAACAACATTAATGTTATTAATGGGGAGAAAAACATATGTGATAGTTTTATTGGAACTTTTTTATACTTAAAATGAAAGAAAAAAAGATGGATTAAATGAAATATTTGACATGATATCCATGGGAATAATTTTGGAATTAGCATCCACTATGAAAGGAAACAAAAAATATTTACCTTTGGATTATCTCACATTATGAATGAGTGATAAAATGAATTTTTCTAGTGTATGAATGGTATTAAAGTACCTGGTGGATATTATTCATATTTTATGAATTTGGTATCATTGAATGTTTGAAAACTAATAGGTATAAATTTCATGATTTTCATGTATTGACGCAATAACTGCTACTAGAAAAATTTTGTGGTATATTTATGACATATGTTAGACATGTTATCTTTAGGTTATGTAATTTTTTCAAATCTATTTGAAGAAAATTTATTTATCCAAATTTATTAGATGTGTTGGAGAATGAAGCTGATGTAATACATTTCTAATTATAAATGTATTTCCCACATATGTTTCTTGATATAATAGTTCATCTGGTGATTCTTATGGTTCATGTTATAAGAATATGTGGTCCTGTTTATTTATTTTTGACATATCATTTTGAAATATATATAAATTTTTTGAATGGATGTGTTAAAAATACTCATCAACTAGAGGCCTCGGTTGTTCAAAAATATCTATCAGAATAGGTGATTGAGTTTTGTATTGATTATTTATATGAAGTTGATCATATTGGTCTCCCTATATCTTGACATATAATAGTGGATGGTGAAGGTAGTGGTATTCAAGGCTTAAAGGTAATGTTCATTCCACATGTTGATGTGATATAGGAACATTTATACATTTTGAATAACATATATGAGGTTCAACCATATATATTATCATATATTACTAAATTAATGGTATAATATCCAAACATAAATGAATAGTGGTTGATTGATGAGCATAAAAATACAATTTTCATGGCTTAAAGAGAATTTCATCACATATATCCAGATAAAAATCATTTAAATGGTTTTCTGGGGTACCTTATCTTAATGTGATCACATGTTCTGGTTTTGATATTAATGGGTAGACATTTTACACCAAAATCAAGTTGAATAGAGTACCATTAAAAATAGTGGGTTAATGGTTTTCACTGAATCACAAAAATTTTAAATTAGAAAAGATTAAAAATAAAATTCTTTATCAAAAACATATTTTGGTGTTCTTAAAAATATATAAGAATTTGATTATACTAAATTTTGAGTCATGGTGTTTTTATAGAACTAGTTTTATAGTAATAGAGAAGTGAAAAATGATGATTATATGTTCATAATGGTTGATTTGAAAATATTTAGTTGTAGCGTAGAATTATTTATCATGGTGACATATGAAAAGAAAATATTTTATGTAATTAATCCATTGAATGATCAGTAGTTTATTATGTTTCAGGGGAAGAGATTTCATTTGGGTGATGAGGGTAATGATGTTATAGATTTATATGAGGCTTATTTATTTATTATGAGATTTCAGGATTATAAAAATGATTATAATTAATATATTTTCTATACTAAATGAAATGATCATGTTGAAGGGATATATGAAAATACTAAATTACTCTTCTAATCATTTATGTAAATATTTATATTTTAATTATTTATTGATATTTACAAGTGTAAAAACTCTATTTTTTTAATTATTGGATATTTAATTATATATATTTCGTGTTTATATGATTTTTTTGTTTAATTTTATATTCAACCATTATGTTTAAATATTTTTTTTGTTGAAAAATCCAAAGTACATAAATTATAGACACAAAGGTTGAGTAACATTTACTAAGGTATATGTGTTTTTTATTATGAAATATTTATTAGTATAATTAGTTAATGAAAGAAAATATTTTTTTTAAAAAAATAATTGTAGTACATTCTCATGGAGACTAGGGATTTCATATTTATTTTGATGAAAATAATAACCCAACTAGACAAAATAAAATGTAGTTTACTGGCTATATCACCTTGTTGAGCTGTTGCCGGATTAGAATTTTATAACCAGGCTATAATTCCATCGGCATGATGGTAAAAGATATTATTAGAGAGTCCATAATGGGAAAATATCTCAATCAATTTATTTTTATCCCACTTTTTGAATATTATATATTTTAAATGAATAATAGTTAATTTATTCAATTAAAAATGGCATCCTATATTGAATAAAAATAATTAATTAAGAAAGTGTTTCTATATTTATAGGTGGCTAAATATAGATATTTTAAAAGAAAATTGATAAAATATTTTGTTTTTGGGATGTTATAGAATTAAAATGTAAGATCTAATGTTTTGAACCAGGTTAAAATTGCGAATGTTTCAAATTTCCTTTTCGGGTTATCAACAGGTCATTTTTTTCAAACCGAGATTTTTAATTTTATTCCGAGGGTTGGATCACCTAAAGATGGCATTTTTTTAACTTTGATAAAAGTTTTTAGGTAAAGGGTAATTTGCACGGGCGGTGCACGGTTTGTCTAACCGTGCAGCCAAACCGTGTGTAGTTGGTCTTGGAGGGAGTAGCTTCCGCACGGGCGATGCACAGTTTGTCTAACTGTGCGGCCAAACCGTGTGAGAAGGGTGGATGAGGCAGTAGCTAACACACGGTTAGTTCACGATTTGTCAAACCGTGCGAACTAATCGTGAGGGAACATAAACAAGATCCATAAATTCTAGATCTCACCCGTTTTTGCCTTTAGATGGCTCGTTTTTCCTCCTAATCATCCATAACTCAGGATTACTCTTCCTTGAAGGTAGTACAACCTCTCCCAAGAGTTTTGGAGTCAATCTGAAGGCTTCTCTTGGCGAATCGAAGCTAGTTTCGTGAGGTAGGTAGACATTATTCTTTGTTCTTGTACGGTTTCTTAGATCTACATAGATATACACCTCCTCTTCTCATGTTTTCTTAGATATACACCTAATATGGGTAGATCCAAGTGTGTGGATTCCATGTTTTATGATTTTTGGTCTATCCTTTCTAGGAAAAGTAATGTAAGACGGGTTCTTGAAGAATCAACAAGTTTCTATTGAGGTTTCTTCATTCGTTGTGGTTTCAGGAAAACCCCTGAGGTAGGGTCCCAAATCTTTAATACATTATATGAGAATTTGAGCTCCTTTTTATAAATTGAGAATTTTAATTTCCATGATTTTTATATGTCGATGAATGACACTTTTTATGTTATTGATTAGTTCCACCCACATGAGATAAGTGAGGACTTCAACTTGTGTTGAGTTTAAGATGTTTGGATAACATGGTTAAAGTGATATGATTAAACAGTTAAATGATTGGAATGAGAATAATGAGTAATATGATAATTAATTGTATAATTAATTATCAAGTCATGAGTTGGAATAATATTGTGGCTTTTACAGATTATTGGGAATATCGAATATTTGACATGTCTGAAAGATAATTGGAAACTGGTAATAATTAAAGGAGGGATTAATTATTACATATTAAATGATAACTGGTTAAATAATTGATGATTGGTTAAAGAGATATGAATTAATTAATTAATTTTTTAATTAATTAATTTTCAAACATTAAGTTAAGATTATAGGTGTTACAATTGTTGGCCTGGAGTACCTTTTGATGCATATTAGTTTTCTATGCCTTAAGTTGTCTTGGTTGGATTTGTTTGAAAATATGATATGTTGTGTGAGATGATTGCTAAATATATTGGCGTGTTCAGCATGTTATGATATTATTATGGTGTGCTTGTGAATTGTTAAAGTCCTTGATGAACCATTGTGTGAATGGACGGGTTCAGACTTATTAATGAATTTGGATAATTAAGTGCTGAGTTAATTATTCAGCTGGCTTGCAAAGAATAATTAGTTGTTAATTAATTATTAGTTAATCAGATGTTGAATGGTTAATTAAGTGTTGACTTATCTGAAGAGTGAATTGTGTGGTTAATTAACTGTTGAATTAATTAACGGTTTGGTTTTGTGGTGTTAGACATGATGTTCTACACCAATGATAAATGTATATGTGTCATTGATGATTGGGTTGTGAGACAGAGACTGATTCTCCAAATACTCAAAAGGTGTTAGAAATGATGTTCTACACCAATTATAGATGCATACTTATTATTGATAAATGGGTTGAGGGACATGGACAGCTGCTCCGAATACTCACTGGGTGCTAGACATGGTGTTCTACACCCAGCTTGCAAGAAAATATTTTTTTATAGGATAGGGATTGATGCTCCAAATACGCATGGGTTGTGAGACATGGATTGATGCTCTGAATACTCATGATGGTTCTATACATGACGTTCTACACTTATTAATTAACATTGGACTACAGGTCCAATTATTTGTGAATGAAATGAGTTAATGTTTAATAAAGGCAGTTGTGACTTGATGATTTGTGAATCGATTATGAAAAAGGGTTTATACTTTTTATGAATTGGGTGAACCACTGTTAGTGGACGGACACAAGAGCGAATCACTATTTTAGTGGATGGGATTAGACATAATACATGAAAGATTAAATTGAATAACTTATGACATGTTATCCAAGCTAATGCACAAGCTTGGATTTGGTCTTTACTTTGATTATTTAGATGGCCTTTAGAGATATCATTGGTTAGTGACTTATACGGGATATGTCAAGCATAGGCCGAATCTCAAGACTTTCATAATAAGATTTGAGTAATTAATAAAGGGAAAATGATTATGTAATGATTGTTGAGTATGCATGACAAATAAATAGTGCAGGTTCATAAACCAGCTGAGGGCTAAAGCAAGTACATGGGTTTATAGTAACTTTATATTGATTACTTTATTCTATGCATGCATTCATATGTTATAAGTTACTTATTAAATGTCTGGATATGGGGTAGACACTGGTGGTCCCGACCTACTATGATTTATATCTCACACCCGACTCAGGCCACCATTGCATTGGGTACTTGAGTAGATTATATTTGGTTATAGGACTATGTTGTTTTCATTTAATTGGGAGATAGGAGTAGAGAACAGAGGAGATGTTTGGGATGCTCGAAGAGATCGCCCTTGGGTATTTGGGAAATTATTTTTTTATTTATTTATTGGAATTTAAAGCATTCTATTTTGGTCACTATTTTCTACTTTTTTTATCAACAACATGTCATGAATGAATCTATTGTATAATTGGCATTGGTCACTTTTATAAAATGAGTATTATTTGTCTTCCGCTGTTTGTCATTTATGAGTTAGTTCTTACACTATTGTTTGTTATCCACATTGAGATACTAATGCGCAACTCTAAAAAGATGGTATAGTCTCACCACTGACTATCCTTAGACCCTCTCTGCTAGTCAGTAGGCTCTGGCGTATGGGGAGATGTTCTTGAGGTCATGTGGCGACCGGTCCGGCCACCGGTTTAGTGGTGACCCAGGTCCAGATGTTACAAAGTTGTATCAGAGGTTTAGGTTTTATTTATTTCTCTTTGTCTTACTATTTTGGGGTTAGTAGACCGGAGACTAGGAATGTATCGGCACTTGGGATAATAGTCATTCTTGGGACTGATCACCTCATGTACTGGAAATGACCAAGTGGCTGGGGATTGTAATTGATGTCTGTACTATTAGAGGTAATAGTTGATATGATATCACCTTGAGCGGCTGGTGTATCTTTTGCTGTTTATTGATTTTGAGAATTTTGAAAAGAATACTTTTCTTGTCCTGATATGGCAAGGAACTTTCATACATACATCATCTTAGTCGCTTATAGATTCACATGTCATGCATATAAAATGCCATGTAGTTGCATTAGTATGATGAATACTAATTTTGATTGTGCTCCTTGGGTACAATGTCGTGTTTGATATTTTTTAGCATGACTCTCTAGATATCATGTAATGGTGATAGATTTAACATTCTTGGGTGATTATTTTTCGTATTTCATTAGTTATTAGCATGTTTTGTTGTTGTGACATGCTTCCATGTTGTATCATGTTGTAGTGTTTCTGCTTATGCTAACATGTTAAAGATGTCTTGATATTTGAAAGGTCTTCAAATGTTAAAATGCTAAATTAATGTTTATTTTGTTAAATGAGAGCCAAAATCCAACGATCAGGTGTATGGTTGCCTTATCGATTGATAGGTGGTCACCCATATAATTTGGACCATTAGCTTGATCATGTTAATTTCTGAATTTACATTGGTATCAATTAAAGAGGGCCAATTTTCAATCCCTGGATTCTATGGGTACTTCATGAATTGGGAAGTGGAGACTCATATTAAATGTGATGACTTGATGCTGTGTGAAATGATAATAAATGTGAAATATGTTTGATGTTGATCTGAAATCAAATGGCTAGCTTCTAAAATGCAACTAGACCCAAGTAGGTCAATTGGGGAGTGTTTTTATGGGATGAATCATTTGGGTGATTTAAATTTTAATACCTATGCATTTTCTATTGGGTTTCATTATAGAGAACCCATGTTGGTTAAAATGGGATCCTCGTAGGTCACCTTATCTTCTTAAAAGGAATTTATTTTGATATGTTTCCGGAAAATGATGAGTTGTCAACTAATGTAAATGTTTTAAAGGGAGTTTTATGAAACATGCATGTTTTTCCTTGGGGTGTTTTGAAAATGGTACTTTGATGTTTTGATTAAATCTTTGATGATTAAAGATTATGTGATTAAATATAAGAGGCTTGGAATTGGAACCTTTTGTGGTGTCCACTGTTTAAAACCCTCGTGTAAAGGGTAGTTCAGACTTCTCTTGAGATGCCTTAGAATAGAAGCGTGATTACTTTCCATAGGCCATCTTCTCCTTAGCAATGGCATTATGTCCGTATTTTGAGCCTAGTGACTTATTTTAAGTGACCGGTTTAGGATTGACACTTTTTCTTTGTAAGGGGATAACATGTGGCCAGTAGTGCCCTTAGAACTCAACTTCATTTCTAGCACTATGGATTTTCTCAGTCTTTTGGAGTTTTTGGGTGCTTTTGTCCAAGTTAATACTACCATTTTACTATTAAACCCTTTTTCGAATGGGTGGTGATTTGTTTTATGACCTTGTTGGGGGCTCAAGCATCATGTAATGCTCTTTTCGAGCAGGTTAGATGTGCCTCAGGCATGGTCGACTGCTTTGTTGGTCGTTTGAACCTTTCTTCTTAGTAATGGATGGATGGTTATAGCATCGTCTAGGAAAATGGTTGTATGAGGCAATATGACTCTGTAATAAGTCTTTTTTTACTATTGAGTATGGTCTCGGATCAACTCTATGTAGAGTAACTTGATCGTTAAAGAATCAGTTTCATTTCGATATAGGGAATAGTTTTTGAAAGACCTGGGTGTTTTGATATGCTGATCTTGTTGTTAATCTAGCGCATTGGTGAGCGAATGATCTTTTCATGAGACGTCATGAGAAATACTAAGGTGGGTATTGCCACTTTTTTAACAATGAATGCGTTGGCAGGTTATGCCGATCTTTTAGAATAGAGTTTCCCGAGAATGGTTTGACGGATCTTCTTCATGACCTCGGTTTTCTCTTAGTGCGCTCTTCTGGACATGATGAGCATGTCCCCTATCTTGACCTCATCATGGAGACACTAATATAGTGTCGGTCTTGTGCCACGCTACAGTTTACATGTTGTTGGGCTTGAGAAGCAGTTCTTATCTGGGGAGTATGCAGGATGCATGGTGTCTTTGGGCTACTTGTTTATTCGTGTTGGGGCACAATTGTTTTTAAAATAGCCTCATGCTGGTTTGACTTGGAAAATTTATCAAATGATGGGTAAGGAATTCATTATACTTTTGGATGGATTTGGAATAGTTTTAAAGGCACATCATTAGATAAAGGGCGAAAGTGGCTTTTGGGTTCGTGACGTCTTTGAGTGAATCATGAGAAACCTGTTTCGTTGTTTGATCGAGTTTAACCTTTTACGCTAACAAGGTCCTTCTAATGACCTAAGAATATCTATTTTGATGTATAAGCATTAGATTAATCTTTGGATCCAGTTAAAAAATGCTTATCTATCAGGTTTGAGAAGGGTTAAAGGTGAGTTTGGCATTGCGAATGCAACACGTCACTTCTAACGAGATTAAATGACCTTGGTAGGTCGGTTGTTTTAGTGGTGGTTCCCAACGGCTTCTTGGAGAAGAGAAGTTTTTATGGTGGGTATAATGTAAGATCTCATGTTTTGAATAGGGATAAAATTGTGAATGTTTCTGATTTCCTTTTCGGGTTATCAATGGGTCTTTCCTTTTATACCGAGCTCCAGAATTTTATTCCGAGTGTTGGATCACCTAAAGATGGAATTTTTTTCAATCTTTAATAGTATTTTTGAGGTAAAGGAGAAGTCCCATGGGTGGCGCACGGTTTGTCTAACTGTGAATCCAAACCGTGCGTAGTTGGTCTTGGAGGTAGTACCTTCTGCACAGGCAGCGCACGGTTTGTCTAACCATGTGTCCAAACCGTGCGGAAGGTTGGTCGATGCAGTAGCTAATGCAAGGTTAGCGAACAGTTTTTCAAACCATGCAAACTAAGTGTGTGTGAACTTAATCTAGATCCTTAAATTGTGGATCTCGCTCGTTTTATTGTCTTTATATGGCTCGTTTTTCCTCCTAAGTGGCCATAACTCGGGATTAATCTTCCTTTAAGGTAGGAGAACCACTCCCAAGCATTTTGGAGGCAACCCGAAGGCTTCTCTTAGTGAATCGAAGACGGTTTCTTGAAGTAGGTAGATGTTCTTCTTCGTTCTTGTTCGGTTTCTTAGATCTACTTAGATCTACACCTCCTATTCTCATAGTATCTTAGATATACACCCATTATGGGTAGATCTAAGTTTTTGGATGCCATGTTTGATGAGTTTTGGTCTTGGTCTTGCTAGGAGAAGGTATCTAAGGCAGGTTCTTGAAGAATCAACCCATTTCTCTTGAGAGTTCTTCATTTGTTGTGGTTTTCGGAAAAACTTCAAGGTTGGGTCCCAAGTCTTTTAACACTTTATATGAGAATTTGAGCTCCTTTTTATAAATTGATAATGTGAATTTCCTTGATTTTGATATGTCTATGAATGACACTTTTGATGTTATTGATTAGTTCTGCCCACATGAGATAAGTGAGGAGTTGAACTTGTGTTGAGTTTAAGATGTTTGGTTAACTTGGTTAAAGTGATAAGATTAAACAGTTAAATGAATGGAATGGGAAGAATGAGTAATAGGATAATTAATTGTAGAATTAATTGTCAAGTCATGAGTTGGAATAAGATTGTGTCTTTTACTGATTATTGGGAATATCAAATATTTGACATGTTTGGAAGATAATTGGAAACTAGTAATAATTAATGAAAGGATTAATTATTACATGTTAAATGATTACTAGTTAATTAATTGATGATTCATTAGGGAGATATGATTTTATTAATTAATTTTTGAATTAATTAATTTTCAAACATTAATTTAGGATTGTTAATTGATTGGCTGTTACGATTATAGGCCAGGAGTACCTTTTGATGCGTATTAGTTTTCAGTGCCTTAAGTTTTCTTGGATGGAGTTGTTTGAAAATATGATATGTTGTGTGAGATGATAGCTAAATATCTTGTCTTTTTCAGCATGTTTTGAGATGATTATGGTTTGCTTGTGAATTGTTAAATTCCTGGACGAACCATTGTTTGAATGGACGTGTTCAGACTTGTTAAAGATTTTGGATAATTAAGTGTTGAGTTAATTATTCAGTTGGCTTGCTAAGAATAATTAATTGTTAATTAGTTGTTGACTTATCTGAAGAGTGATTTGTATTGTTAATTAATTGTTGAATTAATTAATGTTTTGTTTTTTTGGTGTTAGACATGATGTTCTACACCAATGATAAATGTATATGTGTGATTGATGATTGGGTTGTGAGATAGGGACTCATGCTCCAAATACTCACAATGTGTTAGAAATGGAATTCTACAACAATGATGGATGTATACATATTATTGATAAATGGGTTATGAGATCGGGACTAATGGTCCAAATACTCACAGGGTGCTAGACATGGTGTTCTACACCCATCTTGAAAGAAAATATTCTTTTATGGGAAAGGGACTGATGCTCCAAACACCCATGGGTTGTGAGACATGGACTGATGCTCCGAATACTTATGAGGGTGCTAGACATGAAATTCTATATCCATTAACTAGAATTGGATTGTAGGTCCAATTGTCCAAGCATGAAATGAGTTAGTAGTTAATGAAGGCTGTTTTGACTTGATGATTTGTGAATTGATTATGAGAAAGGGTTTAAACTATTAATGAATTGGGTGAACCACTATTATTGGACGGACCCCAGAGCGAACAACTATTTTAGTGGATGGTCTTAGAGATAATACATGAAAGATTTAATTTAATAACATATGAAACGTTATCTAAACCAAAGCACAAGCTTGGATTCGGTCTTTACGTCGATTATTTAGATGGTCTTTAGAGATATATTTGGTGAGTGACTTATATGGGGGATGTCAGGTGTAGGCCGAATCTCAAGACTTTCATAATAATATTTGAGTTATTGATAAATGGAAAATGATTATGTAAAGATTTTTGAGTATGCATGACAAATGAATAGTGCAGGTTCAGACACCAGCTGGGGGCTGAAGCAGATACTTGGGATTATAGGTACTTTGTACTGCTTACTATATTTTATTCATTCCTTCATGTGTTATAAGTTATTTATTAAATTTATGGATTTGGGGTAGACACTAATGGTCTTGGACTACTGAGATTTATATCTCACACACTACTCAGACTGCCATTTCACTGGTTACCCAAGTAGATTATATTTGGTTGTAGGGCTATGCTATTTGCATTTACTTGGGAGATAGGAGTTGAGGACCGAGCATATTTTCGTGATGCTTTAGGAGATCACCCTTTGGGATTTGAATCATTATTTTTTTATTTCTGTATTATAATGTAAAGCATGATGTTTTGTTCAATGTTTTCTACTTTTGTTTCATTGTCATGTCATGCATGCATCTGTTGTATAATTGGCGTTGGCCACTTTTATAAAATGAGTATTATTTTTCTTCCTTTTTTGTCATTTATGAGTTACTACTTTCGATATTGTTTTTTATCCACACTGATATATCGTTCTGCAACTCTGAAAAGAGGGAATAGTCTCCCCATTGACTATCCTTAGACCCTCACTGCTAGTCGGAAGCCTCTGGCATATGTGGGGATGTGCTTGAGGTAATGTGGTGATCAGTCCAGCCACCGGTTTATTGGTGACCCGGGTCAGGACATTACAGAAAACCCAAGCCTCAAGTATTGTTTTTTAGGTGCAGATACATGGAGAAAAATACAGAAACTAACATGAGGAAACATTTATGGTATGATAATTCTTGTATATTGTAAAATATATTGTATATTACTTAATTATATATTAGTTAATTTTAACGTAACAGGAATCCATGATATATAATCTAGTGATGTAGTGGCAGAACATATACCCTCATTCATTATCACGTGGAGGGTATAATTTATTGGAGGAGTAAATGATTGTAGAAAAGTATGATGTTTTATGAGAATGATCTAGTAGTGTTAAAAAGAGGTACAATTTGTTCATCTATCTCTCCCGAATCACCAGGAAGAATGGAAAATAGTGAGAAGAAAAAAATGAAAGGTATCTAACAGAGAAATCAATTGAAGTAGCTATGATAGTTGTAAAAAATTAATTTTTATTTTCTATGAATGTTTTTATTTTCTAAATTAATTAAACTAATATACTATATTTTTCTTTTAGGATGACCTTCATAAGAAAGTGACTCAAGGAAATTTTATCCCAAAGATTAAGATAGAATTCCGAGCTACAACTTTTAGAAATCCATAACACCCCATCCACGTTAGAGGATATGAGGTGGGTGTCAGAATTAAGAATTTTTTTGGTCATCAAAGTCAGAAATACATAGACCCAAAAATAGATTCTTTAAAGGCTGAGTTGGAATACTAGAAGAATTCTATGGGAAATAAAAATTAATCCATTGTGCAAGCTATGTTTGAATAATTTATCAGAAAATCATAGCCTGTGCAGCATTCGCATCCTGGCCAACCTACATAGTCAGATCCTCCACCTCCTAATTTCGACCCAGTCTTATATTGTGAGGTGTATACAAGAGATTCCTATGTTTTTATTATAGTGTACAAAGTCATATTTATTTTTGAGTATTTTTTACAACACCAACCTATGTAGTTGGGTTAGTTATGAATAAAAACACGTGATATTATTAAACCAACTAGTTTAACTTCATTTACTACTAAGGAGGTGATCGAACTTTGAGATTGTATGGTTCATTTTTTATTTTGGATGGCCAGCCTTCATTATCATCTGAAGTACATGGTATACTTATTTTTTAAATATTATTTATATTTTATTTAAAATTAATAATAATTTTTATTCTTATTTAATTTTTATATGAGTATCTACAATCAAAATACTTAGTATAAAACAAACAAAAGGATCAGGAACAAAAAACATTAGATGCATCTAAGACTTATAAGGGACTAAATATATTAACCTATGTTTCTTATTCCTTTGATCATATTTATGAGTTTAAAATTATGTATGATATATGTTGAGGAGACTATTAATTGAGAATATTCAAAAAAAAAATCATGGATTTGTTATTTTTTGATGAGCTCGTTATTCCTGTTTTGCAGTTTTTCCCTTGTAAGTAAAATTATGTTTCAATTTTTCTTGGTTTAAATAATGATAATTCCATGTGTCTTACTATGTTACTTATTTAATTTGGTATCTACACATGCTTATAATTAAAATTGAGACCAGTAGTGGTTATGGTCTTATAAACTAATAATTAATTTCAATGGATATGAAATATGTGAATATATCTACCAGCGTTACATATATACGTGAGATATTTCCTAATACATATATTGGTTGCATGTTTCTTCATTAATTGATGGCTAAGAAAAATAAGATAATTATGATATAATATTCATTATAATTTCATTAATTATGAAATTTTTATATTTTATAGGTCATTGGATGTCAGGCGTATTCTTCCGAAATGAATTCACATTATATTGATTTTACACCTCATTAGGTGGTGTTAATAAAAAATTTAAATTATTATTAGTTTTTTTGTTTTTTATAAGTTATTTAATTTTAATTTTTATTGTTTATCCATGGTTTTTAATTTGATATATATGAAACTACAGGTCATTGAAAAATTTTAACAATGATCACTTATCGGTAAAGAATCCAAATACAATCCAGTATGTGTGATAAATAGTAAATATATTTTATATTAGATAATATTTGGTTTTTTTTTAATATATATATTGGTTTTTATTTTCAAGTTAATGTTTTATAAATGTAACATCACTGTAAAAAAGGTAGTGTGAAATGCAGTTAATTTGTTTTAAGATTATTGTATGAGATAATCATAATCGGGTTAATGAGTGAATTTTATAAGGTTAAATATATTAATTATTTAATATTTTATATCAAAATATTCTATTTATTAAACATATGACATAGTTGTTTTTACATATTTTCAATAATTTTGGTTCCTATATGAATGAAAAACATACCGATATTCATGGTTGGTTTTGAAAACAATTTGTTATGTATGGTTTTGATTAAAATTGTCAGTTATATATTTTTTAATTAAATTTAAAATTGAGTATTTAGACAATCATTTTCTTATTTAATTTGGTATAATATATTTATTTTTATAGGTTTCATATATTTTTTATAAAGGGTTATGTATTTATTCATTAGAAAGTTATATCATCCAAATGATCTCTATGGAATACTTCAAGGACACAAAAAACCCCTATGAAAAAGATTTCATAAGCATAGAATCCAAGATAAGACAAAACATAATTAATGAATCACTAAACTCCAACAAAAACCATATAACTAATATTGCGTCCGTTTTATTAAATGACTATTTCTAAATCCATTCTATTGATAAATCATATCATGGAATTTTTTTTACTTCCACTGAATTCAATTTTTTTGTTCTATTTTTCTACAAATGTAACTTTAGATTTATGTTTTATATCAAAATTATATGTTTTTAATCTTATAAAATTCATTATTATTGTATATTTTCAATGATTTCGAGTTATACATAAATGAATAACTTACCCATATTTGATGTTTACCTGTAAAATATTTTTTATGTATGTTTAACATTTAAATTATAATGAATGTCTCTTTTATTTAAATTTTATAAAAATTAGTAATTATACATGATTTTTTTTAAAATTATTTTTTTGATTTTTTTATAGGTTTCTTTTTTGAAAACTTTTTTTTGTTTTTTAAAATTTTAATGTATTAGGTATATATATTTTAATTTATTCTTATGAAAATGAGTAATTAAATATTCTTTATTTTTTTAATGTTTTTGTATTATTATTTTTATTTGTTTCATATGTTCTATAAATGCCTATTTTAATTAAATTAAAATAAATGTGTATTTATACCAATTGTTTTGTGCTTTTAGTTGGTATATTATGTTTGATTTTGAAGATTTGTTCTTTAATTTATGTTAGTGTATTAGGAAGAGTACATAAATATTTTATAAAATGGTTAAAAAGTAAGTTTTATATTTTGTGTAAGTTATTTATTCTTAATTATATTTTTTTATATATGTTTTGATAATTGATATATGAAATTAATAAAATTCAAGGAAAATGTTTAATAATGATAAATTGTTTATATTTAATCTAAATAAAATTAACATTGTGAAAGTATTAGTATAACTATTTAATATTAAATAATATTTATTTTATATATGTATATGTGTGTGTGCTTGTTTTTCGTTATTTTCAAGTTAATGTTTAATAATCATAGTGTTATCATAAAAAAGGATGGATGGAATATTGTTATTTCATTTTATGATTAATCCTCATGATATTATCTTTTCCAACAATAACCAACTCTATAAATTGAAGTTTTATACATCCAACTTTTAATTGTTCTACTGATTGGTATCATTGTAATGTTTAGTGAATTTCAGGTTCTTATTATTATATCCACCTGAAATGATTATGTTTAAATATTCATATTAATAATCTTATTGTTTAAATCCTATCATCTACTTTGTCTTGGCATGACTTATACCCCCATAGATCCTTCTACTCCTATCGAAATTCACTGATTATTTTGTTATTTTTCTTGATAAGGTTATGTTGAATTTACTTCCTCTCATTTAAAAGTAATTTTTTTCAAGTTATAAATATCCCTAAGGTGTTGTAGTCTTATATTTATAATTTTTTTCTCACTTTTAATTTTGTTTGGGTTTTATTACTCAATTTTTTATCCTTTTTTCTTTTGATCTATAGGTATCTTTGAATCAAGAATATTCTACCCATATTTATATATATATGTGTGTGTGTGTGTGTGTTTTCAGTTATTAAATGGTATCAATCATCCCATGTCATAAAAACTCAGATTATATATTACACTGTCCCATTGATTATTTCCATATTTTTCAATTTCCTATATTATTTTTTTGTCCTATAATTTTTCAAAATTTACTTACATTATGAATATCCCCTTTCATGTTGTAGTATTGTTAATTTATTTGATAAATTTTATAAATATGTTTTAGATAATATCATATTTGAATTATTATGTTTAGACATTTTATTCTATTTAAATTATAAGAGGACGAATTATTTTATCATTTTCCCTATAAAAAATCATTTATATTACTCATCATATGGTTTTTATGTTTTTTATTAGAGTTTTGAATATTTTGTCTTTATAATTTCTGTTTTTGATGGGGATTTTTACTAATTTTAGTGCGATGATCTAATGGGCTACTTAGTGTTGTGATATGAAAACTATGAGTTATGGTTACTAGATATTTCATTTTCAATTACATAATTGAAGGGATTGCATATGTGAAAATGGTAAATTTACACATGTAATGTCATAAATATAGTTATTATACATCAATCAAGGAATGACTTGTCATAGAATGGTAGGAGTCGTCAAATTGCAAACCAAATGTTCCCTATTTATTTTGGATACATTTTTTCTTGTTTATTTTATTTATCCATATATAGTTTTGATTCATTTATTATTAATAATTATTTATCCTATTAAGGACCTAATGGTATATGGTACATTTCATGTGGTGGAACTAAGAATTTTATATCCTCATCATGAAGATTTAGGTAATTATATTTCTATACTATTTCAATTATACCATTTATGAATAACATCTTGATTCTATGAAATTTTAGATATATGATCCAATTAGTAGTGGGTTATTAAACCTTCAACTATATAAAATAAAGTGTCATGTTCTCTAATGTAATGTTGATATGATAGTAGGTTATTTCTCTAGATAATATTAGTAATGTTTAATTTCTTTTTTCGATTAGGTATAACTGATGAATTACTTCATAATTTAGATTTGAGTTGTCTGTAGGTTATTCCAAAATTACCATAGTTTTTATCTATCTCATGTCTGGACCATCATCATCCATTCCATATCATCGGCTAATCACATTTCCTCTGGATATCTCACCACATCATCAACCTACTAGCCTCATTAGTAATTTAATACAAATGTAATGTTACATAATACTCATTTATGTTTCTTAGTCATTAAATTATTTTTGTGTAATTTATCAACATTGGACATGGATGAATGGTATAATTATCATCCTTCACTTGGCTCTCCCATGTAATTTATAATCATTTTTTAATATTAATATTAGCTTCATGAAATTCACCTATAGATATATTTTTTATAATAAACCTAAATAAAGTCTAGGGATTGCAAGAAATTGAGAATGCACTTAAAATTTTAATCAAAATATCTTTTTGGATTTTTATACATATTAATCAAAACATAAATACTAATTTCATCCTTTAAATATTTATATTATTCTCCATTTTCAAAATTACTATTTTATTTTCTTTATAAATCCCATGGTGGTGGTTTTACATTTTTGTTTTGTTCTGTTTAAATTATTCTAAATAATTATATCAATATATTATGAATATACAAAAAGTCACATCATTTATATTTGAATATGATTTATGTTTCTTCATTAGATGTTTTTAAAAGTATAGGAAATGTAAAGGGAATAGTCATTTTTTTAACATATTAATTTTTTTCATCAATACCTATTTTTTTAGTTACATATCAACATACTATATTTACATTTTAGGTACATATTGACTAAAAATAAGTTTACAATATTTATAAAAATATATTTAAAAACCATCTATTAATAATTATGAAATTAAAGTTTTATTTATATCATTCATTTGGATTGAAAACTGTAAGTCATGTCCCAGGAATATCATAGAAATCCACTCGATGATGTCGGGCCCCTACCTTATTTATTGGAAATTTATATCAACCTAATAATATACAAAGAATTATTCAATAATAATCATGTATGACTAGATTATAAATTATCTAGTATGTTCCTTTTTTATTATAGTTTAAAAAGTATTATTTAGAAATTATTTTTCTGATTTAAGTTGTTAAATTATTTTTTTAATAGGTTTATTCTCTATTCTATATTATATATCTCTATTATATATTCTATTTTATAGGTTTTCATATTTTAGGGCCTGCAATTAATTTTCTTTTTAAGATAAACTTTCCATGTTTGTTTTTCTATAAACCATCATGGAATAAATGTAATTTTACTTTTAATATAATTTTTACAAACAAACCCGATGATGAAATTTTTAAGAAAATTTGTCCACATTAATTTTCCTCATTAGTTTTCAAAAAAACCAACGTGGAAATTTCTATGAAATCATTTCTATATTAGAGTTATATTAAAAAAATGTGGAAATATATTTTCAATGTCATTTTATAATAAAATATTTAGTTGGGAGACCCCTTAAATTATCTTTTAGTTAATGTTTGACATTAGTTTTTTTAAACCAAGGACGATGATTTTATTTATAACATCACCTATATAAATGTTTGATTAAGAACCAAAATTAAAGAGTAAGAAAACCAATGAGGAAATGTGTTTTCCATTAGTATTGAATTAAACTAGCATCCCCTTCAAGAATGTACTAGGGTGTTTCATTCCACAATTATCATATATAGGAAAATCCTTTATTCTCTTCTTACCCTTATCCATTTTTCATCTTCCATCCTCTTTTTATATTTATTTCCTTTCGAACTATACAGCTAGGTGAATTATTTATTTATCTTGATAGCACATTATATAATATCTTTATATTATGAGAATTTTTGGGAGACTAGTACCCTTCGAAGGATTAGCATTAACCCATCAAAGAAATTATCGGTCTTGGTCTTAGGATTACACAAATCATATGTAGCATGCCTTGATAACCTTGTAAAGTTAGCTTCATAATTAGTAACATTTTTCTCTTCCTTTGGTCTTAGACTCAAGAATTATCTCTCCATATCCTCTTATTTTATGTGGGAAAAATATTTTTCCAAGAGTAGTTACATAAAATTCCTTACATTCTATGCTTGTTATTTCTTTCAAATTCTTAGTGTTTTGAATTAATAAACAAAATTGATACAAATCCTCTAAGACATGATCAAATTTCATAAAAACCTTCTCCAATTCATTACTTTCCAAAGTGAGAAATGTATTTTCTAGTAAACTCATCCATTTTTCAACTATAAAAGGGTTTGTCAACCCAATGAATGATGGAGGTTGCTGACATATGAAGTGGTCTAATATTATTATACCTCATTTTGGATCAAAAGGTTTTTCCATACGAGTGAAGTTATTGGTCATAACCTGAGTCAGCTACCCAATATAATTATAATTTGATCATCTCCAACTATAGATCTTGCTAAATGAGGCTTTATCATCTTTCTCATAAGGGAAATCCCTACATGGATTATGTTTATTAATATAGTTTCTATTTATTCCTTGAGGAACCATTTGTAAACAATGGACAACACTAGATTAGATCATAACATTATGAAACATAATTTATAATCCCAAAACTATTGAAACAGTTAACATAAATTTAAAAACATTATTCATAGATAATCTCATAATCATAAAATTGGTTTCGTTGGGAATATTCTAAAAGTCCATCATAGGTTTATCTTCCCTAATCTATGTTTTACAAAATATAGATTTATTGTTTTATAGGATACATTCTCTAATAAAAACTATAAAGACCCTAAATCCATTAGTCAAATTTTGGGGTCATTTTAGTACATTGGAAATGGACACAATTGACTACATCTCAAAGGACCAAATATTTTATTAGTCGTGGAAAAATATATATATACTTGAGTTTCACATTATATTTGAAACCATAATATAAAATATAGTATTTTCATTAAGAATTCCATATTCCCCTTTAGAATATCCTTACATATCATTCATAAAATACTTCTTAGTATCATAAAAAAGGAATCATAATAAATGGGTGAGATGATATACTCAGTAATGTTATACAAAAAAATAGAAGATAAATATTTAATAAATAATATGGAAATAATAAATGATGATCAAATAATTCCATATAAATAATATCATTTACTATAAACTTATCCATTTATATAATAACAAATAAAATAATCCCAAGGGAATTAATAATTAATGTTATAATGATGGAATTCATAATGTGGGTTATTTAGAACTTCTCATCGAGTCCTCGACCAATACATATGAAACTAATGTCAATGAATTATGATATTACATCAACATAAATGGGTATGGCCTCCACCAAAACGTAATCTAAGTTTCCTAATGAGACTTACCGAAGAATCTAGGGTTTATGTAAGGCCATACCTGACACTTATTAAGTCCAATCCATTCCACATATGAATAAACAATACGACATAATCAAAATGCTTTAAAAATCAATAATTGTCTATATTAGAATAAATATCATACAAAATATCAATAGTTTCCCTAGTAAAATTGATAATAAATCAAATAGAAAATAATATGAATTTTATCATTTAAATATATCAACTGTGAATCATATATAAGATAATATTTTTTGTTTTATCTGTATATAAATTCCATAAAAATGTCATTATAAACATTCTTGAGGAAAATACCCTGTTAGGTTTAAAGATAACATATATGAAAATATAAATTTCATGAATATTATAAAAAATACTTCTTTAAAAATAATCATGAAAAATCATAGAGAAATATTCATATTAATGGTAATAAATGTGATAAATCTTATTCATGTTGTATTTATTAAAGAAATTTTTTTTTAGAGTTTTTTTAAAATGACTAAAGTACCTCGTTCAGAAAATGACAAGAAGATTTATTTGAAAAACTTTTACTAATAATTAAACCATGGGTAAAAATTCTGTAAATAAATAATTTGGATAGTTTTTAAAACATTCCTAAAAATATATTTAGATAACGTGGATATGGAAGAAAAAGGGTATTCGACTGAAGAGAGAAATGAATTCATATTTTCTGAAAAACCCCATTTTATCAATCATTTTACATAAAAAAGAGAATAAAATTGTATTTTTAATTGAAAATTTTATGAATAAATATACGATAATAAATTTTGTTGGGTTTAAGATATAAATATCAAAAAATTCCCTTAAGGTACACTAAAATGCAAACAACCCCAAATAATTATGAGATTGTGAAATAAACCCTTCCCACTTTGGTAATTTTTGAATCATAATCCCCATGAAATAAATTACATCAAATGAAAATTTAAATACCATAAATATAAATATATTAATGATATAAAATTTTAATGGTGTATTATTTATACCACACAAAAGAAATAAGTATAGAATATGGCATACACCCCATAGTGAGAGGGGAAACCCTTACCTTAGGGTCGAATTTCATCATATGTATCTGAAACTAGTATATAATAAATATATATTTATTATAATTATATTCAATAACCATAATCATATATATTATACCTTATATGGTTTACTTATAACATTTTATTATCCATTTATTAACAATTATTTATTAAAATTAATATTTTGGGTGGTTACAACTTCACTTTTCATGGATGATTTTGTTCAACGGTTTAAATCCTTATGCATTGATCATGGATCCATCATTTATAGAATATTAATAATTATATAAATATCTTATATATTCATTATATTCATATTTATAGTCATCAATAAAAGTTATATATAGTCAAATGAATTACAATATTCATGGAGACGGTAGTCATACGTACGCATGAATGATGTTTTCATTTTTTTAAAAAATGGAATGAAATATAGGAAAATAATAGTTCATAATTATAGAATAATAAAAATATTATATATATTATATATATTCATTAAATATATATTTATTACTATCCAAGTAACATTTAAATGAAAAACTAATCACATCTCTTCATGGAGATTGTAGTCGACACATACAGTCAAGTGACATTATTATATTCTAACAGATCGGAAGGTAAGAAGGTAGATGTGATATTATAATTACAGTGGTATAATAATTTCTTAGGTATCATATATAATCATTAGAACCATTATAATATCCATCAATGAAATATGGTGGTGAAAATTAAATTGTATTGCTACGTGGAGACCGTAAATCATAAGCACGCACGAGTGATATCATTATTTCCCATTTGATGGGAAAAGAGTGGATAATAGTTATTTAAAAATAAAAAATAAGTGTATTCATAAAAAATAAGTAATTATTTTATGAAAAATAATGTATATTTAGATTAGGTAAAGAATAATTAAAAATAAAGTAATTGGTTAAGGTGATTACCACTCATTTAAAAGAACTCCTTTAAATATCCTTTTAAGTGTCCTGAGGTTGGTATTTTAGAGGTAAAATCATCTATAATATGTGTATAAGAAAGTTAAGAAATTATTTTATTAGTTTTGGGTTAATATAATTGGCTCAATGTTGTGTGTGGATGTGATTGAGGTGGTTTCCTTTTATAATTGAGCTGAGGGTCACGTTTGAAATTTCTAAAAACATTAAATTATAAAAATTATGTTATCAAGAAAAATATATCAAAATGTATAGGAATTTGAGACTAGGGAAGTATATTGTTTAAATTTTATCAAATAATAAAATTTCTATGGGGTTTTATTGGGTTTAATTCCATATCTTTTGGATTTACATTAACTACGGTAAGATATTTTTCACTCTTAAAAGTCTTTAATTTTATATATAAGGTGAAAATGGATCATAAATGGTAAATGGATAACATTTTAGACCATATCATATCCACCTTGTCTAATTTTAATATTTTAATTATTTTTATATAATTTAATAAAATATTATTTTTTTATATTATCCTTATTTTCAATTTTGACACTATTCATTTAATTTAACTTCAAATAAATCAAGAAAAAGTATTATTTCTAATAGAATTAATTTAAAAATCACTAACATGTCGTATTAATCTAAAAAAATTATGTATCACTATAAATCAAGAAAATAAAGTCACTTTTAGTATTTCAATATCACTCATTTTATTTTTCTATTAATTGAATAAATGTTGTTTTAGCATTGTGAAATCGTTTAAGGTGATTATTTAATTAGTAAAATTTAGAAATAAATTATTATCCTGAATATAATTACATTATTCACAAAATTTAAATTTATATTTGTTCAAAAACAATTGTGTACCTATGTGGATATATAATAGATATTTAAAACTACGAGAGTGACATTTTGTACCTTTCTTGGATTTAAATATTATATTATTCATTTTCATGGAGAACTGTCCATTAACAATATAAATTTAGTTCCTAAGGTGATATGAGTCAACTTCCCTTACTCCATTAAGAATTTTAATGAAAAAATTTTACCTCATCGTTTAGTTTTAAACAATATTATTCGGATTTACCCTTTACCAAGGTGATCAATATTATTATGGTAACTATTCATATTGACCAAAAATAAAAGGAGACTATTAAAAAAATAAACCCCATGATTCTCAATATGGAATAAATTTTATTGAATTCAATAACTATAGGTTTCATAATTTAATTTAAAATCAAAACGCAAAACACAACAAAAGGTAGTTTTTCAAAAATAATGCCTTTTATGTATAAAAATGTTTTTATACCAAATTGAGTCATAAAATGGATTCAATGAAGTTAATTAAATTATTAATAACATAGTATTACAAATTTTACCTTGAAATCATTTAAAAAATAACTTTTAAAATTCCTGAAACAAAAATAATGAATTCAACAAAAAAGTTATATTTCATATTATTCATTAAAAAAAATTTCAGGAAAATTAAAAAAATGACCCTAAGTGAATTTTAATATGTTGATTTATAAAATGATGATATTTTTATAAAATATAATTTAAATATGTTCCAAAAATAAATTATAATATTTTCTAAAAAAACCAATAAAAATT
Organism: Viscum album; assembly: GCA_963277665.1. Classification (NCBI taxonomy): domain Eukaryota; kingdom Viridiplantae; phylum Streptophyta; class Magnoliopsida; order Santalales; family Viscaceae; genus Viscum; species Viscum album. Next base: position 1,812,777,810 of record OY728136.1, on the reverse strand, counting down.
AGTTTTGAATAAAACATATTTCCGAAGCATATGATTACTTTACTGAAATTAGAGTACTTGTTTCATAAGAATTAATAAATTAATATATATTGAGTAGGTATGGTACATATATTTTAGAATTTTGTTAATAATATTTATACCCATAAATTCAATGGTTATGTTGTAATATCCATGTATAAATAATAATATTTTATGGTTCATTTAAGATCAGTGTTGCGTGTCATATATACTATTGAACCTGATTTTTTTAATTTAAAATATATAGGTATTAAATTATACCTAATTAAATCTATTTCACCCTCAAAATTTATACTTTTTCTTTGTTTTACATTAGAAAATTACTTTATGGAAAACCCACATCATAAAAGTTGTCAATGAAACTTCCTTTGGAAAAACGTAAGGGGAAATATAGTGGTCATATGGAATAAAACAAAACTAGGTTTCCAAATAGGATATCATTAGTGGGAAGGAAAAATATTGATATGGAAGAAAAATATAAGACACCAGTGAGTGATATATAATATGTTCATTGGAAAGTTGACCATCATAAGACTGTAAATATTTTATGGGTTAAAATACCATCATTTTATCAGCAATAAGTGTAAATGGATTACATTTTTTTCAAGGTTCGTTTCATACGTTTGGGTGATTAATTTAATATCTAGATAAATCACTCAATAAAATGTTCTTACTTTATTCATTTTCATGTCATAAGAATAATCTCATTCATTGGTTACACTTGATCAATTTTCACATTATTTCTTACACCGGTAAATGGATATTCAAGATTATTATTTTTATAATTAATATATAAAATAATATTTTAATAAATCATAAGATCTATAAGTCATTCCTTCATCTGATGTAAAATTACCAAAACAAAAATGGTTAGCACTAGTTATCAAATATTATAAATCACAATTTAACCTCAAAAAATAATATAAAAAGATCAACTCAATTCATTATATAAGTAGTTAACATCCAGTATACTCTAAAATATATCTTACCAAATTAAAAAAATTAAAAAAATAATTGGAATAAGATCACTAAATTTTCAAAATCAAATTATCATTAATCCCATATATAGTAGCTCTTAGTGTCACATTTAAAGAAATTGATCACATGGTAATAACTTGAATTACCCTAAATCATTAATGAAAACATGAATGCTTCCATGAGTTACCTATCTCCTTATTACTTATATAAAATATCTTATTATCAAATATAAATAAAAAATGCATTTAAATTCATCATGAATTTATTTTTCATCAAATCACTAACCATTTCTAAGGTCGCCAATACTATCCCATTTTATTATTCAATTTCAATTTTCTATTTATGCCAACAAGACGTTATTAACTCAACATCACAAACATATTAACAATTATATTTCCCTTGTTCATGTATTTTATAAAAATATCACCTTACAATAAAATAACTTTTTTTTATTTTCAAAACTATTCAATATATTATTTCTAATCATTAACTAGAGACTACTAAATTCAAATCCTTATACATTTTATGATTCTTATTGAAAGAATATCATTAAAAAAATAATTCTAAAAAACAATTATTGAATCTAAAAAAAATAACTCTAATCATTTTACTTCGGCATTAATAATAGTATAAACTTTACCATGATCCATTAGTTTCGTAAAATGTATATCCCCTTGTTTCATAGAAAATTATTTTTCATATTTTCACGTCTCCATAGAACTGAAATACATAATTTTATAGGTTTATTTCTTACCCATTAATTCATGTACTTATAGCCTTTCTCTCCACACTTGAAGAAAACTCACATTCCCTTAAAGAGAGTGTCATAGTGTTTTTGAAATTGGATAGACGTATTCAGTCCATTCCTTTTCTAAAATCTAGTTTCTGAGGTGTTCCGGGAGGTCAAAGTGACTTATCCCCAATACTTTGCCAAATTTTCCAATTCTATGAACAGTGTTTCCAATTCTGTGAACAGTGCAACGATAGACCTATGTGAATATTTTCATCAGTAGCCTTATGTGAACAGTGTGCCTATAGCCTTATATGAAATGTGTCATCGGTATCCTTATGTTAGTAATGCAACGATAGCCTTATGTGAACAGTACAACAGTAGCCTTATGTGAATAGTGTCATCAGTAGCCTTATGTGAACAGTGTCATTAGTAGCCTTATGTGAAAAATTTAATGGTATCCTTATGTGAATAATTCAAAGGTATCCTTATGTTAATAGTGTCATTAGTAGCCTTATGGGATCATTCTCATCGGTAGCATTATGTGAATAGTGAAATCGTAGCCTTATGTGAACAGTGCCATCAGTAAGCTTATGTGAACAGTTCCAATGGTAGCATTATGTGAAAAATTTCACCGGTAGCCTTATGTGAACAGTGCAATGGTATTCTTATGTGAACAGTGTCATCAGTAGCCTTATGTAAACAGTTTCATCAGTAGCCTTATGTGAATAGTGTCATCTGTAGCCTTTTGTGAACAGTGCAACGGTAGCCTTATGTGAATAGTGCAACGGTAGCCTTTTGTGATCAGTGTATTGGTTTCATTATGTGAATAGTGAAATTGTAACCTTATGTGAACAGTGAAATGACACCTTATGTGAACAGTGAAACAGTAACCTTATGTGAAGAGTGAAATGGTAGCCTTATGTGAATATTTCCAATATTAACCAAATGTGAACAGTGAAAGGGTAACCTTATGTGACCAGTACAATGGTAGCCTTATGTGAACCGTTCCAATTGTAGCTTTATGTGAACAGTGTAATGGTAACCTTATGTGAATAGTGCAATGGTAATCTTGTATAAACATTGTTATGGTAACCTTATGTGAACAGTGCAATGGTTGCCTTATGTGAACAATGTTTCTAGAATGGTGAGGTTCCGACGGTAGCCTTTATTTCCCTTGCCAAATTTTGAGTTCATGAACAGTGTTTCTAGAATGGTGAGGTCCAACGGTAGCCTTTATTTCTTTTTCCAAATTTCTTGTTCATGAACAATGTTCTAGCTTCCTACAGTTTCACCCCTTTGACATTTCTGTTGACGTAAAATGCATTTAAAGCCTCATTTTAAGGACTATAAGAGTGATCCAAAGGTCCATTACTCCTATATTAATTTTTCTGAAGGCTCAGGATTCTTTTACATGCTCAAACCGTTTGGTTTAATGCGATCCTCTTTTAATGGAAAATCCAGTGTATCTTAAACTATTCCTCCATTAAATCTTCTAAAGGGATGAGATATCATCCAACCTAGTTCTTCCTCCTGGTTCTCGGGTGTGAGAGACTTGAACCTTCCATTCCTTCCAATAGGAGTTGTGTGATCAAACATTCCTCCTTGGAAGGGTTCCCCTTTTTTTATGCAACCAAGAAGTATCAATCAATCTTCGATATAAGTTATGATCTATCATCATTATTTTGTGTTCATCTCCATATGTTTCTCCTTTACCTTTTTTGGAAAGTTATCTCCATGTTTCTAATGGAATTTTCTGAGGTATTGACCAATGTATTGGTGTCTTTTCATCCCCAGGTGGATATAGTTGTCATAGAGGAGGATATCATAACCCGTTATGTGACTCATTCTCGTATAAAGATTGTCAAGAACCATTTAAGGTAGGAGATTCATTGCTTCTCTTTTATTTTACGTGCAACTATATAGTTATCATGTATTGTCCCACTGTATCACAATGTAATTGACCTAATAAATAATTGAACCAGATAAATAAATTGATATCGATCTTATGATATAGCCTCTTGTTTTTCTAGTGACTGTGATACCTATTCTTTCTTTGTTTATATTTTTGTTCTTGATGGAAATTGGAAGTAAACGTAAGGTCGAAATTAATTGATAATTGTTTTTCTAAAGATAAAGAGGCTTGTGAATGAATACTATTATTATTTTTGTAATTTTATGATAATCAAATTGATGTAGTAATCATTTTTAATCAATTTGTGATATCTTATTATTTAGGTTTCCTATAGTTGGAACCTATGAATAATAAATCGGTTAATTCAAGATGGATTAAAGAACTATTTGTTTGATAAATAATAATTCCTTATAGGGTTCTAAGTTACCCTATTTCTTGTTTAAGGGGAAAGATCCCAATTGATATGATGTTTGTTTTCCTACTGCTTGTGTTGTGATGTGGACCTATATGGCTGTTGTAATAGGTGGGGGAATGAAGGACTCTTGGTTGTGGGAGTAGTTGACACCTAGAGTGGTGAGATTCATCAGCTTATGCATGTGGGGTCGAGGAGGACACTAGGGATGAGGAAATAGGTTCAATGTAAATGTTTGGATGCTTACTTATTGTTGTTTGTTGTTTATCCTCTTTACTTTCCCCACTGCTCAAGGAAGCTAGTTTTCATACCCTTCTTCCAAAAGGGGAGAAGAAACATGGGACATGAAATGTGCTTTCTATGTTTAGCTTCTCTATGGAGGATGGGTCTATACTCTTGTTATAGGTGGAAAATACTTGACGGGTAGTTCATCTACTCACGGAGTTGATCCCCCTTGTATTTAGTAGCTTAGAATGTTTTTCTAGAATGCTTGGGAATATGGGAAAGTAATAATGTTGTTAATAAATTATTGAATATATGATGTTAACCCAAGGTTTTAGTGCTTGTAGGGACGTAATGCTGAGGTATCAATTTAAAGGGACAGTGGACTTTGGGTGTGATTCTAATGAAATAGAATGTGGAATTGTTAATGGTTAATTAATGTTAAAAGAATTAATTAACTTAAAGTGAAACTGATAAAAAAAGGAATGATGTAATGTAATAAAGCTCTTTAAATGGTTGTGTGCTTATAAGATACATAGTTATAGAAGTGACATCCAGGAGTCCGAGAGAGATTAGTTATAGTGGATTATAATACTAGGTTATTCATATAGTGTGGTTGTGAGATTTAGTATATTATGTACTTCTTGTGTTTTTATACGCTACTCCACCCTTTCAATTAGGGAAACTGACACCCTAGGGATTTTTATCCCTAGGTGTGTTTTCTCTAACATTCTGGTGGGAGGATGGATGGATGACTACCCACATCAGCCCCGCTCTCTTCTCTTGCTAGTTACTTGTGATGGAAGGCACAAAGATTAGTTTTTCCCAAATATGTGTGTAGAGGGATGTAATGGATTGTGGTTATTCACACACATATATTCTATATATATTTTTTCTATAGACTACTATAGGTGTAACGTGTATAGGATATAATGGCTTGAGGATCCTTACTTGGTGTATAGACTATAATGGCTTGAGGTTTAATACATCGCGTATGATACAAGTTATGAATGTTGTGGTGGCTCCCAAAAACTATCAGGTTACTTTTCTTACATGGACGTGGTGGTTCTATTGCATGAGGTGCTTGTTGTGGTGCTTCGCCCTTGTGTCTGTGGGCAAGAATTTTTAGAGAGAGATGCTTAAGAGATGCGATATTGGGGAAAAGCAGAAAAACTGTGGGGGAGTAGTAGCAGGGTACCCTAGATATTCATTATTATATTATATACTCTTGTATGTGATACTTGGTGTGAGTATCCATGGTGAGGCTGTCAACTTAGTATAACTGTTTTGGTGACGATTTAGTTTCACTTATTGTTCACTATGATTTAGCATTCTTTCTTTTCTTTTGCACGAGAGGCTCTAGGGAGGATCCTACTGAGTATACTATTATACTCAACCTATGTATATATTAACCCTTTTTCAGGTCACTTAGAGTAGGTTGGAGATCCAGTTGGTTTCTACTAGGTTGGGGTTGCAGGAGGAGTTCTGGATTATAGTTTTTGTTGTCTTTACTTTCCTTTGGAACTTTTAGTTTTCACTTTCTATTATAGTAGTTTTTCATGGAATTGCATATGTGCACTTGGGATTTATTTTATATTGAGGTCTGAGTTGTAGTTGGTTGGTGTATGTCTTATCTCTCTCTTTCGCATGTGTTCTTTTAGAGGGTACTGCCTCCCATTTTTATGTTTATTATACCCTCAGGGCTAGTTGACAACACTCAACCTACTAGAGGCATGACTCGGGGGTCATTATCTCCCTTCTCATATTTCGGGCTCTAGAGGGGTACACCTTGTGGGGAGGGGGTCGTGACAGAGTGGTATCAATGGTCTGGTTGAGGGATAAAATGGATTTTTGTGTTAGGAACATGTGAGGTTGCATGGGTTGGTAGGGAAATGGTGTCATTCATGTTTAGAAAGTTATGTAAACACTGAATACCGGTTAAGACATAGGCATTTATTTCCCCCTATGATCTGATGTGCATACCATTATTTTTACAATGACTACTAAACAATGTGATACTAGTTACAGGGTAGTGATTTAGGAAAGGATCATGAATCATTCTTCTTTGTGTCTGTGTTTGAATGGGTAGACCTTGGGATATGTTGACCTAAAATGAATAAAAGAAAAAATAATAATTAATTAATGTCGAGTCATCAATATTCTAAGTCTATGAGCTCTAACTATTAGTTATTTTACAGGTATGGCTCTAGGTCGATGTCCTTTTCAGGATTACATAGGAGATGTCCAGCAGGTTGTCCCAAAAGATCATTGCAGGGTAGAGGTTGACGATGACAACACTTGGAGAAGGACACTCTAAGATTTTCAGTGCCAGAGTCTACAGAAGTATGAGGGATATATTTCAGATGTAGCCATAGAATACTTGTTGGAGGAGGTCGAGATAGGATTCAGTTTGATCTGTGTTAGAAAGGAGCACTGGGGTTCCATGGCTATGACGATGCTGCATGGAGCAGTGAGGCAGTGGTAGTTCTTGTTCCTCAGGGATCATGAGGTGTCAGAAATATCATGGTAGGAGTTCAGAGACATGTTTGGAGTCAAGTTTCTTTCATTGACTATGAAGGCGTCCAGTTTCTAGGAGCTTCTTACCCTTCGACAGGGGAGCTTTAGTGTGCGAGAGTTTGGAATCCATTTAAGGACCCTTTTATGATATTCTTCAGACCTATTTCTATATGAGGAGGCTAGGGCGAGGTATTTCGAGGAGGCTTTGCATCCATATATCTAGCTCCAAGTCACCCAATTTATGTTGAATACATATCTCCAGGTGTTGGCAATGTAGAGGTCGTCGAGAGGAAATTGGATAGAACCAGATCGTCATGATAGGGAAGTCTTCATGATTCTTAATGAAGAAGATCTATTGTTTGGGGTTCCCAGTTTACAGGGCAATAGAGTTTTTGTTTAGCTGGGGGTAGGTCTCGGCCCTCAGCATTTTGTTTCTCTGTGGATAGCAGGTCTCGGGAATTTTACAAGGGATAAAGCACTTGTTTTTATTTTAGTGGTCAAGGACGTCATTAGTGAGAGTGCCCAACCTTTTAGAGAAGTCCTCGTGCACTGGGTGTTCCACTCTAAGTTCCACCATTGAGGATCTTCCAGCCAAGGCAATAGCATCAAGTTGCCCCAGATTTGGATCAGCAGAGGGTATATGGGGCAGGCAGAGGATAGCCTTGTGATGTTCCCCATCCTCAGAGAGTAGAGCGCGGTCATGTTGGTGGTTGTAATCAAGGTTAGAGAGGCCATGGAGGAGGTTGTGGTTAGCTTCATGCTTTAGCATTGCTAGCTCCAGGTGATCCAGACATCATTTTAGGTACACTTTTGTTGTTTTCTACCTTGGTATATGCCTTTTTTGATTCAGGAGTGACACGCTCTTTTATATCACCTACCATTTTCTATTCATTGTGATTTGAAGTAGAGAGGCTTCCAGTGCCTTTGGAATTGACTACACCAGTTGGAGGTCGAGCAGACTTGTTTGAAGTCTGCAGAGACTGTGAGATAGTCCTGGGCTAGTATCGCTCTTAGGGATATTTCTTATGATTAGGGATGCAGCCATATGATGTCATCCCTAGTATGGATTGGTTGTATTCGATGTAGGCTATAATGGATTTTTTCAGGATGTAGGTTATGTTCTTCGATTCGGATGGAGATCTGGTAGTGTTTCTTGGATGAGAGATACCCTTGTATGGGTCATATGAATGTTCCGTCCTTATCATCCATGATGGTAGAGTTGATGTTATGTTTTTCATAAGTTCAGCAGTTGGAGTTTCTTAGGGTCGTATAAGAGTGCCATGATGTCTTTCTAGAAGAGGTTTTAGCATTACCCCCTCGACGAGAGATCGAGTTTGGGATCGAGCTTCAACCATGAGCGTATCCTATCTCTTTGCCTCAAAAAAGATGGACCCTTCTAAATTATGAGAGCTACGTATACATCTTGATGGTCTGTTACAGTGTGGTTTGGTTCGGCCTAGTGTGTCCCCTTGGGGTGCACCATTTTTGTTTGTCAAGAAGGTTGATAGCAGTTTGCGATTTTGTGTCACTTATAGTCTCTTAAAAAAGTGAAAATGAAGAATATATATCCTCTTCCACAAATTTATGATTTATTCGATCAACTGAAGGATTCAATTTGGTTATCAATGATTGACTTTGGGTATGGGTATCATCAGATGCCTCTGAAGGAAGTATATATCCTGAAGACATCTTTCTGTTGTCATCATGGGCATTATGAGTTCATTGTAATGTCGTTCGGTGGGATGAATTCTCTAGTTTTTTTGATGGGATTGATAAAATTTGAGATCCATGTGTTCCTAGACAAGTTTTTGGTGGTTTTAATCGACAACATCCTTGTGTACTCCATGTTTGCGGGGGAGAATGCAGAGCATATATATGCCGTTTTGGGATTTCTTCGTCAAAATTAGATATTTGGGAAGTTGTAGAAGTGTGTGTTTTGGGCTCAAGAATTCTATTTCATGTGGAATTTTTTGACCCAATAGGGAGTAGTTGTGGATCCATCAAAGATAGAAGCAGTTGTGTCTTAGGAATCTTCCAAGACAGTGTCAGAGGTGTGAAGTTTCCTTGGTCTTGCAGGCTACTACAGGGGGTTCATAATCGATTTCTATCGAGTTGCAACTCCTCTGATAGCTTTGATCAGGAATGATTAGGTGTTCATAGGGACTGATCAGTGTTAGGAAGCTTTTGAGTATCTAAAGGAGAAATTAGTAAGTGATCAAGTTCTTTTTCTTCGAACAGAGGGAGTTCAATTTTATGATTTTTGCGATGCTTCTCATCTGGGATTAGGCTATGTTTTGATGCAGCAAAGATCAATTGTTTCTTATGGGTCTCGACTATTGCATCCCCCTGAACATAAGTATTCCACCCATGATCTTGAGTTTTCATCCTTGGTGTTTACTCTGATGTTGTACACACATTACCTCATTGGCGAGAACTTTTTGGTTTTCACTGATTATAAGAGACTGAGGTATGTTATCTCATAGCGTGACTTAAACTTGTGATAGCATCGTTGAATGGAGTTATTAAAGGAATACGACTTTGAAATATCGTATACCCCTAAATAAGGGAATGTTGTAGCTGATGTGCTAAGAATTAATTCACGTGGGGATGTATTGTGTAAATCTGGTGATTCCAAAAGAGTTATTGAAGAACTATCAACATTACATATCGATATTGGAGAAGTTGGGGGTAGAGGTCTTCTTTTCCAGATGGCGGTGCAATCATCTCTAGTGCAGCATGTGGAAGAGTCCCAGTTAGGGGATCTTGTGGTGGAGGTTTGGAGAGACCAATTTTTTTATGGTGAGGCCCTTGATGTTTGGTCTGAGGATGAACAACACTGAGTTTTGTATCAAGAAAGGCTATTTGTTGCTTTACCATGCATAAGACGGTTCTCATAGAGTTCCATATCTTGACTTTAGTGGTGCATCCTAGAATGAAAAAGATGTACTGAGCCTTGAGGAGTCATATTTGGTGGCTTGGGATGAAGTGTGTGGTTGCGGAGTTTGTGCTTCATTGTTTGGTCTACCATAAGGTGAAGGTAGAACACCTTGTTTCTCGTGGTCTACTCCATCCGTTAGATGTTCCTCAGTGGAAGTGGGATTACATCTCACTGGACATTGTTTTTGGTTTACCTCATGTTCATGGAGGACATGATTCTTTTTGGGTAGTAGTGGATCATTTAACAAAATCATCCCACTTCATAACAATCAAGGAGTCATGATCAGTGTAATTTTTGTCAATGAATTATCTGGAGGAGGTGGTGAGACTTCATTGGTTACCAAGGATGATGATTTATGATCAGGATCCTCATTAAACCTCCATGTTATGGAGAGGTCTCCAGCATGATTTTGGATCTCAAATATGCCTTAACACTTCTTTTCATCCACAAACAGACAGTCAGAGAGAGCGAACCATCCATACTCTTGAAGACATGTTTCGATCTTGTGTCTTGGATTTTGGAGGTTCATGGATGAGAAACTTACCCTTGGTTGAGTTTTCTTACAACAATAGTTTTCACTCCACTATCAGTAAGCTGCCATTTGAAGCCCTGTATGGCTGAACTATCCATTCTCCATTATGCTGGAATGGGGTCGGAGATTCACCAATTCTCAGACCAGAACTAGTGCATAGTACAACATAGATGTTTCAGGTGATTCGTGAGAGGATAAATATAGCGTAAGATCATCAGAAATCATATGTCTATCATAGGAGTAGACCTGTGTAGTTTGATTTTGGGGATCATGTGTTTCTGAAGGTGACTCCCCTTCAAGGGCTGTGAAGGTTTGGTCATGGAAGTAAGCTTTCTCCCAGATTTTTTGGGACTTTCGAGTTGTTAGCTCATGTGGGAGTTGTGGCGTATCGAGTAGCACTTCCCCAGAAGATGTTCCGGATTCACAATGTTTTTTATGTGTCACAGTTTCATCATTATCTTCATTATGAATCTCACATCATCGATTGGGGAGAGATCGATGTTGATGATGATGCGACCTTAGAGAAGAGACCTCTGGAGATCAGAGATCGCAAAGAGAAAGTGTCATATAGGCGTTCAATCTCCTTGGTTTAGGTCTTTTGGAGACACGGTGGTATAGAGGAGAGTACCTAGGAATGTGAGTCACAGATACATGCCCAGTACCTAGAGTTCTTTGATTTTTAAATCTTTTCATGTGACGATGTCCCCTTTATGGTTATAGACTTTTTGTGTTTATAAGATGGATTTATTTTGGTAACTTCTTTGGGACTTTTCCCTTTTGAGAGGTATCTCTATGGGTGGTTTTTTAGACAGCATTTTGGTTTTCATTTAGGTTGGTTTGGAATTCTCATGGATGGGAATGTTTTGACAGGTATCAGATGTAATGGAACGGACCTCTTATGTCCTTTCCATTGCTAAAATCTTGTGTCTCAGGTGTTCTAGGAGGTCAAAGTGACTTATCCCCAACACTTTTCCAAATTTCCAGTATTGTGAATAGTGTTTCCAGTTCTGCAAACAGTGTAATGGTGGCCTTATGTGAACAGTGACATTAGTGGCCTTATATGAATAGTGCAATGGTAGCCTTATGTGAATAGTGTCATTGGTAGCCTTTTGTGAATAGTGAAATGGCAGCCTTGTGTGAATAGTGCAATGGTAGCCTTATGTGAATAGTGTCATCAGTAGCCTTATGTGAATAGTTTCATCGATACCCTTATGTGAACAGTGCAACGGTAGCCTTATGTGAACAGTGCAACAATATCCTTATGTGAACAGTGTCATCGGTAGCCTTATGTGACCAGTGTCATTAGTAGCCTTATGTGAACACTACAATGGTAGCCTTTTGTGAATAGTGCAACAGTATCCTTATGTGAACGGTGTCATCAGTAGGATTATGTGAATAGTTCCAACGGTAGCCTTATGTGAATAGTGTCAACGGTAGCCTTATGTGAATAGTGAAATGGTAGACTTATGTGAACAGTTTCATCGATAGCCTTATGTCAAATGTGTCATTGGTAGAAATATTTGAATAGTGCAAAGGTTTCCTTTTGTGAACAACGCAACGGTAGCCTTATGTGGACAGTGAAATGATAGCCTTATGTAAACAGTGAAACAGTAGCCTTATATGAATAGTGCAATGGTACCTTATGTGAATAGTTCAATGGTAACCTTATGTGAACAGTGCAACGATAGCCTTATAGGAACAATTCGAACAGTAACATTATGTGAACAGTGCAACGGTAACCTTATGTGAATAGTGTAATGGTAGCCTTTTGTGAACAGTTCCAACGGTAGCCTTATATGAAAATGCAATGGTAACCTTTTGTGAACAGTGCAACGGTAACCTTGTTTGAACTGTTCAACAGTAACCTTATGTGAACAGTAAAACAGTAGCCTTATGTGAGCAGTGTTTCCAGAATGGTGAGGTTCCAACGTTAACCTTTATTTCCTTTTCCAAATTTTGAGTCCATGAACAGTGTTTCCAGAACGGTGAGGTCCGAGGGTATCCTCTATTTCCTTTTTCCAAATTTTGAGTTCATGAAAAATGTTTCTAGAATGGTGAGGTCCAAAGGTAGCCTCAATTTCCATTGCCAAATTTCGTGTTCATGAACAGTGTATCTAGCTTCTTATAGTTTCGCCCATTTGACATTTCCTTTAATGTAAAATGCATTTAAAGCATCATTTTAAGTACTCTAAGGCCAATTCAAAGGGCCATAACTCCTATATTAATTTCTCATAAGGCTCGAGATGCTTTTACTTGGTCAAACCGCAAGGTTTAATGTGATGTGATTTTAATGCAAAATCCAGCATATCTTAAATTATTGCTCCATTAAATCTTTTAAAGGAATGTGATATCATCCTCCCTAGTTCTTCCTCATTGTTCTCATGTGTGAGATGCTCAAACATTTCATTCCTTACCAAACTAGTTGTGCGATCAAACTTTCCACCTTGGATTTGTTCCCCTCTATTTTTTTATGAAACCAAGAAGTATCGATCAATCATCGATATAAGGTATGATATATATAGTCATTATTTTGGGTTCATCTCTTTCTATTTATCCTTTCCCTTTTATGGAATGGTATCTCCATGTTCCTAATAGCGTTTTCTTGGGTTTTGACTAGTGTGGTGTTGTCTCTGCATCCTTGGGTGGATACAGTTGTCCCGGGGGGAGGAGATCATAACCTATTGTGTGGCTTGTTCTTGTATAAAGAACATCAAGAACCATTGATGGTAGGAGATTCATTGCTTCACTTTTATTTTACGTGAAACTGTATAGGTATCATGTTTTATCCCAATGTATCACAATGTAATTGACATAATAAATATTTGAACCATATAAATAAATTGATATTGATCCTATGTTATTGCCTCTTGTTTTTCTAAATAGTGTGATATCTATTCTTGCTTTATTTAGCTTTTCATTTATGATAGAAATTGGTAAAGAATTTAAAGCTTAAATTAATTGATAATTGTTGGGCTAAAGATAAAGAGGCATGTGAATGAATCATGTTGTTGTAGTTGTAATTTGATTCTAATCAAATTGATGCAAAAAAAGAATGTTTTATCAATTTTTGATGGCTTACTGTTTAAGTTTTCCATTGTTGGAACCTACGAATAACAAATCGGTTAATTCAAGATGGATTAATGAATTAGTTTTTTGATAAAATATAACTACTTGTAGGGTTTTGAGTTACCCTATTTCTTGTTTAAGGTCCAAGATCCCAATTGATATGATGTTTGTTTTACTGCTGCTTGTGTTATGATGTGATCCTGAATGTTTGGATGCTTGCTGATTCTTCTTGGTTATTTATCCACTTTACTTTCCCCACTACTCAAGGTTGCTGGTTTTCTTACACACCTTCCAAAAGGGGTGAATCCACATGGGGTATGCCACATGCTTTCTGTGTTTAGCTTATCGAGATAGTATGGGTCTATGCTCTTTCTATAGGTGGAAAAGTCGTTACGGGTGTTTCTTCTACTCACAGAGTTGAGCCCCCTTGTATTTAGTAGCTTAGAATGTTTTTCTAGAATGCCTGGGAATATGGGAATGTAATAATGTTTTTAATAAATGATTGAATAAATTATGTTAACTCAAGGGGTTGGATCTTCCTGGGATGCATTGCTGAGGTAACAATTTAAAGGGACAACAGACTTTGGGTGTGATTCTAATGAAATATAATGCGGAATTGTTAATAGTTAATTAATATTTAGAGAATTAATTAATGTAAAGTGCAACTAATAAAAATGGAATGATGTAATTTAATAAATCTATTTAAAATATTGTGTTCTTATAGGATACATAGTCATAGATTTGGATGTCGGGAGTCCAAGAGATGATAGCTATAGATGAGTATAACACTAGGTTATGCCCATAGTGTGGTTGTATGCTATAGTATATTCTGTACTTTTTGTGTTTCTATATGCTACTCCACCCTTTCAGTTTTGGCAACTGACAACCGAAGGATTTGAGCCTAGGGAGGGTCTTCTCGAACATTCTTGTGGGAGGATAGATGACTGACTACCCCATTTATCCCCTCTCTCTTCTCTTGGTATTTACTTGTGCTGGAAGGCACATAGATTAGTTTTCCCCATATATGTGTGTAGAGGTCTGTAATGGATTGTATTTATTCAGACACATAAATTCTGGATATAGTTTCATATGAACTACTATAGGTGTAACATGTATAGGCTATGATGTCTTGAGGAACCTTACTCGATGTATGGGCTATAATGGTTTGAGGATTAATACCCAACGTATGATACACATTATGCGAGCTATGGTGGCTCCCAGAAACAACTAGGTTACATTGATTACATGGACATGGAGGTTTTCTTGTATGAGGTTCATGTTGTGGTGCTTCACCTAGGTGTTTGTGGGCAAGACTTTTTAGAGAGAGATTATTAGGACGTGCAATATTGGGGAAAAGCGTCAAACTAGAGGGGAAGTAGTAGTGGGGTACCATTCATATTCTATATTATATTATATACTCTTGTATGCGATACTTGGTGAGAGTATCCATAGTGAGGCTGGGAACTTAGTATACCTATTTAGGTGACGAGTTAGTTTCACTTTTTGTTCACTGTGTTTTAGCATTCATTCATTAATTTTTCACAACAGTCTATGGGTAGGATCCTACTAAGTATACTATTATACTCACCCAATGTATATATAAATTGTTTTTCAGGTCACATAGAGCAGGTTGGAGATCCAACTGCTTTTTACAATCTTGGGGTTTTAGGAGCTGTTTGGGCTTTTGGTTACTGTTATTTTTACTTTCCTTTGGTACTTTCATTTTTCAATTTCAGTTGTAGTAGTTTTTCATTACATTGAATATGTGCACTTGGGATTTATTTTATATTGCAGTTCGAGTTGGCTTTGGTTGTTGCATGTCTTATCTCTCTCTTTCTCATGTGTTCTCTTAGAGGGTAATTCCTCCCATTTGTGTGTTTACTATACCCTCGGTGCTAGTCACCAACCTGGGGCCTACTAGAGGCGGGTCTCAGAGGACATTATCTCCTTTCTCATATTTCCTACTAGGGAGGGGTACACCATGTGGGGACAGTGTCGTGACAGTTTCTTTCCGCAATTATCACATGTGGGAAAATCCTTCTTTCTCTTATTACCGTTATCCATTTCATTCTCTTCCATTCTTTTTTATCTTGATTTCCTCTAGAACCATAATAATTTGATTATTATTTCTCATTATTTATATCACATGATACTATATCCTCATATAATGATAATTTTTAAGAGATTAGTTACATTTAAAGGATTTTATTTAACCCATCAAATAAGAGGCCAATCTTTCTCGTTGGATTACTTACATATCCCACAACATGCCTTCCTAAGTTAGTAAAGTTAACTTGATACATAGTAATATTTCTCTATTTTTTTTTCTTCGAATCAAAAGATTTATCTTCTTATATTCGCATTTTTATTTAAAAATATGTAACCAATGTTCCTTAAAATACTTTATTTATATGGTACTTATTTTCTTCTCATCCACAATGTTTTGAATACGTGCCCACCATTGATTTTAGTCCCCTAAGAGAAGATAAAATTCCATGAAAACATTCTCCATTTAATTACATTGAAATGTAAGAAATATCTTTTCTATGGAACTTATCCATTGTTCAACTAAAAATGGGTTTGTAGTCCCATTGAATTATAGAGGTTATGGATTCATAAAGTTGTATAACATTGTTAAACCACATTATGGATCATCAAGATGCTTTATATGGGAATGTTTATTTGTCATAACCTAATTAATCTTCCCAAATATATTTATAATTTTTTCATCTCCAACTACATCTCTAGTTATAGCCACAACTTCATTTTCCTACTCAAGAGGGAAATACATACAGGGATGACATGTATGGATACAATTTACAATCCTTCTACTAGAAACCATTTATAAATAGTGTGATACAATATAATAGATCATAAAATTATCATAAAAAATTATATTCCCAAAAATAGTAATATAATTAACATAAATAATATCATAAACATTTACTTGTATTCATTTAGGATGTTCTCAAAGTTTTTCATAGGGTTAATTTCCCTAATATATGTTTTACTAAATCTATTCCCCATGTTTTATACTAAACATACTTGGATACCCACTATAAAAATCATGACCCAATATAATATAGTCGGTGGTTAATTTATTAGATTGGAACTCAATAAAATCAATCTTATCCTAAAGTACCAAATAGTTAAGTAGTCTTAGAGCGCCAGATACATAGTTGAGTTTCACAATACATTTGAGAAAATAAAATACAACATATTATTTTCTTTGAGAACAACATAGTCCCCTTTATCATATCCATGTATATCAATCAAAAAAATTATAGGTATCCTGGGGAAGGAAACCTAATAATGGGGTGATCTTAGATGATTGGAAAGGGTATACATATAGTGGAACCTAAATAAGGAATAACTATCTTGGAAGAAATAAATGATGATCAAATCATTCAATATAAGTAATCTCACAAGTTAGAAACATATCCATGGATATCATAAAAAATCAAATACTCACAAGGATATCAATAACATATTTAATAATAATGGAATTCCCAATTCCGAACATATAAAACATACCATCTAGGCCTAAGCAAAAACATCTGAAAACACAATAAGGCATTTTTTCAATGAAATATATATAAATGGGTAATGCCTCTATCAAAACCACATTAGGTTTGTCTTGTGGGGCCTACTAATTCATCAATTGGATATAACATGACCCTCCTATAACTTAATAAGTCCAATTAATTCCTCATATGAATAAAAATTAACTTAATCAATATTCCTTAAAATTTTATAATTTCCAATATTATAAGAACTAGAATATGGAATATCAATAATTTTCCCCGTCAATCTGATCATAACCCATATAGAAAAATAAAAAGGATGTTATCATTAAAATATATCCCCAGTGGATCATAAGTAAAATAATGTTCTTTGTCATTGATGACTAGAAATTTCATAAAACATTCATTAAAATGTAATTGAGTAAAATACCCTTTTCACTATCAAAATCACTTTAAAAAATATAAATTTTTAGAATATTAGGAAAATATTTTTCTTTAAAAAGTAGTATGAAAACATATAGAGAAAGTATGAATTCATGTAATTTTCATGGTGGATTAAAATTATGTTCATGTCGTACTCATTAAAATAATGATTCTTTTCACATTTTTTGTAAAATGATAAAAGCACCACATTCAGAAAATGAAAAGAAGATTAATTTTAAAACCCTTTTTAAAAAAATTATACATAGGTAAAAAAATTAATAAATCATTTTCGATAGTTTTTAAAATTTTATTGAACATATTTTTAGAAAACATGGACTTGGAAGAAAAATATTATTCAATCGAAGATAGAAATGATGTCAGATTTTCTAAAAAACAATTTCTAAATAATTTTATATAAAAAAGAGTGTAAAATGGTACTATTAATTAAAATTTTCAAGAATAAATAATGGACAATAAAATGGATAGGTTTTTTGATATAAATATCAAAAAATTCCCCCAAAAGATACTTAAACATAAATAATCCCAAATAATGATGAGGTTGGGAAATAAACCCTTACCACATTGGTATCTTTTGAATCATAAGTTCCATGAATGAAATAACATCAAAAGAAACTTTAAATACCATTCATATAATTATATTCGTGATATAACATGTTAAATAGGTAGTATATACACCACACAAAATAAATAAGTGTTGAATATGGTATATGTACCATGAAAGTAAAAGTGAGACGAGAAACGCTTACCTCAGGATTGAATTCCTTTGTATGCATCTAAAAATCTTGTATTATAAATATATATTTATTATAAATATATTAAAACAAATAATTATATATATCATACCTTATATTATTACCAAATAATATCTTATCACCCATTTATTAACAATTCTTTATTAAAACCACTATCCAGGGTGGTAACTGCTTCCTTTTTCAAGGATATTTTCATTCATTAGTTTTTATATTTATACATTTATCATGTTAAAATCATCTCAAGAATATAAATAATGATATAAAAATAATATATATTCATTATATACATATTTATAGTCATTAATAAAATTTATATATATATAAATGAATTACACTGTTCATGGGGACAATAGGTCATATGTAGCATGACCTCTATTTTAATTTATTGTTAGATGGAATAAATTAGAGGTAAATAATATTTAATCATTGAATAATAATTATTATATAAAATAAATCATATATATTTTTCAAATAAATCTTCATTACTGTCCAATTAAAATATAAAAGAAAAACAAATCACATCGCTTCATGGAGGTGTTCCCCCATAAGTACACACGAGCGACATTATTATATTTCAATGGATCGGAAGGTAAGAAGTTATATGTTATATTATAATTAAATGGGTATAATTATTTCATAAGTATCAAATATAAATATTAAACCCATAATAATATCCACATATGAAATATGGTGGGGAATATGAATTGTATCGCTACATCGAGACGGTGAGTCGTACATAAGCACGAGCAATACCTTCATTTCAAATTTTTTAAAAAAGAGAGTTTATAATGGGGATTTAATGATCATAATAAAATTTAAGTATATTGATGATACCGAATTTATTATTTTATAATAAATACCATAGATTTATATGAGGTAAATTATAAGTAAAAAAGTAGTGATTAGTTAAGGGGATTACCTCTCCTTTGAAAGAACTCCTTTAAATCTCCTCTTAAGGGTCCTCGGGTAGGTTTTTTGGGATGAAAAGTACCTATTTTCTGTGGATAGTAAATTTTATAAGGGATTTTGGTATGCTTTTTTCAATATATATGGATTAATGTGGTTTAAAGAAGTGAGGGAGAATGTTCCCTTTTATAGTTGAGGTGAGGGGAACTTTTAGAATTTCTTAAAATATTAAATTATAATAAATCCACTATCAAGATAAATATATCCGAATAGAAAATTATTCTATAATATAGTAGGATATGGTTTAAATATAGTCAACCAATAATGCATTGATAGGTTTGTGTGGTGTTTTAATCCGTATCTTTTGGGTTAATATTAGCTGCGGTAATAACATTTTCACTCTTAAAAGCCTATAATTTTACATATAAGTTAACAAATGGATCATAAGTGGAAAAGGTATAAAATTTACAACAATATATTATCCATATTATTCTATTTAAATAATTTAATTATTTTTAAATAATTTAATAAAATATTATTTGAATAAATTATCATTAATGTCAATTTTAGAACTATTCATTTCATTTAACATTAAATGCATCAATACAATGATGGATTTTGAAGAGAATTTATTTGAACATCACGGATATGTTCTATTAATCTAAAATAATTAACTCTATAAATCTCTCAAATTATATAACTTTTAATATTTCTAATATCATTTAATTTATTTTTCTATTAATTAAATCAATATTGTATTAATGTTGCACAAGAATTTAATGTAATTATATAATCACTATAAATTATACGCAACTTATAATCATGAATATAATTTAATTATTCACAATATTGAAATTTATATACATTCATATTTTAATTTTTTTTCTATGTGGACACATAATAGATATTTAAAACTAAGGGAGTGACATTTTGTAACTTTCTTTGGTTTAAATATGATATTGATCATTATCATGGAAAAGTGACAATTAAAGATATAAAACTAGATAAATATGTGATATTTGTTGAATTAAATTCATAAAATAATAATTATGATTACAAATTATTACCTTATCACTTTGTTTTAACATGGACTAACCATATTTAACCTTTACTAAGGTGATAAGTTTTTCTAAAATTACTATTCATATTAACCAAAAATAAGAGGGACCTATATATAAAATTTGAATCTACTAATTAAAAATACAGAATAAATTTTTTTTAAATTTCAATACCTATAAGTGGAAAATTATAATTTAAAATCAAAATGAATAATGCAACGAAAAATAATTTTTCATAAAAATGTCATTTTATGTATAAAAATGTTTTTATACAAAATTCAATATTAAGATTTATTAAAATTAAATTAAATAATTTATTAATAATATTATATAACTATTTTTATGTTTAAACCATTTTAAAATAAAATTTAAATTTTTAGATTTTTGAAATTAAAATATATTTTTCAATAAAAAGTATTATTTTTTACTATTCATTGAAAAAAATAGGGAAATAAAAAAATATCAGCCTAATATAATTTTTATATGATGATTTTTAAATGATATTATGTTTATAAATTTCAATTTATATATGTCGCAGAAATTGATTATAATATTTTCTCACAAAAAAATATTTTTTGGAGAAAATGTATTCCTGAGGTATAAAATAACTTTATTAAAAATTGAGTACTTATTTCATAAGAATCGATCAATGTGTAATGACCCGAGTCTGGAGCCGCATAACTGGTGCCCCGTACCTGGTTCACCACATGACATCAAGAGCATTTCCCCAAATGCCAGAGGCTGCTGACTAGCAGCGAGGGCCTTGGTGAGTCAGTGGGGAAACTATGCCCTCATTTGGTAAAGTATGCAGCGGAAGAATAAGCATAAACAACAGCGGAAGCAGTAAATAGCATGCAACAACTGAACTGAAAGTAAAAGTATTATCTGATATAATAATGATGCAGAATGGTACATGTATCTATGTAAAGAAATAAGTAAAACAACGTTCTAAAATACAACTGAAACCAAAGTACTAAATGTAAATAGCCACTCCAGCAGCATCGCGGGCCAAGGCCCGATCTCATGCTCTCAAGCTCTGACTAGCAATCATGTACCTAAGGTAGAAGGGCCGCAATCCCTACCTATACCTACAACCATATAATCTATTTGGGCCAAAAGCATGACCCAAACAGGGTGTGAGACTAATCCCAGTAGGCAACCACCACAAGATTTGTGCCCTACTATCACTGAGTGATATAGCAAAAGTAAAGGTAAATAAATGCAGTAAAAAATTCTACCAATTACCATTCACATTCATTTAATTACAAAACCAGGGAAAACCAGCAAAGTTTTCTATTCCATGATAAGAAAGTAACACAACATGTATCTAAAAAGACTACCTAAACACAAGCAGTACAAAATCCAAGCTTTTTCTTTGGCTTGGTAGACTCATCACAACCAACCATCAAAATTCACACTGACTCTCTGGGTGGGTTAAACTAGCAAACCCCTATAGTCTAGTAACCAAACAAGGTACAAACACTCTGGGAAGCTCTCACATCAATTCCCCTATGGTCTTTCAACGATATCTATAGACTCTCTGAGGAAGCACTTACGTCTAAGTCCTCTTATTGTCTCGATGCGTGGGTAACTAAGAACACTCTTTGGAAGCACAAAGTCCTATTCCCATAGGTCCTGCATATGAAACTAAAACCAACAAACCCTATAGGGAAGCACATAATCGTCTATTACCTCTTTGATCTATAGCTCCAGGTTCTCACAGCCTTGAGCATTCCAGTCATGCGTAATCGACTGTTAGCACCCCTAAGTAAGTTAAACAACTACTTGGCTAAAAAAAACCATACTTCAAAAGCATTCCAACAGCAGGCAACACATACAATCAGTGATAACATGCAACTAACAATTTCAATAGGGTTGCCTCATGGCAATGGTGCCAAATAGAGATAAACAGCCGAACGGGAGAGGTAAACACCCATGGGGTGATCCTCAAACATGCAACCAAGCATAAATTAGCAGCAATTCATCATAAGATAACAAGAAATCTAGGAAAGATAAACAATAGGATCAAAATCCTAAACTCGGGACACCCGAAAAATGGGTATCCGACACTTTTTCAACCAAAACTCAATGAACTTCAACGTAGGGAAATAAACCACCTACCTCGATACTCGGAGATCGATATACATGAACCTCGGCCCATAAATCGGCCTAGAATGGAGGAGATCTTCGAAAAAGTCTAAAACGCTCATCCTCAGATAACTCACATGAGAGGAATAATCAGGAAACTAGTCTAAATAAGAACCAAGAACTCACCGCTGCGATTCTTTTTCAACTGAAGGAGTTTGATTCGGACAACCGGTGACAGATCAGTGGCTCATAGAAGAATCCGCCTTCTTGGACGTTCTAGATATAATTAGGCGGAGAAAAAGACCCTTATTGTCATTAGGCGTGACCTTGGGTCGATTAATGAAATAAAAAAAGTACACGGCATGTACTCTTAAAGTATATGGCGTGTAGTGGGTTTTTCCGTACTCCGCCAAAATTGACCTCCACTTCACCCCTACACACCGTGTGTGTGGTCCGGTCTCAGCCAACACATTGCTTCGAGTGGCCGAGGAGTACACGGCGTGTACTCATAAAGTACACTGCGTCTACTCTGAAAATTTCCAGATTCTCCATTTTTCCTTAAAAATCCCGTAAAAGAGATCCATACTTGAAACCGAAGCTCCGGGTTCTTACAAACTTCCTCCCTTAAAGAAATTCGTCCCCGAATTTCCATAGCAAGGAGTAGAAGAAGAAACCTCAAACAACTCTGACCACTGTGATCGCATATCAGCCTCCCTCTCCCAAGCCTTGTCCTATATATGGTCGTGCTGCCATAGCACTCATACTAGAGGAACAGACCGGCCACATGGTACTTTTTCACTACGATCAAAAATCCTGATAGGATGCTCCTTGAAAGATGAATCCTTCTCCAACTCAACCTCCTCGAGTTGAAAAACATGAGACGGGTCTGAGAAATACCATCGAAGCTGAGAAATAAAAAATACGCCGTGCATAGACTGGTACCTCTGAGGTAACTGCAACCTGTAAGCAACCAGCCCGACTCTCTACAGAACCTCAAATGGCCTGACATATCTCTGTGAAAGCTTACCCTGTCTCCTAATCCTCTTGTGTCCCAACCTCAGTGCGACACACAGGAAAACCTGATCCCCGACCTCGAACTCTAGAGGTCGTCTCCGCTGATCAGCATAAGACTTCTGTCGAGACTGTGCTGTTGACATCCTCTTCTAAATCAACTCTATCTGTTATGAGGTCTCCTGAACAAGACGAGGTCCCATCAAAGCTGCCTCTCCTACCTCTAGCCGGTATAAAGGTAATCGGAATGAACTACCATACAAATCCTCGTAAGGTGCCATCTGAATAGTCACCTGAAAACTATTGTTGTAGGCGAACTCCACCAGAGGAATATGCTTCTCCCAAGAACCACCAAAGTCTAGAATGAAAGCTCGGAGCATATCCTCAAGCACCTAGATTGTACGCTCATACTGGCCATCAGTCTGGGGATGGTATGATGTACTCAAAAGTACCTGTGTACCCAACGCTGTCACGACCCGACCCAATGGGGCTCGAGCCGCGACTCCCCAAGCCCGCCTCCAATAGGCAAGGGGCTGGCGACTAGCGCCGAGTAGGCTATCACACACATGGGAGGCATTAGCCTAAGGTACCTGTACACACGCACCCACAAACACCTCCATGCAACAGTGCAGAGATATAGAAACTGAAAAGTAAATGCATGCATACAATCTATCCCAAACCATAGTGAAACAGAAAAAGTACAAAGGATAAAACAGGGCCCACAAAAAGAAAACTACAAAAGCTTATCCAACCTTCTCTGAAGAAGGGGAACGCTGCCACAAACACCTGCCGGAAAGCTCCCTCGACACAGCTCCGGTAAACACCCCGGTCCACTCGCTCACTAAGCTCCGCCTGCTTCGGGTCCTCCTGGGACTCCGTCAAAAGTCCTGTGGTCTGCATAAGACACAAACATGTGCGGGCAAAGCCTGTGCAGGGGTGAGTATAAACATACTCAGTAGGCACCCCAAAAACCCAAAACCCATGGGAGCAACTGAAAGGCAACAGTCCGCTCAACCCAGCCAGAGGGAACCCAGAAGAGAGAGAAACTCCATCTCGTGACCATCCTCGGCTAAACACAACTAGTCAGCTCAGCTCAGGTGTATGCCCATACATACACCTTGAACAATCCAGATATACTTAGCTCACACCACAATGCCACAAGAGGTACCGACCTCATCACCAGCAACTGTCCCAACCAGGAGAGTACACCACACGAATACTGTCATACCAGATGACACTCATCTGAGAGATACACTCCATCGGGTTTCAAACAAACATCTTAGACGCTCACCCGAGAGACCACGCTCGTCGGATAACATTACTGAGGAAACATCGCTGAAACAACATAACCACCCAACTCTTCGGATAGGGGATCGCCGCTAGGGTCCGCTAGGGGATACCAAGACCCACTCCGGTATACGTATCTCACAGATAAGGGATCACTCCCAGGGTCCGCTGGGGGATACCACGACCCGATCTGGCATACATAGTTCTCACAGATAGGGGATCACACCCAGGATCCGCTGGGGGATACCACAACCCGATCTGGCGCTCGACAGAAGCTCCACACTCAGATAGAGGATCATCGTCCATATAAAGATGGTAATGATGATACCGGAACCCTATCTGGTATAACTCACTATGTAGGGGATCGAACCGACGATGCCGCAACCCTACCGAAACCACGCGCTGAGTAGGGGATCGCATAACCAACGATACTGTAACCCTACTATAAACCACATGCTGAGTAGGGGACCGTATACCCGACAATGCCACAACCCTACTAAGCACAACCCACCGCGTAGGGGATCATATTTCTGATGATGCCAGAAACCCTACGGGGTTAACCTGCTAGATAGGGGATCGCCGCCAGTGAATAAGTGGTCACATCAATACCAAGAACCCGATCTAGGGTAAAGATGCTAGAGGATCCACTCCGGGCCCACCGAAGGGATACCACAACTCTAACAGTTAAAACATCCCATCGAGAGGATCACAAACCCATACGAAGGTTGTGATGCCACACGAACCCTCATAGGAAAGAACCAAGGGAGAACTCTCAACCACTGCTGGTCCAAACGTCGCTAACCTGAGCGACCGGCCACAACGCCACACTGCGCACCTCCTAGGCCAAAACCGAGACCACCATCACATTCCATGCGGAAAAACACGCAGGATAGGCTATTTACTCACCCGAAACAGAGCATTGGTGAAAAAGACACTATTCACCGTAGCTAGCCCATGCGGGGCCCACACAATGATCCCAAAACTCATCGAGCGGACCATACCACGACGATACCCTCGGAAAACAAGCGGAATCTGTAACGCCCCGACCCCAGCTACCCAGAGTCGGTGCATTAATTCGTAATATTGGCATGATCACAAGAAAGATCAAATCTCGAAAGACCGATTGGTTTAGTAGCCTTTGAAACACTAGATATATTCATAAGTTTTACATTACATCATAAAATGAAAAAATACTACAACAACATAAAGTTTCCAACGTCCACACTATAAACCCATAATATCCCTGCAAGTCAATCATAATTTACTTCTTCATTACCTGGGAAAAATAAACCATAAAAAAAGGGGTGAGCTCAAATGCCCAGTAAGGATAACAATATAGCGGAACATTCAAAATAAGCATAAACATTTAAGGCAATGAATTACTAAAACAAAAGCCTTTTAAAAATTGAACTTCAACATAGTATGGAAAAAGTAAAATGAAATAATGCCATTTACTTGTTCACATGGATATTCTACTAATCGAATAATCACATGCAATATCAATAACCACTTTCATAATGTTGGAATTCATAATGCCAAACGTTAATTTCATTGTCTAGGCCTCATCCCAAGACCTAGGGGTTACTTCTAACCGGAACCCAACCCGGAGTGCCTCTAATAACCGGACACCAACCCGGAGTGCCTCTAATAACCGGACACCAACCCGGAGTGCCTCTAATAACCGGACACCAACCCGGAGTGCCTCTAATAACCGGGCACCAACCCGGAGGGCATACTTTTACCAGTCCCTAACCTGGAGGGCTTACTTTAACCAGTCCCCAACCTGGAGGGCTTACTTTTACCGGTCCCCAACCCAGAACATACTTGTTTAGCACATTCATCTGAATAAAAGTTTGAAATATAACATAAACATTCGGGTTAAAACTAGCATACGAAATGTCAATAGTTTCACCATAAACTATGAATGGTATAAAATAGCACATCCACATTCAAACATATCACAAAACCTTCAATACAATATAGAAGTTTTGTATTATAATAAATCAACTTCAAATAATCTTAAAATCCATCAAAGGATGTTGACATAGATGAAATCAAAATTCTTTTTAAAGAAATATCTCCTTTTATTTTGAAATAATTTAAGATCCATATAAAATAAAACATTTTCTTTGAAAATATTCTTATAAGCTTGTAAGGAAAGCTTCGACGATTTTATAACGGCGGAAAATAACCGCACCCGCCGTATAAGTTAAAAAAAACATTCTTACCTCAATTCTGTCGAAAAGGTTAAAAAGGACCTTGTTTTGAAAACGACGGAAAGATTCCTTTATAAACCTCTTATAAAAAGTCAAACAAGGGTATAAATGACTTTAACCCATATTCATGTAAATAGTAAAAATGTTTTGAAATACATTTCTAAGAATCATGGATGTGGATGATAAAGAGATCCCAGTAGATTATTACGTATAATACAACCTCAGATAATGAAGAGATTGTGAAATAACCCTTACCTTGTACTTTTCCTTTGTTGTGGTAGGTTAACCTCCTATATAATGGTGAAATAATTGTTATTAAATTATAAAATAATCATATACATTAATATGATATCATATATGATCTTTTAATATTGATTTGATAATAATATCTTAGTATTATCGTTGTTTCGGGTGTTAACTTACTTGTTTTCTTTCATATGTTTTGTTACGTAAGACATGTTTGTAAAGGATAGGTTGTATATTATTCATATCCAGAATGATATCAAGTACTTAAACATCATTTTTAAATCATAAAATGATAATTATACTTTAATGGTTACGATGGAGAATGAATCTCATCGCGTTCGTGGAGACGGTAGTCCGTACGTACGCACGAGCGACAATATCATTCTTTTGATATTAAAATAATATATAAATGGATGGTATATCATATATACAGAATCATTAACATGTTATATTTATTATTTACATGAGTTACACGTCATTATTATACCCATCCAAATAATATTATATTGAATAACAATTACACCACGACGTGGAGACGGTAAGCCGTACGTACGCACGTATGGTGACATGTTATTCAAAGGGTGGATAGAATACTGAATATGATTGTACCATATTTATAATAACATCACAGTATATGTGAGATACTGGAGTTATTATTTCAGAATGGTAAGAACAAAGGAAGAAGAAGTGGAAGAAGAAATGAACATAGAAAAGGGTGGTGAAATCATTACCTCTTCTTCGGGTTCTTCCTTTTGATTTGATCAAAAGGGCTCTTTAGGTTGGCTTTCTGATCAAACTAAGGCCTCTAGGTTGTAGTGAGGGATGTTGGGAGAGTATTTGGGCAGATTTTGGCCGAACCAAAAGGCTTTGAAGGTGTGAAGAAATGAGAAGGAGGAGTGCCCTTTTATAAGAGGGGTGAGGGGCACTTTTAGAAATATTAATTTATAATAAATTCATATTCGGTTTCCAAAGGCTCCAAAGTTGACTATTCAAAGGATGAGGTGGGGATAGGTCGAAAACAACTCATCCAATAGAATTTAGACAGGTTTGGGTACTTATATTAACCTTATCTTTAAGTATTAACTCTAAGTTAATTAGTTTCACTTTTACAATGTCTCTTTGTATTTTTATATAATATGGTTAATAAACTTACTATATACATCCAAGCGACCCCCAAGTGGTCCATTAATGATTAACCTATCATAATATAAGTCTCTTGGCCGAACCTTAGATTTTAGGAATTTAATATCAATTAATAATATAATATTTGTTTTAAGAACTCTTTTATGTCAATTTTGACACTATTCAATAGTTGATTTTTGTGAAACTCATAACAGATTGATTACTTCGAACAAAGTCCATTAAATCAATCCTAATATATCATATTATCCTAGAAAATTAGTTTAATTCATTAAAAGTTTCATATTATATTTATTTGGGTATTTATAATATCAATTATGTTAATTTTTTACTATTTTAGTAATTACTGCATCATCATTGTGTCATAAATAAAATAAATTATTTAATGTCTAAAAATTATAAATAAAACATCATTATGTAGGAAATCTCTTTAGATTTCTAATGAATATTTATAATCGAAAATCCAACATGTATAACCCTATGTAAAAATTGTTCTTCTAAAAGATGTAAGCTTATGCCATTTTTATTTTTATTTTAACTTTATTAATATAATGTGTCCCTACCACATACAAGTGGCTCCAAGGGGTCCCCAAATTGACCCAAGGATGCCCATGGTCGGGTATTTGTCCACCAATAAGGTTAGGACACGTTTTAGGGTAATTTTGTATTATTATAATATTATTTTTTTAACCCTTATTTACCAGATTTACCCTTTAACCATGGTAAATAAAATATTTACCGCAGTAATTATTCAAAATGTCTAAAAATAAAAGTTGCCTATTTACACAATTTGAACATCCTGATTCCAAATATGGAATCCATTTTTCTAAATTCAAAACACAGAAGTGGCAGAAATTAATTTAAAATTAATTCCCGCTGTCAAAACAAAAAGCGTGTTTTTAAGAGATAATAACTATCAAAAGATTGACACTTGTTTATGTTTGGTTTAATTGTAAAATTATGTCCAATGACCAACATTATATTAAATGGTAAAAATATATTCTAAATATACTTTAAAACCACTCAAATTCATAATTTATCACTATTAATTATTTTGATTAAAAAAGTTGTTTTCAATTAAAATTTAGTAATTTTCACTATTCATCAAAATATGAAAGTTATCCGAAAAGTACCAAAATTTCACCCTAGACTAATTTCGATATTCCGAATCCAAAAATGAAGTCCATTTTGAAATATAAAATATATATGATTTCAAAAAGTAGGTATTACTATTCACAACGGCTAGTTTAATTAGTTGTGGTGTGTGTTAGAACTCGAGGTTGCGTACAACACACGCTATCGCATTATTCGAAGGGAAACGTACCGTAGAAGCTTGGGGTGTTACATTCTCCCCTCCTTCAAATAATTGCGTCCTCGCAATTTCTAGGGTATTACTGCATAAAAAGACTCGGGTGGTTCTTCATCATAAGTTCCTCGGGTTCCCACGTTGCCTCTTCCATCTTATGATTTCTCCACAAAACTTTTACCAGACGCGTCGTCCGGTTTCTCAGTACTTGTTCTCTTGTATCAAGAATCCTGACGGGCTCTTCGCAATAAGACAGATCGGGTTCCAGTTCTAATTCCTCATAGGTGAGTACATGCGTCGGATCAGGCATGTATTTCCTCAATAGAGATACGTGGAACACATCGTGAACTTTGGAGAGACTTGGCGGCATTGCCAATCGGTAAGCTACAACCCGAATTCGTTCTAGAATTTCGAAAGGTCCGATGTACCTGGGACTCAATTTACCTTTCTTACCAAAACGTATGACTCCCTTCCTCGGAGATACCTTCAGAAAAACATGATCACCGACTTGAAATTCCAAATCCTTCCTTCGATTATCGGCATAGCTCTTCTGCCTACTTTGAGCTGCTTTGATGTGATTTTGGATTACTTTCACCTTTTCCACCATTTCCTCCACCAGCTCTGGGCCTACAAGTTTTCTTTCACCAACGTCATCCCAACAGGTTGGTGTACGACATCTCTTTCTGTATAACGCTTCATATGGTGCCATATGTATACTCGAATGGAAGCTATTGTTATAGGAAAATTCTACCAGTGGTAAATATTGATCCCACATACCCTGAAAATCAAGTGAGCAAGATCTCAACATGTCTTCTAAGGTCTGAATAGTCCGTTCTGATTGTCCGTCTGTCTGAGGGTGGTAAGCAGTGCTCAAATGAAGTTCAGTATCCAGGGATTTCTGAAGACTTTTCCAAAATCTTGAAGTAAAATGGGGATCACGATCAAAAACAATCGATAGGGGTACTCCATGAAGTCTCACAACTTCATTAATGTATAGTCTTGCTAGACGTTCCAGGGGTAGATCTTCTCTTATAGCAAGAAAATGTGCTGACTTGGTAAGACGATCAACAATAACCCATATTGCATCGTTCCTTCTCGGAGTCTTTGGTAGCCCCATGACAAAGTCCATTGTAATATTGTCCCATTTCCACTCTGGTATGGGAAGAGGTTGCATGACTCCTCCAGGCTGTTGCCTTCCAGCTTTCACTTGTTGACAAACCATACATCTTGACACAAAATCAGTAATCTCCCTCTTCATGTTGTCCCACCAAAAATGTTCCTTCAAATCTCTATACATTTTGGTGCTCCCAGGGTGTATAGAGAAATTGGAACTATGAGCATCATCCAACAATTCCCTTTTTAGATCAGGTATATTGGGAACACAAAGTCTCTTCCCGAATTTCAAAATTCCACCTTCATACGCAAAGTCTCTCAATCTCCCATCATTCACAGCTTTAATCTTCTTTTGGAATTCTTCATCATCAGTGTGAGAACTCTTAATCCTTTCTAGTAAAGATGTTTTGGCAACCATTTGAAAAGGCATTGATGTTTCACCTTCCCTGGTTATTCCCATGTCCATCTTCACTAGCTCCATGAAAATTGGATCCCTTTCAATTCTCATATTGTTCAAAACTCCATGGTCTTTTCTACTCAAAGCATCTGCCACCTTGTTTGCCTTCCCTGGGTGGTAGTGTATCGTACAATCATAATCCTTGAGTAATTCAAGCCATCTCCTTTGCCTCATGTTGAGTTCTTTTTGTGAGAAAATATACTTCAAACTCTTGTGATCAGTATAAATCTCACATTTTTCACCATAGAGGTAGTGCCTCCATATTTTCAAAGCAAAGATCACTGCTGCTAACTCGAGATCATGAGTAGGATAGTTTTGTTCATGAATTTTCAACTGTCGTGATGCATAGGCAATAACTCTATCATTCTGCATAAGGACACAGCCAAGTCCTTTCTTTGATGCATCACTATAAATAACGAACCCATCATTCCCCGATGGTAGAGTCAATATAGGAGCATTGACTAATCTTCTCTTCAGTTCTTCGAAACATTCTTCACACTCTTTTGTCCAAACAAATTTAACCCCTTTACGTGTGAGCTTCGTTAATGGGTTAGCCAATCGGGCAAAATTCTGGACGAAACGTCGATAATAACCTGCCAAGCCAATAAAACTACGTACCTCAGTTATACTCATAGGTTCTGGCCATTCTTGGATTGCCTTGGTCTTAGAAGGATCAACAGAGATTCCATCTTTAGAGACAATATGGCCAAGAAAAGAAATCTCCTGAAGCCAGAATTCACACTTGCTAAACTTTCCATATAATTCATGCCTCCTCAGAGTCTTCAAGATAATGCGCAAGTGATTTTCATGATCTTTGTAGGTTTTGGAGTATACCAAGAAATCATTAATAAATACCACCACAAATTCATCGAGATACTCCTTGAAAACTCTATTCATCAGATCCATGAATACAGAGGGTGCATTAGTCAATCCAAACGGCATTACAGTAAACTCGTAATGCCCGTACCTGGTTCGAAATGCTGTTTTCGGAATGTCTTCCTTCTTTACACACAACTGATGGTATCCAGATCGAAGGTAAATCTTTGAAAAGTATTGAGCTCCGTGCAGTTGGTCAAATAAATCATCAATACGAGGTAGGGGATACTTGTTCTTTATCGTTATAGCATTGATCTCCCTGTAGTCGATACATAACCTCATAGATCCATCTTTCTTTTTAACAAAAAGAACAGGGGCTCCCCATGGAGAAACACTAGGGAGAATAAATCCCTTATTACTCAATTCCTCTAGTTGTTTCTTTAGTTCGACTAACTCTACAGTGGCCATTCTATAAGGGGTCTTCGATATAGGCCTTGATCCAGGAATCAAATCAATGGAAAACTCAACTTCTCGTTCTGGAGGATTTCCAGGTAAATCTTCCGGAAATACATCTACAAATTCTTTCACAATAGGTACATCCTCTATTTGAACATTCCTTTCCTCACGGATAGTTACTTCATTCTCTTCCTCCCCAATAATTGAATTAAGTTGAGCTACTGGGGGTGGATCTAAATAAGAATTAGGTGGTGACGATTCTGCTCTAAAAATAAGGTGCTCCTTATCATTATCATCAAGAATCGTAACCTCTTTCTTCTTACAATAAATCTTCGCATCATAGTCCGAAAGCCAGTCCATACCGAGGATTATATCAAACTCGATCATAGGTATGACGATGAGATCAGCAGATAAAGAAAATTTATGTGCTCTAATGGGGACTGATTCACAAAACTTTGTTGCAACGATACTTCCCTTAGGAGTTTTAACTGACAACTCCCTTATTAAATCAAATTGGAAATATCTAATTTTCTTAGCAAACTGGGAAGATATGAAACAATGCGATGATCCAGAATCAAATAATGCATTTGCTAAACTTGAGGAAACCATTAAATTACCTGCCACCACGTCTTTCGGAGCTTCTACCTCAGCAGTAGTGATAGCATAAGTCTGGCCTTGATCCCTTGGCCTTTTCTGAGGTAAGTTCTCCTGACGCTTAGGACATGCATTTGCATAATGCCCCATCTCCCTGCAATTGTAGCACTGAACGTTGGTAGCTTCCTTCTTCCCCTTGCAGTCATGAGCTTGGTGGCCTTTTTCACCACACTTGTAACAGACTCCCATTCCCTTCAAGCAAGTACCAGGATGTTTCTTCCCGCATTTACCACAAGATGGATATTCAACCTTTCCCTTCTTCCCCTTATTTCCATTCCCAGATTGATCAGCAGGTCTCTTCTTCTCTTGCTTCGCTTTAAAGTCATAAGACTTAGAGAATTCTTTTTTCGGTCTTGATAGCACATGAGACAATGTCTTCGTACGACGAAAAGGATTGTGAGACTAATGCTCGACGGAGAAATGGTTTTAACCCATCAAAGAAACGATCAATCTTACTTCTTGGGTTGCGAATATAATCTCCAGCATACCTCGCTAACCTTGTAAAGTTAGCCTCATACTTTGTGACATTCTCATCCTCCTTTTGTCTTAGACTCAGAAATTGCCTTTCCATATCTGCTCGATGGTCGCGAGGAAAGTATTTGTCTAAAAACAGATCTTTGAACTCCCTCCATTCCATGTTTGATACTTCATCATCTTCCTTCGTATTTTGAATCAATGACCACCATTGATCAGCATCTCCAGTGAGGCGGTAAACTGCCATGATAACTTTTTCCCTTTCACTGCTCCCCAAAGCCTGAAATATTTTCTCTAAGGAAAATATCCATTGCTCAGCTACTAAGGGATTTGTACTCCCATTGAACGTTGGTGGTTGTTGTCTCATGAATCGATCTAACATTGATCCTCCACGCTGCGGATCAGGGTGCTCCATACGGGTAAGGTTATTATTCATAACCTGAGTAAGTTGTCCCAGTACGGTGATTAGCTGATCAGCACCAGTTGCATCACCAGCCCCACTATAATTATCTTGAGCAGGAGGGCAATCCCTACATGGAGTGCGTGCATTGATACGGTTTCCATTTCTTCCACTAGGCGCCATTTCTAAACAATGGCATAAACTAGATCAGTTTATGAATCAAAATACATAATCCCATACTTATAAAACACTTAACATAAATTGAACTATTTATGGATAAAATCCATAATCATAAAAATGTTTTCTTTGAGGAAGTATATACTCATAAACCCTTCATAATGATTTGTAAAGATAATGAGAGTTATCCTAAGCATATCCCCCGGGAGTGTCGTAACCAAGAGTGCAGCAAGGCCCGTTGTCGTGCACCAGTTCCCGTTCGAGTCTAGCTCAAAGCGGTGTTTTCGGGTTTTACCCCTAGGTACATCTGTGCCAGAGCCGCCTCTACCTGCTCGTATCCAGACAGGGATGTATTGCTCGGAAAACTCACAAAATCTCTACAATACCAAAATTCTAGGAAGTTCTTCTATACTAATCCTCAAAGTTCATCTTAGGTCTACGTGCTCTAATCAGAGTTTATCTAAATCTAGCTTCCAAGGTTTGTACTAAACTTCCTCTGATACCAACTGTAACGCCCCGACCCCAGCTACCCAGAGTCGGTGCATTAATTCGTAATATTGGCATGATCACAAGAAAGATCAAATCTCGAAAGACCGATTGGTTTAGTAGCCTTGGAAACACTAGATATATTCATAAGTTTTACATTACATCATAAAATGAAAAAATACTACAACAACATAAAGTTTCCAACGTCCACACTATAAACCCATAATATCCCTGCAAGTCAATCATAATTTACTTCTTCATTACCTGGGAAAAATAAACCATAAAAAAAGGGGTGAGCTCAAATGCCCAGTAAGGATAACAATATAGCGGAACATTCAAAATAAGCATAAACATTTAAGGCAATGAATTACTAAAACAAAAGCCTTTTAAAAATTGAACTTCAACATAGTATGGAAAAAGTAAATTGAAATAATGCCATTTACTTGTTCACATGGATATTCTACTAATCGAATAATCACATGCAATATCAATAACCACTTTCATAATGTTGGAATTCATAATGCCAAACGTTAATTTCATTGTCTAGGCCTCATCCCAAGACCTAGGGGTTACTTCTAACCGGAACCCAACCCGGAGTGCCTCTAATAACCGGACACCAACCCGGAGTGCCTCTAATAACCGGACACCAACCCGGAGTGCCTCTAATAACCGGACACCAACCCGGAGTGCCTCTAATAACTGGACACCAACCCGGAGGGCATACTTTTACCAGTCCCTAACCTGGAGGGCTTACTTTAACCAGTCCCCAACCTGGAGGGCTTACTTTTACCGGTCCCCAACCCAGAACATACTTGTTTAGCACATTCATCTGAATAAAAGTTTGAAATATAACATAAACATTCGGGTTAAAACTAGCATACGAAATGTCAATAGTTTCACCATAAACTATGAATGGTATAAAATAGCACATCCACATTCAAACATATCACAAAACCTTCAATACAATATAGAAGTTTTGTATTATAATAAATCAACTTCAAATAATCTTAAAATCCATCAAAGGATGTTGACATAGATGAAATCAAAATTCTTTTTAAAGAAATATCTCCTTTTATTTTGAAATAATTTAAGATCCATATAAAATAAAACATTTTCTTTGAAAATATTCTTATAAGCTTGTAAGGAAAGCTTCGACGATTTTATAACGGCGGAAAATAACCGCACCCGCCGTATAAGTTAAAAAAAAACATTCTTACCTCAATTCTGTCGAAAAGGTTAAAAAGGACCTTGTTTTGAAAATGACGGAAAGATTCCTTTATAAACCTCTTATAAAAAGTCAAACAAGGGTATAAATGACTTTAACCCATATTCATGTAAATAGTAAAAATGTTTTGAAATACATTTCGAAGAAACATGGATGTGGATGATAAAGAGATCCCAGTAGATTATTACGTATAATACAACCTCGGATAATGAAGAGATTGTGAAATAACCCTTACCTTGTACTTTTCCTTTGTTGTGGTAGGTTAACCTCCTGTATAATGGTGAAATAATTGTTATTAAATTATACAATAATCATATACATTAATATGATATCATATATGATCTTTTAATATTGATTTGATAATAATATCTTAGTATTATCGTTGTTTCGGGTGTTAACTTACTTGTTTTCTTTCATATGTTTTGTTACGTAAGACATGTTTGTAAAGGATAGGTTGTATATTATTCATATCCAGAATGATATCAAGTACTTAAACATCATTTTTAAATCATAAAATGATAATTATACTTTAATGGTTACGATGGAGAATGAATCTCATCGCGTTCGTGGAGACGGTAGTCCGTACGTACGCACGAGCGACAATATCATTCTTTTGATATTAAAATAATATATAAATGGATGGTATATCATATATACAGAATCATTAACATGTTATATTTATTATTTACATGAGTTACACATCATTATTATACCCATCCAAATAATATTATATTGAATAACAATTACACCACGACGTGGAGACGGTAAGCCGTACGTACGCACGTATGGTGACATGTTATTCAAAGGGTGGATAGAATACTGAATATGATTGTACCATATTTATAATAACATCACAGTATATGTGAGATACTGGAGTTATTATTTCAGAATGGTAAGAACAAAGGAAGAAGAAGTGGAAGAAGAAATGAACTTAGAAAAGGGTGGTGAAATCATTACCTCTTCTTCGGGTTCTTCCTTTTGATTTGATCAAAAGGGCTCCTTAGGTTGGCTTTCTGATCAAACTAAGGCCTCTAGGTTGTAGTGAGGGATGTTGGGAGAGTATTTGGGCAGATTTTGGCCGAACCAAAAGGCTTTGAAGGTGTGAAGAAATGAGAAGGAGGAGTGCCCTTTTATAAGAGGGGTGAGGGGCACTTTTAGAAATATTAATTTATAATAAATTCATATTCGGTTTCCAAAGGCTCCAAAGTTGACTATTCAAAGGATGAGGTGGGGATAGGTCGAAAACAACTCATCCAATAGAATTTAGACAGGTTTGGGTACTTATATTAACCTTATCTTTAAGTATTAACTCTAAGTTAATTAGTTTCACTTTTACAATGTCTCTTTGTATTTTTATATAATATGGTTAATAAACTTACTATATACATCCAAGCGACCCCCAAGTGGTCCATTAATTATTAACCTATCATAATATAAGTCTCTTGGCCGAACCTTAGATTTTAGGAATTTAATATCAATTAATAATATAATATTTGTTTTAAGAACTCTTTTATGTCAATTTTGACACTATTCAATAGTTGATTTTTGTGAAACTCATAACAGATTGATTACTTCGAACAAAGTCCATTAAATCAATCCTAATATATCATATTATCATAGAAAATTAGTTTAATTCATTAAAAGTTTCATATTATATTTATTTGGGTATTTATAATATCAATTATGTTAATTTTTTACTATTTTAGTAATTACTGCATCATCATTGTGTCATAAATAAAATAAATTATTTAATGTCTAAAAATTATAAATAAAACATCATTATGTAGGAAATCTCTTTATCTTTCTAATGAATATTTATAATCGAAAATCCAACATGTATAACCCTATGTAAAAATTGTTCTTCTAAAAGATGTAAGCTTATGCCATTTTTATTTTTATTTTAACTTTATTAATATAATGTGTCCCTACCACATACAAGTGGCTCCAAGGGGTCCCCAAATTGACCCAAGGATGCCCATGGTCGGGTATTTGTCCACCAATAAGGTTAGGACACGTTTTAGGGTAATTTTGTATTATTATAATATTATTTTTTTAACCCTTATTTACCAGATTTACCCTTTAACCATGGTAAATAAAATATTTACCGCAGTAATTATTCAAAATGTCTAAAAATAAAAGTTGCCTATTTACACAATTTGAACATCCTGATTCCAAATATGGAATCCATTTTTCTAAATTCAAAACACAGAAGTGGCAGAAATTAATTTAAAATTAATTCCCGCTGTCAAAAAAAAAAGCGTGTTTTTAAGAGATAATAACTATCAAAAGATTGACACTTGTTTATGTTTGGTTTAATTGTAAAATTATGTCCAATGACCAACATTATATTAAATGGTAAAAATATATTCTAAATATACTTTAAAACCACTCAAATTCATAATTTATCACTATTAATTATTTTGATTAAAAAAGTTGTTTTCAATTAAAATTTAGTAATTTTCACTATTCATCAAAATATGAAAGTTATCCGAAAAGTACCAAAATTTCACCCTAGACTAATTTCGATATTCCGAATCCAAAAATGAAGACCATTTTGAAATATAAAATATATATGATTTCAAAAAGTAGGTATTACTATTCAAAACGGCTAGTTTAATTAGTTGTGGTGTGTGTTAGAACTCGAGGTTGCGTACAACACACGCTATCGCATTATTCGAAGGGAAACGTACCGTAGAAGCTTGGGGTGTTACAGAATCGACTACTCGCTCGTCCAAAACGGACACCCGGTGAAAACGGTACTATTCACCGAATGCCAGCTCGGGTGGGGCCCACGCCTGGATTCCGAAACTCATCGAACGGATCGCACCATTGCGATCCCTTCGGAAAAACACACAGGATCGACTATTCATCTGCCAAAATCGGACTCCTGGTACAAAAGATGCGTTTCTCCGCAAACGCCAAAACCCGGCCTCGTGGGGCCCGCACCCCGTTCACAGACCCAACACTCGGAAACCATCTCAAAAAGTCTGTCGTACCATCAGGGTCTCAACGCCACCGACGGCACGTCAATCGGACGCTCCGGGTAGAAGTTACAACGGCCCGAAGTCATAAAATAATAAAATAATATTATTTTATACGACGTTTCTAACTCCTGGGCCACGATCCCGAACCCTTAAACCCCCAAAGTTAGTTCAAAAGGTCTGTCTCGACGCAAGGAGCATGTCGCCACAAACGGCTCGCAAATCGGAGTTACGGTTTGCGAGTTACGGGGGTTTAATGAACCCCCGGAAAATCCTGGCCGGACCACCGCCAGCCTCGCCGGAAACCACCGCGCCGCCGCCGGATTCCGCCGCGCCGCCGCCGCCATCGCCGGAGACCACCGCACCGCCGCCGCGCCGCCGCCCTGCCTCGCCGGATTTCGCCTTGGCCACCGCCGGAATCCGGGATTTCTGCCGGAAAACTTCCGGGGACCCCCGGGAGCACCCCGGTGCTCCAAAATCAGATCTGAAACATGTTTCGGAAACCTCGGGACCCAAACTATACAAACCATATAACGATTTGAAGAAAAACAACAAAGAAACGGGGTCCGGGATTTCAAAACTCAAACCGCCTACCTCGTGGGCGAAACGCCGATGTTCTGCCTCAGATCTGCGCTCCAGAGCTTCCGCTGCGCGCTCCTGGAACGTCCGTCGTCGAATTCCGAGCTCGTGGGTGCTTTGTTTGCTCGATTCGGCGGAGCGGCGGCAAAGAACGGCGAAGAACTCTGAGAGGAACGATAAGGGGGGGGGGGGGCGCTGATATTTATATCAGCCGCCCGCTGACGCCAAACCCGCCTCGGACCCGATGTCCGATGCGAACAAAAGTAAGGTCACCCCTAGGGTAAACGCGCCGTTCTGAACGCAACGGGGGACTCAAATTTTCTATCCAAGACTCCGTTCAGAAGTTATTCGAGCCAACGCTCGCCCACTAACTTCGCCACTTATTTACGAAAACGCCCCTGGTGGCGTTTCTCACCGCAGGCCCGCGCCCGCAAAGTTTACACCTCTCCTAGGGTAAACGGCACGTTCTGGACGCAACTGTGCCCTCAGATTCCCGTTCTGAGCTTCCGTTTAGGAGATATCACACCCCTGCCACGTGCATAGTATAAAAATACTTAATATTTTTATAAAATTAATTCCAGGCACACTGTGCCTCAGAATCGCATGCCACCTTCATGCCTAGCTCTGGAATTATTCGTAGAAATATTCCAAAGTCTGACAGGGCCAAAAACCCGAGTCGCTACATCCTCCCCCCCTTAGAATTTTTCGTCCCCGAAAAGCTCTAAGCACAAGGAAAGTGACTGGACTCTTAACTGGATCTCACACACCAGCGAGCTCACCAACAAACACCGACATAGGGTCTTACCAACGCCCTGAACAAAACTCGAGCAAGCAACAAAAATGAAAGAGTATCACTAAATAGTGTTTGACAAACTACTGCAGTAAGTAGAAAAGACACAAGGCGTACCTCTATCCATCCGCGGTGCCTCTGGGTCGACTTCCTCCAGGCCATGTAGCTGTCCTCGCCCTCGAACACCATCTCCATGAGCTTGGCGTGGACCACCTGGGGGTGGGGGTGGTGGCAATTGATACTGCCTACCACCTCCTCCTGCTGCACCAGCTCCGCCTCCACATCTGCTGCCCTACAGACCTCCTTGCTCGAGATGCTGCCTCTGCCAAGGCGGTCCATCGACCTGCTCCCTCTCAGCAGCACGTCGGGTCGGACAATCTCTAGCAAGATGTCTCAGACCATTGCAAGCGTAACACCGCCTCTCCTGCGACTGACCAAAATTGGCCTATGAGCCCTGTGAGCCCTGAGGCTCAGATCCTCCATCCTGGGGTCGCCTCCTGAAACGTCGGCCACTTCCAGACCCCTGAGTCTGTCGTCGGCTACCAGATGCCGATCCGACTGATAAAGTATCAGCTCTCGCGTGCCCAGCACTAACAGGTGAGATCTGCTCGACTAGAAATCTCTCTACCACCAGCGCTCGCTCCAGCACCCCATCATAGGTGGGCAGTCACAAGGAAACCACACCTGCTCGGATATCCCTGCGTAAGCCCTGCTCGAAGGTCCGATCCCTAAAGAAAGGGTCTCGAACCATATCCAGGGAGTAGCATGACAGTTCTATAAACCTCGCTGAGTACTCCGACACAGTCATGCTCTCCTGTCGAAGCTGCAGAAGCTCCTGGATCCGCACATGACTTCAGCGTCACCGGATAGAACTCCTCCCTAAAGAGCCGCTCAAACTCTGCCCACGTGAGTGTCTCCTCGTCAAGGGACTGCGTCACCAAACTCCACCATCGCCCGGCAGAACCATGCAGAAGGCTCACCGCTAGGACGACCATCTGATCTGGAGATGTCCTCACTAGGCGGAAAACTCGGGTGACTGCCTCAAGCCCGTCATCAGCTGCCTAGGGGTCTGGATCACCCCGGAACCTCAGAGGTCGCTGCCTCTGGAACTCGTGCAGCTCACTCAGCATGCACGCAACCTCTTCCTACACCATCGGCACAACCAGCTGCTCAACAGGTGGTGGCTCAACTGGCAGACCACTTGGAGGTGCAACCTCAGAACCTGCACCCTGCTCCACAGCCACTACACGGGGCGGGTCATCAACACAATCCTGCTGTGGAACCCTCGCTGGCTGTCGTCGTGGAGGCATCCAGAAATACATTCAAGACGCACCACAGTCAAAGAGTATATCTGGAGAGCTGACTCAAGAAGGACAAGGAAAACCCAAAAAACCCAGTCCTATATGATGCATGTACCATTATGTCCCTGCGACCAGTGTACGAATGTCTCGAGTCGAAAGTCTGGTTATCAGAGTCCTGGTGTATGGATACGTCGGCCGCCGCACCAACAATGGAGTGCCTGACCTGAAAGCTGAACTCGAAACACCCTAACACTGCCGCTATGCAACCCAAACCAAACTCACAGCTAGACCAGCTACGCTCTAAGATCCCAAAGGTGGATCCTGCTCTGATACCACTCTGTCATGACCCGACCCAACGGGGCTCGAGCCGCGACTCCCCAAGCCCGCCTCCAATAGGCCAGGGGATGGCGACTAGCGCCGAGTAGGCTATCACAGACATGGGAGACATTAGCCTAAGGTACCTGTACACACGCACCCACAAACACCTCCATGAAACAGTGTAGAGAAATAGAAACTGAAAAGTAAATGCATGCATACAATCTATCCCAAACCAGAGTGCAACAGGAAAAGTACAAAGGGCAAAACAGGGCCCACTAAAAGAAAACTACAAAAGCGTATCCAACCTTCTCTAAAGAAGGGGAACGCTGCCACAAACAGCTGCCAAAAAGCTCCCTCGGCACAGCTCCGGTAAACACCCCGGTCCACTCGCTCACTAAGCTCCGCCTGCTCCGGGTCCTCCTGGGACTCCGTCAAAAGGCCTATGGTCTGCACAAGACACAAACATGTGCGGGAAAAGCCCGTGTAGGGGTGAGTATAAACATACTCAGTAGGCACCCCAAAAACCCAAAACCCAAGGGAGCAACTGAAAGGCAACAGTCCGCCAACCCAGCCAGAGGGAACCCAGACGAGAAAGAAACTCCATCTCGTGACCATCCTCGGCTAAACAAAACTAGTCAGCTCAGCTCAAGTGTATGCCCATACATACACCTTGAACAATCCAGATATACTCAGCTCACGCCACAAAGCCACAAGAGGTACCGACCTCATCACCAGCAACTGTCCCAACCTGGAGAGTACACCACACGAACACTGTCATACCGGATGACACTCATCTGAGAGATACACTCCATCAGGTTTCAAACAAACAACTCAGAAGCTCACCCGAGAGACCACGCTCGTCGGATAACATTACTGAGGAAACATCGTTGAAACAACATAACCACCCAACTCCTTGGATAGGGGATCGCCGCTAGGGTCCTCTAGGGGATACCAAGACCCACTCCGGTATATATAGCTCACAGATAGGGGATCACTCCCAGGGTCCGCTGGGGGATACCACGACCCGATCTGGCATACGTAGTTCTCACAGATAGGGGATCACACCCAGGATCCGCTGGGGGATACCACAACCCGATCTGGCACTCGATAGAAGCTCCAAACTTAGATAGGGGATCATCGTCCATATAAAGATGGTCATGGTGATACCGGAACCCTATCTGGTGTAACTCGCGATGTAGGGGATCGAACCGACGATGCCGCAACCCTACCGAAACCATGCGCTGAGTAGGGGATCACATAACCAACGATACGGTAACCCTACTATAAACCACATGCTGAGTAGGGGATCGTATACCCGACGATGCCACAACCCTACTGAGCACAGCCCACCGCATAGGGGATCATATTTCCGATGATGCCACAAACCCTACGGGGTTAACCTGCTAGATAGGGGATCGCCGCCCATGAATAAGCGGTCACAGCGATACCAAGAACCTGATCTAGGGTAAAGATGCTAGAGGATCCACTCTGGGACCACGAGAGGGATACCACAACTCTAACAGTTAAAAAATCCCATCGAGAGGATCACAAACCCATATGAAGGTTGTGATGTCACACGAACCCTCGTAGGAGCGAACCAACAGAGAACCATCAACCATTGCTGGTCCAAACGTCGCTAACCCGAGCGACCTGCCACAACGCCACACTACGCACCTCCTAGGCCAAAACCGAGGCCACCATCGCGTTCCACATGGAAAAACACGCAGGATAGGCTGTTTACTCACTCGAAATGGAGCACCGGTGAAAAAGACACTATTCACCGTTGCTAGCCTGTGCGGGGCCCACACAACGATCCCAAAACTCATCGAGCAGACCATACCACGACGATCCCCTCGGAAAAACAAGCGGAATCGACTACTCGCTCGTCCAAAACGGACACCCGGTGAAAACGATACTATTCACCAAAGGCCAGATCGGGTGGGGCCCACGCCTGGATTCCGAAACTCATCGAACGGATCGCACCATTGCGATCCCTTCGAAAAAACACACAGGATCGACTATTCATCCGCCAAAATCGGACTCCTGGTGCAAAAGATGCGTTTCTCCGCAAACTCCAAAACCCGGCCTCGTGGGGCCCGCACCCCGTTCACAGACCCAACACCCGGAAACCATCTCAAAAAGTCCGTCGTACCATCAGGGTCTCAACGCCACTGACAGCACGTCAATCGGACGCTCCGGGTAGAAGTTACAATGGCCCAAAACCATAAAATATTAAAATAATCTTATTATATACGACGTTTCTAACTCCTGGGCCATGATCCCGAACCCTTAAACCCTCAAAGTGAGTTCAAAAGGTCTGTCTCGATGCAAGGAGCACATCGCCGCAAACGGCTCGCAAATCAGAGTTACGGTTTGCGAGTTACTGGGGTTTAAAGAACCCCCGGAAAATCCTGGACGGACCATCGCCAGCCTCGCCAGAAACCACCGTGTCGCCGCCGGATTCCGCCGCGCCGCCGCCGTCGTCGCCGGAAACCGCCCCGCTGCCACCCTACCTCGCCGGATTCCACCATGGCCGCCGCCGGAATCCGGGATTTCCGCCGGAAAACTTCCGGGGACCCCCGGGAGCACCCCGGTGCTCCAAAATCAGATCCGAAACATGTTTCGGAAACCTCGGGACCCAAACTATACAACCCTTATAACAATTTGAAGAAAAAAACAAATAAACGGGGTCTGGGATTTCAAAACTCAAACCGCCTACCTCGCGGGCGAAACGCCGATGTTCTGCCTCAGATCTGCGCTCTAGAGCTTCCGCTGCGCGCTCCTCGAACGTCCGCCGTCGAATTCTGAGCTCGTGTGCGCTTTGTTTGCTCGATTCGGCGGAGCGGCGGCAAAGAACGATGAAGAACGCCGAGAGGAA
The DNA here is from genome assembly GCA_963277665.1 of Viscum album. Lineage (NCBI taxonomy): Eukaryota > Viridiplantae > Streptophyta > Magnoliopsida > Santalales > Viscaceae > Viscum > Viscum album. The sequence goes on along the minus strand of OY728136.1, from coordinate 1,812,733,399 downwards.
CGATAAGGGGGGGCGCTGATATTTATATCAGCCGCCCGCCGACGCCAAACCCGCCTCGGACCCGACGTCCGATACGAACAAAAGTAAGGTCACCCCTAGGGTAAACGTGTCGTTCTGAACGCAACAGCGGACTCAAATTTTCCATACGAGACTCCGTTCAGAAGTTATTCAAGCCGACGCTCGCCCACTAACTTCGCCACTTATTTACGAAAATGCCCCTGGTGGCGTTTCTCACCGCAGGCCTGCGCCCGCAATGTTTACACCTCTCCTAGGGTAAACGACACGTTCCGGACGCAACTGTGCCCTCAAATTCCAGTTCTGAGCCACCGTTTAGGAGATATCACTCCCCCGCCACGTGCATAGTATAAAAATACTTAATATTTTTATAAAATTAATTCCGGGCACACCGTGCCTCAGAATCGCATGCCGACTTCGCGCCTAGATCTGGAATTATTCGTAGAAATATTCCAAAGTGTGACAGGGCCAAAAACCCGAGTCACTAAAAACGCCCTCTGTAGCCCCTGCAAGAAGTGCGAAGTAAAATGTGCATCACTATCTGAAACAATGGAGTGTGGAACTACATGCAGACGTACAATCTCTCGGATGTACAACCATCCCAGCTCATCAACACTGAAGGTCTCCTTGATCAGAGAGAAGTGTGAAACCTTCATGAGCTTGTCCACTACAACCCAAACTTCATCATTTCCTTGAGGCGATCTTGGTAAACCTATCACGAAGTCCATCACGACATCATTCCATTTCCACTCAGGAATGGGTAACTGCTGCAAAATCCTTGCTGGTCGCTGATGCTCTCCCTTCACCTGCTGATAGGTGGAACACCGCATAACAAAACTAGCCACATCCTTCTTCATACCTGGCCACCAATACTGACGGTGCAAGTCTCGGTACATTTTGGTGACACCAAGATGAACTGCCCAAGTTGAAGCATGGAACTCCTGCATCATCTCCTCCCGTATGTCCGATGAAACCCATACATGGCCATGAAAACGTAGCACCTCATCATTGCCCACTGTCCACCCCAGAGTAGAGCCTCCATCTGACACACCCTTCCATAGGACTAGGCCTTCAGGGTCTGATAGCTGCCTCATTCAAACTCGATCAAAAAGGGTAGAGGTAACAGCTACAGAAGAATGAACTGTCTGACCCTGTCTGTCGTGCACCTCCAGATGTATCTCAAAGAACAGATCCATGAGCTACCACTCACTGCTGGCCTCTTAAACTGCCTGCAACTGATTCCTCCTGCTCAGTGCATCTGCCACAGTATTGCCTTTCCCAGGCGTATAATCAAGCTCGAAGTCTAAATATTGTAGGTACTCGACCCACCTCCGCTGTCTCAGATTCAAGTCATGCTGCATGAAGATTTACTTGAGGCTCTTGTGGTCAGTATATACCATGAAATTATTTCCCAAGAGATAGTTCCTCCAACAATGCAAATCATGAACAACAGCAGCCAACTCCAGGTCATGCGTAGGATAATTCTTCTCATGTGGCCTCAACTGCCAAGATCCGTATGTGAAAACATGATCTTCCTACATAAGCACTGCTCCAAGACCGATTCCAGCTGCATCACAGAAAACTATATAACTCTTGACCGCTCTGGAAGAACAAGAATCTGTGCTGAAGTCAATCTCCCCTTCAGCTCCTGGAAGGCTCAGTCATAGTATTCTGACCAAACAAACTTCACCCCCTTCTTAGTCAAGCCCTTCAACAGTGCTTCTTTGTGTGATAAGTCCTGTATAAACCACCTGTAGTAACTATCCTGCCCCAAGAAGCTTTGTACCTCGAAGAAGTTCTTCGGCTGCTCCCAGGTAAATACTGCTCTTACCTTCTTTGGGTCTACTGATACTCTTGTCTCTGAGATGACATGACCCAGGAAGTGAATCTCATCCATCCAAAAGTGTCACTTTGAGAGTTTATCATAAAGCTGATGCTCCCTCAGTGTACTCAAAATGATCTCAAGATGGGTTTCATGGTCATGTCGAGTGTGAGAGTACACCAAGATATCATCCACGAAGACCACGATGAAGGAATCCATGTAAGGATGGAACACTCGGTTCATCAGTTCCATGAAAACTATTGGCGCGTTCGTAAGGACGAACGGCATAACTGTATACTCGTAGAGGCCATAACTGCTCCTAAAGGCTGTCAGAGGTATATCTAAAGGCCTAACGTGCAGCTAATGATAACATGACCTCAAATAGATCTTTGAGAACGCCCGAGATACTCAAAGATGATCAAAGAGATCATCAATCCTCAGCAAGGGATATTGGTTCTTAACCATCAACTGGTTCAACTTCCGATAATCCACACAATACCTAAGGGTACCGTCTGCCTTCTTCACGAATAAGACAAGAGAACCCCAAGGAGAAGTACTGGGTCGGATGAAACCCTTTGCCTGCAACTCCTCCAACTACTTCTTGAGCTCCAGCAACTCAGGTGTATCCATCATATAAGGAGGAATGGACACTGGTGCTGCTCCTGGCACGAGCTCAATCAATATGTCTACCTCACGCTCTAGAGGCAAACCTGAAAAAGTCTTCTGGAATGACATATGGAAAGAGATCAACCACTGGAGGAAAATCTAACTGTGAAGTCCCCTAGTCATCCATATAAAGACTAGAAATCTGGGCCGTAACTCCTCCCAGCCCATGATACTCGAGTCCAGCTCGACTCGCCTGAACATCCCACTCGCCCTTATGAAGGAATGATTCACCCTCTAGTGATACAAAACTCACCCTACGGCGATAGCAATCGATGACTATCTAGAAGGGAACCAACCAGTCCATACCGAGAATGACATCATATCCCATCATCTCCAGGACATAGAGGTCCTATAAGAAACGATACCCTTTATCCTCGAGAGGGCACTCCTTGCACTGATGTATGCTAGATGTCCTCATTCCCTAGGGCATGTCTAGAGTCAACATGTCAGTAAACAAAAAGACATAGAGCTCCAGACTTTCCACGACAGAAACAGAGATAAAACTATGTGAAGAACCAGTATTGAAAATGGATGATGATAAAACCGAGGATACTAAGATCGTACCTCAAATTGTGGAAGGTCCAGGATCCTGCTCCCGATGGATCTGCTCTACTTCAAATGTATGGCCAGTACCGAGGCCCTGTTTAACTGCCTGATATCCCTGAGATGATCCCCCTTGAGCATGACTACCATGTCCACAACCTCTACCTTGGCCTGCACAACCCGAAGAACTCCATCCCCCAGTCTGTTGCAGGACTGGTAATCCTGCTCCAAAACGAGGGGTTGAAACAGATCCTCCTTCACTAGCCACTGGAAGAAGAACCCGGCAAAACGCTGTAGATGACCCATCTTGCGCAAGCTTGGCACTTCACTGGATCTCTCGGGCACTGAGGCTTCTTATTCCCACTCTTTCTGCACTGATATCATAACACCAGATTTCCAGAAGGAAGATCCCGTCTACCGGAAGATATACCTCGCTTCCTTGAGTCACCTCGAGTAGACTCACGGTGGTGCTTCATGCTGTCAGTATGAAATGAATCAGCCTTGGATGTTGAACCACCCTGGTCAACAGCTCCAGTTTCCCTCATATTTCTTTCAATGATCAGCGCCTGGTTGACTATCAGAGTAATAGAAGTCAACTGGAAAACTTTCACCTACGATCTGATCTCTGGTTTGGGGCCTTCCTCAAACTTCCTTGCCAAAAACAGCTCGTCATTTCCCAGAACGAGAGAAAAACGTTGTAATTCAGTGAAGCAGGAGGAATACTCCATAACTGAAAGAGTACCCTACTGTAGGATTATGAACTCCCTATCCATGTCGTCCCTTTGCGTCGCTAGATAAAAGTAGTCGTAGAACGTATGCTAGAATTCGTCCCAAGCCATAGTCCATTGGTGCCCTACCCGTGAGACTATATCCCACCATCTCTTGGCAGAATCTCGCAGCATGTAAGTCGCGAGCTTCACCCTTCTGTCTGGGGGTGTCTCCAGATGCTCGAAGATAGAAAGCATGGTTTCTAGCCATGACTCTGTAACCCGAGGTCCTCCATCCCCTGTGAAAGTGGGAGGATGTTGTTGCTGGAAGACTCACGTCAGCTCTGCCATAGACGGGGCAGGATGATGAGCTCCCTGGAAGGTCTGCATGAACCTCATGAAACCCTCTCTGAACTGGGCATCCGGACTAGTGTCTGTAATCACTGCAGGTGCCAAATCCAGAACAATTGGCGGAACTACTGGTAGTCCCTGGTCTTCCGTATTAGGCGTACAGTCACCGCCAGGTTCCTGACGTACAACGGGAGGACGTCTTAGTGCCATATCCCTGAAATATCAAAAGCACGCCTCCCATTTAGCGTCAACAAGGACAGAAAACACAACAGTACAAAATAGGAACAAGAGAGAGAAACACTTAAGTTTGAAAAATTGAACTACACGGCATGTATTTAAACTACACGGCGTGTTTGTTAAAGCCATTTACATGGGCATGTAATTCTGCCACCACTGGTCGGGTAACATTTCAGACTACACGACATGTTGTCTCAAAACACGGTGTGTAAATGGACTCCACTCCCCTACCTGAGTCTCTTTACATGGCTAACCTACATGGTCCTCCAAATCCTAAACTACACAACGTGTGCACTAAGGACACGGCGTGTACAAGCCAGGCTTCGGCATCCCGTGTAGCAGGTCACACGGCCGGCCACACGGCTAACCACTTACACGGCGTGTTCCGAACAAACACAGTGTGTATTAGATAAGATAACACTGACCCATGTTATTCGTGACACGACCGGCTACCTAGATGAAAACTACATGGCTTGTTCTTATAACACACGACGTGTACTAGACAGGTTTCGACAACCCGTGTAGTGGTTACAGGGACGACTACATGGCTGACCCCTACACAGCGTGTTTCGAACAAACACGGCATGTATAAGGATGGATAACACCATCCCGTGTTGTTCATGAGACAGCTGATTACCTAGGAGAAAACTACATGGCGTGTTCATACAAAACACGGCGTGTTCTACCCTAGTTTCCCCGACCCATGTTGTTAGTGACGCGTCCGGGTACACTGTTGTCTACCACACGGCATGTACTTAAGGTACACGGCATGTCCCCAGAGATTCTCCAACAACCCGTGTTTTTTTTCACACAGTCAGTAACATGGTTTAAAAACTACACGGTGTGTATTAATAAAGTACATGCCGTGTATTCTGGGTTTTTCCAGGCAGTATCTCTGAAACTGCTCTGAACGCAAGAAACGCTGAAAAACAACTAGTTATGTGCAAAATTTCGATCTGTGGGGGCCCATAGTCCCCGCGAATCAATGATTGGTATCATAACAATGCATACAACAAGTAAACAGTGTAACGAACAATGATCTGCCAAACTCTGATCCGCGAGGGCCCATAACACCTCCAAGACCAGAGGTTGGCGCCGATGCTAAATAGGCTTTAAAAGAAGTAATACTCTATTAGCACAACAAGTATTTCTATCATAGAAACTACCACAATGACATTCATAATCAATCACGACATCTATCACAACAACATGCAATTCTAATGCACCCAAGATGGCATGGTAAAATGCATGACAAGTGATTTCCTACCCAGTGCCTATATGATTCATGAGATGGAACACCCTCATCTCATCTGGTTGCAACCAAATAGAACCATAATCATATAAACTGTAATAACAAAAAACATGTACATCACCCAACAGTGAAATATAATAAACTGTAACACTTGCAAAAACTGAAAATTGTAGTTACGAGGTAATATAGCTTTTCCCTGTACACGGGTTAATTACTCCCAAGCACTGTTAAGTACTAACTACCCATTTCTTCCTATCCTTGGCTATTGTCACAAAACAGTAAGTAATAGTTAAGAATAAAAACTCCTCTGATACCACTTTGTAACGACATGATTCCAGAGCCGCATAACTATTTCCCTGTACCTGGTTCGCCACATGACCTCAAGCACGTTTCCCCAAACTCCAGAGGTTGCCAAATAGCAGTGAGGACCTTGGTGAGTCAGTGGGGAAACTATACCCTCATTTAGTAAAGTATGCAGCGGAAGAATAAGCATAAACAATAGTGGAAGTAGTAAATAGCATGAAACAACTGAATTGAAAGTAAAAGAAATATCTGATATAATAATGATGTAGAATGGTACATGTATCTATGGAAAGTAGTAAGCAAAAAAACGTGTTGAAATACAACTGAAACCAAAGTACTAAATGTAAACAGCAACTCCAGCAGCATCGCGGGCCATGGCCCGGTCCCATTCTCTCCAGCTCCAACTAGCAATCAAGTACCCGAGGTAGAAGGGCCACAATCCCTACCTATACCTACAACCATATAATCTATTTGGGCCAAAAGCAGGACCCAAAAAGGGTGTGAGACTAATCCCAATAAGAAACCACCATAAGATTTGTTCCCTACTGTCAGTGAGTGATATAGAAAAATTAAAGGTAAATAAATGCAGTAAACAATTCTACCAATTACCATTCACATTCATTTAATTACACAACCAGGGAAAACCAGCAATGTTTTCTATTCCATGATAAGAATGTAACACAACAGGTATCTAAAAAGGCTACCTAAACACATGCTGTACAAAACCCAAGCTTGTTATTTGGCTTGGTGGACTTGTCACAACCAACCATCAAAATTCACACTGACTCTCTGGGTGGATTAAACTAGAATACCCCTATAGCACAGTAATCAAACAAGGCACAAACACTATGGGAAGCTCTCACTTCAATTCCCTTATGGTCTTGCAATGATAGCTAAAGACTCTCTGAGGAAGCACTTATTTTTAATTCCTCCTGTGGTATAAATGTGTGGGTAACTAAGAACACTCTTGGGAAGCAAAAAGTCCTATTCCCGTAGGTCCTGCATACGAAACTAAAACCAACAGACCCTCTAGAAAAGCACTTAATCATTTATTCCCTCTTTGATCTCCCGCACCAGGTTGTCATAGCCCTGAGTAGTCCAGTCGTGCGTAATCAACTGTTAGCAGCCCTAAGTAAGTTAAACAACTACTTGGATAATAGAAACCATACTTCAAAAGCATTCCAACAGCAGCCAACACATGCAATCAGTGATAACAAGCAACTAACAATTTCAATAGGGTTGACTCATGGAAACGGTGCCAAAGGGTGATAAACAACCGAAAGGGAGAGGTAAACACCCATGGCGTGATCCTAAAACATGCAAAAAAGCATAAATTAGTAGCAATTCATCATAAGATAACAATAAATCTAGGGAATATAAGCAATAGGATCAAAATCCTAAACCTGGGACGCCCGACACATGGGTATCCGACACTTTTGCAACCAAAACTCAAAGAACTTCAATGTAGGGAAACAAACCACCTACCTCGATCCTCGAAGATCAATATACTTGAACCTCGTCCAATTAATCGTCCTAGAACAGATTAGATCTGCAAAAACGTCTAAAACGTTCAACCTCAGATAACTCACACGAGAGGAAGAATAAGGAAATGAGGCTAACGAATAACCAAGAACTCACCGTTGCGATTCTTCTGCAACCGACAGAGTTTGATTCAGACAACCGGTGACAGATCTGTGGCTTGGAGAAGAATCGGCCTTCTTGGATGTTCTGGACGGGATTAGGTAGAGAAGAAGATGCTTACAGTCATTAGGCATGACCCCTGGTCGATTAATGAAATAAAAAAGTACATGGCATGTACTCTTAAAGTACATGACATGTAGTGGGTTTTTCCGTACTCCGCCAAAATAGGCCTCCACGCCACCCCTACACACCGTGTGCGTGGCCCGGTCTTATCCAACACACGACTTCGAGTGGCCGAGGAGTACATGGCGTGTACTCATAAATTACACGGAGTGTACTCTGAAAATTTCCATATTCACCATTTTTTCTTAAAAATCCCATAAAAGCGATCTGTACCTGAAGCTGAAGCTTTGGGTTCTTACACAATGTATTTTTATTAAGTAATTACTTTACATATGTTTCATAATTTTGTTAATATTATTAATACCCCCCCACCCATTCAATGGTTAGGTTATAATGAACATATTTAGAAATTAATATTGTGTACTTCATTTAAGCTCGTTATTGCGTGTTATATATGATATTGAACTGAATTATATTATTTAAAAATATTGGGGCATACAAAATAATAATTTCAATGTCCCATTATTCCCATATTATTTAGGATAAGAAAATTAAAATGGATTTTCATGGAAACTATAATGATAAAACTCATAGAAGATAGAAAATTAATCTTATTGCATACTAAAATTGTATTAAGAATCATTGAGGAAATTTCCTTAAAGGTATAGGTAAATGTTTCATGTGTGGAAGATATGGACATAAATAAAATTAATATAAATGATATATAAATATTCTGTCATGAAATTGATGAAAATAAAGCTCAACCTAATGCACCAACCACACTCTAATGTTTCAATTTTAAGGATTATAGACATTATGAAAACCAAAACACCTATGCAAGGGTTAATGACAAAAATCAATGTCAACATCCTCCAAATCCAAGGGGGAAAGGGAAATCCTATACAATCATAACTTATAAAGTGGGTCACAAAAAATATTTAAATGTATACTAATCAACCACTCTAGAACTACAAATTTTTTATTTGATTCTAGATATATCCACTCTTTTGTATTTGGTAATTTTTTTAAGGTAATAAAATCACCACCCCAATAACTAGATATTTGATTATCAATGAAATATCATAGTGGTATTCTAATTACATCCCAAGCCTATAACTCATATCTGATAGAATTTTGTGAGAATTTTCTTCCTAAACATATTATTATTCTCTCATTAGTGTAATTTGATGTGATTTCGGGAATGGATTAGATCTATATATATAGATCCCATATTACTTTCTAGTTTAGGGAAGTTATATTTCATATCTCAAATCAACATATGATCATCTATTAGTGAATGAATAACCAAGAACTCTGTGTGGAAATTACTTCAATTATATGGGTCTTAATACATAATCATGAGGGGAATTTAGCTCCAATGGTTGATGTAAAACTTGATATTTAAGGTATTTATAATATGATAAAATATATTGATTCAATTTTAAAAGTGCTTCCTAGTCATCCTATAGAATCCTTTGTTGAGTTTTCAATAAAAATTATAATTGGTGTTATGCCTATATCAAACACTCATTATAGAATGGAAACTATTCAATTGGAGGAATTCAAGAAGAAAATTCAAGATAATATAGATAAGAGTTTTATAATCCCAAGGGGTGAACTAGTCATCTTTATTAAGAATAATGATGGATCAATGCGTCTTTACATTTACCATCCATCCAACAGCCTGAAGGCCTTCAAATTTTTATTATTATTATAAAGAAACCCCCTTTTAAGGGATGAAGGGGGAATCCCTAATAGACATCATCGACATAAAACATTTCATAACCTGAAGGTCAGGTGAGATAATCCAAACTAACAACATAAATCTACCCCTCTCCAGCAAATGATCATGAAAATCTCTACACCGATGCAAGGCTGAACGACAAGCAAGTGTCCTGTGTCAAAGCATAGGCTCAATCAAATGGCTTCAGCCATACCCTCTTAAATGTACAAATCCATAAATCACTACAACGATGAACAACTTTCTCTGGAACCTCCTATGGAACCTGCTCCACATGGTCATGTTCGGAAGCAAAACCGTACCAAAAGGCCTCGCAAGCCCTTCCACCATTTTGAAAATATAAAACCAAATAACATTCAACCTCAACCATCCAGGACCAACCCCATCGTCTTTCTTAGGACACTCAAACCACCGTAGCCACAGAAGTCCGGAAGGTAGATCAAAAAACATGAGGTCAAGGCATTGTCACCTAGGACAAGATGACCCAACCCCGTGCTGAGAGAACACCACCGATACGGGAATCAAAGTCTTCTTGAAATAGAAATGACGCTCTGGGCATGGATCTACTCCGATCAGAACTGTGATGTACCCTTATTAGGTTCTGGAACAAGCTTCACAGTGATAATGAATGTAGAGAAGAACCATTGAAGTTGAACCATGGAATCCATAGAGATCCAGCCAGAGAACAAGATCGCAAAAACACCAAATACACAACCCGACAAAAACTCATAGGATCTGAGGAGAAACCCCCCCCCCCTCTGTAGCATTGTAGATCTATCCCTGAGCCACTAGCGAGTAGACCACCAGACCACTGCCAGACATGACGACGCCGAGGGGACCAGGCCTAACCTTCAAAGAAACTCCGAAAATAAGAGGCACCGAAGACAGAATCCCCACCTAGAAAAAGAGATGCAGACCGTGGAACGACGTCAGACCTGTGTCGAGCTGTTCACTGAAGCCAGACCGAGAACCACCGTCGCCACACTAGCACAAAGCCCCACCGGGGTGGTGTTGTCGACCGTGCCATGACATCGATCACACACCGAGCCACCAGCCGAAGCACCACCAAGAGCCAACACCACCACACAAGCACGATTCCCACACCGAGTGAGACCAGAGTTGTCACAAACAGATCCAGACCCAAAGGGGAGAGGAAAGAGAGCGCTAGGAAACCCTTGATCTGCAGGAGAAAGGGGAAGAGGCCGCTCCGAGGTATTTTTTGTGAATTTTGAAAAAAGGTGCATGGGTCCTGTCTTTACATTTAATATCATGAAATTAACAAAATCATGATCAATAATAAGTATCCTCTACCTCATATTAATGACTTGTTCAACCAACTATGAGGAGATCAATTCTTCTCAAAGACTGGCCTTCAATATAGATATCATCAATTAATGAAGATAATTTAGAATGTAGATAATAAAAATATTTATACAATATATGGAAATTATGAATTCATAGTGAAACCATGAATACTAAAAAAATCCCCTATTATCTTTATAGATATAATCAATAGGGTTTTTAGAGGCTACCTATATCAATTTTCAGTGGTATTTATAGATTATCTTCTCATATATTTAAAGATCTAGGAAGTGTGTGAAAATAATTTGAGAATTGTATTATGGTCCTTGAGAAAAAAGAAATTGAATGCCAAATTTATCTACTGAGAATTCAAGACATAGAAATTATCACTCTTAGTTCATGTATTCACAATATAGGTTATATCTATGAATCCTTTATAGGTATTGGTGATTGATGAATGGTTAAGTATAACTACTATAATAGATATATTTGGGTTTCCTATGTTTTTTGATAAATTTATCTCAACATTAAAATTCCCTAAAAAAAACCATAAGGTATAAAACTTCCTATAGATATTTGAATGTAAAGAAAATTTCAATGATGTTAAAAGAATGTTGGTTACTACACTTTTACTCACACTTACCTAGAGTAGATGTGGGTTTTTAAAATACATTACTGTATAAAAGAAGTGATTATAATTCCCCCCCCCAATGAAAAAATATATGTTGGTATATTATGCATCGCATCAATTAAATATTCAAGAACAAAATTGCCTGACACAGGATTTGGCTCTAGGAATGGTATTATTTACATTGAATATATAGATGCATTATCTCTATATTGAAAAGTGTGAAATATATGCTAATCCCAATATATTAAAGTATATTTTCATATTGAATGTTTTGAATATATGTTCTTGAGGAGATGGTTGGAGTTGATTAGTGACCATGAATTCCTGATACATTACTACCCAAGGAAGGAAAACAACGTGGATATTAAACTAAATAGGAAGGATCATGCTACCTTATCCACAAAAGGATTTCATAAGACCATATAATCATGGATTTTGATAGGATGGACCTTGAAATCATGATGTAAGGAGAGAACTCATATATTTACCAAATGACTACATAAAAATTTATCTATATAAGAACAAAGGTGGCTCAGGAAGAGCATATGAAGATACATAAGAAGTTATAGAATATTATAGAGTTTATCTTTGAAAATAATGGAATTACAAGAATCCAGATTGATTTTGTGTTCCATGAATAATAGAGTTGAAGAATGGGTTTTTGGATGAGGAATTTAGCACATCATTACATACATATACTAGAAGTAAAAAATATGTATAGAGATTTCAAGAATCATTTCATGTGGGATAACATAAAGTGAGAGATTATAGAGTCAGTATCTTAATGCTTGTTATGTTGTCAAGTAAAGGTGGAGTGATATATGTTTAAAGGGACAATGAAACCATTACACATACTTGTATTGAAATGGGAAAACATCACAATGGATTTCATTATAGGACTCCCCAATACTTCTAATGTACATAATTACATTTGGGCTATAGTTTATTTCTTTATGAAGTTTGTTTATTTCAATTATATTTAGTAAGATTTATCACTTGATAAACTTTCCATGATATATATAAAGGAAGTGGTAAGTCTACATGGAGTACCTCTCTAAATTTTATTTAATAGAGATATGGGTTTTACCTTAAATTTATATAGAATAATATAACAATAATTGGATATAGAGAGAAGGTTTTTCACAAATTATCATCCTAATATTTATGGTTAGTATAAAAGGACCATTAAAAATCTAGAGGATATGTTGAGATCCAATACAATGGATTTAAAAGGTGGTTGGGATCAACACCTTCCCTTGGTTGTTTTCTCATATAAAAATATTTTCCCTTCTAGATTTCAAATGGAACCATATGAGGATCTATATGGGAAGAGGTTCAAAATTTCGAAATTTTGGGAAGAATTTTGAGAGTGTAAATTGATTGAACTTGATCCTAGTTAAGAAATTATATAGAAGATTAAAATCATGCAACATTATAATTAAACTATACAAATATGATAGAAGATCTATGCTGATAATCACTAGTGATATTTTTTACTATGAGGTTACAAATAAAATATTCATTCTAATAATACTATGGGAGGAGGTTATGAGATTCTGAAAAAAGGTATAGTTGAACCCTAGATACATTATCCATTTTAAAAACCTCAATCATGTGAGGATGATAGATTAATTTATTTCACTTCCACCGAACCTCTTCAAACTACTTAGTGTCTTCCATGTATCAATTTTGTGTAAGTACATACCTGAACCTTCAAATGGATTGAACATAAATGTAGTATATGTTTAAGATGATCTATATTATGAGGAAAAACTAGTAGAAATCTTGGATCATAGAGATAAATTACTATTAAACAATATCACTCGTATAGTTAAAGATTTATCACAGAATCATAACTTTGAGGAATATACATTGGTAATCAAAGATTTAATAAAGTAAAAGTACCCTCATTTTTTTAGAGTAACAAAATTTTTAGGGATAAATTATTTTAAGGGGTGGGAATATAATAGCTCCTAATTTTTCTATATATTTTTCCTTTAAATAAATACAATGTTTAATAACTTATTTCACACACAAAATGAGAACCAAATAAATCATGATACATTTTATTGAGATAAAATATTACAATGAAAGATAAATATTAATACATTATGGGAATAAAATATGAAACATAATTAAGAAATGTATAAGTGGAATAAATCTTCATGTATATTAAATGATCATGAACATGAAATCATTATCATCATGGAATTTCTTGATGATCATAAACTCGATTACAAGTTTGGAAATAACGAATAGAATTATAAATAAAATAGACATGTTGAGAGAGAAGTAAATGAATAAGGTTAATGGTTCTAAGAATGTATGTATGACTATATATGGGAATAAAATATGACCATTATAAATATGGATGTTGGGTATATGGTTTTTGGGTATACATGTATCCAATAGGTATATTGAATTTGTGTAATTTTTATTAAAAATTAGAAAGAACATAATTAATAATTTTTGAATTTAATAAAAAATATAATATTTATATAAAATATTTTATTATATATATATATATATTGTGTTACATATAAGTATTATATAATAGGTAGAGGGGATTACAAACCACAAACAACACACACACTATGGTGCCCTAGGGGGTCAACCCCCCCCCCCCTCTAAGTAGTGCTAAGAACCCACCATACCTATTTTATTAAATTTGGGTATTCAAAAGGATTGGTGCCTCGAATGCTTTGTGGATCAGAGGACCAACTGAGTATGTCCCGAATTCCTAAATGATTAACCTACATCATATCATGCCACCAATATTATGCCTTTTCATCCCCCCAGTCAGTAGTCATTGTATTGTGTTACTAGTCTGAAAGCTACATCACTGCGATTATGAATTTTGGGTGGTATTTCCATTTGATGTACTGTAGCTGGTAACCCCTCAATACCACTTCAGATATCTATGTGGAAAGAGGTAGGAATTATGGGTTCTGGCACACTCATCTATATTTCATGTCATCCACCTAGTGATGAAAACATGGTACCCCATTGGATCACCAACCTGTTGCACCACTCCATCTGAGTGGTCTCACTGTGTTGATAATCATGTAGTAGAAAAATAATCTATCCCACATTGTAAATAACATGAATAGATATTTTGTTGAAATATGTTATTTTTCCCACCCCTCTTTCAAGAAAGTCCATCAGACAATGCTTACATGTCACCATGAAACATTGCCTACCTCTTGTACTGAGTTGGTCACCAAGTCCCACCATGTCACATGCTTCCCACTTATGATTTCCCAGAGGCCCTGTAGACCAAATTCCTTTAAAAGACCAGCAGCCCTATAGATCTAAACTCCAAAGCAAGTGAATAGTGACACTACCATAGTGCTTTTACAATACTGTTACAATACCTATGGAAATATTTTCCCTAACCATATGTGATTAAAATTATTTAATGTTGGAAAATGACATTTTTCAAAGAAATATTTTTTATGTATTGTGTATATTTATCTTAATATATTAAATTAAAAACTTTTAAATTATGAATCTAATATAATGTCTCAAAGTATAAAAAATATTAATAACTTGTTTAATTAGTAATTTTTATTGAATAATCTTAAGAACACTTTGTGTGTAAAATTCATTTTTCTATAAAAACAAAAAAAATTATGTATATATATATGAAATTTTTAGTTAAATGTTAAATTTATTTTCCAGAACCTAACCAATGGGGATTGAGGCGAAAAAACCCCAAGCCCCACACCATACACCAAGGGATAGAGAATATCACTAAAAGGAATAACTTGAATGAGAGGCCTTTGTATAATGTACATGTAAACACCCCCAACCATATCAATTCAACAGTGAATTGTAATAAAACAAAATTATTAAACTTGTAGAGTTATAACCATACATGAAAATCCTCTAAGGAATACAAAGATAACAAAAATGAAAACCTGAAAGTAAATGAAACAAATACACACCATACTAGAAAGATGTACGAACCTAGAAAACAAGAAAAATATAGTACTATGAGAGCTAAGATATTGATCTCTAAGCCCCAACCACTATATTCAGTCAAATGAACCAAGTGTCCCTAAGTTCCTCTGTAGTCACCATATACCTATCTATCATCTTCAAAATACATGACATATATTGGAAAATCCCATGTAGGGGTGAGTATATACATACTGAGTATGATTCCTTTAAAGCTAAAGGGTAAGTAGAAAAAGACCTTATTTGAATAGATAGATCAACCAAAATCAAGAGGGAAAAAATCCAACAACATGGATATATATATATATACATATATATATTCTGAGAAAACGAATCCCAAATGAGAGAGAAAGGGGATCTCCATTTGACAACCCAACCCTTTAAAGAGGGTCAACAGTTCCAAGAGTCCATCAATGATGCTCTACCTCTCGCGTGTCTCTCTAGTATAAACATCCAAGTCAAGATGCACCTCGTCAGTGTGCCACATTGTCAGTGGTAAAAATATCTAGTAAGAGGACACATGATCTGGTATAATAGGATGGTGACACTCAAAAGATAGAGGACATATACCATGACTCCACAGGAGGGTTCCAACCATTAGATAGCTAGAATACCCATGTTCTATCCCGGTAGTAGGGTGTCACCAAGATGGTTGAGGACCCATTGCCTAAATTTTCTATAGATTACCACTAAATAGATGATATAAGACCCATTCCATGGCACATAAAGAGGGTGTCACTGAAGTAATCTATAGAGGACCCATGCCTAGCTCAGCTGAAGTGTTCCACTCAAGTGGTCGAGGGCCCATTCTTTGATACAATTGGAGGGTTCCACTCAGATAACAGATAGAGGAACCATTCCCTAAGTAGTAGGAGTGTTCCTCTCTAGTGTTCAAGGAACCATACCCTAACATTATAAGAGGTTTCCACTCGGCGGAAAGGTATAGGACCCATTCCCTTTCCTTGAAAGAGGGTGTCACTCTAATGGTAAATCAAGGACCCATTCCCACCCCAGTAGAAGGGTTCCACTCTAATCTATTTGGTGATACTATCAAATCAGTTTTATAGTTAATCATCACCTAAATATGCATAACACCTGGAAAATATTCCATCCTATCTGAAAATCCACTATGAAGTCCACAATTTTATTCAATGTAGAAAAACACTCATGATAGGCTACTAATTGGCTAAAATACATGTACAAATGAAGGAGATATGAGTGGTAGATGTTTCCTCAAAAGTAAGATATTGGTACATCGTATGTAAGGGGACTCACATGGTGTGTGGTCCATTTACCTATTCTTACACAACTAACTTCCCATGTAACTATAAATAGTGTGTACTCGGGGTCCTACCCATACTCCAAGCCATGTCATTGTAACCTTTTACCAGGTTGTTTACTTTGACACACAATATATTCTTTATTGTTCCCATTCCCATGTACTCTTGGAGTTCACATCAGGTCACAAACACTGAGTCACATGATGTGTGGAGTTCCCACCCAACGTGCGATACTTATAACTCACACAAAACCATATCTACCATAACCAAGTCCCTACACGACATGTGTCCAACCCAGTACATGCTGTGTAGTCATGAATTTCATAGAAACATAGATACATTCCATAAATCTTATATTCACCATCACTACTCCGAATCTTGCCTCCAAACCACCCAAAATCTATGGATATTTCTTCCTGTGATAGTATAGGCCATATGATGGCCAAAAAATAGATTTACATTGATTCGAAAAATGCACATACACCTCATACGTCTCCCATGTTTCCCCTTCATTGGATCAGATCTAGGATCCATCAAACAATTACCCACATATTGTGATTCTTCACAATTCATACGTGATTTTCCACACTATTAGTCTTACATGAATCCTCCATGAATCTAGGCATCTGATCAGAATCGGCCCTAGATGGTAATTTCAAACAATGGCCCCATAATAAAAATTGGTGACTAACATGTAGAATTATTGGGATAAGGTCACAAGAAAGGTGAAACAATTGTTAGACAAATTTCATTGGAAAATAAATACGAATTGGGATTTCCAGGGGTGAGAAAACTGAATAAATAATTAAAACCAGTTCATGGGATCATAAAAAGGATTGATTTATATGCAGATTAAGGAAAACGTATGATCATGCTCAGTATATTTAATCAATTGGGGAAGAATACACAAATTGACGAGTCCTACCTAAAGATTGGATCATTCACCAATGAAGAACATGCTCACCAATGAATAAGAGAAGTGATTTAATATCTTGCACCTTGTTTTTATGGGATTAGTGGTCTTGTAATCTTCTGATTCTAATCCACCAATGATATGTATAAGAAGAATACTCTCATCAATACTAGGGTTATATGGATAACCCTAGACATACTCCATAATGACCTATTTAAATAGGTAATTATTTTTTGGTTATTTAATAAAATAAATAAATAAATTTAATTAGACGTAGGGGTTAAGGGTCATTTTACTTGAAATCCCATCACCAACCAATTTTAAGTTGCGCCTAGGGTAAACCTCACATTTTAGACTCAAACGTGGTCTCATATTTCAATTAATGACTCTATTTAATATTATACCCATTTGTTTAAGAAATAATGTGAGAATAATATAAAATTTATTTATTATTTTTATAAAATTAATTTGAGGAATATTTTTCTTTGGAATAGAATGTTGTCTTCGGCCTAACTCGAAAACATAATTCTAGATTTTTTTATGTATTATAAAGAAAAAGTGTCGCTATGATATTCACTCCATCAATATTTTCATCCACTAAAATAAAAAACTAAACATAATTCTCAGAATACGGAGCCCACATCTTACTATCCCACTCTCAAGATCTCTTCTCAATTCTCCCATACTGTCACAACACATGAATCAAGGGAATAGTCTGTCCACACATGGTCATCTTCTACAAATCCTCGATTGACACTAGGTTTCCACAAAATTAGTTACATCCTTTATGTCTAGCTTTCCTAGGTCAATAACCTTTTAAGGGTCATGCTCAAATCTCCCCAGATGTGATACATGAAAGATGTCATGCACCTGCTCTAATTGTGAGGGTAGGGTAATGTGGTAAAAATACCTTGAAAACCATATGCATAATCACAAATGGACTGATGAAACTTAAAGATAGTTTGACTCCCAGAATGAATCTCCACAACCCTCATATGGGTCCTGAATGATTCCTACATTCATCTCCACAATTGTGAAATGAATCACACATCATGATTGGATATAAAATTCATGTGATCCCATTAATGAGAACAATATCATGTACGTATAAATACTCCAAATTCTCTACTTAATTTTTCTCCTTGAATGAAAATAAGTGAGTTGAATTCATGAGTTGGTCAATTATCACCCAGATGGATTTGTGGCCTTTCACTATCAGTGTAATCCAAGACACATATTCCAGGGATATTCCACCCCATTTCCAATCTGAGATCTCAAGGGTATGTAATAAATGAACACAAACAGGGTGCTCAAGGTTCTTCTACTGAATCATGAGGCACTGAGAGACAAACTCATCTGCTCTCTATCTCATTCCATCCCACAAAGACTACCACTTAAGGACTCTATACATATTTCCCAAACCGGTATGTACAATCAAAGAGATGTGGATAAATCTATCATTACATTCTCTTACATCATGACTGAGACCAACATCTTTACCTAGAAAAGGATAAAATGATACCCTCCATAATAATATACATCTCGTGAATCTTATAAGGATATATAGCCACACCAGACCTCAAAATTGGTTTCTCCCATCTTGTAATCACTCACATGCTGATGGAGTGGATGAGTCAACACCATTGACCGAAGAAACGCTTCACCCTCCTAGTCAACTAGGGTAAGAGACTAAGAATCCAACTACTCAAATACATTATGCATCAAAAAAACATGGTAATTCCTACAAATGGAGTCTTCTAACATGTTTCTCTTACTAATAGTATAGAATATCTCAAATTCATAGCCCTTAAGGAATTTAAACCGTCACCTCTACCTCAAGTTTAAGTCTCTCTATGTGAAGACATATCTAAGACTTCTATGATCTGAGTAAACTACAAAGCGCTCTCCTAGAAGATAGTGCCACTACATCCCAGAGAAAAGACTACCTCTGTCATATCTAGGTCATGTGTTTCGTAGTTCTTCTCATGGGGTCTCAACTTCCTCAACCAATATGTGATAACAACCTCTATCTTGATTAACACGCAGCTGAACATAGCTCCTAAGGCATCATAATACACAATACATTCTATGCCCTCCTTAGATAGTCTCAAAACATGAGAACATTTCAGCCTTAGCCTCAACTCCTTGATGTCCCTCTAGCACTTCTCCTTCTAGATAAATGGACTCCCTTTTCACATCAGAGTGGTAAAATGAGATACAATCATGGATAATTCTTCAAAAAACCTATTGTAGTACCCTACCCAGAAAAGAAAACTTCATACCTCTAAAGTTCTCTTGGGTGGCTCACAATTAAGCACTGTAGTGACCTTTTCTAGGTCCATAGCTAATCCATGCTTAGAAATGACATTCCCCAGAAAGTGAATCTCATGGATCTAGAAGATTCACTTTGAGATCATACTGTAAAGATGGTTCTCTTAGAGAAAATCTAGGACTATACTCAATTTCTATGCATTCTACTCCTCTGATTCAAATTATATGATTATTTCCTCAATGAAGATAACCATGTACCGGTTTGAGTACTATTGGGAAATTTGATTCATCAGATCCATAAACACAGTTGGAGAATTCATCACACCGAAAGGCATAATAAGGAACTCATAAGATATATATATATATATATAAATTAGAATGAAATCTTTATAATATCATTTCTGAGAACTCTAAACTGGTGGAATCCAGATCTGAGATTGATATTTGATAATCAACTTCTTCCGTGAAATTGATCAAAGTATTCATAAATACTCCGAAAGGGGTACGTTTTTATTTATATTTACCTGGTTTAGGGGATGATAATTTATAGCAATCCATAATATCTCATATGCCTTTTTCATGAAAAACACTTCACCTACCCAAGGAGATACACTAGGTCTGATAAAACCCTTATCTCAAAGGTCCTACAACTATAACCATAGCTCCTAGAGATTGTTAGGGGTCATCTAGTATGTCACGACCCGTCCCCTGGGGCCCATGTCGTAACTACCCCAAGCCCTCCTTCCATAGGCCATGGGCTGGTGACTAGCACCAAAGGCATAAAACCTGATAAAAAGGGAAAGAATTGCCTTTGTGAAACGTAAACACACACAACTAGAGTATAATTGGAAGCAATAACTAAGTAAAGAAATATAAAAAGTGTGCTTAAAGTGAAAAGGGGGCCGGAAATACAAGTCCAACAGTAAAGTACAAGGAAAAGACAAAACAAAGGGAAGGTGTCAAGTTGCTCCTGGATCATCCTTTGGAGTTCCTACCTGAAGCATAGGTATATATGGATACCTCAGCTCCCCACGTACGTCTGTCACCTTCGGGTACCATCTCGTCGTAAAGTCGACCTCTGGGTACCGTCTCATCGTGAAGTCCACCTTCGGGTACCGTCTCTTCGTGAATTCCACCTCCGGGTACCGTCCAACTCTACAAGACTCAACCATGATCAGTGCTATCTGTCGCCTACATCCAACATAACGAGGTGTGGGAATAGCCCGTGCAGGGGTGAGTATAACGATACTCAGTATGGACCCCAAGACCCTCCAGGTCTCACTAAAACCAACAAGGATAAACCACAAATAAAGATATCAATAGATAAACTTTACTTGGGTATATTCCCATACATATACCTAAGTTATCAATTAACCCATCTCAATCATGAGGTAAACACAAAGGTCATTGACTCAGCTCAAACCAGGATTTTATTCATGATGACGAAAACACGGCTGCTGGAGAAATCCTCCTCTGTCGAGCACAGTAGTCCTATCATGACTCATAGGTTCCACTCACTGACCTTATAATGATGAGGTACTCCTCCTGTCAAGTACCGCGGGTCTGCCACCCAAAAACAGTAGTGCTCCCCGCCATGGGTATGCCACCCAAACATAGTAGTGCCCCCCTAATATCCTACAGAGGTACTACTTATGTTGAGTACCGCGGGACTACCACACAAACAGAGTAGTGCTCCCCACTATGGGTCTTCCACCCAAACACAGTAGTTCTCCCCACTAGGCTAGTCAAGTAACTCCGACTCGAATCGGACAAGCAGTCATCAGGTCTCAGCCTACTACAAGGTCTCCGTACTCCGTATTCTTGTCTCCGGGAGGATCTTCTCCACAAGATATTGGTAGATACTCCAAGTATCACAAATTCCCACGAAGAGGTATCTCAAAGGACCACCTCAGCAAATGAGTCTCAATGCAATAGACGATGCGTCTATCGGACGCCCGGTCTGTGAGTTATTAGCATTTTAGTCCCGGGGCCCCAGTTGGTTTCGTGTATGAACCAACCCGGCCATATCTCCACTATACCCAGAACTCCCATGGGGTATACTCAAAGGAACCATTTATCAATGTGTTTACCAATGACGCTGACGGTTCGTCAAACGAACATCCGGTCTGAGAGTTATTAGTATTTCTGTTCTAGGGGCCCTGTTGGATTTTGGGTTCAATCCAACCTGGCTTCCTCCAACTGAGTCCAAACCTCAGGTGAAGTTTGGAAGAATAACCATATCATCATTATGAATCCAACATATTTGACGGCACGTCAATTGGACGTCTGGAGCTCAAGTTATAAGTGTTTCGTCTCCAAAGGCCCGATTGGTTTCGAGTTTGAACCAACCCAGACGTACAAAAACTTCACATAAACCTTGAGTGTAATATACACAAACTTCCATCTCGATCCGAGGAATTCTACACAACTAATGGTGCATCGATCGGAGGTCCACAACTCATGTTATGGGCGTTTAACTAAAAAAGGTCCGAAAATAGGGGCTCTGGGCCTGGTCTGACCCGGCCCTACACCCCCTAGGTCGGCCCAAACCGGGTCGACCCGACTCGGGTTCGGGTCTAGCCCAGTGGGGCCTAGACCAGACCCGCTAGTGCAGCCCGACCGGCTCGGCCACCTTGTCCGAGCAAAACGCGCGGAGTTCCCCCCCCCCCCCCGCCGTTAATGGATATCGGCAGCGCCAGTTGGCGCCGCCCCACCGTCCTGGGATCCCGCGTGGCCACGGGATCTATTGCACCACCGTCGCGGCTATTGGAATGGTGGATTTTCTCCAGCGGCATGCTGGGGCGCCGCCGCTTCCAGGTGGCCGGACGGCTCCAGCCGCCGGCAGTGTCTTTCGCGGACCTCCGGTCTCGCTCCGGTGGTCTGATTCGCCCACCGCTTGCGCCTGCGACTCTCCTAGGACCCGTTCTTCACTGCAACGGCTTCCAAATTCCATTATGGCCCCGTTTAATCACCGCCCATCAATCCGTGCATCAGAAAACAATCTATGAAGGGTTGTATGTCGTGTTTGTTCGGCACGCGCCCTTCGCGTTAGGCATTATCAATTGGCCAAGGTTAAACATGGTTTTACGAATAATAAACAACAATTTTATTTAAATAAAATTGAAGCAAACTCTCCCACAATTTCCCCGCAAATAACTATACTCAACCTGCAAGGAAAACATTCTCGGATCAAATTAATAATGAGTTGATCCGCATTTTTTGTTTTAGAAGGGAAGAATCATGGAAATATAAACATACTCAAATTAAACCCCTACCTCAAGGTTCTCCGTTCGTTGATGATATCATGAAAGGGTGGGCGCCGGCTCGTTGATGTCAATACAAGGGAGGAGATGATGGTGACGACAATCGTTGGTGTCCGTCGCTTCTGTAAAGGCCTTCGATCCCGGCTCGAGCGTCGTTCGTTGGAGATCCGTCAAAAGGAGAATTGTTCTTCATGGATGGAGGGAGATCTTCTTCTTCACACAAGAAATCTCTCCAATCTTTTCCCAACCCAACGTGTGCCAAAAATAAAATAATAGGCTCATCTATTATTTTATTAACACAAGCAATTTAAAAATTGAAACTCAAATCCCTTCATTAATTAAATGTGTTGTGAATTAATTAAGGAAAGGGAGAGGAAATATCCTCATAAATTTGTGGGTTGTCAAGAATTTATGGAGAGAGGGAGGGGGAGAGATTGGAAATTAATGGGGGGTTTCCAATTTAATGAGGGGGTTTAAGGAGTTTATAGGAAATTAAATGGTTGGGGCTTGTGGGGGACCCACCTCTCTAACATCCACACTTGGGTAGTTAGGTGGTTGTGGATCCCACCCTTAACTACCCATGGGAGTAAATAACCCCCTTAGATATAAAATAAAAATTATTCTGACAATTTTTATTTACTTCTTAAATAAACCCCAATAATTAACTTCTCCTCTTGAGCAAACGCAACTACGGTAAAGGTCCCCTTAAGAAATTATTGGTGTTTCGAGTTCATCGGTGCCCTCGGTTTTCAATTCCGAGCACCGGTTTATAATATAGAAAAACCCGCTCGTTCGTTCACTGAACGTACCCAAGATAAACTTCAGAAATTGATTCCGGGCACACCAGGCCTCGGAATCAAGAACCTTCAGAAGCCACAGACTAGTAAAATTCCAATGAAATTAAGAAAAAAATTCCCTTGAAATTTCTGTGTCTTTACATTACTCCCACCTCAGGGATTTACGTACTCGTAAAGCTACAACACAAACTAGGGGAACTAATGGAGGAATCGAGCATGAATCTCAGCCTCCTACTCCCATGTTCTCTCCTAGAGGTTCTCGTGTTTCTAGTGAATGCGCACAAGAGGAATCGACCGTCCTCATAGGACCCACTTCTTTCGATCCTCAACCTCTACTAGAACCTCATGAAAGTTTCCCCGTCATCGATGTCCAGCCCAACATGGTCGATGATGATGGATAGGTCATGCACAAATCTCCTCAGCTGAGATATGTGGATGACGTCGTGCACCCGGTGCATCTAAGGTGGAAAGGCCAAGTGGTAAGCCACCTTGACTACTCTGCTGAGGACCTGGAAAGGTCCGAAGAAACGAGGAGATAACTTTCCGCCCTGGCCAAAACTCAGTAGACCTTGTCAAGGTGTGACCCGTAGGAAAATGTGGTCGTCATCCTCAAACTCTAGTGGTATTTGTATTCTATTTGCTTTGGACTTATGTCTGCTCTGTGCAGTCTTCATCCGCTCCTGGATGATCAGCACCTTCTCTAGTAGCCTCAAAAAGAGCGCACTGGTCAACCTATGCATCATCTCTTGAAAAGCTCTTCTGCCATCTCTCTGACCACGTGAAAAGTTTCCCCTTCTTCGTCAATGCTAAAAGCAGTACATAAACTCTGGAGAAGTCTAGCACAAATCTAGGTCTGGATGACTCTTGAGTGATCAACTGCACCCACTAATGCATGATTCCATCCTATGCTGCATGAGGTTTCCTTTTCGCTGACCAAGGAAAAACCCATCCCAACGTTGTAGGTAAATCACAACCTTTTTTCCTAATACAGTCAATCTATATATGAACTATGGTTGCCCAGTCCATACTCAAACTAACGTCGTAAGGCCTCGAGTCTCCTCCCAAAGGTATCTCCAGACATGAGGGTCAATTCAACGGCTTAACCATAAACTCTAGGTCTAGGAAAAGTTTTATGGAAGGACGGAATGATTCCTATCAATGTCTATTGTTACGGAAGCTAGTATTAGACACAGACCGTACCTTGAATCATTCCTAGAGCCCTTGGGTCACACTCCTTGACCGAATGCAGCTACTCTCTTCCCCTGCCCTCCTACTCCCTGAGCCTGGTGGGGACTACAATGGCGGGTGGTTGTAACATGTCAAAAAGTACACCACCTCATGCTGCTCTCCCAGCTCTGCTTCCACGTTTGCTGCTTTGCAGATTCACCTTTCTTTAACACTTCCTCTTCTTAAAACATTTTACATGCCCAAGTATCTGTGACTGGCACTATTTCTCTACTTTCCCACTACTAACCTTCACTTGTTGTATCCACTCATCCAAATAATTCTCAACCACAATGGTTTTCTCTAGAACCTTAACATAAGTAGGAATTCATGGAAGAAAGGTGCTGGCTCGGATATCCTTAAATACACCTCTCTCAAAAGTATGAGCCCTGGAGCACTGATCGTATCGTAGTCATCAAGTACCAGGAACAATCGGTACGCCATGATGATTACTTAGCTACCGACATGTCGTCCTGTAGAAGCTGTATAAGCTCTAGAAAACTCTCAGCCACCTCCTCATGCCTGTCCTATGCCGCTACTCGAAGTCTGCCTTCCATAGGCTAGGGGATGGCGACTAACACCAAAGGTGTAAATACCAATAACAGGGAAGGTATTGCCTTTATAAAACATAAACACATCCAACCAGAGTACAAGCAGAAGTAATACACTAAGTACAAAAGAATGTGTTGAAAAGTAAATGACCCATAATTAAAACCCAATTGAAACGTACAGCTACAACTGTACGAAAGTACAACAGAAAAGAAAAACAACTGAAAGATAGAAGAAACTATTGGGTCGTCCACCTCGGATCCTACATGAAGGGTAGGTACAGATAGCCTCCTCAATGCTCTCTCCCACCAACCTACTCCGAGTACCGTCTCATCATGAGGTCCACCTCCTGGTACCGTCCAATCCTCGTACACTCGATCTTTGTCAGCGATGTCTGTCGTCTCCATCCAACACAACGAGGTATAGGCATAGCCCGTATAGGGGTGAGTATAAAGATACTTAGCAGGAACCCCAAGACCCTCAAGGTCTCACTAAATCCAACAAGGATAACCACAAAGAAGGATCTCAACAGATAACCCTTACTTAGGTATAATCCCATACTTATACCTAAGTTATCAAATAACCCATCTCAATCATGAGGAAACACAAAGGTTATGAAATCAACGGGTAACCACTACTTAGGTATATTCCCATACATATACCTAAGTAATCATGTTACCCATCTCAATCATGAGCTAAACACAAAGGTCATTGACTCAGCTCAAACCATAATTTTTTTCCGGATGACGAAAACACGGCTTCTGGAGAACTCCTCCTCTATCGAGAAGATTAGTCCTATCATGACTCTGAGGTGCCACTCACTAAACTTACACTGCTGAGGTAATCCTCCTGTTGATTACCGCGGGTCTGCCACCCAAACACAATAGTGCTCCCCGTTGTGGGTCTGCCACCCAAACATAGTAGTGCTCCCCGTTATGGGTCTGCCACCCAAACATAGTAGTAATCCCCCTAATAACCTGCAGAGGTACTCCTTCTCTCAAGTACCGTGGGTCTGCCACCCAAACACAGTATTTCTCCCCACCGTGGGTCTGCCAACCAAACACAGTAGTGCTCCCCACTGGGCAAGTCAAGTCACTTCGACTCGAATCGGACAAGCAGTCATTAGGTCTCGGCCAGTTACAAGGTCTTCGTACTTGATACGCTCGTCTCCGGGAGGATCCGATCCACGAGCTACTAGTCGATACTCCAAGAATCAAAAAGTCCAAGAAGAGGTATCTCAAAGTACCGCCTCGTCAAAGGAGTCTCAACGCATCAGACAGCACGTCTATCAGACGCCCAGTCTATGAGTTATTAACCTTTTAGTCCCCGGGGCCCGGTTGGTTTCGTGTACAAACCATCCCGGCCGTATCTCAACTGTACCCCGAACTCCCATGGGGTGTACTCAAAGTAACTGTTTCTCAATGTGATAACCAAAGCCGCTGACGGTTTGCCAAACAGACTTCCAGTCTGAGAGTTATTAGTATTTCCGTTCCACGGTCCGGTTGGATTTTGAGTACATTACAACTCATCCTTACTCCAACTGCATCCAAACCTCAGGTGAAGTATTCCAAAAGAAAAATCTCATCAAGAGGAATACAAAAAAGTTGACGGCACGACAATTGGACGTCCGGAGCTCACGTTATAAGTGTTTTCGCTCCGAGGGCCCGGTTGGTTTTGAGTTCGAACCAACCCGTCCATACCCAAACTTCACCGAAACCTTGAGTGTAATATACCAAAAATACCACCTTGATCAATGGAATCCTACGCAACTGATGGTACGTCGATCAGAGGTCCGTAGCTCAAGATATGTCTATTTAACCGAAAACGGACAGAAAATAGGGGGTCTATGCCCGGTCTGACCCGGCCCAACACCCCCTTGGTCAGCACAAACCGGGTCGACCCGACTCGGGTCAGGGTCCGGCCCGGTTGGGCACGATCTGGCTCAGCTGGCGTGGGCCCGGCCCGAATGGTGCGGCCCAGCCCGGCCTGGCGTTAGCGGCCCAGCCCGATGGCCGGTTGCGGCTCGGCTGGTTGGCCGAGCACGTTGCGCCGAGCGGGGGGCGCGACCGCCCGTCGATTGATATTGGCGGTGCCCGCTGGCGCCACCCCGCCTCCTGGACCCTGTTCGGTCGTGGGGTCCGACGCACTGATGCTGCGGCTATTGGCGAGGCGGGTTTCCTCCGGTGGCGCGCCGGCAGCGGCTTCCGCGGACCACCGGACGCGCTCCAGTGGTCCGATTTGCCCCCGCTTGTGCCTTTGTCCCTCCCGAGACCCGTTCTTCACTGTGATGGCTTCCAAACGTTGTTGCGGTCCCGTTTCATCATCGCCCGTCAATCCGCACATAGAAAAACAAATTGCAGAGGGTCGTCGGGACGTGTTTGTTCGGCCCGCGCCCTCCGCATTAGTCGATAACAATAGGTCGGACAACAATGATGTTCAAAAACAAACAAGGTACAATTCTAATCAATTATAATTGATTAAGTGTGGGATCCACAGCCACCTAACTACCCAAGTGTGGATGTTAGAGAGGTGAGGCCCACATGAGCCCCAACCATTTAATTTCCTCTAAACTTCTTAAACCCCTTCATTAAATTGGCAACCCCCCATTAATTGCCTATCTCTCTACCTCCCTTTCTCCATCAATTCTTGAAAACCCACAAATTTATGAGGATCTATCCTCTCCCTTTCCTTAATTAATTTCCAACACATTTAATTAATCAAGGGATTTGAGTTTCAATTTTTAAATTTCTTGGGTTAATAAATTAATAGATGAACCTATTATTTTATTTTTGGCCCACGTTGGGTTGGGAAAATATTAGAGAGATTTCTTCTGTGAAGAAGAAGAGCTCCCTCCCTCCAAAAAATGGCTCTCCTTTCGACGGATCTCCAATGAATGACGCTCGACCCGGGATCGAAGGCCTTTATGGAAGCGACGAACGCCAACAATCATCGTCACCTTCATCTCCTCCATTGCGTCAACTTCAATGAGCCAACGTCCACCCTTTCGTGATATCATCAATGAATGGAGAACCTTGAGGTAGGGGTTTAATTTGAGTATGTTTATATTTCCATGATTCTTCCCTTCTAAAACAAAGAACGCGGATCAACTCATTTTTATGTTGATCCACGAATATTTTCCTTGCGGGTTGAGTGTAGTTATTTGTGGGGAAATTGTGGGAATGTTTTCTTTAATTTTATTTATATAAAATTT
Source organism: Viscum album (assembly GCA_963277665.1). NCBI lineage: Eukaryota > Viridiplantae > Streptophyta > Magnoliopsida > Santalales > Viscaceae > Viscum > Viscum album. The sequence goes on along the minus strand of OY728136.1, from coordinate 1,812,704,597 downwards.
TTGTTCATTCCTCGTAAAACCATGTTTCACCTTGTCCAATTGATAATGCCTAACACGGAGGGCGCGGGCCGAACAAACACAGACGATGACCCTCCAAAGATTGTTTGTTGATGCAGGGATTGATTGGAGACGATGAAATGGGACCAAAAAAGAGTTTGGAAGCTGTCACGGTGAAGAACGGTTCCCGATAGAGCCGCAGGCGCAAGCGGTGGGCGAATCGGACCACCGGAGCGTGACTGGTGGTCCGCGGAAGACACTGCCAGTGCCGGCGATCGGAGGCGGCGGCGCCCCAGCACGCCGCAGGAGAAATTCCGCCAAGGCAACATCCGCGGCGGCAGCACAATGGATCCAGTGGCCGCACGAGATCCTGGGATGGCGGGGCGGTGATAGCTGGCGCCACCGGTATCAATTAACAGAGGGGGGGGGGGGGGGGCGCTACGCGCGTTTCGCTCGGCCAAGCTCACCGAGCCAGCTTCCCCGGCCTCGCCGAGGCGGGCCACGCGGGCCGTGACACGCAGGTCGGGCCAGACCATGCCCAACCCGGCCGGACCCGGTTTGGGCCGACCCAGGGGGTGTTGGGCTGGGTCGGACCGGGCCCAGACCCCCTATTTTCGGACCTTTTTATATTAAACACTCATGAATTGATTTGTGGACCTATGATCGACACACCATCAGTTGCGTAGGATTCCATAGATCGAGACGGTTGTTTCGGTATATTACACTCATGGTTTTGGGGATGTTTGTGTATGGCTGGGTTGGTTCGAACTCGAAACCAACAGAGCCCTTAGAGCGGAAACGCTTATAACTTGAGCTCCAGATGTCCGATTGACGTTCCGTCGACTATGTTGGATTCATCATGATGATACGGTTCTTTTTCCATACTTCACCTGAGTTTTGGACGCAGTTGGAGTAAGGCCGAGTTGGATTGAACCCGAAATCCAACTGGGAACCTGGAATGGAAATACTAATAACTCTCAGACTGGACATCCGTTTGACGAACCGTCAGCGGCGTTGGTAATCACGTTGAGAAATAGTTTATTTGAGTATACCCCATGGGAGTTTGGGGGTACAGTTGAGATATAGTTGGGTTGGGTCATACATGAAACCAACCGGGCCCCCGAAACTAAATGACTAATAACTCACAGATCGGGCATCTGATTGACGCGCCGTCTGTTGCGTTGAGACTCCTTTGATGAGACGGTCCTTTGAGATACCTCTTAGTGAGACTTTGTGATACATGGAGTATCGAACAGTAGCTTGTGGAGCGTATCCTCACAGATACGAGCATAAGGATTATGGAGACCTTGTAACTGGCTGAAACCAGATGACTGCTTGTCCGATTCGAGTCAGAGTGACTTGACTAGCCCAATGGGGAGCAGTACTGTGTTTTGGTGGTAGACCCACAGCGGAGAGCACTACTGTGTTTGGGTGGTAGACCCACGGTACTCGACAATAGGAGTACCTATATAGGCTATTAGGGGGAGCACTACTATGTTTGGGTGGCAGACCCACGGCGGGGAGTACTACTGTGTTTGGGTGAAAGAACCGTGGTACTCGACAGGAGGAGTACCTCAGCAGTCTATGGTTAGTGAGTGGCACCTCAGAGTCATGACTAGACTAATATGCTCGATAGAGGAGGAGTTCTCCAGTAGTCGTGTTTTCATCATCATGAATAAAATCCTGGTTTGAGCTGAGTCAATGACCTTTGTGTTTACATCATGATTGAGATGGGTTAATTGATAACTTAGGTATATATATGGGCATATACCTAAGTAAAGGTTATCTGTTGAGATCATTCTTTGTGGTTTATCGTTGTTGGTTTTAGTGAGACCTGGAGGGTCTTGTGGTCCATACTGAGTATCATTATACTCACCCATGCACGGGCTATGCCCTCACCTTGTTGTTTTGAATGTAGGCGATGGACAGCCCTGATCGTGGTTGAGGCTTGTAGAGTTGGACAGTACCCGGAGGTGGACTTCACGACGATATGGTACCCGGAGGTGGACTTCATGATGAGATGGTACCCGGAGGTTTACTTTATGACGAGACGGTACCCATAGGTGACAGACGGACGTGGAGAGATGAGGTGGCCATCTGTACCTACCCTTCAGGTAGGAACTCCGGAGGACGATCCAGGAGCAGCATGACACCTTCCGGTTGTTTTGTATTTTCCTTGTACTTTTCTGTTTGTCTTGTACTTCCAGCCCCCTTTGTACTTTCAGCACACTTGTTATATTGCTTTACTAAGTGATTGCTTCCGCTTGTACTCTGGTTTTGTGTGTTTATGTTTCACAATGACAATGCCTTCCCTTTTTATCGAGTTTTACGCATTTGGTGCTAGTCGTCAGCCCCTGGATTATGGAAGGCGGGCTTGGGCTAGTTACAAAACGGGCCCCAGGGTATGGGTTGTGACAAATTGGTATCATAGGCAATACCCAACCAAAAGTGCTTAGACACTGCCTGGGTTTGAGGCTTGGGGTCCACAACAAGGGCGTTGTGCTTTAAATGGGTGGATAATGTAACACCACTGGAAAAGTGAGACTTAAAAAGGATAAATGTTACTACCCATGTCAACAAGGTGCACCTTTCTTTTCGGGAGCCTAACTGATTAGAACTCCACAGTTAAGCATTCTTGGCCTGGAGTAGTAATCTGGATTGGTGACCTCCTAGGAAGTTTCCCAGGGTGTGTGTGAGTGACGACAAAACACACTGAAAGAACATGTGTTGGCCTGTGTGGATAGTCATTATTCTGATAAGCGACCCTAGTGAGTAAGAGCCTATGGTGTCCTGGGAAAGAATCCAAGGTATTACATGAGACCTAGGGGTCAGATGATAAGGTTTATGGCCCGAGGAGGCGGGTCGTGACACGATATGACACAGAAGGTATCATAGTGGTCCTTAGGTGAAGGACAATGAAAAACTATATCTCCCACTGTATAAGTTGTCCCGGAATTTCCTCAGAGAAGAAGTCCATAAAATAATATATGAACAAAAAAATATTGATTCCTAAAGATCCTGTTGCACTAAGGGTTACACTCTCCAACTGATGGTTGATGGGTTGTAGCCTCTTGTGCACACAACCCACTCATCCCACCATGAGATATCTCTCACCCTTAAAGGAGAATCTCAACCCATCAGTGTGAAGGAATATAACTCTTATGTGGGGATACATAATCTAATCTCAAACTATATACAACCAGTGCATACCCAATATGATGTGATATGGTTCCATCAAGATGACCAAAAGGTCCCACGATAAACGCTCTCCACCAAGCGATATCTTGCACTACCGATAGATAAAATATTCAAAAGATTAATTCCCTGTAAGAACCTCATGAAAAAAGATGATGGGCTAAATGCTTTATTGAGTGCTCCAGCTCTTACACAAGGATTAAATAGATGATTTAATGGATCACAAATATGTATACTAGTATTAATTAGGAGTATAATAAACTCATATCATAACTCAAATATTTTTGTGTTTCATTGGGTCAAACACATATATAGACTACAACTATCCATGGTCCCATGCTTCAAATCCTTGATAATGGCATAGGCCACTTGTTGGTGGCGAAGGGAGTATCTCATAACATCTTCCACCACCCATATCCCAACCACCTGGATCTACACCTACTCCTCTTCCAGCTCCACCTTACGAGGGGCCACCCTGCCCTCTCCTAGTAGATCTATGATCATAAAGCTACCTATGCCTCGGTGGCCTATTAGCTATCTTTACACTCTCATTATCATGTCAGGTAAAGAAATCACGTACCATGTGATCTCACCTATCACATGCATAGAACCACCCCGCTTTGGGATACCATGGTCCGCTATTCTTCCCCTGACCACATGCCCAAGCCTAATCATTGGAAGAACTCCTATGTCAAGATCCTATTGACTGGAATCTTCTAGTTGTTAAAGATTAATCGGCTTCATAAAACCCACTACCAGCTCAACTACCTAGCATCCCTCTAACAAGAATCTATCTGTCACTAGATCCCTCTCTAACACCCCGAAATAGATGGAAATTCATGAGGGTACCACACTAGAATGGATATAACTAAAAATACCCTTGTCAAACTACCATTCCTAGAAGTATCCATCACAAATCATATCAAGGGATTACAACGTAAGGTTTGGGAACCTTACAATATACTCATCCACTATCATCCCTCCCTTCTTCAACTCCAAAAGATTCTAAATACAAACTAAGCGCAATTAGGAGGGGTTGTACTTATAATTGAACAACTGATGGAAGTCTATCTGTGAGAGTGTCAAATCATCATGATTCTATGTAACAAGACTCCACCACCCCATCTTATCTATTAACAAGGATATATGTTAGCTCTACCACTTGATCAGTTGGTGTCCAACTAATCCATAAAACATGGATCACTGACACTATCCAATCCACTTCTGCATAGGGATTTGGTTCACTATGGAACATTAGTAGAATCTAGAATTGGAACTCAGGGGGTGAGCTAAGACTGCATTCATCCTTATCCTACTCTGTGTTAGGAAAAAGCTAATAAATAATAGTATCATTTTTAGGTATTTTATTTTTTGGTCAATGAATTTTGAGAAGAAATGAAATCACCTCACTTTATAAATCTGTAACTTAGGGATGTTATAATACTTTCCTTGGAAAATATGATGATGCTTTTCAGATTTGTATTTCATAAATATAATAATTTATTTGGAGAACATTAGATGTCACCCTTATGAAGGAATGGGGGGAGAAAAGGTTATGCCAATTGATTTATTTTTTTATTATAAAGAAATATGGTTCTAGATAACTGTGAGTCATCATGTTTGGTTTTCCTGGAGCATATTTTTTAGGTGGCATAGTTTCCCAGTGCTTGCCAAATTTTTGGGGTCCAAAATTTGGAAGATGGAAAGCATTGTGAAAAATGGATATTATTGAAATAATTATGAAAATTGGGCCAAGGCATGAGTTTAAAAAATATGGGATCACTAAGGGTGTTTCGCGATGGCATTAATATTCTGACGGTGATCTCCATGATTATGAAAAATAGGATCATCGTGGTGTATGAAGGATTTGAAGGTATTTCTGAAATTAAAACAACCATTACGAATGCAACAAAGATATGCAGTATCATGAATGGTGATGGTAATCTCCTTGATCACAAGAAGTGGAGCATCAGGAGTGTTCAATGGTTTGATGATGATCTCTAAGGCGACGATAAATATCAAAAGAGCATCGTGAATGGAGGAGCATCATGAAGATATTTTTGAGTGATCCAAAAAATATGTTGAAGACGGGGGAGCATTGAAAATGGGAAAGACTAAAAATATAAGTTATCCCCTACTTCATTTCAACAAAAAAATCATAGAAAATCCAAATTCTCTATGATTTCGTGAAGGTATAAGACCTCCATGAAGTGGGATTTTAATACGAGATTGAGAATCATGAAAAGACTTATAAAGTCTGGAATGTTGCTAATTATTTTAGGTAATGGGTGCTTTATGATGAGGGGATATTTCACGTTGACTCAGTGAGGTACATGAAGGTAGTTGGTTCAATGAAGGTAGTTTTCTTTGTAGAGGTTCTAATCTTCGTTAGGGGAGCATCGTGAGGGAGTTTTGTGAAAATAAGAATTCAATACTCAGTTTACGTGAAAATAGATGTAAAAGAGAATCAACATAGGTCTAAGAGAACATTAAAATAATATTGGGGTATTAGACTAAGTATATTTACAATTTCCAAGAAGTTAATACCAACTTCTAGGTAGGAAATAGAAGAATGGTTTTGAAGGGTCAAATTTAGTAAAGTGGATCAAGAAGAATTGCAACATTATATTGCATCATTTTTTGATATAATAATTACACACACTATTGGATTGTTTTCATAGTGATACATGAGTTTAAGTGAACATCCTACTCATTTTATTCCACATCAAATGATTTTTTTCTAGTGGATTTTGTGGTATTAGAATGTTTCCAAACCATACCAAGGATGTAGGTACTCTTGTGAGTAGTGAACATTATAAATTGTTATATTCCTAAGGATGTGTAAATAAATTGTGTTTAGTAGGGAATGAAATATTTAATAGGATGTGAATGTTGTTTAACAAGTATGGAAATATAAATGAAAGAGATATCACTAATTCACCCCCTCACCCTCTCAATGATACTTGAATCTTGATTGGGTAACTGCACTCTGGCTAGTATGATCTACTAATTAATGGGTGGGGTGCTACTACCTATCCACATGGAAGAATAATCTCTTGAGATGAATCCTAAAATGAGGCCTCATCACTCATTAGACCATCATCACGATCTAGAATCTATAACCTAGCTGGTTCCCATCACAGAGACATCCTGAATATTTAATCAAGTCATACAACAATCAGATTAGAATATATATACACTATGGAGATGAATTAGGTATGAAATTCAAAATAATCAATCGTATATGATGCATGTACCATTGATACTTGTAACTAATGTCTTGTTATACTAAGTCAACAAGAAAGTAATCAGGTTCTTGGTAAATGGATACATCAGCCTCCACACCAACATTGGGGTCCCTAGCCTGAAATCTACACTTGAAATATTTGACACCATTTCCCTAAATCCCAAGTAACCTCTTATAAGGGAGATACTCCAAAAAACTTCTTAAGGAAATTACCACCTCTAATACCACTCTGTCATTGCCCAACACAATGGGGATTGAGCTGCAACAACCCCATGAATACATTCATAGGCCATTGCTAGGGACAAAAAGTGATATAGATAACTAATATGGGAGGATTTTTCTTAATTCACCTATATGCACACACCCGACATTCTCAATACAGAATTTCAGAGGAATAAAATAAAAAAATGCAACATCTAGAGTAATTACCATATATTAAAAACCTATAGGGGTTAAAAATATTACTATAGTGTTAACTGGAAAGTAAAGGGGAAAAATACACACCCAACCAATAAGATGTCCCAAACTGAAACAAATATTAAATTAATGTTCTTAGAGAGCCTACCTCTAGATGTCCAAGCCCTAAACACCATGAATTTTCTAATTCACAGTGTATCCAAAATATCCTTTTTAATGACCATTGGCTTGTTCGTAGTTTACTTAAGACACATAACATGTGAAAAAATTACATATGGTGGTGAGTATATGCATACCTAGTAAGAATCCAAAAAATATGAGGTGGTAGTAAGATACACGATTGGAATAGACAGATCGACACATAGAAAGAGATTAACAAAAAAAACAAAAACATGGATATATATGTGTGTGTGTGTGTGATCAAAAAAATAATCCTAAATAAGAGATAAAATGGTTATCCTTCTCAAAGACTACCCTAAGAAAGAGTTATAACAGTTCCAAGAGTTCACCAATGATCCCCAACATCTCATGCATTTGTCGATTATAAATATCAATGTCAAGCCACACCTCGTCGCTATGTCACACAATTGAGGTGAACAATATCAAGGTATAGGACCCAATATATTGTAAAATAGTATGGTGCTAATAAGTAGATAGAGGACCTATAAACTAATTATATAGGAGAGTTTTACTTAGTAGGTAGCTAGAGGACCCATGCCCTATCCCTACATGAGGGTGGCACTCTAATTCTTAAAGAGGCATGCCCATAATATATAGGAGGGTTGCACTTAATAGTCAGTAGTGGACCCATTACCTCCCCCCGTATTAGACTTCCACTCTTGTAATTGGTAGAGGACCCATGACCATCCCAACTGAAGGGTGTTAATCAAGTTTTCAAAGACTTGTGCCATGATACAACACGAGGGTGACACTTGGATAACAGATAGAGGACCCATTCCCTTCCCAATATAAGAGTACCACTTTAGGGGTTGAGGACCCATGCCGGGACTCTAAAGGAGGGTACCACTCGATGGAAAGGTAGAGGACCCATACTCTGTCCCAATAAGAGGCTTCCACTATAATGATTGATCAAGGACTGATGTCATGCCCAACAAGAGGGTGACACTATGATCTCTAATGATGATCCCGCCTCATCATTACTGTCATCAATTGTCGCCTAAATATGAGTCACACCCATAACATATCTCATCATCTATCAAAATACACTATAAAGGACACCATCATGTTCTGCATAGAAAACAAACTTCGGATAGGCTACCCATGGGGAAAAATATGAGACCAAACAAAGGATATATGAGAGGTTAAAATTTCCTCAAAATGAAGATATGGGCACACAACGTGTAAGGGGACCCACATGGAATTTGGTCCCCCTTTGATGTCTGGTCCTGTCTCTTCTAGTACATGGATAACTTCTCATGTAACCATAAACTATGTGTAAATGGTCTATATGGTGTGGCTCATCCACCTAGTGTCCTGCCCATGCTTCTAGTTGTGTCCGTGTAACCTTTCCCATGTATGCATACTTTAGTACAAGGCATGTTCTTGACCATGCATGCATCGGTGTACTCTCAAAGTACATATTGGATCACCAACATTGATTCCCATGGAATGTGGGGGTCCCACAGAGAATTTTATACATATAACTCACCTGAAACCCAATATGTCATAGCCAAGACACTACACAAAATATGATCATCCTAGTACATGTTGTGTGTTCAATATTTTCAAAACAAAACTCAGTTCTATTCTATATCTCCTAGATACTCTTTCACTTATTTGAATCATTCCTCCAACCAGCCTAAAATTGGTGTATATTGCCTCTTTCCATCGTTTCTTGTCATCTAGTGGCAGGAAAATTTATTTTCCTTGATCCATATACAGTTTGTACACCTCGAACGTCTCCCATATCACTCTTTCATTATCTCGAATCATATATCAACAAAATGATCATACACATCCTATGATTCATAACTCTTGATCCTTGATTATGCACACTATTAGTCACATGTGAATCCTCCATGAATTCGTTTGTCAGCTCAGGCTCAATTCCTCCTAACAATGTCAAACAGAGACACCATTGGCCAATCAATGAATAACATAAAGAATGATTGGGAGAAAATCCCCAAAAAGGTATAAAAATAATTGGAAATAATTAGTGGTAAAAAATAAAAAATTTGATGCCCATGGGTGTGAAAAATGATTAAATAATTAAAACTAGTTCACAGGCTCATACAAAGTCTTGATTTAAATGTAGATCACAAAAACAATGTGACAATGATCAATTTATTTAATAAATTAGGGAATAATCCACAAATTGATTAGTCCTACTTGGAAATTGGATTGTTCATTAATGAAAAATGTGATCTCCAATGAATAAGTGTGGTTTTTTCATTGTTTATGCCTTGATCTGTAGGGATCTAGAGTCTCATCATCATCTGATTATGATTCACCGATGATAGGTAGAATAAGAAGCCCCTCAATGATCCCAATGTTATGTATATAACCCTAGAGATCCACCATAATGGTCTATTTAAATATGGATTTAGGTATAATTTATTTAATAAAATAAATATAAATATTTATTTATTTTAATTAGATATACCCACCAATGGTTGTTTTATCCAAATGGCCCATATAGAACAATTTTATGTCGCACCTAGGGTAAACCACACATTTTTAACTCGAACTTGATCTCAAATATTTGATCTGAGACTCTATTTAAGAGATATCCCATTTAACTCAAGAAATCAGGAACACGTAATATGAAATATATTTTATATTTTTATAAAATTGTTTCCAGGCACACTGGGACTTATAATCGCATGTCGTCTCTGTGCCTGGATTTGAAAATATTTCTAGATATATTTAAAAGTCTTAAAAGTAAAAAATAGAGTATATATATGTATCATATTTATAGATTAAATTATATTAAATGTATTTTAAAAAATTAATCATCACATCAAAATTGGGTAATTTTATCAATTTCATTTTTGGGTATAAATAGAAGTTACCAAGATAAAAATTGAGTTATTGTGATAAAGGTAAAATAATGTAAATATTGTAAAACTAAATTGTTAATAATTTATGAAAATTTATCTATAATTTTTTAGATAATGGGGTTTATTAACCTTCTCTATTATTTTCCTATTTTTATCCACTTTCCTTTTAAAATTAAAACCTTATACGTTTTAGAATGAATAATTGTAGAAATTACACTCAAAGATCACCTATAAAAGGACCCCCTTACACCTATCAAAAACCACTCAAACCATTTAGTTATCTCATTAATCTCTTCTAATTTTCCCTCTAACAAATCATTCTTAAACATTCTTTCTCTTATAGTTCCAATAAATAAGCTTAAATCCTTTATTCTGAAGGTTCCCATATCGAGAAGTGGAGAATTCATTAAAATAAGTACCAAAAAATCACCATTTTTTTAAATTAGCTTCAAATTTTAACTCTTTATAAATATACTTTTACACTATAATGATTGTTTATTGACCGAATTATGATTCTAATAAAATTATATTACTATTATATAACTCTATACTCTTACTCATTTGTTAGTATAACACGTTCTTATCTGGTTTGGTTTAACCACCTACATGAACAATGTTATACTATCTTCACTATTTCCAGCATTAATGTGTATCATGACATAAATACTCATAATATATTTTATTAAATATTAATTTATGTTATGAATATGTTTAATTGAGGGTGAAAATAAAAAATGAAATAAAAATATTAACTAAATCAATGTTATCAGTAAATTTCCTAAAAAAATTTCATCATGGATTTTATTCCCACGAACCATACCCATATATTTTATAGAATTAATAGGGAACTGTAAAATTAATTTGAAAATAATGTTTAATCTACCTTGAATAATCTATTAATGATGAACATTATATTAAATAAAAAGTATTAATATATCCATTGTGAAACTTTTACGAAATAATCAATATTAATAACATCTGATGATGGAAATAAAATATAGCGAATAAATATATGTGTAATGGATAATTATAATTAAATAATTTAAAAAGTAATATATATTAATGATATTATTAAATAAGTGATCAAAATGATAATATTTATTATATGAGATTTTAAATTACTTTCATGGAAGTTAAGAGTAAATTTAAGGTTTTATTTACCAATCTCATTTTAAAATCAAGATTATTAATGTTGGAACATGATTCTAGGGAAGTTACATGTTCTAATCTCTAAAATAAATCTATTTTATTCTCCACTAGTTATTTATGGGTTTTACTTGTATTTATTTCATTTCGCCTCCCTTTTTTTGAAAACTTAAATGAAAGGGTCTGTGTAAGTGGAGGAAAAAATTTCTCATCTTTATTGCTATAAATGTTTCACCTACATATTCTCTATATTGTTTTCTAGATGTCTTTATATCTTCTTATATGATTGATAAAATCTTTTCTCAATGAACATAAATTTATTTTAAAAAGTAATCTTCTTTAAATATTTTTTTTATATTGGTTTTATGCCAACTTTGAGATTTTTTATGAAAGTGTGAAAGGAATCTCCATTTTAAACGTTTTTCATATAACAAAAGTCTAACCATCTTAATTTATTTTATTTAAGAACCTTCCATCTAAACATTTCATTATTTTATAAAATTAATTCTTGTTCACTTTTTTTAAATATAAGTTATAAAAAAATTAAGTATCTTTATTCTTATTTTCAAAGCAATTTCCATAATGGATATATAAATTCTTTTTCACCTATGTAATAATAATTTAATATTTCTTATAATCCACTGGGGATATTCTATAATGATATTATATTCATTTTTTTCATTCTATGTATTATTTTATTTTCTTAAGAAATTTTTCATGAAACTTGTTTCCTTTTATGGATTAATTAATATATGGTTGAATTTAAATGTTGTCATGTTCATGTGACACACATATGTATTTTTTATTATTATATAATGGTTCGTACTAGAATTATTTATCTCTCCAATTCATTGGGTAAAAATTTATCACATGAAATGACTTGTAAATGATAGATGAGTGAACCCAATCCATTATGGGACTCTGTAAAATAGGTGATGATTATCTTTATGGTGAGGCTTGACATAGGAAATGATTTTATATATTTATATATGTGAAAAATATTATTCCAATTTTATTTTTTCATGGATCATGATTATTAACTCATGTTTCCACTTTCATTCATATCATTACTATGTTATTCAAAAATATTTATTCCATGATTCAGGATTTATAATCTATGTTCTATTGGATTTATTTATCTTATGTTATGGCCAAACACCTTGATTATATTCTCATACCAATATTATTTTATTTTTCTTACTTATTATATTCGATTTAAATCTCTAATTTATAATGTTTCAGATCATTTTAGCATACCCTTTTTTTACATTTTTACTCCATAGGTTATAATAAAGAGTATTTATATGATTTTTCAAAAAGGGTATCATGTGAGAAGACTATTCATAGAAGATTTTGAAAATTCTTTAAAATAAGTTATCTATTTATATAGTCTCCAAATAAAATAAACCTTTAGGTTATAGGGTGTGATTTATTATTATATGTAATCAATATTCACGTAAAATTATGAAATATGTATGTTTTTCTTCGGTTGCCTCATTGTGGCGTAAAACAATTCCACCCAAAATATGTATCTTATGTCAAAATAATTTATTATTTTTTGAAACCCCCATGTTGTAATCACCTTTTTTCAACATGGTTCTTTTGTATCTTTTATTTTTAATCTTACATTTCTACATATCAAACTGTGATTCCCTTAGCTATGGTGTAACCAGTGTCCTACACCAAAATTTTAATTTATGAAACTCATCACCATGTCATAATACGTATTACTATGATGTGGTTTTTTCCTAATGTAGAACATAATCCCTAATCCCAATTTTCTTCTTAAGACTTGACACTAATCTTATGATGATATCCTTAACACCTTAACTAGAATAAAAATGGTTAACATGTGATCCAACCTAAATCACCTCACCCAAATACATGTATATTTACAATGTGAAATATAATTTAATGGTGTTAGAGGGGACCTGCGTAGGTGGAGGGTGGTACCAGTGTAAAGGGTACAAGGGAATGAAGAATTTGTAGGGTGTGTCAATATCATCATAACAAAAGAATGGGGTGGTGTCATTCTATATAAGACCAAGGAGGGGAAATTTAATTTCATGTTAGTGATATGTGGGGTGGTTTGATCATCTGTTAAAAAAATAGAAATTAAACAAAAAAATTTAATAAAAAAATACATACCCATATTTCTTTTAAATACATATAATTATTTTGTAATTTAACATTATTTCTTAGAATCTAGAGTAAGCTGAGTTAAATTTTTTGTTAAATTTACACACAACTATTGGATCTAAGGTGATCCAATGTGATGATAGATGTTGTGTTTGTTTTAAATAAATTTTAGGTTGATAAATAACATTGAAAACTAAGGGAAATAGTTTAATGTAAATAGATAAGGTTGCCAAAATTTTCTATATTTTTACATAAGAATTTTTTAAGGAAATGTAAGAGTTTTTTGAGGAATTCTACTGATATTTCCAAAGAAAATGTATTGGTTTTTCACTATTCTAGGATAATTCATTCAATTATGGGTGCAAGTATCCTACATTTTGATTTGGGAACCATTAATTAGTCATGTATTCGAAGAGTACGGAGACAAAAAATTATTGGAGTTGCATGAGTGGTGTGTTTCACTAAGGGGTTTTATTCTAGATGGGGACCACACAATTTGAGTTGGGATAAAAATTTCGAATCAATTTTAGAGGATATAAATGAGTGATGGAATGGGTATTACCTAAAAATACTAACCTAACCCATTAATTTGTGGTTAATAGAAATTCGGTGGAGGATTAGTGGATCCCCCTTCAAGTAATTCACACCTATGTGAAATATAATTGAGAGAAACATCTAGGAGAAGAAGTTATTCTTGGATATAAATTTTAATAGGGTAAATATAAGGAGTTAGTGTGAATGAAATTATATGAAAATGGTTTAAAAAATAATGAAGAGCGATGAAATTAGGGTGAAGCTACTATGGAGAAACTACCTAAGCGAAAGGAGTTGTGTGAACTAAACCTAAGTTAAGGACATGGGAAAAGTATACCTGGGTGAGGACATGGACTTGAGTATAACATAACTAGGTGAATATAGGGTCTTAGGTTATGGTGACCTAGGTGAAACAAGGGACTTTATAATTTTACCTAGGTTAACATTTTCGGATTCATTAGATCAGAAAACTCAAAATTTAATAATGAAATTCTAAATAATTATTCATATAAATATGATGGTGAACTTCAATTCAATAAATTAATCAGACATATATAAAAATTAGAGTGAATAAAGACGATTCAACAAAGGTGATCTGTGGGAGGCACTGTGTTATTCTCAAAATTATTTTATAAAGGCGGTGTTTCTAGCATAGAGTGACCTTAGATGAAATATTGTAATCCACAAAAACTAGTGAAGTATATTGGATTCCATTATGATATATACATCACCAATATATGATTCATATACTACCCCTAATTGAAGAACCAAGAAAAAAATGTTCCTCTTTAATTTCAAATTTTTTTATTTTTAGGAATATTCAATTCAATCAGATTTATTTAATAAGTTCTTACTAATGTGGGGACAAGATCCATCAAAAAAATCACCCTAATTAATCCTACCCTCTCAGGGTGTCTTAGTTTTAAAAAAACTCTTTTTATAATTCTTCTTTCCTCATAGGTTAGTGATAGTTGTTTTGGTCCTCTTGTGACTCTTTAGCTTTCCAATAGTTTGTGACCTCTTGATCACCTAGGGTGGTGATGATGGAACCTTTTGTAGAATTAGAGGATAAGAGGTCAATTAGTCCAATATTGGGTCTTATTTCCAAGTCTAAGACTCTATTATAGATTTAATATATGTTCCTGAAATCATACCCAATAACAATATCATTTATCCTTTGGTGAAATATTTTAACTAAAAACAGGAATTTAATAAGAAAACATTAATGTATATTATGTTCCCTAATTTTATCCATATATTTGGTTACATTATAATTTGGAGCCATACATGAAGGTCCTTTTAAATATATCTACATCCAAGGAGGAATTGGACTCTATTGAATAGAGGTGAGAGGTTTTGTAGAGATGAGATTAGGTTTATGAAATGTGTTTTCTATATATTCTTATAAGTTGAATAAAAAACCACATAATTAGATTCCAAAAAATATGACACATTATACTTCTAAGGTCATATGATAATGAAAATAGTGGTTCCTTTTATTTTTATGCATCTATAACCACATCCACATAGATTAAATTCATTTATAGTGGGTGATTAGTTAAAAGGT
The DNA here is from genome assembly GCA_963277665.1 of Viscum album. Lineage (NCBI taxonomy): Eukaryota > Viridiplantae > Streptophyta > Magnoliopsida > Santalales > Viscaceae > Viscum > Viscum album. The sequence goes on along the minus strand of OY728136.1, from coordinate 1,812,689,335 downwards.
ACCAATAAATGGGTTAGTGTGGGACATATACATTGGCAAGAATTTTCTAGTTTACTATGTAACATGATTCATGTGAATGAATTTTAGGAAACCAATAAGAGTATATTAACTTTAGAAATTCAATCAAACTAAGAGAATAATCTTGACTCAAGGTGTTTGAGGAATCCAAGAATAGAATCTCAACTAAAGGAATTAAATGAAACCAAGAGGAAAATCTTGAGTCAAGGAATTTGATGAAAATCATTGTGATAACTCATGTAATTATATAAATAAATCAGTATTTTTATTTATAGTTATTAATTTTATAGATTTATTTTAATCATAGTTTTATAAATAATATTAGAAAAGTTTTCAATTAGAAAAGGAATAGTTTTATTTGACTAAATTGTTTATCCATTTGTTATATGGTTTTATTCAAAATAAGTTTTTTTTTAAATTTTATAGATTGAATTTAATAAAATATAATTAATTTTTGATATCAAAATACCAACTTTTTTTTAAGGTTTTTTTTTGTAATTTTTCAAAATTTATTAATTTTTGACTGAATAGTGAAAAATATTAAATTTTGAAAAACCATCAATTTTTCTATAAATAAAATTATTTAAAAGTATCATTATATTTTATATTTTATTTTAAGGTAAAATTATATCCAATTTATTAAACATAATCTAAATAATTCTGTATGAATCCACATAATATTTTATTTTTTGTAGGTTTGTTTTTATGTTTAAAACTATAATTCAAAGAAAACTACTGTTCATTTTGTTTTGTACACTTATAGTTAATTTAATTTATGACACTTATTCAAATTAAATACTATAATATTTATTACATATTTATAATTATAATTTTAAAATTTATAAATGAGGTAAATTTTATTTTTGGTTTTCATGAATAATAACCATAATTAAATTTTGTCACCATAATAAAGGGTAAAACGAGTTATCTAAGGTAAATGATTTTTGGTAAGGAACAAATTGTCATATTAAATATTATTTTATGATTTTATTTATAACATTATCACCTTACATTCTAAGTTGGATATTTGTTTGATCCACTTTACCTTGATTAATATATTTATAATATTTAAAAGTTAAGAAAAAGTACAAGTGTGTCACTCTCATCACTTATAAAAGTGAACCTCATATCTACTCTTCCTCACACCTATTTAGAACAATATCTTATCCAATAAATTTATAAATATCTCCCAAAAATCCTACCCATATAATAGAGGTCCTGGTCTACCCAAAATAACCAAACTAGAAGTCTTATGGTGTAAGCCAAAAGAATTTTTCCAAATAACAGGTATAATTCTTAACCAAGTATTTCATTTTATTTCTTCTTATACCTCCTTAAAATATTATTTCATAATACTGAAATAATATCATTAGTATATTATATATAATAAAATTTTATTATGATTATGATACACCCCTTTTTCTTTTCACTTTCCTTCATATGGGAAATGAAAACATCTTTCATGCGTACATGTGGACTACCACCTCCATAAAGAGATGTTTCTCATTTTTCATCACTGGATTTTATAGACAGTTAAAATGATGGATAAAATGATTATATATTATATTTATTAAATTATTATTATTTTTAAAAATATGATATTTCTTAATTTACTTTCATTTCAATACATTGGAAGTTGATAACATCGATCATGCGTAAGTGTGGGATACCACCTCCATGAAGTGATGTAATTAATTTTTCATTTACACCTTACATGGATAGTAATAAGGATAGAACTAAGTAATAAGTATGAATTTTATAACATATTTATGATTCTATAAAAATAAAATATTATCTAATTTATTTCTTTTTCCACTCAATAGAAAAATTAAAACTTTGTTCACATGTACGTACCGACTACTGTCTCCATTAAACGAAATGATTCATTTTTTTTATAATTTCACTACTTAGTTGGATTTAAAAGTTTATTTAATGTATAAATATCTTAATTATAAAATTTTTAATATTAGTATGGTAATTAAATCAAAAAAATTTTGACTATTTTCAACACACTGATCATGTTTTCAGGTTATAAGACAAATGACCACAAAACATCCAACATGAACATAAACATTTTAGTAACTAAATAAAACAAGGTAATAAATAAAAGAATATAAATAATAATAAAGAAATTAAAATGAAAAATTGTATCAATAAATTATAAATATAATATAATTTTATTCTTTAGATGTTAAAGAATAAACAAAGTTATACGAAACATAAGGTAGGTGATTTTCTAATAAAATAATTTTTAAAAAAAATTAAACTCATTCTTCTACATATACATTTTTATTCAAATGTTTTTTGAATTTTATTATATATGATTAAAAGGATTATAAATATAATTATAAAATATATTTTCATTTACTTATAAATTCTTAAAAATTAATCTTTAAGTGTTTTCCATATTAGGCATTTTTCACTTTTTACAAAACGTGAAAAAATAATGATTATTAGAATTTATGAATCGTACACCTTATCCCACCATAATATACATTATTAATTATAAATATTATTCTAGAAGTTAACACTATTTTAATAATTATATCATATTACCACTCTTCTAGTAATTTTTTATTTTTATGTGTTTTTAAATAAAAAGTATAGTTCTCCTTGTGATTACGTGTAAATAGAAAGTGTTTTGCTTATGGGTTAAAATGAGTTTTCAAGGGTTTTATGATGAAAAGTATAATAATAATAAAAATATTATTTTATGGTACTTTAGAATTATAGATGATGATAGGTTAGCCTAATATATATCATGATGAAAGGTGAGCCTGATATAGATATTAAATGCATTGGGTAATGATGTTGTCTTCAAAGGTGAAAATGAATGAGAAAATTAGGTTGGTTACTCCTATATAATTCTTTGGGATTTAGTTCTTATGATATAGTTTAATAATTAGTGAATTAATTTTATGAATATTGTGCTTCAAGATACCTAAATTATGTTGGAAAAAAGGGGTTTCTATGGAAATATTTAGTTTTCATGAGGTGAAAAATGGTTTTGAAAATTTTAATGTGAAAGGTTTTTTTCAATGAAATATTTTTATGAGTTCCCAAATGAATGATATTGACTTAATAGTTTTTTATATTTTTTCTAATAGTTTTATAAGGTTTTATTTGAGAAAAGGTTTATTTTTTCATATGTATATATTATATTTATGTTCTCAAAGTATTATTGTGAAAAATGTCACAGTATTTAGGGATTTTCATGATTTTCACTAAACTAATGAGATTCCTTAATTTTATCATTTACTGAGATTTTTTTCTTCTCCCATGATTTCAAGCTCTATCATGGGATATAATGATGATTATAAATTTTAGGAAGTTCAATATTTCTTCTACGGTGACTTATCTTAAATTACAAAAAACAAATTTGAATGGAATAGGTGTGTAAACTTAAAGCACTCTTTTTTGTAAAAAATGTATAATTTGAGATGGTGTCAACATTATTATGTAATGTTTCTACATAATTACTTAAAACTAAAACTAAAAATGATCCTATAAATCTAATAAGGTGAAACCCTTATTATAAATCATGTAATTATGGGTTGATTATCTTATGGGTCATTATAGTTGGTATCAGTGGAAGGGTTTAGATACGTTTTGGGGTTAAGAGAATGTTAAAATAAAATTAAAGATACTATAATTTTTTTATCATGAGATATCATTTGAATACTTCCATGTTTCTTCATCTAATCCAAGTACATTCCGAATGGTTTTCCATAGATAAAGTAGAGCAGCTAAGGTAGAAAGTCATCAAGGAGATAATAAAATTATGAATTAGCAATATAGAATGGATAAAATATATTATTTATTATAATTATGAGTTCCCTATAGCCAACTTGAACAATGATTTTGATTACTATTACATGTATACAGTTTATATATACCTATATTTCTTCTTACCTTAATACTGCTGATAATTCTGCATCCACTATTTACATGGTAATTTCCTTAGATAATATGTCACATCAAAAGGTTATAATAGTTCCCAACAATAATGAGAACCTCATGATACTATAAAAGTATTCATAAATATATACGTCATATAGTCTAGATACATCATACTAACATGAAACATATAATGGCTAAATATCAAGTGATGGGGGATCATAATCATTGAGACTTTTTCTTAGGAAGTTTGCACTTAGTGATCTTTAGTAATGAGATCATGAGGACTTACCAGCGAAAAGGAACAACACATGTTTCATGTTTGATTGGTCATTCCTATCAACGGACATGTGTATTGGTCTCTAGAAATTGTGATAATTATTAGTGTGTTCCATTTGATCATGTACAATGAAGTAAGGTGAAATCCATGATAATAAAGTTGTGGTGAGGTTGTTTTTATTGGGTGTGTCATTCGTTGTTTGGAATTGGTTGAATGATTAAGATAGAATTTGTCACATCCAAGTTGAGGAAGAGATATCTCATTATCCTAGGTTGACCAGGGTGGTAGTAACTTTATAAATCTATGTCCATGTTATAAGAAGGTAAGTCTATCCAGTAAGGTCACAATATATATAATGAAACAAAATGATGACGGCACAAGTTAACATCCTGCTTTACGAGATATTTCTAGAAAAAGAGATTATATTACATAGCAAGTGTTTATAGGAGGAATTCATAGCTTTGACATTACTTATAATCTTAGGGTCCATGATGGGTTACTAGACTTTACTCTTTGTCTATGGGTTGGACTCACATCTATTGAAATAAGGACCTATAGGGTCACAAACTAAGTGTATCGACAATTTCCACATATTATAAAGAATAGGTGTTCAGGAAAAAGTGAGTCCCATATGTAGGGGAAGGTGAATGGATGAGTTTAACTAATCACAATTCAAACTAATTCAATTATATTATTCAAGTATAGAATATTGAGGATTGAATTAATTTCACAAGGTAATCACAATTTGTTTGATCATAAATGCAAATATGAGGAAAATATAATTTTTCAAATGAACATTAGATGTTCAAGGTTCGTTAAATGATTCATAGAGATTACATGATGTGTTAATGGTTCATATTTTATCATGTAACGTTTTATAGTGTTACAAGTAAGTGGTAAAATATTTATTGTAACACCCCGAAATTTTATGAGATATATTATTTTTTTAAATTTCTTTGATGTGTTTTGTTGTACGTTGAACCAAGATTAGCTTGCACTATATGCAACACCATATTATCTGGCAGTATACGCCACACTATTCCTGTCTTGTGTTGTACACATTTTCAAGTTCGTTTGATAGAATTCATTTCACGCAACACTGAGTATAGATTTTGTTTCAATGTATAAATGAATTAATTTTGGATTATTTTATACGCAACACCAAAGGAATCTTGTACTACATTAAATACTGACTTTTCTTGTGTTTTATGCAAGAGGGACATTCCTTAACAGCTAGCGTTGTAGGCGATACCGAGTTTCACTAAACAACTATATATTATTAAAAAATTATTTTATGGGATATAAACTAGCCGTTATGAATATTATTACCAATATTGTGAATTATATATATCATTGGCAATCATCTTACACATTTTCGAGAACATGATATGAGAACAAAATAAATTTTTTGGATAAAAGAATTTCTTTAATGATGTTTTATCACCTTTTGAGGGAGTACCCATTTTAAATCTAGTATTTGACACTTTTATAAGTTAAATTTGATAAAATAAACTTCTTCTTTGGAACTGTGACATAAAAAATTTACTTTTTTAAAATTTTGGGTATTTTTATAATAAAATTAAAATTTTAATGAATAATGCCTATTTTAATTCAAAACTACCTTTTTATCGAATTTATTTATATAGTAAGATTTTCATTTTAATTACTTTTAATGTGCAATTGAATTATATTTTTATCATTTAATCCAATTTTGATCATTTTAAGTAATTTAGCATTTAAATTGGACATGAACACATGTCAATCTTTTAATAGTTATTACTTCTTAAAAACTCTTTTTTTGGTTTTGAAAATAGAAATTAATTTTAAATTAATTACTAAAACTTCAATGTTTTGAACTTGTAAAAATTGATTCCATATTTGGAATCATATTGTTAAAATTGTGTAATTAGGTACCTTTTATTTTTTAACATTATGAATAGTAGCTAGAGTAATTATTTTATTTACCATGGTTAAAGGGTAAATCTGGTAAATAAGGGTAAAAAATAATGTTAAAATAATATCAAAATAACCTAATACATGTCCTAATTATATTGGATGAGATATTTACGACCATGTAAATAATTGGTTAGATTTTGTGACCCTATGTGTTCACTTGGATGTGAAAATGACATTTTATAAGAATTAATTTAAAGTATAGATAAATATAAGAGAAACATATATCTTTTACTAAATCGATTTTAATATTGCATTATATAACATATCATTATGTCTATGATTTCTAAATTGAAATATAATAATATTTTCTATATAATGGTATTTTATTTATAATTTTTAGACACCAAATAAATAAATTTATTAATGACACAATTATGATGTTGGGATTGACTCATTAATGAAAGATTCAAATAAATGAATTTAAAAATACTAAAATAAATTTAATTTGAAAATTTTGATATCATCCATGAATTTTCATGATTATATTGACATATTAGGGATTATTTAATGCCTTTTTAAGTAATATGGTTTTTATGAGTTTTTTAACAAAGTCTAGTGTGAATAGTATATAACAGAGACATGATTAATAACTTAAAATATAAAATAGTTTATTAAATGATATTACATTACTAAATATCTATTATTCAACCAAATAGTTAATATAAGTTCAAAATAGGTCATAAATATCTCTTGTGGGTTGTTTTACATTATATGGTAATTAAATTAACCCACAATGTGTAAATAACAGGATATTACGGTAAGATTAAAAAGGGTAATATAAGGGTTAATCAAAAACGATAAGGATTAAAAAATATAAAAACTTTTCTAAAAACTATTAGATGATGGGTATTCGAACCAAAATAATTTTATATTTAAATTAAATAATCTTTTGACCATATTAAATCGAAAATGAATTTATAATAAATTAATATTGTAAGAATTTCCTAAAGTGCCACTCTTCTCTCTTATAAAAGGGAACCTCCTCCCTCTCCTATTCACTCCATTTTGAGCCTTCAAGATCGTCCAAACCATGACCATTTATCTTCTCAAATTTCCTAGTTACATTATAGACGTTCTTGTCTTCTAAACAAACCAACTCTAGTTCCCAAGGAGGATATTTAAAGGAGGAACGTTGAGGAAGAGGTAATCTGTTCTACTGATTCTTTCAAATTTGTTTCTTATTCTACTTCCTCTTTATTAATTTTTTAATTGTAAATTAATATCATATGTATAAATCATATATTTATATGTTATTATAAATATGTAACAACACCATTTCACCTTCTATCCATCCTATGACAAATAAAATCACAGTGCATGCGTACGTACGACTTACCATCTCCACACTAGGTTGTAATCTATTTTTCACCACCACCTTACATAGATGGGTATAATGATGAAAATAATAACTATATATGATTATTATAACATGAGACTAATTCTGGGATATTATAAACCATCCACTTCAATAACATTCAACAATTATGGGAACGATATCATCGCTCATGCGTACGTACGGCTTACCGTCCCCACGGCATGATAAGATTCATTCTCTATGTTAATCATTCAAGAATGATTATAAAGTATATATAGTAAATAATTATAAAATATATGACATAATAATTTAATTGGATTTATGTATGTATATATATTTAATTAACTTATTTCTATTCAAATTAATAAGGAAATGAAAAAAAACGTTCATACATACGTATGACCTATTGTCTTCATAAAAGGTGTATTCCATTTCATTTATTTATTTATTATTTATATGTATTTATATACTGAATATATTTAATATATAAATACATTTTTACATTCTGGAATTATTTATATCATGGTATAAGTAATAATATCAAGAATAACAAATAAAAACATGTACGATAAATAAAACACTTATTACCCAAAACATTTCTTTAACATGGAATTGACAAATGAGTGGGTAATATAGAGTCGTAACTGAATCATATATGATATCGTAAACATTGTTATGGTTATGTTATAATTTAATAATATGTTTAAACCCACTATATATGAGTTTCAAACACATATGGAAGAAATCATACCTAAGGTAAGGTATAACTTTTCCAATCTCGTTTTTTATCTAAGATTGTATATTTGTAAGTATTTACTATAGATATATTTATCATCCATGTCCATGTTTTCAAAAAATGTTTTCATAAATTGTTTAATAATCATTGATGTATATTTAAAGTCATTTTTACCTCTTTTTGTCTTTTACTACATGGTATAGATGAAACTTTCTTTTTTTACCATACGAAGTACTTTTTGACTTTTCCAAAAAAAGTATGGGGTGAATGTTTTTTTAACTTATACAGCGTGAATGAGTTTTTATATATTCATAATGAATTATTTCCATGATACTTCCATGACACATTTTCAATTTAATTTTTATATAATTTTTTTTCTTTTTAAATTTATCATCATTTTGAAAAAAGAAAATATTTTTCAAGAGGAAATGATATTTTCCACAGGATTTAAGTTCAAGTGTTTTATAAAAAATATTTCCCATCTAAGATGACACTCTTGGAATAAGATTATGTTTATATCCCTATTATTACAATGATATGATTGTGTTAATTATTAAATTGTATTTTATATGGATTATGTTATGATGGAATGATGTTTAAGATTGCCATTTTATTTTATGGGTTATGCTATGATGAATGATTTGTGTTTTTGTGGAACATGTAGGAATGATTTAATTATGAGATGGGTGGGACCTGTATCTCCCTACAATGAATTGGGTAAATATTTATATCTCATGAGATAGATATGAATGGAATGAAAAGTAAATCCAGTTCAGTAATACATGGATGGAACGACAAGTAAAACCATTTTAGCAATGGACTTTGTCCAAAATAATGGCATTGGCATCAATGCCTTGGCTACTATAGAAATCTTATTATGTGCTTAATTGTTTTCCACAATTACAGTGTTTTATTCCAATGCTATTCTATATTGATTAATGTTATTTTATGATGAATGTCTTACTTTCTACAATGATTTATTTTAAGACTCAAGATTTTGATGTTTAAAAATTATTTTCATTTTTTTACATTAAAATGTTTATGGTTTGTTTTATGTTCTCCTTGTTTACCTTTACGATGTGTTTGAGCTCACACATTTTATGTTTTCTTTTCCCCAAGATATAAAGAAAGGTTTTTGGTAGGAAAACAAAAAGGGGAAGATCTTTATTATAGATTTTGAAGATCTTTCACCATGATTAGAAGATTATGATCTGAGTTTCCAAAGATAGTAAACTAATATAGTCATAGGGTGTCTTTTTTTGTCTTGTATTAACTATTCTGCAAAAGTAATGAAATGTCCATGTAAATCAATCTTGGGTCTCTACAGTTGGTATAAGAGTGAAGGTTTAGTAAACCTTTGGAAACTAAGATGCGATAAAATTTAGTGAGATCCCTAGAGATATTTCTAAAGATATATCTACGGATTTCCTAAGTATAAGTCAAGTATAGTCACAATCCTAGGGTTTTTTTGACAATCATGACTAACCTAGGGTTAAAACGAAGATATCATAGATTCAAATATTATAATTAATTTACCATAATAATGTGTTTATAATCTCTAAGACGTATTTATCACACTTTTCTTTCTGGTCTTAGTCAATAGCCAGAACTACATAGATCATTGTTTACCATTGAATATTTCAGATGTGAAAATTATTAGAATTATGAAGATTGATTTCCTAAGTGGAAATATCATGAATAGAACCATGATGATGCTACGAGTATTGGTCATTCTATTGGGGATAAAGATATTGTAAACAACATTTGAAAGGTATGTGATGTTCTTCCAGTATTGTTTACATTAAACACTAGATGCTTGAGGTTGAGAAACCTTATGTCATGATTCATATTTTATGAAAAAAGATGATGATGGATCCTGAGTAATGGTATAAGAATAAAGTTGTATGATTGAGGTGCATATGTTTTGGATTTCAAATATTATGTAATAGGAATCCTGAAATATATATGTGTTTTTAGTATAAGTTTTTTATTAAGGATTGGAAAGGATATGTTGAATATTTTCAAAGAGCCAAAAAGTGATTTACTGGTTAGGTGATATAGTTAGAGAACACATTATTAAGGGAAACATAACCCTTAATGTGTCTATTATGTTAAGATAAAGATATTTGGATAAAGATTTGTTGGATTTGAATAAGTAAATTGGATGATTCTTGTATCTTGAAATCCAGTTATGGAGTCATTGACAAGAGGTTTACGTTATCATGGATAAAGTATAAAACTTTTTGGGATGTACAGAATATATCAAAAAAGTTTTGGAATAAGGAAACATGCATGTTTTCAATAAGGATTTTTGATAATTCAGGTTTCTACCAAGACTGAAGAGGATATATGATTAAGGTATTTATATGTTTGGAATGTGACAACCAAGAACTACCTTATGAGATATGGGAGATAAATGTTATGTCAATGTAGTTCAATGCATTATAAAGTTTTATATTTTTTTTTGAAGGACTGTAATGTTATCCATTTATGTACATTATAGGTTATATTCTGGTTAAATTTTGTTAGATTAATGTATTATCTACTATAAGTGGACTTATGCATATTTGATTACATGTGCTAAAATTTTTTGTGATAAAGAAAAATGGAATGAACTATCATTATATTTATGGATATCATGAAGTGTTAACACTTTAATAATTAAAAATTCAACTTCATTTATTCGAATAAGATATGAAGTGGAAATTGTTCAAAGTATAGCCAATGATGGGATTTTCCTGAAATCAAGTACGTATTTCATCTCATGATTTTCAACTTCAGGAAAAAGATCTTGAAAACAAAAAATGTTATCCTAGTATATTCTTATCTTATGAATCAAATGATCCCATAAATAATCACAGATTTATGGATTTCTGGTAGTTAACATTCTCCAAACTTTATTCTCTATCACTATTCATTGGAACATGATGGTTATATTTCTCTTCCATGTATATGTTTTCACTTCCCACCAATCTTATCTTGTGTGAAAACATAGTGATGACTTACTTTGGGTCACTATAATGTTTCCAATTTTCCTTTTTAAAATTTAGTTTTAGTATCCCTTTTAACGATGTGGGTTTCTATGAAAGAAACATTCATGTAAAAATCCCTTTATAACCTCAACGAATTTCGAGGGAGAAATTCATTTTAAGGGGGGTAGAATGTAACACCCTGAGATTTTATGAGATAGATTATTTTTAAATTTCTTTTATGTCTTGTGTTTTATGCTACACCAAAATTATCTTGTAATATACACAACACCATATTATCTTGCAGTATACGCCACACTATTCTTGGCTTGTTTTGCTCACAATTTTAAGTTCTTTTGATAGAATTCATTTCCTAAAACCCTGAGTATATATTTTTTTATAATTTATAGATAAACTAATTTTTGGATTATGTTATATGCAACACCAAATGAAGCTTGTACTACATACAAAACTGACTTGTCTTCCATTATACACGAGGCCAACTATCCTCGGTAGCTTACATTGTACGCGATACCGAGTTTCACTAAACAACGATATATTATTAAAAATTTATTATGTAATGGGATATAAACTAGAAAATTTGAATATTATTAACCACATTTTAAATTATATATATCAATATCATTCATCTTACACATTTTCTAGAACATTATATGAGAACAAAATCAATTTTTTGGGTAAAAGAAGTATTTTATTCAAAAAATGCAGTTTTACCACCTTTTGATGGTGCACCAATTTTAAATCTTATTTTTTGAAACTTTTATAATTTAAATTTGGACAAAATAAATGTCTCTTTTAAAACTAGGACATATAAATTTATTTTTTTTGAATTTTTGGTAATTTTCTAATAATATTAAAATTTTAATAAATAGTGAAAAATACTGCATTTTAATTCAAAACTACATTTTTATCTAATTTATCTGTATAGTTAGATTGTATTTTTAATTTTTTTAATGTTTAATTGGATTATATTTTTATCATTTAATCCAATTTTGGTTTTTGGAAGTAATTTTTCTTTTAAATTGGACATAAACAGATGTTAATCTTTCTATAGTTATTACTTCTTATAAACCCCACTTTTTGGTTTTGACAATGGGAATTAATATAAAATTAATTACTGCATCTTTTGTGTTTTGAATTTTGAAAAATGAATTCCATATTTGAAATCAAAATGTTCAAATTGTGTAAATAAGTACCATTTATTTTTTGACCTTATGAATATAAACTTCAGTACTAGTTCTATTTACCATGGTTAAAGGGTATGTATGGTAAATAAGGGTAAAAATAATATTATAATAATATTAAACTATCCTAAAACATGTACTAATTCTATTGGATTAGATATTTTTGACCATTGGCCTCCTTAGGTTGATTTTGGGACCCCCTTGATTCATATGGATGTCAAAATGACATTTTATACGAAATAATTTAAAGTAAATATAATTATAACCTAAACATATATATTTTACTAAATATATTTTAATATTGGGTCATAAAACTGATCCCTATGTCTATAAATATTCATTATAAATATAAAAAAAATTCATACATCATGGTATTTTTTTAATTTTTAGACACCAAATAAATAATTTTTTTATGACACAATTATGATTTAGTGATTACCTCATTAATGAAAGATTGAGATAAATGAATTTATAAATATTAAAATAAATTTAATTTGAACATTTTTATGCATTACACGAATTTTCTAAATAACATTGAAATAATAGGGATGATTTAATGCCTTTGGTTCGAAGTAATAATGTAACGCTCTAACCCCAGTTACCTAGAGTCGGTGCATTATTACATAACATTGGCATGATAAAAGGAATCATGTACCAAAAGACTGATTAGTTTAGTAGCCTTGGAAGTACTAGATACATTCATAAGCTTTAAATTACATCATGAAATAAAAACATCAAGAACATTTTGTACCCTTTTGAACACACTTACATTCTTATCATATCCCTGCAGGTCAACCATTGAATACTTATTCATATCTTGTGAAAAATAAAACATAGAAAGGGATGAGCTCAGTTTCTTAGTAAGGATAACAATATAGTAGAAACTTTTATAAATTTGAATAACCATTTAAGGCAATGTATTAGACTAAAACAAAATCCTCTTAAACATAAACTTTAGCATAATATGGAAAAGTTAAAATCAAATAATTCCATTTAAATATTCACAAGGATATTCTACTAGTCGAATAATCACATGCACTATCAATTTCCACTTTCATAATGATGGAATGCATAATGCCAGACTTCATAACCACATAGTCAAGGCCTTGTGCCAAGACTACAAATAAGATTTTGTTACGGCCTTTCTCCAAGATACTAGTTTGTCTCATGAGACCTACCGATGCATCAAGGGACTATAGTGGGCTCCACCCATCACTTATTAATTCCAATTCATTCCTAATATGAAAAGGTTTAAAAATAACATATATACTTGTATTAAAAGTATCATAAAAAATGTCAATACTTTATCCATAAACCATGAATGGTATTAGAATAACACATCCATAGTCAAACATATCAAAAAACCTTCAATAAAATATGGAATATTTGTATCATAATAAATCAACTTCAAACAAGGTTAAAATCCATCAAAAAGATGTTGGCATAGATGAAATCAAAACTTCTTTTAGAGAAATATATCTTTCTATTTTTAAATCATTTAAAAGTATTATAATTATAAAAGAAAAAAATTATTTTGAAAACATTATTTTAAGCCTGTAAGGGAATCTTTGATGATGTTATAATGGCATAAAATAGCCACACTCACCGTTTATGTGAAAAAAATGTTCTTACATTAATTTTGTTGAAAGGGTCATAAAGTACCTTGTTTGGAAAATGACTGAAAGTTTCCGTTCAAAATATATAAGGTCATATAATTGTATAAATTACATTAACCCACTGTCTAGTAAATATTAAAAAAATTAATATATTTTTTAATAAAACACGGATGTGGATGATAAAGAGTTCCCAGTATATATTTACGTAAAAACAACCACGGATAATAAAGAGATTGTGAAATTAACAATTCCCTTGTAAATTTCTCTAGTCAAGGGTACATTAACCTATTGTATAATAGTTAAATAATTGTTATTAAATTATAAAAATACTATATACATAAATATGATATCATATATCATCCTCTAATATCACTCTATTAATAATATTTTATTAGTATCAACGTTTCAGGTGTTAACTGATCTATTTTCCATTATAAGCTTGGTTATGTAAGACATGTTTTTTATGGATAGGATGTATTTTATTCAGATCCATAATGTTATTAAGTTCTTAGACATTATTTTTAATCAAAAAATTACAATTATTCTTGAATTATTACGATGGAGAATGGTTCTCACCATGTTCGTGGAGACGGTAATCTGTACGTACGCACGAGCCACAATATCATTATATTGATGGTGAAAGAGTATGTAATTGGATGTTATATCATATATACAGAATAAATAACATTTTATATTTTTTATTTAAATCATTTATACTCATTATTATATGAATCCAAATAATTAGGTGTTTGAATAACAAACTACACCACGACGTGGAGACGGTAAGCCATACGTACGCACGTATAGTGACTTTATCATTCGCATAAAGGATATAATAATGAATATTATTGTACCATTTTTATAATTAAATCATAGTATATTTAATATAATGGAGTTATTATTTTATAATGGAAAAAAAATAAATAAGAAGTCCAGGAAGAAAATAACTTGAAAGACGTGATTAAATATTTACTTGTTCTTCGGGTTCTTCCTTTTGATTTGATCAAAATGGATGCTTAGATTGCCTTTCTGCTCAAATTAAGGCCTATAGGTTTAAGGGAGGATAGTTTATAGGATATTTGGGTAGTGGATGGCAGAGAAAAAAGACTTTGGAGGTGTGAAATTAAGGGAATGGAAAGTACCATTTTATAAGTGATGTGAGGGTCACTTTAAGAAAATCTTGAAATGTTATTTTATAATAAAATCATATTTGGTTTATAATGGCTCTAAAATGATTAATTTCTAGGATAAGGTAGTTATGGGTCTAAAACCTCTCAAAAAATAGGTTTTAGATAGTTTTTGGTCAATATATTAACCTTATCCTTTAGATTTAACTCTTAGTTAAATAGTTTGACTTTTACCACGTCTCTTGGTATTTTTATATTATATAGTTAGTAAACTTACAATAATCTTCCAAGAGAACCCCAAGTGGTTAATTATTAATATATATAACCTTATCTATGTTATTTTTCTAATATATATATTTTTAGGAATATTATATCAATTAATAATATAGTATTTTTTTTAAAACTCAATTATTTAAATTTTGACACAATTTAGTATTTGGTTTCTATGAAAATCATAACAGCATAATTACTTCGAAGAAAAATTATTTAATCAACCCTAAAATGTCATATTAACCTATAAAATTAGTGTAATTCATCAAAAGTCTACAATTACATTTATTTGGATATTTATAATATCAATTATTCTAATCTTTCATTAATAAGGTAATTACTACATCATCATTGTGTCATAAATAAATTAAATTATATAATGTCTAACAACTATAAATAAAATAAAATTATGTAGGAAATATTTTTATCATTATAATGAATATTTATAGTTGAATTTATCTTATGTATAACCCTCTATTAAAAATTGTTTAGTTATTAAACATGGAATTTAACTCTTTTAAATCTTCTTTAAATAAAATAATAATAAATGTCATAATCTAATCCATGTGGACCAAAAAGGATCATATTTTATTCCTAAGTTTTTTTGGTTGAATTATACTTATCCAATATAATTAGGACATGTGTTAGGTTAATTATGATATCATTCTTACCCTTAATTAGCCTATTTACTTTTAACCATGGTAAATAAAAGTCAAAAGTTACTATTCACCAAAAATTATTTTCATCTTATTGAACCACATTTTACTTACTAATATTAATCGTGTTTTTCAGATTTTTAAAATTCAACTCACCGAAGTGGTAAAATTATGTTTTATTCAAATTTGAAAATGCTCATAGGAGGTGGGTAAAAGACAGTAAAAAGTTCAATAAAATTTTTATATATCTAAACTTTTTATAAAATTAATCTAATGAATTACATTGACCTTATATAGGTATTATATATCTATTTTGACCTAAAACAAATTTAAATAAAATAAATAATTATTTAAATATGTAGTCGGTTTTAACCAATAACGCATTGTTTTCCACTATTCATCAAAAATTGAAAGTTTTCAGAAAAATACCAAAAATTCATCCTAAGATAATTTCGATATTCTGAATTCAAAAATGAAGTCAATTTTAAATAAAATTTATAAAATTTATAAAATTTAAAAAAGTGGGTATTACTTTTCATAAAGGCTTGTTTTATTGGTCGTGGTGTGTTAGAATCTCGAAGTTGCATACAATTCAAGGTATTTCACTATTCAAAGGGAAATGTACCATGGAAGCTTGGGGTGTTACATTATTCCCTCCTTCAAATAATTTCATCCTCAAAATTTCTATAATACTACCACACAAAAAGATTCGGTTGGTTCTTCACCATAAGTTCCTCCAGTTCCCACATTGCCTCTTCCATCTTACAGTTGCTCTATAGAAATTTTAATAGACGAGTTTTCTAGTTTCTCAGCACTTATTCTCTTGAATCAAGAATTTTGACTGGCTCTTCACAATAAGACAAATTAGGTTCTAGTTCAATTTCTTCATAGGTGTGTACATGCATTGGGTCAGGCATGTATTTTCTCAACAGTGATACATGGAACACATCATGAACTTTGGCGATACTTGGAGGCATTTTCCAATGATAAGTTACAACTCCAATTTGTTCTAGAATTTTGAAAGGTCTGATGTACTTGGGACTCAATTTACCCTTCTAACCAAAACGTATAACACCCATCTAGGGAGATACCTTCATGTAAACATGATCTCCTACATGAAATTCCAAATCCTTCCTTCAGTTATCGGCATAGGTCTTTTTCCTACATTGAGCTATTTGATGTCGGTTTAGAAAACCTTCAACTTTTCCATCGTTTCCTCAACATGTTCTAGGACTATGAGTTTTCTTTCACCAACATCATCCCAACAAGTTGGTGTGCGACATCTCTTTCCATATAATGCTTCATATAGTGTCATTTGAATACTTGAATGGAATCTATTATTATAGGAAAAGTCTACCATATGTAAATATTTACTCCACATAACTTGAAAGTCAAGTGATAAATATCTCAACATGTCTTCTAAGGGTTGAATAGTTTGTTCTAATTGTTCATCAGTTTGAGGGTGGTAGGTAATGCTCAAACGATGTTTAGTATCCATTGCCTTCTGAAGACTTTTCTAGAATCTTGATGTAAAACATGGATCATGATCCGAAACAATCGATATTGGTACACCATGGAGTCTTACAAATTCATTAATATATAGTCTTTCTAGAGGATCAAGTAGTAGATCTTCTCTTATATCAAGAAAATGTGCTAACCTAGTAATACGATCAAAAATGACCAATATAGCAACATCCCTTCTAGGAGTCTTTGGTAGCCCCAAGAAAAAATCATTTATAATATTATCTCATTTCCACTTAGGTATGAGAATAAGTTGCATGAATACTCTAGGCTATTGACTTCCTGCTTTCACTTGTTGACTAACCATACATCATGACACAAAATCAGAAATCTCCCTCTTCATGTTGTCCCACCAAAAATATTCTATCAAATATCTATTCATCTTAGTGGAACCAGGGTGTATAGAGAAATTAGAGCTATGATCATCATCCAAAAATTCCCTTTTTAGATCAGGTTTATTAGGAACAGAATGTCTCTTTCCAAATTTTAAAATTCCATCTTAATATACGAAGTCAATCAATCTCCCATTGTTCACAACATCAATTTTCTTTTTAAATTCCTCATCACCAGTCTGAGAAATTTTTATCCTTTCTAGTAAATATGGTTTGGAAACCCTTTAAAAAGTATTAATGTTTCACCTTCCATTTTTATTCACATATCCATCTTTACTAGATCCATGAAAATAGGACCCCTTTCAACTCTCATCTTGTTCAAAACTCCATGATCCTTTCTGATCAAAGCATCTTCTGCCTTATTTGCCTTCCCTGAGTGGTAGTGTATAGTGAAATCATAATCCTTGAGTAGTTCAGGCCATTGCCTTTGCCTCATGTTGAGTTCTTTTTGTGAGAAAATATAATTCAAACTCTTGTGATCAGTATAAATATCACATTTTCCACCATATAGATAGTGTATCCATATTTTCAGAGGATAGATTAAAGCTTCCAATTGAAGATCATGGGTAGGATAGTTTCTCTCATGAATTTTTAGCTATTGTGAGACATAGGAAATAAATCTAACATTCTTCATAAGGACACAACCATGTCTTTTCTTTGAAGCATCTCTATAAATAACAAACACATATTTATTTGATGGTAGAGTCAAGATAGGATCATTGACTAATCTTCTCTTCAGTTCTTCAAAAAATTCTTCACACCCTTCTATCCAAGCCAGTTTAACCCATTTACGTGTGATCTTGGTTAATGGGTTAGCCAACTGGGAAGAATTCTAGATGAAATGTCAATAATAACCTGCTAAACAAATAAAAATGTATACCTTAGTTATACTCTTTGGTACTGGCCATTCCTGGATTGCCTTACTCTTTGAAGGATCAATAGAGATCCCATCCTTAGAGACAATATGGCCAAGAAAATAAATCTCTTGAATCCAAAATTCAAACTTACTAAACTTCCCATATAATTCATTTCTTCTAAGGGTCTGTAGAATAATGCTTTTGTGATTTTAATGATATTTGTATCTTTTGGATTATACCAAGATATCAACAATAAATACCATTATAAAGTCATCAATATATTCCACTAATACACTATTCATTTTATCCATGAAGAGATAGGGTGAATTAGTCAATTAAAAAGGAATTACTGTAAACTTGTAATACCCGTACCTGGTTTGAAATTTTGTTTTCAGAATGTATTCCTTCTTTACACACAAATAATGATATCCAAATCGAAGGTCAATATTTGAAAAATATTGAGGTCTATGAAGTTGGTTGAATAAATCAGCAATGTAAGGTAGGAGATACTTGTTCTTTATTGTTATAGCATTGATCTCCATGTATTCAATGCACAACCTCATAGTTCTTTCTTTATTCTTAACAAAAAGGATAGGGGCTCCCCATGGAGAGGGCAAATAAATCCCTTATTACTCAATTATTATATTTGTTTCTTTAGTTACACTAATTCCACAGTGTCTATTCTATAATAGGTATTCAATATGGGCCTTGAACTAGGAATTCAATCAATGGAGAACTCAATTTATCGTTCTGGAGGTTGTCTAGGTAAATCCTCTTGAAACACATCAACATATTCTGTCACAACAGGTATGTCCTCTATTAGAATATTATTTTCCCACTACTGGAAATTCGGGCTATAGCCACGGTTCTAAACCGTGGCTATAGGACCTCAAACCGTGGCTAAGTTTGGCGTGGCTATAGGTCTAGACCTATAGCCACGGTTCCAAACCGTGGCTTTAACTCTAAAGCCACGGTCCAAACCGTGGCTATAGGTGTATAGCCACGGTTTAAACCGTGGCTGTATACCTAATGCCACGGTTTCAACCGTGGCTATACTAAAGGCCGGACAAAATCTATAGCCACGGTTTTAAACCGTGACATTATGTCTATGACCACGGTTTAAAACCGTGGCAATAAATCAATAGCCACGGTTTAAAACCGTGGCTATAGGGTGTCCAAATCCATAAAAAAAAATACCCCCTGCCACCCCCGGCCAGTACCCCCTGCCCCCTGCCTGGACACCCCTCCCCCCCTGCTTGTCCCCCTTGCCACCCCCTGCCAGTCCCCCTGCCCCCTGACACCCCCCCTGCTAGTCCCCCACTGCCCCCTGCTAGTCCCCACCCCCCCGCCACCCCCCTGCTTGTCCCCTTGCCAGCCCCCCCCCCACTGGTTGTCCCCCTGCCACCCCCTTGCTTGTCCCCCTGCCAGCCAGCCCGCCCCCCCCCCCCTGCCCCTGCCCCTGCCAGCCCCCCCCCCCCTGCCCCCTGCTTGCCCCCCTGCCAGCCCCCCTGCCAGCCCCCCCCCCCCCTTCCCCCTGCTTGTCCCCCTGCCAGCCCCCCCTGCCCCCTGCTTGCCCCCCTGCCAGCCCCCCCTGCTTGTCCCCCTGCTTGTCCCCCTGCCAGCTCCCCCCCTGCCACCCCCCCATGCTTGTCCCCCTGCCAGCCCCCCCCCCCCCCCCTTGCCCCCTGCTTGCCCCCTGCCAGCCCCCCCCCCCCCCTCCCCCTGCCAGCCTCCCCCTGCCCCTGCCAGCCCCCCTGCCCCCTGCTTGCCCCCCTGCCCCCTGCTTGCCCCCCTGCCAGCCCCCCACCCCTCCCCCTGCTTGTCCCCCTGCCAGCCCCCCCTGCCCCCTGCTTGCCCCCCTGCCAGCCCCCCCCCCTCCCCCTGCTTGTCCCCCTGCCAGCCCCCCCCCCCATGCCTGCCCCCCCCTGCCCCCTGCCAGCCCCCCCCCCCCTGCTTGTCCCCCTGCCAGCCCCCCCCCCCCCCCCTTGCCCCCTGCTTGCCCCCCTGCCAGCACCCCCCCCCCTCCCCCTGCCCCTGCCAGCCCCCCTGCCCCCTGCCCCCTGCCAGCCCCCCCCCCCTCCCCCTGCTAGTCCCCCACTGCCAGCTCCCACCCTGCCCCTGCTTGCCCCCCTGCCAGTCCCCCCCCCTCCCCCTGCCAGCCTCCCCCTGCCCCTGCCATCCCCCCCTGCCCCCTGCTTTCCCCCCTGCCAGCCCCCCCCCCCCCTTCCCCCTGCTTGTCCCCCTGCCAGCCCCCCTGCCCCCCGCGTGCCCCCCTGCCACCCCCCGCGTGCCCCCTGCCACCCCCCGCGTGCCCCCTGCCAGCCCCCCCTGCCCCCTGCTTGTCCCCCTGCCCCCTGCCCCCTGCTAGGCCCCCTGTCAGTCCCCTGCTAGTCCCCCTGCCCCCTGATCTGATAACCAAGTTTATCTGATCTGATAACCACAACATCTTCAGCACTGCCAGATTCAGGTTTAACAGGTACCAATTCACCAATTCTGACATGTTTAGCAGCATGAGATAAGACAGGAACAGACTGAACTACATCAGATTTACAGACCATGTTTAGCACCCCTCCCCCCTGCTGGACACCCCCCTACTGGACACCCCCTCCCTCTGCTGGACAACCCCCCCTGCGGGCCACAAGCATTCGGCCCAACCAGATCAGGCAACACCAATCCAACAAAATCCTCATCCGCGACAGTTGCAGGCTACAAGCATTCAGTAGGGATTAATGGAAGAAATCAACATGAATACAACGACAAATATGTTCCTTTGAGTAGGGGTGTCCATGGGTTGGGTCGGGTCATGGGTGTTCTAGGGCCCGACCCAAAACCGGCGGGACGGGTTGGGTCGGGTCTCATACTTTGCGGGTAGGCGACCCAACCCAACCCAAACCATTGGGGGTCGGGTTACCCAACTCATGGTCGAACGACCTGACCCAACCCAACCCTCTTCGGGTCGGGTCAGTTTGGGTCGGGTTACTTGGGTGAACCCAACCCAACCCAAACCATTGGGGGTCGGGTTACCTGACTCATGGTCGAACGACCCGACCCAACCCAACCCTCTGCGGGTCGGGTCAGTTTGGGTCGGGTTACTTGGGTGAACCCGACCCAACCCGACCCCACCCGACCCAGCCCGAGCCAGCCCCCCAGACCCAGCCCCTCCCTCCCCCCTGTGTGCAGCTAGACCCCCCTGTGCAGCGATACCCCCCCTGTGCAGCCAGCCCCCCACCAGACCCAGCCAGCCCCCCTGTGCAGCCAGCCCCCCACCAGACCCAGCCAGCCCCCCCCATGCACCCAGCCCCCCCCCCCCCAGACCCAGCCCCTCCCCCCCAGACCCCTGTCCAGCCCCCCGGACCCAGCCCCCCCAGACCCCGGTCCAGCCCCAGCCCCCCAGAGCAGACCCACCCAGCCACTCCCCCTCCCTAGACCCCCGTCCAGCCCCCCCCCCCCCCCCCTGTGCAGCCAGCCCCCCACCAGACCCAGCCAGCCCCCCCATGCACCCAGCCCCCCCCCAGACCCAGCCCCTCCCCCCCAGACCCCTGTCCAGCCCCCCGGACCCAGCCCCCCCAGACCCCGGTCCAGCCCCAGCCCCCCAGAGCAGACCCACCCAGCCACTCCCCCTCCCTAGACCCCTGTCCAGCCCCCCCCCCCCCTGTGCAGCCCCTCCCCCCCAGACCCCTGTCCAGCCCCCCGGACCCAGCCCCCCCAGACCCCGGTCCAGCCCCAGCCCCCCAGAGCAGACCCACCCAGCCACTCCCCCTCCCTAGACCCCTGTCCAGCCCCCCCCCCCCCCTGTGCAGCCAGCCCCCCACCAGACCCAGCCAGCCCCCCCATGCACCCAGCCCCCCCCCCAGACCCAGCCCCTCCCCCCCAGACCCCTGTCCAGCCCCCCGGACCCAGCCCCCCCAGACCCCGGTCCAGCCCCATCCCCCCAGAGCAGACCCACCCAGCCACTCCCCCTCCCTAGACCCCTGTCCAGCCCCCCCTGTGCAGCCATCCCCCCACCAGACCCAGCCAGCCCCCCCATTCACCCAGCCCCCCCCCAGACCCAGCCCCTCCCCCCCAGACCCCTGTCCAGCCCCCCGGACCCAGCCCCCCCAGACCCCGGTCCAGCCCCAGCCCCCCAGAGCAGACCCACCCAGCCACTCCCCCTCCCTAGACCCCTGTCCAGCCCCCCCCCCCCTGTGCAGCCAGAAAGTACCATTCCTCTGATGTTTGTGTTTGTGTTGGCACTTCATGTTTTTCTATTAGTTTCCTGCTTTGTTTTTTAGAGTTGCTGCTGGTGGATGTGCACATGGGTGATTTTAAAATAATGAAACCTTCTGATTTATGTTATGTTATTTTATTTTATTTTTGGTAGCAAAATTATATTATTTTTATTGCCACTTAAGTATTAGGAACATATCACTGGGAACAACATCTGGTGGCTGCTCTGACAAAATGATGGTTTATAAAGTTCTGGTCAGACAAATTTAGTGGTGTAAAACCGGGCTGGGCTCAGGGCCAAATTATCCAGTCTCTTTGGGCCAGACCCAGCCCCCTCCCCCTGCTGGACACCCCTCCCCCCTGCCTGGAAGTGGACCTTAATTCCACCCTCATTGATCGGGTTGTGTTATCCACAAATGAAGATGACTTGTTTTTGAAAATTGAGTATGAACAACTACCTGCATTCTGTTCCAAGTGTCTGTCTATAGGGCAATCTAAAGAGAGATGCAGAATGAAACTTGTCTGCTCTTTTTTCTCGCAGAAGGGACATGATTTTCAGACTTTCCGTAAGAAGAGAAAGAATGGTCCTGGAGCTGGGAATGGCTTTGGTCAGGCTGTTACAGGAAATGGAAGTGTGGAACTTGGGCAGGGTCTTGCAGGAACAGGTTGTGATCAACCAGGGACTGGAGTCAGCAATATGAAGGGGAATGCTTCTGATATTTCAGGTGAAGGTTTTCAAGAGGAGGTGAATTCTGATGATCCAGATTTGCAACCTGGACTGGGGCTGGTGAGGTTCAGGGGCAGGGAAAACTAACTGTAGCAGGGGCTGTTAGTGGCCGGATTGAGGATGAAAATCATAGGCCAGGAGCAGATAAGTCAAGGTCAGAGTTTGATGCTGCCTCTCAGCAGCGGGGTCAAGGTCTGATCTCATCAGGTGTACAGGTGCAGGTAAATGTTGATGATCCAGGCTTGGAGCAACCTGGAATTGGGTCTGGAGAGGTTAAATCTGTTCAAGGGCAGAAGAAACTCTCGGTAGCACGGGCTGATTGTGTCCAGTTTGTGGATGAAAATCAGCGGCCTGTTGACTTCTCGGAGATCTCGATCAAACGCTTGTGAAAACTTCGACAAGCAGGAAGGACTGGTATTGAGAGAGGTCCTACTAAGTGTCGGGTGATTCCCATGATTTGTGGATACCTCTGAAGGAGTCTTTCAGCGACTTCTAAGTGATCACAATCAAACACTTGTGAAAAGCTTCGAAAGACTGGATCGAATGGTGTAAGGTACACCATTCTTATTCTTTGTTTAGATTGATTACAAACGTATAGATATATTTCGGCGTGACTGCGGCGTGACCGCGGACACCCCTCCCCCCCGCTGGACACCCCTCCCCCTGCTGGATGTGGCTGGAGCAGGGCCACAGCGCGGCGTGACCGCGGCGTGACCGCGGCGTGACCGCGGCGTGACCGCGGCGTGACCGCGGCGTGACCGCGGCGTGACCGCGGCGTGACCGCAGCGTGTTGGCCCGATCCAGCGACATCCGCGGGGCAGCATCTTCCGACCAGGAGCGAAGGGAGCGGGAGGAGGCTGGAATGCGGGTGAAAGGGGGGTCCTACTAAGTGTCGGGTGATTCCCATGATTTGTGGATACCTCTGAAGGAGTCTTTCCGCGACTTCTAAGTGATCACAATCAAACACTTGTGAAAAGCTTCGAAAGACTGGATCGAATGGTGTAAGGTACACCATTCTTCTTCTTTGTTTAGATTGATTACAAACGTATAGATATATTTCGGCGTGACTACGGCGTGACCGCGGACACCCCTCCCCCCCGCTGGACACCCCTCCCCCCTGCTGGATGTGGCTGGAGCAGGGCCACAGCGCGGCGTGACCGCGGCGTGACCGCGGCGTGACCGCGGCGTGACCACGGCGTGACCGCGCCGTGACCGCGGCGTGACCGCGGCGTGACCGCAGCGTGTTGGCCCGATCCAGCGACATCCGTGGGGCAGCATCTTCCGACCAGGAGCGAAGGGAGCGGGAGGAGGCTGGAATGCGGGTGAAAGGGGGGTCCTACTAAGTGTCGGGTGATTCCCATGATTTGTGGATACCTCTGAAGGAGTCTTTCAGCGACTTCTAAGTGATCACAATCAAACACTTGTGAAAAGCTTCGAAAGACTGGATCGAATGGTGTAAGGTACACCATTCTTCTTCTTTGTTTAGATTGATTACAAACGTATAGATATATTTCGGCGTGACTGCGGCGTGACCGCGAACACCCCTCCCCCCCGCTGGACACCCCTCCCCCCTGCTGGATGTGGCTGGAGCAGGGCCACAGCGCGGCGTGACCGCGGCGTGACCGCGGCGTGACCGCGGCGTGACCGCGGCGTGACCGCGGCGTGACCGCGGCGTGACTGCGGCGTGACCGCGCCGTGACCGCGGCGTGACCGCGGCGTGACCGCAGCGTGTTGGCCAGATCCAGCGACATCTGCGGGGCAGCATCTTCCGACCAGGAGCGTAGGGAGCGGGAGGAGGCTGGAATGCGGGTGAAAGGGGGCAGCATCTTGTCCAGGCGACACAGAGTGTATGGCTTTTTTGGAATTATGGTTTCTGTTGCTGTTCACAGACCCACTCCCTTCCCAGCCGTTGGCTCTACAATAGGGGGGCTTCACTTATTTCTTCTATTTCATCTTCTCCAGGCGAAACACAAAGTGTAAGAATTTTCTGGAAATCTGGTTTCTATTGCAGTTCACAGACCCACTCCCGCCCCAGCCGCTGTTGGCTCTGCAAGAGGCCGTGAACTTGCGAAGTCAAATCTGCGAGAGCTGTCTCGACGCGTCCAAGGTGCTGCTTGGCACCGTCGAATCACGTTTGGTTCCTGGTCTCCATGATTGGTCGAAGAAGATCAACGGTTGAGGAGAGTAGTAGTGGAGTAGATAACGAAGAGGAGAAGTTTGGCTATGTAATAGAACTGATTAAAAATGACCAATTCTGTATAATACACAAAATTCTGTATAATGCACAATTCAAAAACGGTGTTTGATAAAGAAATCAGAATCAAATAAATGACTGACAATTACAAATATTTAAAAATGCATATGAAACAAAATGAATAATCGGAAGATAGAATGACATATTTCATCAAATGACATGATTACAAACCAATACCATTGAAACATGGAGTTCAAATAAAAATGAATAATCTGGCATTTCTATAATACATTCCATGATGGTGTGTATGTACAGTATGCAAACAGAAAACTGTAATGATAGGAGGCAACAAACATGTCGTATTTGGGCAGTATAATAATTCAGGCATTGAAAATTGAACACAATGAAAACAGGATAATGAAATGACTAATTGCTTTCAAAAAACTGCATGTTCCAGTGCTTATAGTGACATAATAAAAAGTCTGAAATTTAAAACCTCGCACCATCACAGTTGAATGGTTCACCAATTTGCTACAGTTGAATAAAAAGTGAAACTTTAATATAACTGCACAAATAATGGTGACATAATAAAAGTCTGAAATTTAAAAACAATTGAATTAGATTCGGCCACATGAAAAAACATCCAGCATCCTGAAAGACCGTCATGGAAAACCATCCAGTATAATAGAAATACCTATTAATGTAAAACCGTCCTGCAAAATCTGATAAATTAGTAATGGAAAAGTGAAGAAAACCGTATAGCATCTAGGAAAATGCAGAATACAACAAAAGGCCTAGATTGATATACCGTCCAGCATGAAATCAGAAAGTTAAGCAATCTCTAAGAAACATTTGAAACAGTGCAGCAACAGAAACCTCCAGCATAAACTTCCAGTAGCTAAAACATCCAGCATTAAAATCTTGTAGCAGAATTCTCCAACATAATGATAATCATCCAGCAATCCTAGCCTCTAGCATGAGTATCAGAAAGAGATGTTAGAAATAACTGAAACAGATGCACGAAAACTTTGAAATGAATAGTCTGTAGTCTATCTAATGTAATACACATTGATCTACAAATAATAATTAACAAAACAATAATGGGAATTATTTGATGAGTGAAGATGTATGATTACCTTCTATATCCAGGATGAGTTTTCAGTCTGTTTTTTCTGTTTTCTTGTTTATATATCCCTTCGTCATGGTCTCCAAATCAGTAGATGGACATGTTGTAGGCACGCTGTCTGGAGACGTCTGGACATTATCTTGCTCACTGTTGTCAATATCAAAACAGCGCGACAGATTTTTCTACATAGAGGTTTCATGTTAGAATCACTTTAAACATTATAGTATAGGAATTGAAAGCAGTGAAATTAAGAGCAGGGCTTAAAGAGTAGAGTGTTTTTTATCAGCACATAGATGTAATAAATCTGTACATTGCAGATTTTATAGCACATTGCTCACTATCTATAGGTGGTGAAATAGTTATACCTGGCCTGTGAAGTATCTGTGGGATGTTTTATGATATTTTCCAGATCTGTACAGCAGTGCATTTTCTCTATAGAGACATTCATAACCTGCATGGGCTTAGTTTCCTGTATCGATATTGTGGTACCATGTTCAACTGATTTGGGTGCCACAAAAGCAGTATTACAGGGCTTATTTAGTGTCTCGGCGTACCCATAATTGGCAGGATTGCTAATAGTATTAGTGTGAGTTGGGATAGCAGAAAAGGTGGGTATGGATAATATGGAGGTGGCATAATGGGAGGATGGCCTCCTGATGTCTCAAGCGGCGTAGTAGTAGGCTGACCTGTAGAATCAGTGCCCCCCGCCACAATATCATCCTCAGTGGCATAATCCAAGCGTCTCCTCGACGATGCGGTCTAAAATAACATAGATGATAAAATAAAACGAACGATAACAAGATAAATAATATGAAAGACCATAATATTCAAACATAATTTGTACTTACATTGTTTCCAGGAGGAGACCTACGTTGTTCGTTTCTCAATATTCTTCTACTCCTTCTACTACCATCATAATCAGACATTTTGACCTGAAATTTTAAAATAATATTATCAAATAAATAGAAATAATGCAAAATGATAAATAATACAATTGTATCATAAAACAATGAGATACATTTTCATGTGTGATATTTATATTGATAAAATATCAAGACTTTTCTATGTTCAAGATTTACTAGAGAAGTGGTTAAACATAAATTGGTGAGGCTATTAATAGTTTTATATTCGATAATGGTATAAAATATACTAGTTATTTTGATATCATGTATGAAAGTTAAAAAAAACACATACAATATTGCGATAATATCAGGTAAATACTTACAAATGTGTCAACGCTATGTGGGGTCTGTGACAATTTCTGGTTCACAATCTGTTCTAACAATTGCATCATCCGTATCATCAAATGCAACATTCGAATAAATACCAACAGGTTCATCCACAACATCATTGTCATCCATGCCTTCGTCAAAAATATGTCTAGGAATAACATCAACAATAACACCAAATTGTGGTTGTAACGGGTCACTTACATAAAACACCTGTTTAGCTTGTGACGCAAGAATATAAGGTTCATCGGTACGAAGCTGGCGGTTCATATCAATCACTCTAAATCCACAGTTATCAATATGCATTCCTTGTCGTGTCATTGAATCAAACCACTTGCATTTCATCATTGCGACACGACCATGTGCATAGTAATCTAATAAAATGATTCTTTCAACAACACCGTAATATGATATATTTTCTGATCGAGGTTGCCTGTCCGATGCACTCGCATAACAATCTGTTGTGGCGCTTATCGTGACACCGTCATGCTGTGTTGCCATTTTTTTTGCACAACTATTTATAACAAATTTATATCCATTGACAACCATTGACTTACAATCACGCACCACATCGTTTGGACCAAAGGACAATGCTTTTATTTCATCTGATACTTCAATCATTGGTAGAGTTAAAACCTAAAAGATACCAACATAGAATATTAAACAGAGACATGTGATTATGTTATGAGAAGAAGAAAAAGAAATCTATTACCTTTGACTTTAACCAGGCAGCAAATTCTTTGCTGTGCAACAGTTCCTTCCTCTTAATAGATAGAGAGCGATGTCTCTTTTTTATAATTTCAAAATGTTCTCTACAGATATGCAAGCATTAAAATGTCAGAAGATATAAATAAATCACACAATGAAAAAAATACATATTTATTAGTTTACTTACTTGATATAATCATCAAGCACACTACAGTTGAATAATACTGTGCGATGTGCCATTTCCCACTCTTCCCTGCTTAAAGTACACAACGAGTACGATCCAGATATCCCCCCTGTTTGGGGCATTGAAGGAAATGCAGGCTCAATGGGATCATATTGCTCATCTTCAGTTCTCATTAGTCGATTAGACCTCGTAGTGACGTTAGCCAAGTACGATGAACAGAAATCCATGCATTCTTGTGCTAAATAGCATTTCACAATACAGCCTTCAGGATGATATTTATTTCTCACATAAGATTTCAATGTAAACATCATTCTTTCGGTAGGATACATCCACCGACTCGAAACAGGACCACCAAAGAGAACTTCCGTGGGAAGATTCACAGTCAAATGTAACATAATTGTGAAAAAGACGGTGGGAAAATTTTCTCCAAGTCGCAAAGAATAATCGGTGCATCTCTCTGCAATTTCTGAACAACACTTCTGCTCAATCTTTTGGCACAAAGATCTCGATAAAATTGACATAACTTAATCACCGCAACTCTAACATTATGTGAAAGTAAATGACGAATGGCAATGGGAATCAACTCATGTAACAAGACATGGTAATCATGGGTTTTAAGAGATTTGAGTTTCACATCTTGCGTATTCACCCTTTTCGAAATATTACTTGAATAACCATCCGGAACCTTCAAACTTTCCAAGACCTGAAGAAATTGTTTTTTCTCCACATTTGTCATCGAATAACAGGCAACAGGGACTTTCCACTTATTTTGACCAATTAACTCAGGATGAAGTCTTGCTCTTATACCCCAATCCATCAAATCACGACGACACCGCAAATCGTCTTTTGTTTTGCCTTTGACATTTAAAATAGTAGCAAGTAGCATCTCACAAATGTTTTTCTCGGTATTCATTACATCCAAACAATGACGTAATAAATTCGATGACCAATACGGCAACTCAAAGAATATGCTTTTCTTTCTCCAATTGCTGTTGGAATTGGAATTAGCATGCTTTCGCTTTCTGATATTTGATTGACTTTTGCCAAGAACATAATTCAAATCATCAAGTTCTTTAACAATATCAGTCCCTGACATTCGTTGAGGTGTCTCATCTGTCTCAATGGCATTATCGAACTGTCTCTGATTATTCCTGTATGGATGGTCCATTGGTAGAAAACGTCGATGCCCTATGAAGCTGAAAGTTCGTCGAAACTTCATTCTTCGGAAACGTGTATTTTTCATACAAATAGGACAGGATAATTTCCCTTTAGTACTCCAACCAGACATCATTCCGTAGGCAGGGAAATCATTTATCGTCCATAATAAAGCTGCACGAAACATAAAGTACTCCTTTCTGAATGCATCATACGCTTGTGCACCAACAATCCAAAGCTCATTTAACTCCTCTATTAATGGCTGCAAGTATATATCAATATCATTTCCAGGATCACTGGGTCCAGATATCAATATACTCAGGATAGTGCACGGCTTCTTCATACACATCCATGAAGGAAAGTTATAAATGTGAATGAAAGCAGGCCAAGTACTGTGTGCAGTATGCATTTGGCGAAATGGGTTGAAACCATCACAGGATAATCCCAATCTAACATTTCGTGGGTCGGCTGCAAAATCAGGATGTAACCTATCAAATTTCTTCCAAGCCAACCCATCTGCAGGATGCACTATTTCATCGTTATCCTTATTTCTTTCATCTGCATGCCATCTCATATTCATTGCCATTTGTTCTGACATAAAAAAATTTTGAATCCTGGGAATTAAAGGGAAGTGCCACATCACTTTCTGTGGTATGCATGATTGAGATCCATCTTTATTAGTCTTCCACCTTGATGTGCCACACTGTTTGCACTGACTCAAGTTTGCATTCTCCTTCCAGAACAAACAACAGTCTTTGAGACAAGAATGAATCTTACTAGATGAAAATCCAAATTTGTTAACCAACTTTGATGCCATGTAATCATTTTCTGGAATACATGCATCATCAGGCAGTAAATCCTTAATAAATGTAAGGAGATAGTCGACTGCAGTATTACTAAATCCATACATTGTTTTCCCATGATATAATCGCATTAAAAACTCAAGTTTGCTCATTTTTCCACATGCTTGATATACTGGGGTATTTGCATCTTCCATCAACTTTCTAACACTCTCAACGTCATCATCCTGATTAATAGATGAGAACTGTGTTCCAGTATTCATTTCCTCTTGCACTGGTCTACATGAGGAGCTAGCTTCAGAAACAAAAGGAAACCGATCAGAAATCAGATTTTTCATACCAATCTTTTCCGCTGAATCGATGACATTCAA
Source organism: Viscum album (assembly GCA_963277665.1). Classification (NCBI taxonomy): domain Eukaryota; kingdom Viridiplantae; phylum Streptophyta; class Magnoliopsida; order Santalales; family Viscaceae; genus Viscum; species Viscum album. The sequence goes on along the minus strand of OY728136.1, from coordinate 1,812,657,820 downwards.
CACTTGAGCTTTTTCTCCATTGTGATACCACACATGATAATTTTTTTGGAAACCACTTTTAGTGATATGGTAACTCACTTCCTCACGAGTTAACCAAGGTCTTCCAACACAATCAAAACACGGGCATCGAATCAATCCGCCATCTGAATCATTATTGAATGCAAAGTCCAAAAAATATTGTAACTCCTTCTGAAATTCATCAGTGATCCGATCAATGTTGTACATCCAGTATCTATCCATTCTGAGGCAGATAAACATACATTAGATAAATAATCTAGAAAATGACTTAACATTGTATGTATTGTTTCATAAGATATTAAGTAATCATCAATAACAAGTTAATAAAAAAATTATAACAAATATATTAAAATTATGGTTTAGGGAATTCATAAATGTTTTAAATTATAAAAATTCACGAATAGTCATACATAAGTTCCAATAATGAGGACTAATTATAGTAAAAAGAGTTTATATGAAATCTAAGAGATAATAATAATCAATTCCCAAAAGTGTTTGGGTTAATTCATAATGAGTTCTGATGTTCTGTATTAAATCTACAAAGATTTATTGAAATTTAGAGACATTTTGAAAATATAACCCATATCTACAAAGATTTGTTGTCATTCTACTAAAATCCTTGGGAATTTCTGGTGTGGTTGAGTTGTTTAGTGATTTTTCTCAGTTTTCTTTTATGCCTTACCCCGCACCCCATTGAGTAGTGGTAGATGACGGAAAATATAAACCATATCTACAAAGATATGTTGTCATTCTACTAAAATCCTTGGGAATTTCTAGTGTGGTTGAGTTGTTTAGTGATTTTTCTCAGTTTTCTTTTATGCCTTACCCCGCACCCCATTGAGTAGAGGTAAATCCATTTTGATCAAGGACTCCTAAGGATATTATTTTTTTGAAGGTTGGGGACCCACCTTACATCAAGTAAGTGGATGATGGATTGATCATCTTACTCTATTAGAATAGAGTCTCTACCCTCAACCCTACACCTATTATTATTTCCTAAAAGGACATACCCTTCCAACTTCTTGAATAGATTCAAAAAAGACTCTATATATAGACACAAGTTACAATAATATCCAGAGTTGAGGACCCACTCATGATTGAGTTTATGGATGGATATATTCCGGAATTCAATAGCATAATATCTTGAGTCAACCATAAAAGGCTGGTCAGTTGGTTTTTTGTGTTCTAACTCTCACATGAGTTTCCTACACTTGGGATTAATGTGCATGGGTTTAACATAGTGAAAACATGTGACTTTTCTATCCAAGGAACTAGTTTTGGATTTGGGTTCTTTATTACACTTGGAAAGTATGTTCACTACCACCATAATGACATCAAATCCTTGAGATCGGGGTAAACTAGATATAAAATATATATAAACATCCTCCCACACTTATTCAATAATTAGTAATGGCTATAATAATATTCATGAAAGTTGGGCTAAATATTTTTGTCATTGGAAATTGCAGAAACCCCGGCTGATGTGTCCCCTTTACTGGCCACATGCTCATGATCTTCGTTATTGCACAGAGGGTGCTAATGTGGCAGTTCATTAAGCAGGGTGTTGATGTGACAGTTATGTTTAGAAGGTTGTAGCATTAGTTATGGGATGAAAGCTACTAAACATTATAATGAATTTATGGTTAATATTTTTGATGAAGTGGTAATATTAGAACAAGTAAAGATTCTATGATTCTATACCAATAAAAATAAAATAATTCCAAGATGGATTCCAAAATTATAGGAATTCCAATTGAATGTAACAGTGAACAAATCACAAACCAGTAGAAAATTCATTAATGGAATGCTTGCATATTTCTCATAGAAACATAAACAAGAATCTACACAGACTGATTCCCCTAAAACGAGGGTCAAAAACTTGAGAATACAATTCCAAAACATAGGCATTTACCAAGTTAATAAGAAATATAAACCAATAAAGGTAAAATAATTTGGAAATAGATTCCTAAATTCCAAGAATTCAAAATGATTATAATGACACCAACGAAAAAATTAGAAAACAATGGAAAATACAAGTAGTAAATGCTTGCATAATTCTCATATAAATAGAAATAAGAATCCTTACAGATTAATTTATCTAAATCTTGGATAAAAAAACAGAATAATATTCTAAAACATTGAAATTAACACATAATATTTACCCCTGTCATTTCCAGAACCAATAAGCATGTTCTTGACACAAAGAATCTTCTACAACAATAAACAAAATGAGGGCTGCAGCAAGCAGAGATTAAATGAGTCATAACAGAATTTATTTATAATAGTAAATAGAAAATGTGTTTTAGAATATATTTTTTTGAGATATTCAACATGGTTAGAGGTTTGAAGGTGATTCCCAAACATCTAACATTATCTTTGAACACCTGGTGTGTAGGGTAAATAGGTTTATCATCCATGCTCCATGGAAGTAAAGATTCTTTGACTCTAAACATATTAACATAAACTAATTCCAATATGGATTCCTAAATTCTAGGAATTCAAAATGATGGTACAAACCAGTGGAAAATTCATGTATGGAATACATGGATAGTTCTCATAGAAAAAAAATAAGAATCTGCATAGACAGATTCACATAAAATCTGGGTAAAAAACATGAGAATGCAATTCCAAAACATAGGAATTTACCATGTTCATAAAAAATATAAACCAATAAAGGTTAAATAATTCAGATGTTGCTGTTTGGAAAACAACTCCTCTAGATGTTGTAAAATTGATATGCAAATCATCATGGTTCATACTAATCACAAAAAAAATCATCATTAATTCATGATATAATGACACCATTTATCAAATAATTGTGATACCCTCACCTGGAATAATAAGAACCCTAGAACACCTGACGGAAATCGCAAACAGGAGGAGGAGGAGGGGGTTCGAAGAGGTGGATGAACTGTATAAAAAAAACAAATTACCGAGGAAGACAGCTGCAGATGAGGAAAATGTGTCGGGAGGGAGATGGGGGTGTCGACCTCGGCGTCGGAAGAGAGCCGTCGGGGAGGAGCCATCGAGGAGGAGGGCGCGGCGAGGAGGAGGCGTCGGGGAGGAGGGCGCAGCGAGGAGGAGGGCGCGGCGAGGAGGGCGCGGCGAGGAGGGCGCGGCGAGGAGGGCGTGGCGAGGAGGAGGGCGCGGCGAGGAGGAGGCGTCGGGGAGGAGGAGGGCGCGGCGAGGAGGAATTGCGAGGGCTGAAGAGGAGACGGGGTCGGGAGGAGGGTGGTGTGTGAATCGGGGGAGGAGGGCTGCGGGAGGAGGAGCCCGATAAAAGATAGGAGAAAAAAAAGGATGAAACGGATTTAGCCACGGAAGAAAAATTTAAGCGTGGCAATATAATGGCTATAGCCACGGACCTACAAAACCGTGGCTATAGGTCCGTGGCTATAGCCCGAATTTCCAGTAGTGTCCCCACCCATTACTATTTTATTCTCATCCTCCCCAATAATTGAATTTTTTAGAGCTACTGGGGGTGGATCTAGATAAGAATCAGATGGTGACATTTCTGATCTAAAGCTAAGGTACTATTTATCATCATCGAGAATTGTAACCTCCTTCTTCTTACAATAAATTTTCGCATCACAGTCCGAAATCCAATCCATACCAAGGATTATATCAAATTAAATCATGGTTATGACGATGAGATCACCATATAAAGAACATTTATATGCCCTAATGGGAACTGATTTACAAATTTGTTTTGCAATGATACTTCCCTTAAGAGTTTTGACTGACAACTCCCTTGTTAAATCAAATTTTAAATATCTAATTTCCTAGAAAACTAGGAATATATGAAATAATGCGATGATCCAAATTCAAATAAATCATTGGCTAAACTTGAGGTAACCATTAAATTACCTACCACCATGTTTTTCGGAGCATCAACCTCAGTAGTAGTGATCTCATAAGCATGGCCTTGGTCCCTTGGCCTTTTCTGAGGTATGTTCCCTTGGTTCTTAAGAAATTCATTTTCAAAATGCTCCTTTTATCTACAATTGTAGCATTCAACATTGATAGTCTCTTTCTTTCCCTTGCAATCACGAGCATGGTGGACTTTTTCACCATACTTGTAACAGACTCGCATTCCCTTCAAGAAAGTACCGGGGTGTTTCTTCCCAAATTTACCGTATGATGGATAATCAACTTTTTCCTTCCTCCCCTTATTTCCATTTCTAGAGTTTTTAGTAGATCTTTTATTCTCCTGATTTTCTTTAATGCAGTAAGATTTAGAGAATTGTTTTTTTATCTTGATAGTACATGGGACAATATCTTCGTATGATAAGATGGATTTTGAGACTAATGATCACTGGAGAAATTGTTTTAACCCATCAAATAATTGATCAATCTTACTCTTTGGGTAACATATATAATCTACCACATGCCTTGATAACCTTATAAAGTTATCCTCATACATTGCAACATTATCATCCTCCTTTTTCCTCAGACTCAGAAATTGTCTTTCCATATCTGCTCGATGGTCACAATGAAAGTCTTTTTCTAAGAGAATATCTTTCAACTCCCTCAATTCCATGTTTTATTCTTATTCATCTTCCTTTTTGTTTTGAATCAATGACCCCCATTGATCTGCATCTCCCGTGAGGCAATAAATTTCCATGAAAACTTTTTCCCATTCTCTACTCCCTAATGTATGAAATATTTTCTATAAGGAACTTATCCATTTCTCAGAAAAAAAAAAGATTTGTACTCCCATTGAAGGTTGTGGTTTTTCACCTCATGAAGCGGTCTAACATTTATCCTCCGCGTTGTGGATCAGGGTTCTCCATATGGGTAAGGTTATTATTCATAACATAAGTGAGATTTCCCAGTGTGGTGATAAGATGATCAGCACCAGTTGCATCACCATCTCCACTATAATTATCTTGAGTCGAAGGTAAATCCCTTTATAGATTATGTGCATTTATATGGTTTCCATTCCTTCCACTAGGATCCATTTTTAAACAATGGAATACAGTAGATTAGTTTATGAACCGTAATACATAATTCCAAACCTGTAAAACACTTAACATAAATTGAATAGTTTATGGATATAATCCATAATCATTAAAATGTTTTCTTTTAGGAGGTATATACTTATAAATCCTTATTAATGGTTTTTAAAGAAAATGATAATTATGCTAAGCATATCCCTTGGGAATGTCGTAACCAAGAGTGTAGAAAGGCCCATTATCGTGCACCAATTACCGTTCGAGTCTAGATCAAAGAGGTGTTTTTGGGTTTTACCCATAGGTACATATGTGCCAGAGCTGCCTCTACCTGCTTGTATCTAGATAGAGATGTATTTCATGGAAAACTCACAAAATCTCTACCGTACCAAATTATAGAAAGTTCTTCTACACTAATCTTAAACATCTGTCTTAGGGTAGTGTTCTCTAATCAGAGTTTTTCTAAATCTAGTTTCCAAGGTTTTTACCGAACTTCCTCTGATACCAATTGTAACTCCCTGACCCCAGTTACCCAGAGTCGTTGCATTATTACATAACATTGGCATGATACAAGGAATCATGTCCTAAAAAAACAATCTGTTTTGTAGCCTTGAAAGTACGCGATACATTCATAAGTTTTACATTATATCATGAAATAAATAAATAAACATCATTTTTCCCCTTTTGAACACACTTATATCCTTATCCTATCTCTACATTTCAACTATAAAATACTTCTTCACATCTTGGAAAAAATAAAACATAGAAAGGGGTGAGCTCAGATTTTCACTAAGGATAAAAATATAGCAGAAACTTTCATAAATAAGCATAAAAATTTAAGGAAATGTATTAGATTAAAACAAAATCCATTTAAACGTAATATTTAGAATAATATGGAAAATATAAAATAAAATAATTCCATTTACTGATTCACATATATATTCTACTAGTTGAATAATCACATGCAATATCAATCACCACTTTCATAATCATGGAATGCATAATGCCAGACTTCATAACCACATAGTCAAGGCCTTGTGCCAGGACTAAAAATAAGATTTTATCAAGGCACTGATCCAAGACACAGGATTGTATCATGAGACCAACTGATGCATCGAGGAGCTATAGAGGGATCCACACGTCACTTAATAAGTCCACTGCATTCCTCCTATGAATAGGGTTTAAGCAAAACATAAACATTAAAATAAAAACTTGCATACGAAATGTCAATACTTTATCCACAAACCATGAATGGTACAATAATAACACATATACATTCAAACATATCACAAAACCTTCAATACAATAAGGAATATTTTTATCATAACAAATCATCTTCAAACAGGGATAAAATCCATCAAAAGGATGTTGACATATATGAAATTAAAACTTTTTTTAGAGAAATATATCTTTATATTTTTAAATAATTTAAAATTAATATAATTAAAAAAATATTTATTTAGAAAAATATTATTTTAAAATTGTAAGGGAAGCTTCAAAGATGTTATAATGGTGAAAAATATCTGCATTCACCGTATATGTTAAAAAACATTTGTACCTTAATTTTTTCAAAAGGTTCATAAAGTACCTTGTTTGGAAAATGATGGAAAGATTAATTTCAAAAAATATAAGGTCAAATAACGGTATAAATGACTTAAACCCATTTTTTAGTAATTAGTAAAAATATTCAAATACATTTTTTAAGAAAACATGGATGTAGATGATAAAGAGGTCCCACTAGATACTTGCATAAAAACAACATCGGATAATAAAGAGATTATGAAATTAACCCTTACCTTCTACTTTTCCTAGTACAGGGTAAATTAAACACCTATATAATAGTTAAATAATTGTTATTAAAGTATAAAAAAACTATATACATAATTATGATATCATATATGATCCTCTAATATTTCTTTGTTAATAATATTTTAGTTGTATCACCATTTCTGGTGTTAACTGATCCGTTTTTTTATATGCTCGGTTACATAGGCCATATTAGTTGCGAATTGAATATATTTTATTCATATCCATAATGATAATAAGTTCTTAGAAAAAATATTTAATCATAAAATGAAAATTATTCTTGAATGATTATGATGGGGAATGTATCCCATCGCGTTCCTGGAGATGGTAATCTGTACGTACACACGAGCAACAATATCATTATATTAATGGTGAAATAATTTGTAATTGGATGGTATATCATATATACTGAATAAATAACATGTTATATTTTTTATTTACATCATTTATACTCATTATTATTCCCATTCAAATAATGAAGTGTTTGAATAACAAACTACACCACGACGTGGAGACGGTATGCCGTACGTATGCATGTATGGTGACTTTGTCATTCGTATGATTAGTAGAATAATGAATATGGTTGTACCATTTTTATAATAACATGAAAGTACATAGAAGATATTGGAGTTATTATTTTATAATGGAAACAACAAAGAAAGAGTAAGTGGAAGAATAAAATAACTTGAAATAGGTGATGAAATATTTACCTCTTCTTCGGGATCTTCTATTTGACTTGATCAAAATGGATCCTAAGGTTGGATTTATGATCAAAGTAAGGATTTATGGTTGAATGGAGGATATTTTAGAGGATATTTGGGAAGGTTTTGTCCAAGGAAAATGGCTTTGGAGGTGTGAAATTATGATAAGGAAAGTACCCTTTTATAAGAGAGGCGAGAGTCCCTTTACGAAAAGCTTGAAATATTATTTTCTAATAAAATTATTTTCGGTTTATAATGGCTCCAAGATGATTTATGTCTAGGATAAGGTGAGGATGGGTCGATAACCTCTCAACCAATTGGTTTTAGACATGTATAGATCACAATATTAACATTATATTTTAGATTTAACTATTAGTTAAATAATTTGGCATTTACCATGTCTCTTTGTTTTTTATATTATATGGTCAATAAATTTACTATAAACATCCAAGAAAAGACCAAGTGGTTAATTATTAATATACATAACCTTATATAAGTACTTTTCCCCAACCTTATATTTTTAGGAATATTATATCAATTAATAATATAGTATTTGTTTTAAAAACCCAATTATGTCAATTTTGACACTATTTAGTATTTGGTTTTTGTGAAAATCATAACAGAATGATTACTTCAAAAAAATTATTTAATCAACCCTAAAAAGTCATATTTACCTATAAAAGTAGTTTAATTCATCAAAAGTCTAAAATTACAATTATTTGGATATTTATAATATCAATTATTTTAATCTTTCATTAATAAGGTAATTACTCCATCATCTTTGTGTCATTAATAAATTAAATTATTTAATGTCTAAAAATTATAACTAAAATACCATTATGTAAAAAATATTTTTAGATTTATAATTAATATTTATATTCTAATTTATCTTATGTATAACCATATATTAAAAATGGTTTAGTTATTTAACTTTGAATTAAACTCTTTTAACCCATCTTTAAATAAAATAAAAATAAATGTCCTAATCAAATCCAAGAGGACCAAAAAGGATCATATTTTATTCCTAAGGTTCTTTTTGGTCGAATGATACTTATCCAATATAATTAGGAAATGTTTTATGGTAATTATGATATCATTTTTAACCTTAATTACCCTATTTACTTTTAATTTTGGTAAATAATAGTCAAAAGTTACTATTCACCAAAAATTATTTTCATCTTATTGAACCACATTATACTTAGTGAAATTAACTATGTCTCTCGGATTTTTGAAATTCAACACACAGAAGCAATAAAATTATGTTTTATGCAAATTTGCAATTGCACATAGGAGTTGGGTATAGGAGGGTAAAAAGTTCAATAAAATTTTTATATATCTAATCATATTATAAAATGACCCCAATTAATTACATTGAACTTATATAGGTATTATGTATCTATATTGACCAAAAAGAAATTTAAATAAAATAAATAATTAGTTAAATAAAAAGTTGGTTTTTACCAATAACGCATTGTTTTTCACAATTCATTAAAAATTAAAAGTTTTCAGAAAATTACCAAAAACTCACCCTAAGCTAATTTCAATAATCCGAATTCAAAAATTAAGTCGATTTCATAAAATAAAATTTATAAATTTTCAAAAAGTGAGTATTACTATTCATAACAGCTAGTTTGATTGGTCATAGTGTGTTAGAATCTCGAAATTGCATACAATGCAAGCTATTGAATTATTCAAAGGGAAACATACCATGGAAGATTGGGGTGTTACAAATAAATTTCTTATGAATTTTTTTAAACAAATCAGGTATGAATTGTATCCAAAATTGACATAATTCATAACATAAAACATAAAATAGTTTATTAAATTTTATTGAATTCTTAAAAATATAAAAATTATCCAAATGGTTAATATAAGTCCAAATCTTTCATAAATAACTTTTTGTGGGTAATTTTACATTATATGGTAATTACATTAACCCACAATGTGTAAATAACATGATATCACGATAAGATTAAAAAGGGTCAACTAAGGGTTAAACCAAAATATAAGGCTAAAAAATATATTCAAAACCTCTCTATTAATTATTGTATGATGGGTATTCAAACAAAAATCATCTTATATTAGAATTAAATAAGTTTTTGACCACATTAAATCGAAATTTAATTTATAATAAATTAATAGTTTAAGACCTTCCTAATGTGACCCTCTCCTCTCATATAAAATGGAAACTCTTACCTCTCGTCTTCAATCCATTTTGAGCCTTAAATCATGGAAAAAAACTAACCATTTATATCATATAATTCCTTAGTTAAATTATAGATGTTATGTTCTACTCAAAATACCAACTCTAGTTCCTTAAAAGGAGATTTAAAGGAGGCACTTCGAGGAAGAGGTAATCTCTTCTATCGATTATTTCAAATATATTTCTTCTTTTAATTCCTCTTCATTAATTGTTTCGTTATAAATTAGTAAAATAAATATCACTCAAATAATTATATTTTATTATAAATATTAAAAAAACCTATTTCACCTTATATCCATCCTACGAAAAATGAAATCACAGTGCGTGTGTACGTACGGTTTACCGTCTCCATGTTGTGGTGTAATCTATTTTTCAACACCACCATACATGGAAGGGTATAATTGTGGAAATAATAACTATATATGATTATTATAAAATAATACTAATTATGATATATTATACAACATCCAATTAAAAACCATTCAATAATTATGGGAATGAAATCGTTGCTCGTGCGTACGTACAGCTTATCGTCTCCACAACGTGACAAAGATCATTCTCCATTTTAACAATTCAAGAAAGATTATAAATTATATATAATAAATAATCATGAAATATATGAAATAATAATTCTATTTAATTTATTTATATTTATAAATTTCATTTACTTACTTCCATTCAATTTAATAAGGAAATGAAAAAAGTGTTCATGCATATGTATGACCTACCGTCTCCATGAACGGTGTATTCCATTTCATTTATCTATCTATTATATATATATTCATATACTGTATATATATAATATATAAATAATTTTTTACATTCTATAATTATTTAAACCATTATATAAGTACTAATATCAAGAATAATAATTCAAAAAACATACGATAAATAAAACAATTTTTACCCAAAATGTTTCTTTAACATGAAATTGACAAATAAATGAGTAATATAAAGTCGTAAGTGAATAAAATATGATATCATAAATATTATTATGGTTCTGTTACAAGTTAATAATATATTTCAAACCACTATAGAAGAGTTTCGGACACATATGGAAGAAATCAAACCTAATGTAAAGGATAACTTTTCAAATCTTTTTTTTATTCGAGATTATTTATTCGTAAGTATTTATAGGGGATATATTTATCATCTATTTCCATGATTTCTAAAAATGTTTTCATAAATTGTTTAATAATATTCTATTTATATTTAAAATCATTTTTACCCTTTTTTCTGTTAAAACATGGTATGAAAGGAATCATTCTTTTGTTTCGCTTATGGGGCACTTTTTTACTTTTTTGGTAAAAGTATGGGGATAATGTTTTTTTAACTTATAAAGTATGAATGAGTTTTTACATATTCATAACACCTTATTTATAAGAAGATTACTCGACACATTTTCAAGTTTATTTTCAACTAAATTACTTTCTTTTAAAATTTCTCAAATTTTTTTGAAATGAAAATGGTTTTCAAGAAGAAAGAATATTTTCCTTAGAATTAAGTTCAGGTGTTTTATCAAAATTATTTCTCATCTAAGATGATTCTATTTGAGTAGGGTTATGTTTCTATCCATATTATTACTATAATTTGATTGTTTTAATGATGAAATATTATTTTATATGAATTATGTTATTATGGAAAGATGTTTAAGAAACCCATTTTATTTCACGGTTTATGCTATGATGAATGATTGTTGTTTTTTTGGAACATGTTAGAATGACTTAATTATGAGATGGGTGGGACCTATATCTCCCTCTAATTCATTGGGTAAAAATTTATATATCGTGATATAGACATTAATAGAATGGAAGGTAAGTCTGGTTTATTAATACATTGCTGGAATGGCAAGTAAACCGGGTTTAGAAATGGACTTTGTCCACTATGATGGTCTTGGCATCAATGCCTTGGATACTATGGAAATAATATTTCTTGATTAATTCTTTTCCAAAATTATAATTTTATTTCCAATGCTATTATATCTTGGTTAATGTTACTTTATTATCCATGTCTTAATTTCAACCAATATTTATTTCATATCTCATGATTATGATTTTTAAACTTTATGTTCATGTATTTAAATTAAAATATTTATGGATTGTTTTATGTTCTCCACATTTACCCATAATGAGCATTTGAGCTCACCCTTTTTATGTTTTCTTTTCCCTAGGATATAAAGAAAGGTTTTAGGTAGGGAAAAAATGGGAATATATTTATGGGAGATGTTGAAGATATTTCACCATGATTAGAAGATTATATTCCGCATTTTCAAAGGCACTAAACAAATACAGTCTTTGGGGATCTTTTGTGTCTTCTATTATGTATTACATAAATTTAATGAAATTTCCATGTAATTAAAGCTTTTTTATATATATTTATGACATTTATTACAAGTTTATTAAGTCATACATGTTCACAAGGGGCTAAAATAAAGGTCATTACTTTCCAAGTACCAAAGTGAAATTTTGGAAAGTATAATGTAATTATAAAGGTTCATTTCAGACTCTTGAATTCTATGATCCACCATTTTCAATAATTTAGTGAAATAATTTATCCTCTCCTATTCTCTCAAGTTATTATGTAGAGACTCCAATGAAATAATGAGGACATATCATTCATGCTTTCTTGATCGATTCAGTGTTCTTCAGGCAGTATAATGGATGTCATAAAGCTCTTTGATTTCCCATGCTAGCACCCAGTAACGTATATTGATGATCAGGGAATTGTGAAAGATGTTCAGAATATTAAGATGACTTATAGTTTGGTGTCTTACATCCACTACATATCAATGATGAGAAAATAAAACCAATGACTTTAATATAACAAGGTACCATTTAAGCTTTCATATGATTTTATTTTTCATGATTAAATTGAATTACACATGATCCTTTTAAAAATAAGGGAAAGGTGTTGATATGATTCTAAGTTTTTAACATAAATCAAAACACAAAATTTTAAATTTCAACTCTTTCACACTTCTATTATTATGTGGTTTCCTTGATCTGTTTTTGTCAGTTTTAAATAAGCTGATTCAAGCTATTAATAGTGGATCCCATTAAATATGGTGATAAAATTATCTACATAGAAACATGTCTATAGTGGATAATTTCATTAAATGAAACCCTCTATATTTTGATGGACCATTTTACCCAATGAAAGATGAAGTGTGGATACACACTAGAGAAGATATTTGGTGTTTTGTGATATATGAATCATAAAAAAGTAACTATCACTATTTAATGTTTTGAAGGTGAAGTTGGTCAATGGTGGTATTTGATTATAAATACTAAGGAAAATGATGATATTGATGCCATGGATTGGATAGAATTTAAGGGTATTTTTTATTGATATTTGTTTTCTAAAGTTTGTCAACTTAGAATGAAAATAATATTTGTAGAGTTGAAGAAAAATTAAGAAGACTTAGTGGCTGCTTATGAGGGAAACTTTACCAAATAGGATTGGTATGCACCAAATTTCATTATAGATTTTGAGTGTAAAATTGATATATTTTATATAGGTCTAAAACCAAGTTTATGAATAGTTCTAGAATCTTCTGAATTTAAAATTTTTACAGAATTTGTTCACTATGCCGAGAAAGTTGTGATGCAGTTTTTTGAAACTTATGTACTTTGTGAAAAAAATATTAAGAATTGGTCGAGGTGGGATAAATAGATAAGTATTAAAATAAGAAATATTCATTTAACCCTCCCAAATATTCCAAATATGGTAAAATAAATTTTAAATAAGGTTTTATTGGATCAAAAAGTAATACGAATGTGATAAGCATGGTCATTTGGATCATGAATACAAGGAAAATAGTTTCAATAGGACCGAATGTTGTAAAGTAGATAGTTATATAGTATTGAGATGTTATAGTGTCAATGTGTTCAATAATTTTTATAATTAATATTCAAGGTTGTTTAAACAAAGGTGGGAATCATCAAGATATAAATCATAATGATGTGGAAAAGTATTTTTCTACTACTATGGAAGATGATGGACTATAAAATATAGTGGTGTTTGGAAAATTGTTTGTTTTTTTAGAATCATCCAATGTATTTATTGATTAGGGATCCATGAATTATTTTATTTTGTAAAATGTTCAAGTAAAATGGAAATACAATCTCATGAAATGAAGTAATAACTTTTGGTAAAAAATATTTTTGGTAGTATAAGGGAAAAAATAATTTATAGGTATATTCATGTTATCATATGTGAAATGGTTTTTCCCAAAAAACTTGTTTACTTTCTGAATATAGAGTTTGATTTTATTATAGGTATGTATTTGATTTCATTTTATCATGCTATGATAGATTAATGTTCTAAAGAAGTCATATTCAATTTTTAATATGAGTTTCAATCCATATATAAGAATGAGTTCATACCATTGATAACATATCAAGAAGCTAAGAAACTGAATAAAAAATGTAAGTTAATTTTATTATACCATATTTTTAAAAAGAATGGAACTATTCAAATTAATTATGTTCTAGTTGTAAATTAATATATGGATATATTTATTAATGACTTTATTAGTGTTATTCTTGGTCCATAGGTTGATTTTTTTATTTGTCTTAGTGCCTAATTATAATCCAATTTTAGAACCACCTTATCAAATGGATTTATTTGAGTTGTTAAAATTGAAAACATAGTTTGAAGAGTTTCTTGAAAAGGATTTAATCCTCCTTGGTACATCTGCATTGGGGTTCTCTAGTTATTGTGTCAAAAATAAGAGTGGTTTCATGAGACCTTTCTTTGATTATAGAGTACTTCATAACATAACTATTAAGAACAAGTATTTTTTACACATATTTAGGATTTTTTTATTACCTCTGGGGACTTAGTATTTTTTGAAGGTTGATCACATGTATGGTTATCATCAACTAATGGTTAATGAGGATTACATTACGATGAAAACATTTCATACTAGGTATAGTCATTACATGTTTTTGGTTATTCCTTTCTGGTTAAAAAATTCACCCACTATAATTAAGAATCTTATAAAAAATTTTATATGTGTATTTGGATAAATTTTTGGTGATTTTCAATGATTAAATTTAGGTTTAATCTAATATTTATGATGAATATGAGAAATAAAAGATAATTTTTGTGCAGTCTTTAAAAAAAGTTTATGGAAAATTTAGTAAAAGTAAATTTTGGTTATAGTAGAATTTATTCCTTGGGAATATTGTTCCTAAATATGGAATAAATATTTATCTAAATAAAACTAGAGTGGTAAATGAGTTTCCAGTGCCTATAAGTGTCACAAAGATTTAAATTTTTCTTGGATTTGTAGGTTACTATTAATGGTTTGTTAAAATAAATCTTGGTTATATTTCACACTAAGTTAACTTGGAAATGATTTAAATTCATATGTATAAAAAATGTGATGAACATTTCCATGAATTGAAAATAATATTGTTTAATGCACTAATTTTATACATTCCAATAATAAATGGTGAAGTTTTTATTTAAAGTGATTCTTATTTTAATAAATTGGTTGTGTCTTAATGAAATATGATCCGTTAATTTCATGTGATTCACTTCAATTGAAACTCCATGTGTATAATTACCCTAAACATTCTCTTTAGCTTCCAATGGTGATTTTTTGTTTAAAAATTTGGAGTTATCTTTAATATGGAATAAAATGTAAAATATAAACTGACCATGAATGTTTAAAGTATATATCCATTCAAAAATAGTTGAACTTGAGGTAGATAGGGTAGTTTAAACTTATAAAAGATTATGATTTCATGATTCGTTATCATCCAAGTGAATAATAAATTGAGGCTTTGGCCCCAACCTTTAGAAAAAAAAATTTTAATTAATGTTGTCCTAAAAAATGTATATGAATAAAGTTCTTCTGTATTTCATTAAGAATCAGTGTTTTAATCTTTGTTATAAAGAATTAATTAGGATATGAAGGAATACCTTTTATTAAAAGAAAAGTTAAAAATGGTAAAATAAGGTAAATTACCTCACATAAATGTCAAAAAAATAAGGTGTTTTCTGTTTTGGAAAGAGTTTGTGTGTGCCAATTGATTCTTAGTTGAAGAATTAATTGTTGAGTGAAACTTATAACTTTCAATTTTTCATTAATCCTAGAAGAACTAAGTTGTATAAAGACCTTTAGAAATATTATTTGTGTTAAGGTGTGAAGATATATATTTTTGAATTTACCATGAAATGTTTGACTTATCAACACATTACAAATGAGAGAAAACTAATGAAGGGAACGCTTCATCCTTTGTTATTTCTTTCACGGAAATGGTAGAATATATCCACGGATAACATTTCAAGATTACCAAATAGATCTCAAATTAATAATGTGATTTGGGTTATTGTTGATAAATTGACTAAATTAGTGTATTTGTTTTTATTTGATATACTATGTCTTTGGATAAACATTATATACAATATCCTAAATGGATAGTAAGATCATATGGATTCTATATCTCTCTATTATCCAGGATCGTGATCCTGGGTTTACGTTAAATTTTTTGGAAGGAATTGAAAATTCTTTGGGTAATAAATTAAATTTATGAATAACCTTTAATCTTCAATCCTAGGGATAGTCTATCAAAAAAATTTAGACATTATAGGATATTAATTAAGATTAATCTTTTTATTATCATGGAATTTGGGATTATCTAATTTTATCTATTGATTTTTATTATAATAACACTCTTCATTCTAATATATATATGGCACATTTTGATAAATTATATGGATATCAGTGTCAAAATCCATCATGTTGGGATGAATTAGATGTAAGAAAGTTGTTAGGGCCATAAATAGTAGAATAAATGGTAGGTAAAGTAAAAATGATTCATCCTCACATGGGGAACTTAGAGAAATTTGGAGAGTTATACATATCATAGGAGGAAAGATCTCTTGTTTGAGGTAGGATATCATGATTTTACTAATGTATATCCATGGAAATGTGTTTTATGTTTGATTAAAGGTAAATTCAAGTCCATGGATTATCAATACATATTAAATTTTGAAAAATGTATGAATAGTTTCTAATAGAGTAACTTTACCTCTAAGTTTACCTTAGGTAGATGATTTGTTTCGTGCGTCTTTGCTAAGAATGTATGTACCTAAGGCATGTCATGTTTTTCATTACTGTAATATTATAGTTTGAAGAGAATATCTCTTATGAATGAAATATTGTTTACATTTTGGATCTTAGAGATAATTTAATATAAAATAATATGATTCACCAGGTAAAGGTTTTATGTAAGAATAAAATGATTGAGGAAGCAACATGGGAATTAGAAAATGATATGAGGGAAAAATTCCCTTACTTGTTTAAGTAATGAATAAAATTATGAACAAATAATTTATAAATGGGAAAAATATGAAAACCCAATTAATTATAGACATAAATAAATTCAATTATTTTTAATTATACATTTTATGGATTCATATTCATCATATTATTATAAATAATTTTATAAAAAATTACAGTATAAAAAAGAATAATTTTATTTAACTAATATTTTTCTAAGAATTTAATTATTTTATTTAAATGATAAATTTATATATTTTATATATTTTATTTTATAAAAAAGAATTAATTATTTATATTATCATATAAAATTTTTATTAAGGTGTTTTTTGGTATTTTTCTTGACATTATTGATTTTTTAGCGAATAATGAAAAATGTCAATTTTTGTAAAAATATCATTTTTTCATTAAATCAAGAAATTAAAACAACCATTTTGTTTTTCATTTGATTTTAAAGTAAAATAAGATCCATTTTATGAAAAATAATCTAAAAAATTCCATATTAATCAACATTATATTTTATTTTGGTATATGTTTATTTTTATTTTTAAAAATACAATTTTCAAAAAAAATTGTTTTTCATTGTGTTTTGTGCACATATATTAAAATTAATTTATAAATCTTATAAAAATTTATTTCTAAAAATTTATTCACTATTTTTAATCAGTAATTTAAAATTTATCAAGGGTAAAAAATTTCATTTTTGTTTGTTATGTATAGTAACCATAGTAAAAATGTGTCACCACGGTAAAAGATTAATTTAGTTAATTGATGTAAATACATTGGGATATGGAAAACTAATTTCATCTTATATATTTTTGGATGATTTTATTTTGACCCTTATCCCATTATGTTTTAAATTTTATTGTTTTTTTCTACTTCACCATGATTATGACATTTTTAATATTTAAAATTTTAGAAAAATTACAAGTTTTACACCCCCACACTTATAAAGGGAACTTCTATTCCTCTCATCCTAAAACATTTTTAGCATTACATTTTTACCAATACCTAACAAAATATCTCCTAAACTTCCCTCCCCATGTACTAGTTTACCTAGTCTCTCAAAAATACCAAACCTAGAAGGATTAATATTTAATCCAAAGGTGGTTTTCCAAATAAGAGGTATAATTATTAACCAAGTGTTTCATGTTTATGTATTAATATAAATACATCAAATATCATATAGACATGATTAAATAATAAAATAATTATATTTCATATACGTAAATATTATTATGATTTTGTTACAACCCTTTTTAATATAACTTTCAATCCTATGGTAAATGGAAACTTCACTCGTGCATACGTGTAGACTACAACCTCCACAAAGTGATGTGTTTCTATTTTAATTACTAGATTATATGGATGTTTATAATGATGAATCTAATGAATTTATAAGATATTTATTGAGTAATTAAAATTATGTAGAGATAATATAATATATACCTTCTTACCCTTTCTATCTTTTTGAAATTGACAATGTTGCTTGTGTGTTCATGTGGAATACCACCTCAATGAAGAGATGTTATCCATTTTTCATTTGCACCTTACAAGGATGTGCATAAAGATGTAAATAGTGAATAAATATGAAATTTATAAAATATTTTTTATTATATAAAATTAAAATATTAAATAATTTATTTCGTTTCTACTCAATAGAAAAATGGAAATGTTTTTTATGCATATGTATGAACTATCGTCTCCCTGAAACAACAGGATTCATTATTTATGATCACCTTACATTTTTGGTACTAAAAGTGTATTTAATATTTATATATATGTTATAATTAATTTTTTAAGATTATATTGGTAATTAAACCATAATCCCTTAGACAATGATCAATAAAATGACATTTTTTGGAGATTATAAACTGAACAACCCCAAAATATTCAATGTGAAATTAACCATTTTATTAAGTAAAAAAGCCATGGTAATAAATGAAATAAAAGGAACAATAATAATTTAATAAACATGGAAACTTTTATTAGGAATAAATAAAACTAATATAACTATATTATTCAAGATTTTGAGAACATACGGAGCTATATGGGACTTAAGGGTGGATATTTTCTTTTAAACTATTGTTTTAAATGTTTTAACAACTTTCTCATACATATCTAGTTTCATTTAAATGTTTCAAGAATTTTATTATTAATTATTACAAGGTTGGTAAAAATAATTTTGAAATATATTTTAATTTATTTACAACGGTTTGAAATGAATATTATCAATATTTCTTATGGGGTATTTCTAATTTTTTTTAAAAGTGAAAAAAGAATGTTTTCATGACGTATTCAACTTGACTATATTTTTCCACTATTATATACATTATTCATCATCAATATTTATAAATAATTTTACATGGTTTTTCAAATTATATCATATTACTGATATTCTACGAATGTTTTGTTTTTAATATCTTTCCAAGAAAAAGGATATTCCTCCTAATTAATACATAAAAATGGAAATTATTTTAATTATGGGATTGAATGAGTTTTCAGTGATTTTATGATGAAAAAGTGAAATATTAAAAATTATTTTGTTTATGATATGGTAATATATCATTATATATGATGAAATGTGGGCCTAATATATCTCATGATTATGGTTGAACCCAATATAGCTCTCTAATGCATTGAGAAATTATGTTGTCTTTGAAGGTGAAAATGCGGGAGATAATCAGGTTGGTTACTCGTAGGGAATTAACTATTCATTAGTTATTCTAAAGTGGGTTAAACATAATTGAAAATGAGTTGTGAATATAATAATCCAAGATACCTATAGAATTCTTGATAAATATATTTTTTATGAAATATTTTGATTTCATGTGGTAAGGAATGATTATGAAATGTTTGAGCTTAAATGTTTGTTTTTTCTAAGAAATATCTTTCTTGAGTTCCCACATGCCTCATTATTCCTTAGTGGTTTTAAATATACTTTATAATGGGAATAAAAGGTTTTCATTGAGTAGAGTATTATTTTATCTTATATATATGTTAAATTTATGTTCTAAAAGATTTATTGTGAATAAGGTTGATATATTGATGGGTTTTCATGTTTTTCAATAGACTAATGAGATTATTTATTATTATCAATTACTAAGATTGTTTTCTCATACCATGTTTTAATATGTTTTTCATAGGATCAAAGGATTATTATCAATTTTATAATGTTTGATATTTTCTCATTGGCGACACATCTTTAATTTAAAAAAAAGTATCATGAATGAAGTATGGGTGTGAACATAAAGGTTATTTGTAGAAAAATGTATATTTTGTGAAAGTATCCACTTTATTATCTAATGATTTTACCAAATTCTTCAAAATTATAAAACTAAAAGATAATGGAAATATAATTTGGTGAAATTCATGTTATAAATCATGTAATTATAGGTTGATTATTTAATGGGTTATTATACTAATAGGTGAATCTCGACATAAGTAATTTAAGTAAACTAAGAGGAGAAACATGGCCCAAGTCATTTAAGGACCATGATGGGTATCTTGAATCATGGTAAGCATCATAAGTATCATGACCCAAATCCTATATAGCCTAACCCTAAAATATCACAATGTGATTCTTGATTTGTCATCATCACTGATCCCAACCTGGGGTATTGAGAAAGATACCATGTGGTATGGACTAATGGGAACCCAAGTGTCCTAGTAAAATGAGTTCCCCATTAGGTTACTTGAGTGAAGTGGTTTCTATGTAGATATCATGGGAATGTGGGTGCTAAGGTAAGTGGCTTAGGTGAGTTTGTGGAGATAAAATCAATGATTCTTAGTCGTAGTCATAATATAAAGTCCTAGAAACATATCCAAAGACTAGGTATGGAACCAAGGACTTGGATAATATGAAACCTAATGGAGTGGAATGGGAATATATGAGTTCATCTCTAATGTTGGGGTGAATATATTCCCTACTACTACGGCCCAGGTGTGTTTAGTCATAGCTCTAAGTCATGTGAAAATAGGTTCCCTATGGGGTACATGGGCATAGTTACAACGCCTAAGTGAATCAGAACCCTATATAATACTTCAGACCATCTTTGTTGTCTTGTAAAATTAGTTTCATATGGGATACCTCAAAATGGGTCAATCAATTTCCCTTATTTTTTTTATCTAGAAATCACATGTAAGAGTTTATGGAGTCTTCGGCATTCATTTTATGCTCCTTGCACTCAGGAGCTCTCAGGATAACTTCCATTTTGTCAAAATAAGAGTTTCGGGGATCCTTTTATTGGATAACCCCATCCTTATAATGAGGTTATGGGTGATAACCTCTTATAACAAATTTGGGTTCCTAGGTATGGGTCTATGAAATACAGTAGGGAATGACACATGGAATATAAGGAAGGAGTGTGAGGTTGGGTATGAGTCATCTGGGAACACATGGATTTAGGCATGATGCTAATAATAAGTCACTTTAGAATGAATAAAGTTAATAATGGGTCTGGACTTTAAAAAATCATCATAAAAGTCTATATTTGAATGGTTATAATTATTGATCATAGAGTCCCTTTTGTCTAAGTGACCTATCAAATCCCAACCTATGAAATGAAATACATTTTTGAATAAAAATATTCGCCATATTAGATGTTTCAAATGGACTAAATTGGACTAATTGTATCTAAATACTGGATTATCCTTTTATATTACTAATTTTCCAATATATATCATACCACCAAGAAAGGGGGTTTAATTGGAGGTAAGTTTTCAATTTATTTTTCAGAAGTAGAACATTATGGATTTTTAGAGTTCAATATACTCAAATGATATAAATCACCTTATCCCAAATAATAAATAATTGTAAATATTCACATTTCACACAATATTTTTACATTTTTTACCTAATGTGGGTGACTATTTTCTTATTTTCTTTAGGACAAGTCCAAGACATGGATTTTACACTAAAATCAAAAATGATTATTCGAGGTATGGGAATGAATCACCCTAGACCCAATGGATTTTTTCATAAATTTTGTCTCTATAAAATTATTATATTGTTTCCCACCAGTTGATAATAGTAATCATACAAAACAGTGAATACAACAGTCATATGAACATCAGGATGTTAGAGTATCACCATATGAGATATTATTCTACAAATTCAGTGAATTAAACATAAAAATTAAAATTAGAATCATTGAATGCAAATTATTATACTTATAAGAATTTAATTATGATTAATTCATGCAGAAAATTATGTACACGACACAATCTTCCTCTTAAATAATTTTCACCTTCAACTGATTGGATCTTACGAAAAGTCACAACATCGGGTATCACTATTATTATTCGATAATTACTTCTTCTATTTATAAAATTCTTATATATTATGTATATATACAAGATATTTTTTATATATAAAATATTTAAAATCTATAAATATTGACACTTCTATTCTCCTTTATTTCTAGTCTTAAAAACCAATTAAAACCTCTAGGATGTGATATCTAGGATTATCACAACCTCTTATTCTTAATCAAATACATGAGAATTTAATTAATGTCTTCATGAAGACATATAGAAAACCTCAAAGTGTGATTATTATCTTCATTGATTGACTTATTGATTTAACAAAATCTAACATGAAATACAACCATTCGGGTTATCATCGTAGTGTGAATTTCTCCCATGAAACTCTCTTCATCACACTCCATGATGTGAAACTTCTCTTTATAGAATGACAAAATCTTAAAATATAGAATCAACTTTGTTTTTCATATTATTATTAAGAAGTATTCATAGAGTAAAAATTATATTAATGGTTTTGAAACCCTCATCATTATTTTGGTCTTGAATCATGTATTGATCATTATACCATGATTTTTAAAACCTAAAGAATAAAGTAGCATCATCTGACTTAATTATTGAATATATATTATATAAATACATTAATAGCCTTGAAATTAAAACTATTATTAATTTATTAAAAATATAATGTTTTATGCATCATAGTTAGAGTTCAACTACCTTATGCATCAGATCTAAAATCTTACGTATCACATATGGTTCCTCCCATTTTTATATCTCAATATAAGATCCAATTAAAAAATGTTAGGTTTCATCAAAAAAAAATATTAGGTAACAATATTTTACTTTGGATGTTACCATTTATTAGAAGAAAGTATCTACCATGTGAAAAATATCTTATGTAAAACTGTAATATTTTTCCCTTTTTCATATTCAAGTATTCCCTCTACAAAATATGTCATATATCAATTTAATTACATATATATATATAAGCTCGATATTTATCCAATTTTTGATGAACTCCAAATAATAAATTATATATACAAGGAATTTTATTAATAAATTTTATAAATTATTCTATTTTGAGGAAAACACACATATATTACATATTTCATGCATTTTTCAATTAACTATAAAACTAAAACTATCAATTTTTATAGATTTTTTTACCTTATCAGGACTACTAAATCCACCTCATCTGATCTTGAAAACATTATAAAACATTTCAAAAACATTCATAACATATTCCAAAGATATTTATTAATAGTTACAAAAAATATAACTCCTTAACAATTCTATTAGGCTCCTTAATCTCTAAATTTATATTTATTCTCAGCTTTAACAACTCACACTAACATTCATAATATTATATAATTTCTTAATGATAAGTTTTCTAACACTACCTCATTGGATAGATTAATTTTTTTAAAATAATTCCATCCCTCACTATCAAGAAATTTTTTGTCATTTGAATTAACTCTCTTCCCCTCAATCAATACATGCACTCATTTCTCCCCTTTCTTTAAAATGAAAACATATTTGGGTTCAAAAGATGGTAAAAATAGATTTGTACCTTTCTACCACTTTTATAATAGAATCCAAAAGAATATGGGGAACAATAATAGTGCCTCAATAATGATTGAAGGAATGAACATGCATGTTTGGTATTAACACTTAAAATATTGCATTTTTCATATCCTTTGTGAAGATTTTAACTATTTGATTTTTTGTAGATATATACTCTTTCTCAACATATCCATTATCCAATTTTACCTTCATAAAATTATATTTGATATAATGTCTTTTGGATTTAGTGTGTTGTATTGGATTCCTGGATAGATCAATTGAACATTTATTATCGCATGCAATTATAAAGGGATTATTAACTATCTATGTAAAGTCTCCTTATTATTCCATCATCCATATCATCATTATGTGAAATAATTTAGTATCCACATACTCTACCTCTATATTGATTAAATTTATTGTGTTTTATTTTTCATAATTCTATCTTACACAACTTTCACCCAAAAACGAATGAACAACCACATGTTGATTTATATTCATCGCAATATCTATCCCAATTAGTTTCAACATGCCCATGTAGAATCAAAATATCACTTATTCTATAAATTTTCTCAAAGTTAAATGTTATTTTAATATATATTAGATCTATCTTTGAAGATAACATGTAACATCCTTATATTTTAGTGTTTTTTGTGTTTATTTTAAAAGTAGATTTTCTTAATCATAGTAAATTTAATATATATAATTAATAACATATCTAGGATTATAATAATTAAAATAAAATGGTATGATCAATATTAATAAATAACATTTTAATTTTTTAACATGGCTAAAATTAAAAGTACCTTGGGAAAAAGTACACAAGTGTAAAGTGAAAAGTGAAAGTAAAAAACCACTAAATCAGTAAAATATGTTCTAATAATGAGTATATATTTGGATATAAATCTATATCATATCCCATAATCTATAATTTCTATGAATGGGAGTCTTTTACAATGAATAATGTAAATAAATAATTTAATAAGTTAACAAAATTCCAAAACTACCCTTCCCTACACATATAAAAAGACTCACTTACACCCATTTTTTACACACCCATACATTATAATTAATTAGTTAAAATATAACCATTTTTCATAATATAACCCTATCCGATAAGTCATATACTTTCACCCTGAATAATTATCCTAATTCCTTTATTTTCAATGATAATTCTAGGTAAAATCAAAGTTCTGGACGTGAGTATTACTCTTCTTTTAGTCTTTCATTTTAATTTCACTATTCATAATACTACAAAAATTTATTAATATAATTAAATAATTATTATATATATACTAAAATTTATTTATATTAATTTAAAATCAATTATCCATTGATTTTGTACCATCCACTGAGAAAGATAAACATATTTATTATGCGTACATGCGGACTACCACCTTCATAACAGGATCTGTTCATTTTTCATCACATCGTATTATGGATGGTATATATATTCTATTTTAAAAATAATTATGTTTGTTATTTCAATTTTTTTAAATTATCACTTTTTTACCTTCATTCCTTTCATTTGTTAATGAATCAGATTGTAAATCTTGGGTATGTGTGTACTACCACCTCCATGAACGACTTGTCTCATTTATCATAACCATGTAACATGGATGGAAATAAAAAATTATTTAATAAAAAATTATTTTTTATAATATTATTATAATTCTTAAATGATAATTTTTTATATATCACCACTCTATTCATTCATTGAGAAATGGTTTAGTTAATCATGCATACATGCGATGTACCACCTCAATGAATGATAAATTTAATTTGTCAAAAAACCCATAATTAATGGTTGTAAATATGTATTTTATGAAGATATATGATATATATTAAATTTATAATGTTTTATAAATTTTATATTAACATTATATAATAGCACTTTCTTACTATGTTGATCATTACCATGGGCTTTTGTTTTGGTTGGTAAACAGCCTACTTTAATGATGTTGTAATGTTTATATAGTGAATGATTAAGGAATGTTATAAACTATTAAAGAAATTTAAAAATAAATTATTAAATATGTAATAAATATTTTGGATTTATAATATTAATATCTAAACATGTTAATAATATATCATCTCCATTCATCAAAAAATTTACAAACAAGTTTGTCTCCAACTTCATGTTTACGAGTCATAATTAATACTCTCATGGGATGAAAGTGTAACATTATAAATAATCATGGTATATATATTAAATTACTATAGCAAATATAAAAATGATTAAATTGGTATAAAATATAAAGAATCGGCATTAACATTACAATGTATGTGTGAGCCAATTAAAAGTATTAACATTGGATGCTAAAAATTATCTATAATGAACCACTATATTCTTAGTAAATAATTTTAAATAAAGTGTAAAAAATAGTTATATAGGTTAACAAGGTTCTATAATAGATGAATATAATAGTTATGGTATCTTAACATGACGGTACAGTGTGATCAGCTAAGTGTGGTGTAGAATCCCACCACAGATGCCACTCAATAGTGCTTTGAGATGGTGGCTATAAGACCCCAAGAACATATTCCCAAATGCTATAGGATTATGAGTATCATTAAGGGAATAGGGTGTGTCTGTGTGGAGAGTATGACCTCATAGATCAGGTTATGCGTAGTGGTGTACAAAATAATAATAATAATAATAATAATAATAATAATAATAAATAGTGTAATCATTAAGGATATCAAATAGCAATGGGAAACATTTATAAATTAGTATGCAAGCAATAAAAAATAAAAAACTACAAGAAGATGAATAAAAATAGTGAATATAATGATGATAATGTAATTTCATGTGTTTATACTAAAAAATGGGTTTGAAAGGGAACAAAGGATACAAAGCATATACTGCCAGCTATACAAAAATGAAAAAAAGGAAAAACAAATGTTGTAACAGTATCTAAAGCATAGGCTTGGTCCTCTTCCCCCAAAATACATAATAAGGTAGTAAGAAAATAAATCATTAGAAGTGTCATACTTCTCTTTATCTATACTTGTGATCATAATTATAAGGCCCTAGCCTTAAACCTTACTTAATCTTGTGTTATTACAAGATTACACATTGAGGATCTTTTCAGGTTTAGAGTTTTAGAGAATTAGATCATAACACTTGCATTACAATCCACATTTAAACAAAGTGGTTATATAAAAGATAGTATTCATTTCTCCATCAATGGAAACATATTTGAAATAAAACATGGATTCTTTCTTAACACTTCCTTGACACTATCATCATATCATGTACCAATCCCTTGACCTGTGAAAACATTTCAAAAACTTGGGATGAGCATAAAAATCTCAGTAAGGGTTATAAAAAGTATGGAAAGGAAACATGAGTACATATATACATAAGAATTAAATCATACTTTACCCATAAAACATAAGCACTTTAACATACCTCATAAAATCATGAATAAATCATAGAAATCATAAGACATAAAGGTAACTTGAGTCATTCATAACATTCTTACATAGGGAGTAACCCTCTTGGTTACGTTTGGAATAACCATCAATTATATTCCCTAAATCTCTTTGGCGAAACCTTAACGTTTAACTCCTTCATGTTACCCAATGCATTGAAGAGCTATATCGGGCTCACCCGCCCTTAGTTTATCACGGAACCACCCGTATTCATAAACAATACCCAAGAACCATAACATAATCATAGAACATAACTTAAGCACAATATAAATATATCATTCCCACTTTTTAATAACAATACAACATTTTAAGATATTGAAATAAGGAATCCATTCTAAAAACCATTTTCAAAACCATTTAAAACATTTAATAAAGAGATTTTTGAATCAAAGTTTCCCATACCACTTTAAATATTTTAACATTTTAAACCATTAATATCCATATAAATAAATCCTTAAAAACATTTTGAAAACATGCATATTAATGAGAAATATTTATAAGAATAAATCATTAAAACATTTAAAATTATATTTTAGTTAAAGGGTTTTTAACAAAATGAGAGACACTTGAATACAATAATTTGAGGAATAAAATTTAATCAGAACTTTATAATATAATGATAATAAATGGATTCATGATATATTATTCCAAAGGACAGTATATACACCATATAAGAGTGAATTGGTGCATAACAACAATGAAGTCTCAATAGAATTGTAAAATGAGATGAAATCCATTATAAAGAAGGTATCCTTAAATTGAGGATAAATCAATCTCATAATTATGTGTGAAAAATATAAATACACCCAATATAAGTGGATATTAAGTGTAAAACAACCATAGTTAATTCACACATATTCATAGGATGACATATTCAATAATACATGTTGAACCCAAAGAAATCGAAATTGGGTTAAGAAGTTCCCTTGGTAAAATTTGACAGCCTAACGACGTCACTTTAAAATTCATAACATTAGTTGATGAGAGAGAATATGGTATCTCACCACTTGGACATAAAATTTACATCAATAAGGATATATAAGAACATATCCCCACATAATAGTATGTGAGTTAAAAGACATAACAAAACAAGTCTTTGAAAAAAGGAGGGTGCAAGATCCCCTTACTGAGTTGGGTAACTTTAGAAACGTACACCCCATGGAAGAAGGGTCATAAAATGAAGATGTAAATACCCATAAATGAAATTTTACTACAAAAAGTGTATAATAATGGGCAGTACATACACCAATCAAAGGAAATAGTGGCAAACGTCGCATAAATGTCATGGGAATAATAGTGAGATGAAAAATCCCTTACAAAAACTCGGCAGCCTAATGGCGCCACTTAAAACAACCAAAAATGGATTTATGAGATCAAATAGGGTCTCTAATAATATTAACATAAAAAGTACAGTATGAGGAAAATAAAATAACATCCCCAAACATAAGAAAGATGAGCTTAAAAGAAATTACATAAAAGAGAGTACTTAAAAAGAAAGAGAGAGGTAGGATCCCTTACCTCGGGTCCGACTTGACTCGATCGTTCTTTAACCTCCTGAATAATAAACTTGAGTTAATTTATACTTTCTTAAGAACCTTTTTTAAGTTCATTATTCCTTTTATATCACTTATTACCATGCTATGAACACTATGTAATTATTTAAGTTAATAATGGTTGTTTTGTAGATCATTGCTACTTGAGTCAAAAAATAAACTCTTTATAATTACAAGTTGTTCATGTGGAAAAATATATATTATATCCAGAATTATATTCATTATTTAGATATCATATATTTCATATATATCCATTATATACATGAATTTATAATGTTACATAACATTTAGAGGTAATAAATGAAATGCACCGTTCATGGAGACGGTAAGCCGTAAGTACGCATGAACACTACTTCCATTTCTATTTATTATTTAATGGAATTAAAACGTAATGATACATAATAGTATTATAATTAAAGTATGGTATTGTATATAATATCATTAAATATATCCTTTATACGTACCACATATGGTATTAATGAATCAAATCACTTTGAGGGGGCGGTAGTCCGCACTTCCTAAAATGAAGATATCGCGTTTAACCATAATGGAAACCATAAAGGAATGCCATCAATGAAAAAATACAGAATCTTAAGTAAAACATAAACATATTACATATCATATATAAATATAGTTCCATATTAATGGTCACCTTTGAGGGTGTTAAAAGAATATTGAACAATCATCGTTTCATGAGGCAGAAATTCACCATCCATAGAAACAGTATGTTCTTTAACGATTAGATGTAGGTGTGTGTAAGTGTAGCACGAATAATTCTTATAAAAACATCCTAGTATATTTTAGATACTGGATTTATTACAAAATAAATGAATAAAAAGAGTTTAGGGGGTTAGAGAAGCAAAATAAAACAAAAGAACACAAGTGAAGTCATTACCTTAAAATCGGGTAACTCTCTTAGATTTGAGCTCAAAGGCTTCCTTGGGAAGACATCTTCCCAAAGTGAGGCTTCTAAGAGTTATATAGGTATGTGGAGAGAAAACATGGGCATGGGTTCTCTGATACAAAGGCTTGAGAGGTGTCGGTAAGGATGTAGAGGTGGGGGCCTTTTATAAGAGGAGAGGAGGGGCACTCTTGGAAAGTTATAAAAGGTTACTTTATCATAAAATGCTTTTCGGATTTAAAAGGCCCCAAAATTATATATTTCCAGGATAAGGTTATAGGTGTTCTAAATATACTCATCCAATAGGTTTTTTACATGTGTAGGTCTAAGATTTTACATTATCTTTTCATTTTATTTAAATCATTAAATAATGAGGTAATGGTTGCATCATCATGATGTCACAAATAATTTAATTTATTTAATGTCTAAAAATTATTAAACAAATATAATGATGTAGGAAATATTTTTATATTTTTAATTAATATTTATAGTAAAAAATATGACTTGTATAACCCCACTTAATTTTTTTTAGTAAAACAACTTATGTTGCTGGCATTTTTACTTTAACATTAAATAAAAAAATATTAATATCATTTTCCTTCCAAAGTGGCTCCATGGGGTCCCCATGTTGACCCATGGATTGTATTGGTCGTCCATGACACATCCAATAAGGGTAGGACATGTGTCAAGTTCATTTCATATTATTAAAACATTATTCTTACCTTAAATTACACTAATTACCTCTAATCGTGATTAAAAACTTAAAAGTTACTATTCACAAAAAAATTATTTTAATCCCATTGAACCACATTATACTTATTAATGACAACCAAGTATGTCAGATTTTGGAAATTCAAAACACAGAGGTGGTAAAATTTCATTTAAACTAAAAATCAGTTTTTTAAGTACCACTTAGTGGTTTCACTATTCATCAAAAATTGAAGTTTTTCAGAAAAATAACAAAAATACACCCTAAGATATATTTGATATTCTGGATTCAAAAATGATGTCTATTTTACAAAATTCAAAACATATAGGTTACATTAATTAATTTGATAATTAATTCCCACTGTCAGAGCAAATAGCGTGTTTTTTTGAAACAATAAGTATCAAAAGATTGACACTAGTTTAAATCCAATTTCATAGTGAAATTAATTCCAATGACCACTATTGGATTAAATGGTAAAAATATATTCTAATTGCACTTGAAAACCAATTCAAAATATAATCTAATCAGATAAATAAATTAAATTACAAAGTGGTTTTGAATTAAAATAAAACATTTTTCACTATTCATTAAAAAAATGAACTTTATCGGAAAAATACCAAAAATTTACACAAAGTAAATTTTGATGTCCAGATTCTAAAGAAGAGTTTTATTTGGTCCAATAGAATGTATAAAAGTGACCAAAACTATATTTAATGATGGTTCGCCATCAAAAGGCGATAAGTGAACCTTTAGTGAAAATTAGGGTATATATGCCTAAAATTGAATTCTTTCCATATTTCAAGCCTGTATATTTTATTGGATAAATGTAAAAACATTTAAAAAACATATATAATCATATTTTAGTTATTTATATCCATTCCCTCCAATACAATGGCTATGTGTTAACTACCATTTAAAATAATATTATTTTATTACTAGTGTGCAACGTAAGATTTCAATAAAACTCTTTGTTGGGTATCAGGTACGCTATCGAACATAGCAACCCCTTTAAATTAAATTTAATATTTAATTAATAAATATTAATAAATATGAAAATTCTTTATTCTTTATTTGCCTGGGATGTTACATCCTGCCCCTCTTTTTGGAATTGCATCCTCACAATTTTATTCACTTATCAAAATAAGTGGGGGTATTTATCCCTCATAGCATTTTCATATTCCCACATTGCCTCTTCAACCATATGGTTTTTCCACAAAACCTTTACCTGGTGAATTACCTTATTTCGCAACAACTGCTCTCTTCAGTCAAGAATCTGGACTGGTTGTTCTTCATAAGAGAGATTCTCTTCCAACTGAACTACCTATGGGCTCAAAACATGAGATGGATCTGGCATGTACTTACTTAACATTGAAACATGAAAAAACTTGTGTACCTGAGATAAACATGGAGGTAAATCCACTTGGTATGCAACTGATCCAAATTTCTCCAGAATTTCATATGGTCCAATGAACCTTGGACTCAGCTTTCCATTCTTACTAAATCGCATCACACTTTTCCATGGCGAAACATTGAGAAAGACATGATCACCTACCTCGAAAGATAGATCCTTCCTCCAGTTATCCACATAACTCTTATGCCTGCTCTGAACTGTTCTCTTGTGTTTCTGAATCAACTGAACTTTTTCTGCCATCTCTTCTACCAATTCTGGTCCCATCAACTTCCTTTCACCCAATACATCCTAGAAAGCAGGAGTTCGACAATACTTCCCATATAATGCCTCAAACGGTGCCATCTGTATACTAGAATGAAAACTGTTATTATATGAAAACTCAACCAAAGAAAGATGTTGGTCCCAACTTCCCTGATAACCCGTAGAACAAGCTTGTAGCATATCCTCCAAGGTCTGAATTGTTCGTTCTGACTACCCATCTGATTGAGGATGAAAAGATGTAAAAAAAATTAATTTAGTACCCAATGACATCTGAAGGCCTTTCCAAAAGGTAGAAGTAAACCTGGGATCACGATCAGATACAATGGAGAGAGAAACTCCATGTAACTTGACTATCTCTTTAAGATACAAATGGGAAAGTTGATCTAGGGAAAAAGTATCTCATATGGAAAGGAAATGAGCATATTTAGTCAAGAGATCAACAATAACCCAGATTGCATTATTACCTCGAGATGTCTTCGGTAATCCCACAACAAAGTCCATTGATATGTTTTCCCATTTCTACTCTGGCACTGGTAAAGGCTGAAGCATCCCTTTCGATAACTGCCGCTCTGCTTTAACTTGTTGACAAGTCAAACACTTCACAGTAAAATCAGAAATATCTCTTTTCATTCCGTCCCACCAGTAATACTCCTGAAGATCTCTATACATCTTAGTACTGCCAGGATGGACTGAAAACGATGAACTATGAGCTTCACATAACAAATATCTCTTCAACTGTGAATTACCAGGCACACATAATCTCTTCCCAAACCTCAAAATACAATCATTATCAATGTTGAATTCAGGCAACTTACCCATCATAATCAGCTCTACCTTTTTCTGCAACTCACTGTCTTCCCTCGATGCTTGCTTAATTCTGTCTGATAGGGATGATCTCACTGATACCTAAAACAAAACAAAATAACTTCCTATAGCAACAACTTCTATGAAAAAGTTCATCAAATAAAAAACCAAAGGATCTCATTCCAAATGTAGCATGGTTAATGAAGCATTACTTTTTCAACTCAAAGCATCATCCACTTTATTTGCTTTTCCCGGATGGTAGTGAATTGTACAATCATAATCCTTGATTAATTCCAGCCACCTCCTCTGTCTCATTTTCAATTCTTTCTGAGTTAATATATACTTTAAACTTTTGTGATCAGTATATATTTCACACTTTAATCCATACAAATGATGCCTCCAAATTTTTAGAGCAAAAACAACAAAAGATAATTCCATGTCATGTGTAGGGTAATTTACCTCATGAGTTTTCAACTGACGTGAATCATATGCAATTACCTGATCATTCTGCATAAGTACACAACCAAGTCCTTTCAATGAAGCATCAATGTAGATAACAAAGTCACCATTCCTGGAAGGAAGTTCCAAAACTGGAGCATTCACTAATCTTCTTTTCAACTCATGAAAACAATCATCACATTCTTTTGTCCAGATAAACTTAACACCCTTCCAAGTTAGTTTAGTCATTAGACTAGATAATCGTGAAAAAATTTCAACAAACCTTCTGTAGTAACCTACCAAATCAAGGAAACTATGGATCTCTGTTACATTTGTGGGTCTTGGCCATTCTTCAACAACTTTTTTTTAGCAGGATCAATAGTTATGCCATCTTTTGAAACAATGTGACCAAGGAAAGAAATTGTTTGTAACCAAAACTCACACATACGAAATTTTCCATACAATTTCTTTTGTTTTAAGGTTTGAAAGATAACCCTTAAATGATTTTAATGCTCCATTTAACTTTTATAAAACACCAAAATATCATCAATAAACACAACCACCATTTATCACCTGATTCAACTAAACCATCAGTGCAGTAAATTGCTAAATTCTGATTCCGACCATCTCTGGTTGCTAATTCGAAAGGTCATTATACTTTGTATGCCTTCTTAGAAAAGCTTCTATGTTTCCTCTATGGAAAACCATTCTTATCACATAAATATCTTAGGCAAAGCTACACGGTAATAGTTAAATGCTATATCATTTCAATCATACCATAAATTAATTCATAATTTAACAATTTTTAACTCCTAAAGTTGTCTAAACTGACCTCTGATACCAACTATAAGGCCCCAACCTTAAACCTTACTGAATGTTGAGTTATTACAAGATTAAACATTGAGGATCTTTTCAGGTTTAGAGTTTTATAGAATTAGATCATAAAACATGCATTACATTCCACATTTAAACAAAGTGGTTACATAAAAGATAGTATTCATTTTCCCATCAACGGAAACATATTTAAAATAAAACATGGATTCTTTCTTAACACTTCCTTGACACTATCATCATATCATGTACCAATCCCTTGACCTGTGAAAACATTTAAAATACTTGTGATGAGCATAAAAAGCTCAGTAAGGGTTATAAAAAGTATGGAAAGGAAACATAAGTACATATATACGTAAGAATGAAATCATACTTTACCCATAAAACATAAGCACTTTAACATACCTCATAAAATCATGAATAAATCCTAGAAATCATAAGACATAAAGGTAACTTGAGGCATTCATAACATTCTTACGTAGGGAGTAACCCTCTTGGTTACGTTTGGAATACCCATCAATTATATTCCCTAAATCTCTTTGGAGAAACCTTAACGTTTAACTCCTTCATGTTACCCAATGCATTGGAGAGCTATATCGGGCTCACCCGCCCTTAGTTTATCACGGAACCCCCCGTATTCATAAATAATCCCCAAGAACCATAACATAATCATAGAACATAACTTAAGCACAAATAAAAGATATCATTCCCACATTGTAATAACAATACAACATTTTAAGATATTGAAATAATGAATCCATTCTAAAAACCATTTTCAAAACCATTTAAAACATTTAATAAAGTGATTTTTGAATCAAAGTGTCTCGTACCACTTTGAAGATTTTATCATTTTAAACCATTAATATCCATATAAATAAATCCTTAAAACCATTTTGAAAACATGGATATTAATGAGAAATATTTATAAGAATAAATCATTAAAACATTTAAAATGATATTTTAGTTAAAGGGTTTTTACCAAAATGAGAGACGCTTGAATACAATAATTTGAGGAATAAAATTTAATCAGAACTATATAATATCATGAGAATAAAGGGATTCATGATATATTATTCCAAAGGACAGTATATACACCATGTAAGAGTGAATTGGTGCATAACAACAATGAAGTCGCAATAGAATTGTAAAATGAGATGAAATCCCTTATAAAGAAGGTATCCTTAAATTAAGGATAAATCAATCTTATAATTATGTGTGAAAAATATAAATACACCCAGTATAAGTGGATATTAAGTGTAAAACAACCAGAGTTAATTCACACACATTAATAGGATGGAATATTCAATAACTACAAGTTGAACCCAAAGAAATCGAAATTGGGTTAAGAAGTTCCTTTGGTAAAATTCGACAGCCTAACGACGTCACTTTAAAATTCATAACATTAGTTGATGAGAGGGAAAATGGTATCTCATAACTTGTAAATACAATTTACATCAATAAGGATATATAAGAACATATCCCAACATAATAGTATGTGAATTAAAAGACATAACAAAATAAGTCTTTGAAAAAGAGGAGGGTGAAAGGTCCCCTTACCGAGTTGGGTAACTTTCGAAACATACACCCCATGGAAGAACAATCATAAAATGAAGATATAAATACCCATAAATGATATTTTACTACACATAGTGTATAATAATGGGTAGTACATACACCACTCAAAGGAAATAGTGGAAAACATAACATAAATGTCACGAGAATAAAAGTGAGATGAAAAATCTCTTATGAAAACTCAGCAGCCTAACGACGCCTCTTAAAACATCCAAAAATTGATTTATTAGATCAGATAGGGTCTCTAATAATATTAACATAAAATTTAACGTATGAGGAATATAAAAGAACATGCCCAAACATAATAATGATGAGATTAAAATAAATGACATCAAAGAGAGTACTTAAAGAGAAAGAGAGAGGTAGGATCTCTTACCTCGGGTCTGACTTGACTCGATCATTCTTTAACCTCATGAATAATAAACATGAGTTAATTTATACTTGATTAAGAACATTTTTTAAGTTCATTATTCTTTTTATATCACTTACTACCATTCTATGAACACTATGTAATTATTTATGTTAATAATGGTCGTTTTGTAGATCATTGCTACTTGACTCAAAAAATAAACTCTTTATAATTACAAGTTGTTCATGTGGTAAAATATATATTATATCCAGAATTATATTCATTATTTAGATATCATATATTTCTTATATATCCATTATATACAAGAATTTATAATGTTACATAACATTTAGAGGTAAGAAATGAAATGCACCATTCATGGAGACGGTAAGCCGTACTTACGCATGAACGCTAATTCCATTTCAATATATTATTTAATGGAATTAAAATTTAATGATACATAATAGTATTATAATTCCAGTATGATATCATATATAATATCATTAAATCTATCCTTTATAGGTACCACATATGGTATTAACGAATCACATCACTTTGAGGGGGCAGTAGTCCGCACTTCCAAAAATGAAGATATCGCGTTTAACCATAATGGAAACCATAAAGGTATGCCATAAATGAAAAAATACAGAATATTAAGTTAAACATAAACATATTATATATCATATATAAATATAGTTACATATTAATGGACACCTTTGAGGGTGTTAAAATAATATTGAACAATCATCGTTTCGTGAGGTAGAAATTCACCATCCCCAGAAATAGTATGTTCTTTAACCATTAGATGTAGGTGTGTTTAACTGTAGATCGAATAATTATTATAAAAACATCCTAGTATATTTAAGATACTTGATTTTTTACAAAAGAAATGAATAAAAAGAGTTTAGGGGGTTGGAGAAGCAAAATAAAACAAAAGAACACAAGAGAAGACATTACCTTAAAATCGGGTAAACTCTTAGATTTGAGATCAAAGACTTCCTTGGGAATAATTCTGTCCAAAGTGAGGCTTCTAAGAGTTAGAGAGGGATTTGGAGAGACAAAATGGTCAGGGTTTTGCTGGGCCAAAGGCTTGATAGGTGTGTGTAAGGAGGTAGAGGTGGGGGCCTTTTATAAGAGGAGAGGAGGGGCACTCTTGGAATGTTATAAAAGGTTATTTATCATAAAATTATTTTCAGATTTAAAAGGTCCCAAAATTATATATTTCGAGGATAAGGTGATAAGAGTTCTAAATATACTCATCCAATAGGTTTTTGACATGTGTAGGTCTTAGATTTTACATTATCTTTTCATTTTATTTAAATCGTTAAATAATGAGGTAATCGCTCCATCATCATGATGTCATAAATAATTTAATTTATTTAACATCTAAAAATTATAAAACAAATATCATGATGTAGGAAATATTTTTAGCTTTCTAATTAATATTTATAGTCAAAAATATGACTTGTATAACCCCACTTAAAAATTGTTTATAATAAAACAACTCATGTTTGTGACATTTTTACTTTAACATTAAATAAAAAGATATTAATGTCATTTTCCTTCCAAAGTGGCTCCATGGGGTCCCCAAGTTGACCCATGGATTTTCTTGGTCTTCCATGACACATCCAATAAGGGTAGGATATGTTTCAAGTTCATTTCATATTATTAAAACATTATTCTTACCTTAAATTACACTAATTACCTCTAATCGTGATTAAAAACTGAAAAGTTACTATTCACAAAAAAAAATTATTTTAATCCTATTGAACAACATTTTACTTCTTAATGACAACCATGTATGTCGGATTTTGTAAATTCAAAACATAGAGGTGGTAAAATTTCATTTAAATGAAAAATCAATTTTTTAAGTACCACTTAGCGGTTTCACTATTCTTCAAAAATTGATGTTTTTCAGAAAAATACAAAAACATCAACCTAAGATATATTTGATATTCCGGATTCAAAAATGATGTCTATTTTACAAAATTAAAAACATATAAGTTACATTAATTAATTTAATAATTAATTCCCGCTCTCTGAGCAAATAGCGTGTTTTTATGAAACAATAAGTATCAAAAGATTGACACTAGTTTAAGTCCAATTTCAAAGTGAAACTAATTCCAACGACCACTATTGGATTAAATTGTAAAAATATATTCTAATTTCACGTTAAAACCAATTCAAAATATAATCTAATCATATAAATAAATTACACTAAAAAGAGGTTTTGAATTAAAATACATCATTTTTCACTGTTCATTAAAAAAATGAACTTTATCGGAAAAATACCAAAAATATACACAAAGTAAATTTTGATGTCCCGATTCTAAAGAAGAGTTTTATTTGGTCCAATAGAATTTAGAAAAGTGACCAAAACTATATTTAATGACAGTTCGTCATCAAAAGGCGATAAGTGAACCTTTAGTGAAAATTAGGGTATATATCCCTAAAATTAAATTCTTTCCGTATTTTAAGCCTTTATCTTTTATTGGATAAATGTAAAAACATTTAAAAAACATATCTAATCATATTTTAGTTATTTCTATCCATTCTCACCAATAAAACGGCTACGTGTTAACTACCATTTAAAATAATATTATTTTATTACTAGTGTGCAACGTAAGATTTCAATGAAACTCTTTGTTGCGTATCAGGTACGCTATCGAACATAAAAACCCCTTTAAAGTAAAATTAATATTTAATTCATAAATATTAATAAATATTAAAATTATTTATTCTTTATTTACCTGGGATGTTACAATAATGTCTACTTGGATACCAAACAACACCCGAGAAGGGTGTGAGATATAAATCTTAGTAGGTCGGCACACACAGTGTCTTGATCAATCCATTTTGCGCATTAAATAAGACAGTGTTACATATATTAATAAAATCATGGAATTAAATAAATAAAACATGTAAACCTTGGTCTAGGTTCCTAAATGTACACTCTTCCCATACCATATGCTTTAGTCTAAGATGGAATTCTGAAAACGGAGTACCTCTGTAAGACATTATATGTATACAAGGGCCAAAATAATCAAGGAAACCCATAAAAGCACAAACCTAATATTTTTCTTTGGATTGGGGTATAATTTACATGTCAACATACTATTTCCCATAATAATGATAATTAAAAAATATACATCACATGTGAATAGAAAAAATCAATCAATCAATCAACTCCCATTATGGAGTTTGATCCCATCCAAGGAAATCTAAACAGAATCCCAATGGTTGATAAAAAACATCCAATATAACCAATTCCATTTAGTCCTTCCAAGTAAACTCATACGATATCCCTTATAACACTCAAGACATAATGAATCTGAGCCTGTACCAAGTATCTCATATAGGGGACCAGGTATCACCCATGTCATGGAATAGCCATCTTGTCAATGTATCTATCCTCAGTTTCTCCCTTAGGGAACCAGCAGCACTCACTGGTATAAGTAAACCCTCCTAGAGATCTTGTGCTTATAATACCAAAGTATCACTCATTATGCATCAATAGTATCCAACTAAGCATGGTGATCCCATCCATGGAATCCTTAATTCGGGACCCATGTTCTCTCTTGGCCCGTACTAGTGATCTATATCAAAAAGAATATATCACAAGGAAAATAATTTATATAATTTCATTCCATAAATTAATCATCTCATCCCAAAGCTAAAAATCCATTCATATAGCATAATTTGGACCATCAATAGGGAATAGGTCATTAAGCACATGAGTATGTTTTGGGATGCAAGAAACACTAGGCAACATGAAATCTTGCCAAGTAATGGAATACAAGAATAATAACATGGCATTAACATATATCATAACACATGTCCTCAAAGAAATTTAAAAAATCCAAGAAAACAATCTTACCTAGTAATGGAATTCAATCCAATCCAATCAATTGTGGAACAAGAAAAAATCATAAAATGTGGCTTAGGCACAAGGTACATGACATTTAATAAAAGAACGAAATGGAATAAGGCATGATGTTTTAAAATTAAATCAACTTTCAGAAGGAATTAAATGTCAGTCGTGTGTCATATAAATTGGCATAACATTTACAAGAATTTAATTATAAATTGAGAGCCATGGACCTTAAGGCTATCCATTTATTTCAACCATTTCTTATGTTTAATTCATTAAACCAATGTGTATCACACAAACATAAGGATATTATCCATTTAAAGTATGGTAATTTGGATATTATAGAAGGGAACACCCAAAGGTGTGGTCAACAATGAGGGGAAAACCCTTGGATGGGTTTCACTGTAAGGTAAGGTCGCACAAGGCATGGAAACCCACTTTAAATAATTTTTTTAATAAGAATGAGGCATCGTCAGAAGATTATGATGAGCCACACAATGGCATGACCTCTAAAACATGAAGAAATGATGGGAAAGATCATATACCCCCTCATTTATTATACTAATGCTCTACTCATCCATTATAAAGACTTGATTCAACCTAAAACTGAAGAAATCAAAGGATATGTCAAAATCCGTGAAAATAGGGTAAATTATGTTTCAATAAAATAGAACAACAGATTGAAGTGGGGAATAAAAATATATAGGTGTGGAAGGTAGAGATTACTGAGGGATTTTTTTCGCTTCTAAAGTTGAATGATGTTAACACTAGAGCAAGGAGTTGGGTCAAAACCCCATGGAGAGGGGAGGATAATGCCACACACCAATGGGGATAAGAAAATACAACTAAAATTAGGAGTGAAGAAAGAAATTAGGTCAAAACATTTTATTAAGATAAAAATAGGTATTTGACCCAAATTTTACATCAAAAACATTTTGTCTTCATGGTTTCCAAATCATGCGCAAATCGTGCGCCACTCATTTTTTAAAAGGGGAATACTGAATGGTTAGTTGCATGATTTGACTAACCATGTACAAACCATGCATAACCTTACTACTTGAAAACTATAGGTATCCACATGGGCATGTTTATAAAGCTGTATAGTTGTTGAAAATCCATGCGGCCCTTTGCACCCCACTTTCTACAACCACATGGTTAGGGAAAATCATGTGGGTTGGGATTTATGATTTCCTTTAACTGTGCAGCCCAGTCTTGTTTTTCTATTTTCAGGGATTTGAGCTCCAAAAAATCCCCATACACACATAAAACCTCATTTAACCCCATGATAATATTTAATAGGACAATTTTAAGGAATTAAACATAAAAATAAACAGTTCTTACATTTGAATAAATATGAGATGTTACAACCCCCTCCTTAAAATAACTCATCCATGAGTTTCCCTATTAATGGTGAAAGATCATATTTAGAGAAAATATCCTTCCACTACACATGCACATCAGCCACCTACTCCCATGTCTCATCCTGAACATGTTCATGGTTCTATAGTACCCGAACCAAAGGAATTGACCTACCTCAGAGAACTTTCTTTCTATGATCGACTATACATATCAGACACTCCTTAAACGACCCATCCATCTCCATCTCAATTTCATTAGGATCGAACAAATGTGACGGGTTTGGGTGATACTATCAAAGTTGAGATACATGGA
The DNA here is from genome assembly GCA_963277665.1 of Viscum album. Lineage (NCBI taxonomy): Eukaryota > Viridiplantae > Streptophyta > Magnoliopsida > Santalales > Viscaceae > Viscum > Viscum album. Next base: position 1,812,616,209 of record OY728136.1, on the reverse strand, counting down.
AGATGTAATGCATGGCATGGTCTATCTAAGATAACAACAATGGATAGGCTTCTGACACAAATCTCTCCACTATCTTGAAAGGCCTGATATATCTCAGCAAAAACATTCCTTATCTCATGATTCATTTATGACCTAATATGGGTGATACTTATAGAAATACATGTTGACCATCCTCTAACTAAATATGTATACAGTGAAAATAGGTATATGAATTCTTCCTAGATTTATTTATATCCATATGCTTCTTAATTAGTTGGACTTTCTCTGATGTCTCCTAAACAAGATGTGCACCCAGTAGTGTTTCCCCACTTGACTCTAACCAGAACCTAAGTGAATGGCATGATCTACATATAGGGATTCATATGGATCCATCTAAATCATTTCAAGAACAATTTTATTATTTTAAAACTTTACCAGGGGAATATTATTTTCCCATGAACTTCCAAAATCAAGAATATATTCTTGTATCATATCATTTAACACCTATATGGCCCGCTCAGAATTCCGATCAGTCTGAGGGTGATATGTTGTACTCAAGAGAAATTGTGAACCCAATTCCTTTTCAACCCTTTTTAGAACCATGAATTAAATTAGAAATATCATTCTAAAATGATATAATGGGTCACACTATGAAGTCACACTATCTCCCAAATATAAATCCGACATAACATATCAGTATATTAGGTCTCCAAGATTGGTGAAAAGTGAATAACTTTGTTCAAATTTTCAATGGTCACCCATACTGCATCACTTCCTCAAGGGGTTCATAGAAATCCTATCCCAAAATCCATTGATATGTCATTTCATTTACACTCTATAATGGATAGAGTTTGGAGAAGTCCAGTAGGATGGTGGTGTTATGCCTTCACCTGATGATAGGTGAAGCACTGAGTGATGAAACTTGCAATCGGCCTCTTCATACCTAGACACCAATTCTGACGATGTGTATCTCTATAAATCTTGGTAATCCCAAAATTAACTACCCAAATAGAGACATTAAATTCCCTCATCAAGTCCTCCTATATATCCTCAAGAACCCATACATGGCCATTGAAGAGTAGAGTCTCGCTATCATAAACAACCCAACCAAGAGTTGTGTTATCACATATAACGATTTCCATCAGAATAAGACCCTCAGGATATGATAACTGACACATCCAAACAGGTTTCAAAAGAGAGGAATTCATTTCTAGACCAGCTAAAACTGGTTTCATGTGATGTTCCTGAACCTCTTAATGCAACTCAGAAAACATAGCCAGCATATGTCACTCACTACTAGCCACATGAATGGTTTGTGTCTGTGTTTTCTAGATTGAGGCATCAGCTACAACATTTCCCTTATTGGGTGTGTAAGATATTTGAAATTTGAAATACTCTAGGTATTCAACCTACATGTGTTATCTTATATTCAAGTCTCACTACATGGGGATATATTTTAAGTTTTTATGATCCATGTAACAATGAATGTCTCACCCAATATATAGTGCCTAAAATAGTATAGAGTATGAACCATGACCTATAGCTCCAGATCATGTGTTGGGAAATTCCTCTCATGAGGCCTTATATGTCAGGATCCATATTCCCCTAATCGATCACCTTTCATAGGAAATTCACCTCGTGTGATTTTTAAAGTATCACTGTAAACCATATAATGTATTCCTTGATTATGTAAAATAATGATCAGATCAGACATGATTCTCCCATTTAATTTTGGAAAATATGTCTCACAAGCCTTAGACTATAGGAACCACAAACCCATATTATTCAAGTCTGTAAGGGGCACTGCTAAGTGGGATTTGTCCTGGATTAAATGCCTGTAATAGCTAGGTATACCAAAGAAGCAATGTATATCAAACACATTCTTGGTATTCTCTTAGAAAACCATAACACTCACCTTCTCTATGTCAATAGATATACACGCCTCAGATATGATGTGATCCAAGAAGTGAACCTCACTAGTCTAAAAGTGGAATTCTCTAAGATTTTCATATAGATGGTTCTCTCTCAATGTACTGATCATGATCTCAAGAATATTGGCATGGTTGTTTCTGGTGCATGAGTACACTAACATATCATCTACAAAGACTACCACAAAGGAATCAAGATATGGTTGGAATACATGATCCATCAAAGCCATGAGTATTGTCTGCGTGTTTTTTAGACCGAATGACATAAAAAATACTCATACAAGACCTACATGATCCATAACATACTACATAATATATCTGATCGCCTCACATGAACTTGGTGATATTTTGACATCAAATTGATCTTGGAGAAAATAGTTTCTCCTCAGAGGTGGTCAAAGAGGCCATCAATACAAGAAAAGGGATAGTGGTTCTTCACATTAAGCTGGTTCAACCATCTATAATCTGTGAAAAATATGAGGTTACTTTCCCCCTTTTTGGAAAAAGGACTAGTAAACCCCATAGAGATGTGCTGGGTTGGATAAACCACTTAGCCTCAAGGTCTTCAATCTACCTTTTATGTTCCTATATCTCTATATGGGTCATCCTATAAGAAAGAATAGACACTTGTGCCACACCTATCATGAGATCAATAGTGAACTCAACCACTCTCTCAGTAGGTAAGATGGATAAATTTTTTGGGAAGATTTCCTTCAAATGATCCACAATGGGAGGTAATTATACCAAATGAATTTCTTGATCAAACATAAAGAGACTCTCCAACTGATTTGTCACTTTTCCAAGCCTAGTTCTTTTTTTTCTAGCTTGATCTATTTGGATATCTCATTTACCCTTGTGTAAATATGTTCTTCTCCCATTTGATGTGAAGGACACCCGGTGGTAATATAAATCCACATGGGCATGATAAAACAAGTCTTTCCATACCAAGAATAATGTAGAAGTTGATCATCTCGAGGATGAATAAAATCCAGTAGAATTGGAGCCCACAAATCTCAATGGTTAACTCCAAAAACTAGAATATTTCCTCTATTATTACCCCTAATGGTGTGTTGGGGGAAATAACACCATATAAATTCTCAATTATAGGACCAAGACCTTCCACACATGTAACAGATATGAAAGAGTGTGTTGAACCTGTATAAAAAATGGAATAAACTAATGTAGGGGATATCAGAATGGTACCTCTCACTGTAGATGTCCCTGGACTCTTCTCTTCTGGCCTAGGTTTTACTATATACATATTGCCTGAACTGCATCCCTGAGATACTGCCTGACTAAAATAAGCATAATAACTCTACTGATGTTAAAGATATGGGGCCTGACTGCCTTGGGAACGATCACTACATCCTCAACCTGATCAGACCGTAGAAGACCATCTTTCAGCCGAACATGGAGTTTTAGACCCTATACTTAATAAAGTTGTTGGTATGGATTTACTACAACTGGATTCTGGAGAGAAATAATGGTAGAGTAACTAAAGGTTACCCATCTTGTTGCATTCTCGACATTCGATCAGGTTACTCATGCACTGAGGCTTATTGTTTCCTATCCTACCACACTAGTGACACTTTATAGAATCATTACATATCACCTAGCACAAACTTCCCCCAAGTGCACCCTAGAATTGATGCTTTATACTACCAAAAGAACCATCACCCTATTTCAGAACTAGATTACCCTAGTTTTCAATTCCATTTTTTCTATGATTCTACTTCATAATTAGATCATGGTTCATGATCTCTGTAACGGTATTCAAATATATGACATTCAACTGTGAGCATACAACATTCCCATGTTGTCCTAAAATCACATCATAGTCATCAAATCATCACCAGTTAGATATGGAGTGAAATGATGGAGCTCGGTAAAATGAGAATAATACTAGATCATAGTCATAGAGACCTCCTAAATATAATTGAATTACTAGGCTCAATCTGCTCTCGAAATCATTGGAAATAAGTTTTCCTATAAATATATTTGAAAGTGTTCCAATACCATACCTCAGTAATTCTATGAATGAGATATGAAGTCCCACCAATTCTTGGTGGAGTCACATAACATGTAGGTGGAGATCTTTAACCGTCACTCTATAGGCATATCAAGGTGTTCATAGATCGATACGGTAGCCTATATCCATGACTCTATAATATAAGGTTCTCTATCCTCTAAGAAGGTGGGAGGATGTAGCTGTTAAAAGTCTCATGCCGGCTTTGACATAATAGGTGCAGGTTGGGGAGAACCTTGAGAAGACTTGATAAACCTAAAAGAAACTTTCATGAAACTAAGTGTCTACACCTAATGGAAGAGGATTAGTAGGAGGTGCCTCATGTGGCACTAGAGGAGGTATAACGGGTGGCTCAGGGCCCACCACCTCCAAAGTTTTCTCATTGCCAATCTCTTCGCATATAGAATGAGGGCTTCATAGTGGAATAACTCTATAATTTCCAAGCGCACTACTCAGAAAGGATTTATAATAGATAAAAAAATATATAGGGGAAATACATAAGGAAAGTAGATAAGGAATGATAAGTATAAGTCTTCCTATAAGAATGGCAAAAATGATGGCTTGCTCCTAGAACTAGACTTAGATAAGAAGGAAATACCTCATAAGGATCAAAAGATACATATCATACAGCCCATTTCCAAGGTAAGGTCATGGTCAAGGTCTCATATTTATCATGTATAAGTTCTATTTCATTGTTAATGGTGGAATTCTTCTTAATGAATATAGGTTTCAAACCCTTTTTAACAATTGAATTAGGTCCATCACCATCCAAATTTATAAGGGCACATACACCATATAAATTTAAATTGGATATCGCCTTAAACCAACTTATTACATTATCCTACAAATATAATTGACACATTACTATAAATAAATAATTTAGGAACTATAGGGATCAATAGAACAAGGCACAACAACAATCACATGCAAACAGGAAGTGTACATTGAAAATTAACTATAGTATGGAATAATGCATGAAATTTCAAGTTATATTATGCATAATATAATGCATTATTTTATATTCCCTCATCACTTTAGGATAAATAATATAAATCCTTATTCCAGTCATATAAATATTAATAACACCATAAGACAAGTGTGTCACCTAATGGGGAAGTTGTATCAACCATAAATGGAATAATCAATAATACAATCTTTCAACTTGGGAAATTTAGGTGTCCCCTATACGTGGGTCCGCTATGTACAAGCACAAAATAAATTCTAAATCCAAATATGTTACTATTCTATTTAAAAAAAAGTGGTAACATAAAAGTAAAATATCTCTAATTCCACATTGTAGCATCCTGCCCCAAATTCCACTCAACAATGCCCCGATGTAGTGGTTACAAAACCTCAAGTGCATATCCCTGAATTCCATAGTCTTTTGACTAGTAGAGAGGGACTAGTGTGTTCAAATGGGAAGACTATTACCTTATAGATTAGGGTATTCAATGTAGTAAACAAACAATAATAACAATAATAATAATAATAATAATAATAAATAGTGGAATCATGGGAGATAAAAGACAAAGGTGGAAAAAATTTATAAATCAGCATGGAAGATAGAAAAAATAAACAACTAGAGGAAGATTAATATAAATAATGTGAATATAATGATGATAATTAAATTTCATGTGTCTATACAAAAAAAATAGGAGTGTAAGGGAACAAGGGATACAAAGAATATACTTCCTACAATACAAAAATGAAAAAATCTAAAAAAATGATACAACGTTATCTCAAGCATAGGCTTAGTCCTCTGCCCCAAAACTCCATCCCAAGGTACCAAGAAAATAAATCATCATAAGCATCCCACTTACCTTTTTCCATATTTTCATTCATAAAGTATAATCAGGTACCAGATAGGACCTGAACAGGGTGTGAGATATAAATCTGAGTAAGCTGACACCCATTGTGTCTTCGACGCTCCATTTGATGAAATAAATAATATAGTGTCAGATATAAATAAAATTAGAGTAGTTAATAAAGAAAACATATAAAAATTGTTCTAGGTTCCTTAATGTAAACTCATCCCATACCACCTACTTCGGCCAAAGATGAATTTCTAAAAAAGGATTGCTTGTGCAATACATAATAGATATACAAGGGTAAACATAATCATGATATCCCAAAAAAGTGCTCTCAATCTTGTGCTTCATCTTGGGGTTTAATTTATATTTCGTGATGAAAGTGCTCAAAATAATGATAATTACAAAATATGAATCACATATGAATAGATTAAATTAAAAAATCCATCAATTCTCATTATGGAGTTTAAGATCATCTATAGAAATTTAAATAGAATCCTAAGGGTCTCTAAGGAACATCCAATATAACCAATTTCACCAAGTCCATCCAAGGAAAACTATGCGGTTTTCCTTGTATCACTCAAGACACATTTACTTTAAGCCCCTACCAAGTATCTCGCATATGGGACCAGGTATCACCCATGGCATGGTGTAGCCATCTTGCTAATAGATTTGTCCTCAGTTTCTCCCCTAGGGAAATGGAGTCACTCACAATTATGAGTAAAACTTTCTAGTGAGCCCATACCTGGCAAGGAAAAGTATCACTTCTGGTGCATCAAGAGTATCCAACTATGAAATGTGAGTCTGTCCATGGAATCCTTAAGTCGGGACCCATGTTCTCTCTCAATCCATAGCAGCGAGCCATAACAAAATGTACATATCATAAGGAAAATAATTTAAATAATTTCATGCCATAATGTAATAATATCATGCCAATGAAAAAAAAATCTATTCATATAACACAATTTCAATCATCAATATAGCATAGGGAATTAATCACATGGGTAAGATAAAGGCTACATGAAACACTAGGAAACATGTAATATGCCTATGTGATGGAATACAAGAATAAGCACATGAAATTAACATATATCAAAAAAATCATAAATGACATTTAAATAATCAAATATATCAAGATTACCAAGTAATGACATCTAATCCAAGCCAATCAATTATGGAACAAGAAATAATCATAAAATGTGGCGCAAGAACAAGGTACATGACATAACTTAAAAGCAGGAAATGGAATAATCCATGATGTGTAATAATTAAATCAACTTGTGAAAGTAATTAAATTTAAGGAATGTGATATATAAAGTGACATATCAAGTATAATCATTTAATTATAAAGTGATAGACATTTATCTCAAATCCATACATTTATTTCAACCATTCTTTAAGTTTAATGCAATAAACCAAGGTGTAACATGCACACATAAGAAGATTATAAATTTGAATCATGGTAATGTTTCCATTATATAAGGGAACACCCAAATTGGTGGTTCATGATGTGGATAATGAACCTCCTATGGGTCTCACCATAAGTTATGGTGACACAATTTGTGATAATACCACTTTAAATAACTTATTTAACAAGAAAAAGGACCCACCAGAAGATTATAATGATCCACACAATGGCATGACCTCTAAAATAAAATTAAATGATAGGAAAGATAATAAATCCCCCACCAATTTGTACTAACCCTCCACTCATCCATTATCGGGCCTTGATTCAACCTAAAATGCAAAAAATAAAAGGAAGTGTAAAAAGTGATGAAAATAAGGAATAATATGTTGCCCAAAAATATCAAAAAAGAAATCAATAGATACTATAAATGGATGGGTACAAAAGGTATATCTTATTAAGGGATTTATTTAGATTCCAATGATGAAGGATTTTGACACTGGAGGAAGGATCATGGTCAAAACACCATGGATAGGGGAGTAGAAGGCCATGCACCAAGGGGGAAGAGAATCCCACTGGAATCAGTAGGGGAGGAAATAAATTTGGCTAAAACATTTAATTATGAAAAAAATAGGTATTTCAACCCAATTTTACATAGTTCATAGTTTGGTTGCACAAGTTACAAACTGTGTGCACACCGTTCACCACTCACTACTTCAAAGGGATATAACGCATGGTTAGGTGTACGGTTTGACTAACCATGCACAAAACATATAGTTCCTCATTGCCTGAAAATTGTATCTAGTCACTTGGGAATGAGCCTAGAGTCACAAGTTTGTAGAAAAAATGTGTGTCCCTCTACACCCCACTGTCTACAACTACATGGTTTGGGGAAATTGTGCTAGTTGTGCATCATGATTTTCTCAAATTGTAGACCCATTATCATTTTTCCCTTTTTGGGGATTCGGGCTCCAAACCCACCCCAGAAGAACCTAAACCCTTATTTAACCACTTAGTCATATTTACTTGAGATTTATTATGTAATTAAACAAAAAGTTAAATGGATTGTACATTTGGATAATGTCAGATGTTACACACGTAAATAAGGTAAGTAGTTTTAGTCTCAAACTCCCATTATTAAGATGCGTTTTACTTTATACACAAATTTTCTTTTATATGGTTTATATTCTACCCAATTGTTATGTTATCAGGAAATATATTTTATTCATGGTATTTTAGATTCATCTTCAATGAATTTCTCCTTTGATGGTTTTGATTAAAATGTTACTCAATTCATAATTTTTTTCTTTACTCAAATTCATTTTACTACGATTCATAAAATCTCTTATTAAATTTAATCTTACAAGACTATTTTTCATACCATTATATCTTCAAATGCTATACTTACATTTTATCTAGGGATATTACTTCTCTTCATTAATATCCTCCACTTTAATTCCATGATTCCTTAAAAAAATCTTTGAGGTCAGTAATAAGAACTCTAATAATTTCCAATGGATATTTTTCTTCTATATCCATGTTTCACCAATTGAAATAATTTTATATAATTTTGAAACTACCTTTCAAACTTATATTGACCTATTATTAATAAAAGTTGTCAATATCCCATTTTATTATGTTTGTTTCACTAAATTTTTTTAATGCGTATTAAATGTTTTCTGCATCATTAGTTTTCAAAAAATATTCTTCAAAATTTATGTTTTTAAATATTCCAAAGTGCATACTTTCTAAAAAAATTAATGGTATTTTAAACTAAAATTCCACTTTTAAAAAATGGTTTAAACAAAAATATTTTTCATGTTTTAAACATGGGTCATTTTTTATGGAAGCAATGTCTTTTACATGTTTCAATGTGAAAAAATATCTCCACTACCTTTGTTATTTTTTAATATACTTACGCTCTACACTTTCACATTTTCAAAAAGAAAGTATTTTTTTCCATGTTTAATAAAATACTCATTATTATCTATTTTCAAAGGAAAAGGGTCATTATTTTTTCAAAGTAATTTTCCTAATTCTTTTAAGAGTTTTTTTCATCGATGTGGTATGCTTGATCAAGAGTATTCTTCAAATGACACTATACACCTTCATTATCTGTATTGATTGTTAAATTATCTTTTTTATCTATGGGATGATCCATATATGATTTTTTATTTCTTAATAAGCTATTTGTATAAGAATTATTTTCTTCCAATTCATTTCTCTATGAATGTACTAGGTTCCATTACTTTGATTGAAGGGTATTCACTTAGATTCCCAATACATCGATCAAATGGGGAAATTTTTTCTAAAAAGTATATCATGTTCCTTTATGGTGTAAATACCATATGCTTAACCATATTGATTGAGTGGTATTTAACTAGAATGGTAATTAATATTATTGGATTCCCATGTATTTTCCCTGGGTTTATCATGTCATTTTTATTAATGAAATGATGAAATATTTCCTGTCTAATACACTTGTAAAGGATATAAAACTGATTTTCCTACCTTGGGTTTTTATGATATGTTGATAGAAACCATGCGGCAGACATATGCATGATTTTTATTATGAGAAATTTGAACCCAAAATTATATAACCCTATAATAAATTGGGTAATTTTTCTATCTCATGAGATATCATGGAATATGGGTAGTGATACTAGCCAACTATGGGACTAGGTAGTTATAATAACCAATAATGTTATGTTAATGAGTCAGGAAGCCCTGAATTGTGCTTACAAAATCATATTTATATTATTTCAACATTCCTATGATGTCATGATCTTATAATATAATAATTATTATTCTATGTTATTATGTTATCATTTCCCAAGTCTTGGTTCTATGGTCTTTATGATATCATGTAATTTCTCCGGCCATGTATAAGTTGTCTCCCAATTTTTCATTACTTTGATTATTCCCTTAATAATCATATGAGATCAATCATTTATTATATTTTAAGTTCACTAGGTTATAGAATAAAGTATTAATTTTGATAATACTTGAGTATTAACTTGTGTGGAGAATTTATGGGAGACATTGAAGACACGTTATAAATTAATTTGATTTGGATATAGTGGAAAAAGTTGCCCATTTTTTTTAAAAAACTTGAGGTTTAGTAGTTGATGATTTTTCCTAACTATTTAAAACTCTAAACTAAAAGGTATTTGTATTTTAAATTTTTGAAAGATATTGTATTCATAGATGTTTTCCAATTCTAGAGTTGTGAGTTATGTGTTTTTTGACACCAGATCTGGGATCATAGGTCTGGGGGTGCTGTATAACATGCATGGTTATTTTAGAGTACTTTGATATTTAGAACATATAGTAAATTTGTAAAAGTTATTGGAAATAGATGTTGTAATATAGTGTAACAAACTGATTTAGGATGAAACCTGAACTAGCACCTGACCTAGTCCACCACTAGCTTGAAGGGCAGTGTAGATCATCACAAGTTGACTACTAGTATCTAGGCATCATGGAACTTTCCAAGGAACCATTTCAACCCAATAATAAAATCAAGATAAGTGAATAATTAGAGTAATTATATATAATAAATTATAATTACATACCAAAAATTATATAAATGAATGAATATCAAAACATGAGTAAAATAATTAAACAAATACAAGGTTTAATATGATAGATATACGACCCAAGATAGAAACCAAATGAAAACCAAACCACTACTCAAAACCTCCACGTTAACCATATTCACTCAAAATCTCAACTATTGTAAACTAAACCATATGAACAATATACAGAGAGGAAATGAGGACAAAAATACAAACCTTCAAAAAACATGAAAGGTTACATACACCAAATGGTGTATACAGGGTGTGAGAAAATAATACCAAGTAGGATATCACTATAAAGTAAATGTCATTACTTTTAAAAGAAATTTCATTTGATATTGTATGAAATAAAATAAGAAAACATGTTTTTATAGAATATATATATACTAATCCCAATAATTAACAATTCCCATTTTATAAAAAAATTTATTTCCCTTAAGAAAAACCATTATAAAATGACTCATTTTTTAAACACTTAAAAACCTCTATTTAGAACCATCCACACCATAAAAAAAACCCCCTTTAAATTTTAAACACACTTTCCATAATAGTTTACAAAACCCATTTCAAATCCCACTCACACTACATTAATAAAAAATAAAATAAAAATGAACCATGTTATAAAGTGAAATTAATAAAATAAAACAACCAAATATTCTACATAATTCAAGAAAACCGAGAACATAAAATAATACAAGGAAATAACCTACATAAAACCACCGACCAAAGAATAGGATTCATGTATTATACCCTAAGTCATAATGTGTGAAAATCCCTAACCTTATTAAACAAGGACCAACCTTCTAGCCTATGTTGCATACTATACACAAGCCACCTGACTAGCCTACCCCTGACATCATCAGGGGAACTTATTCTCTTGTCCTTTATCACACTATAAGGGACACAATTAGTATAAAACTAACTTGTTTTGAACAAATCTAGGTTTCCCACTAAGTTACTTAGTTTCATATAACTATGAAAAGGTAATGGTGAAAAAATAATAATAAATACAGTCATGATAATGCATAAAAAATTATCTCACCCTCTCCTCTGAATCCCATATAAGAAATAGACCCTTTAGATCCATCACCCTACCTCCACATACACTAATCACCTCTCATAAGAAAAATAATGAAAGGGGAATCATGAGGTCCTGAAACACCCACACATTTATAAAAACAGTAAAACATTCCAAACAAGTCAACTTAAAGAAAACTTGAATTGCTATGTCTTTTTATAAATTACATTGAAATTTATAAAACTTTTCTTAAAAAAATTATATTTAAACCCATTGTAAAACCATTTGAAGAATAATTTCCAATTATATGAATCTATTACAAATCCAAAACAACCCTCCTTATCCATTTTGTGACCCAATAGGATCAAATCACTTCACAAATCCAATTCTTTATTTAAATAATATTTTAAAATGTTTCTAAGATAATTGAAATTCAAAAATATCTTTGAAAAACTACTAAGTCGTCAAACACCAGTTTATTAAAATAGTAAACAACTTTGAAACCAATTTATAAATAAAAAAATATCTCATATATAATTAATTTAATAAATTAGGTATTTAAAATTATCAATAACATAATTACATGACCAAATAAAATAGAATCCCAAAAACACATACCTCGAGCAATCAATAATTTAGATATAATGGCCTAAAATATGCCTCCTTAGATAATGAACACCCACAAAAGGATGGAGAAAACAAATACAACCTTTAATTGAACTAATAACTAAATTAAAACTACTCAGATCCCCTAATATCATCTTGATTTACCTCTAGGGTTTTAGGAGGTAGTGGAATCGAGAGATAACGAGGGATGGAGGAATGGAAAATAAAAATGAGAAGGAACAAATGGGTTTACCTATAGAGAATCATTTTAAATAGAATAAATGAAGATTAAAATCAAAAAAATGGTGATGGAGAACTCCCTCTAATTCTCCAAAGGATGTTCAAATATTGTATGGGGAGAAAGGGGTGCAAACCTATTAAAATTTATTAAGAGAAATTTTAGAAAACTAAAATTATAAATTTTCTCAACTTTCATGGTTTGTACCTATGGTTTAGAAAATTATGAACCAACCATGAGAGCCCAAATAGATACCCACTAAATACTATCACAGTTTGGTCACATAGTTATTAAACTATGTATCATCAATAAGAAAAACCTTTGAAACAATCTATGAAACTATTTTAGGATTGTTACATAGTTACAACTAAACAATTTGCATGTCATTTGGTAACACCACAATATCAAAAGGTATCATCTGATTTTAGTTGGAAGTCTCATGGTTTAGTATAAACCATTTTATACCCATGTAAGAAAAATCATGCAAGAAAAAAATTAATAGAAAAGTTACATTCCCTCAGGACTCTATATGGTTTCTCCTAGCTCATGCATATAAACTATGTAGTATAAGGAAATTTCCATAATTTTTAAATTTTAATCCCAAAACATCAAAAAACCTTGTATTACCCCCAAATAAAATTAAATAAATAAATCAACAGTAACATGGGGTGTTACAACCCCCCCCCCCCCCCATGTTACTTTCTACTCCTATAAATTCATCATTCAATGAATAAACTGATGGAAAATGACTCTGGATAACTCTACCTAATGAAAAACCTTATCCCAACCCACTAGTTTGATCACTAGTATGGGACCAAAAGAATATGGAGGCCCAACATAGGTCTCCACAAAATTTTATAATATATCTTGGATATCATAAACCAAACAAGACACACATCTTGAAATGAGATATCTTTAAGAACATTAATTTAATTAGGACACAAGAATCCTTATACCATTTCAATGATAAATATATAATATAAAAACAAAAAAGGATATATAAAGAAGACTCATACCATATGTAATCATCATAAAATATGACATGGGTCACATAACTAGGTCATCATGTTCTAAAAATTCTACTAGGACCTCACCCTCTAGCATTGTCTCATGGTGGACCTAAAAAAATTTAATACCCTTAGGTTCTCATTGAAATCCAAAATTATCCATGTCACTCGAGTGTGGATCCTAAGGTTTTCTTAGATTCGATAAATAAATAAACTGGTCTCAAAAAAGCTAAACCACAAGAACACCATAAAACCAAATCCACATCTAACCACCAAGATTAAAGAAACCAAATCTACAACACAATCACAAAACAAAAATTTACAAAAAACAACCCCAGGTAGATAAATAATCTTTAATAAATACAAATATAATAGAAATAATTAAATCTCTCAAAAAAACATCACTATCTATAAGGAACACAAAAACCTCATAATAAAAAATTAAAATCCAAAAGTCCAAAAAAGACCCAAACACACTCTAAACGAAGAATCCTAAACAATGAAGATCACCAAAAACCATAAAATCACCATTAAGATTTATTTTTATGATATATAAACTAGTAAAATCATTGGATATGGGACAGATGGCCACATAGAATACATACTCTTGAATGTCTCGATTGAATTGAATACATCCCCAAAGACCCTAATACAATTCAAACACCATCACTTCTTGGCCTACATATTGTCCACTATGATTCAAGGAGTCTTATAAAGAACATAAAGTCTTTTGGTAATTCGACTTCACCACTCAACTTTGAGTCTGGGTAGAGTTGATAATTGAAATAACCACACCTAAAAAGGGAAAATCCACCATAATGTTCTTCCCAGTGAAATAAATTCCTTATATTATTCAAATACTATTTGAGAGGAATATTCTAAATAGCATAAAACAAAACCCTACTAACACGCCAAAAAAATAAACCAAATAATCACATTCAAATAAAATTTCAAAATATAACAACTTTTTCACATCTAAAAAAAATCTATACAAATAAAAACCCTTTAAAAACGTCACTTTAGATTTTTCCTTTGAACTATACTATTCCATTTTATATCCACACACACCATTTATAAATATAAAACTTTAAATTAAAAAAATAGATCTTCTCTTTAAAAACATTTTACTTTCATTGAAGAAATCCATAAAAAAGTAGAATAATTTTTTCATTTAACGCTTATTTTATTTTCACAAATTTCATAACACTCATTTTAAAATGAGAGACCAAATACCATTTCAAAACTGAAATAAATAATACCTTATAAAAGATAATTTCCCTTTGAAAACTCACCACCACCAATTGAAAACATTTTATAGAAGAAAAAAAATCAAAAGAAAACATATGGATTAAATTTCTCATCAAAAAAGCAATTTTAAAAATATAAAACTAACATTTTAAAAGTAATCTAGTAGAAAAAAATAGAAAAAAATAAAAACCAAACCCTATAAGATTAATCTCAATAATAAAAAGACCCTTTGTATCACCCACTTTAATAGTAAACTACATTAGAGTCAACCTAGGGAACAAAAGAACCAAATCAATAAATTAATATATGAAACAAACCTATACATGGTTTGGTCACACTAGTTAGAAAACCATGTTTTAACCCAAGTTTTCTATCATACTTGTTTAAAACCAACTATATGGGATCTAAAAAAGTTTTCCATACCATGAATTAGTAAATTTGTGCCCCTATTGTTTTATCCTCAAACTCCAATGAAACCCCTAAAATCACTGGTACTCTTAACATGGATCTAAATATCAAAAAAATAACTAAAATGTTACACAAAATTAAGAATAAAACCCAATCATTCTAGTATAACTTATGTTTCTTCTCAGACGGTGGTGATCAAGAACCCATCCAAGATCTGACCCTTGATCCACAACATTGATCCCAATCTCGTGTGTATCTTGACACACCCAAAATAAAACAACAGGAATTGATACCATTTGAAATTAATTGCACCACGTTTTCATAGGAAATGGAACTCGACCTGGTCTACCCCCAACCTGAAAGGTATTCCCAATTCCCATAGGCTGATAATTAGTGGTTGGGCATCATGGAATAGTCTTGGGAATGATTTCACCAAAATAATGAATCAAAATTAAAAACCAATTAGAGTAAGCAATAAGAATAAATTATCATCACATAATAAGAAGTGCATAAATGACTAAACATCAATATATGTTTAAAAAAATATAAATACTAGGTCTAATATGATATATATACACCCCAAAATAGAGACCAACAAAAAACCAAAGCACCGTCCACAACCAGTATATGACCCATGCTCACTCATAAAATCCCAATATTATAACAAAAAACATCTAAACAGTATATATGAAGGAAATATGTAAGAAAATCCATGTCGGAAAGGAAAATGTGAAAGTATTCAAACACTGAATGGTGTGTGTAGGGTGAGATCAAACAACTCCCAAGGGGATATCACCACAGACTATATGCAATTCAGTTAAAAATATATTTCATTTGAGATAGTTTAAAATAAAATAAAAAATAGGTTTTTCTATAATATATATATTGATACAATTAATTAAAAATTTACCTTTTATAAAATAATCTACTTCCTTGAAGAAAAACTAGTATAAAATATCACATTTTTATAAATGATTCAAAACACCTCTTTAAAATCATCCACATCATACAAAATAAACTCTTTTAAGTTTTAACCTCTCTTTCAATAATTGCTTCCAAAACATATTTCAAATCCCACTAACACTGTATAAATAAAAATATCATAAAAATACACCATTTCATCAAATGAAGTGGATGAAATAAAACAACCAAATATTCCTCAAATAGTAAGGAATCAAGGGATATAAAAAATACTAATGAAATACCCTATAGCAAACAACTAACCAAATAATAGTTATCATGGGATCTAACTCAGGTCCTAATGTGAGACTGTTCAAAACCTTACCAAACATAAACCAACATGTCAGCCTATATTGTATCCTATACACAAGACACCTAAATATCATTCACCTATAATTTTTTAGGGAAATTCCCATCTACTAAAATTTCACACTAGAGAGGACACTTGTAGTGTAAAATTAAATAGAGTTTCTTAAATATTTACATCACACTTAATTTAAATGGTTTCCAGGAAAATGATAAAGTGGGAGTGAGAAAAAATTAATCAATTCAACCATCATAAAATATATACAATAATCTCACCCTCACCTCTAAATCCCTTAGAGAAAACAACCAGTTTATATCTATCACCTGATCACTGCATATATCATGAACCACCCATAAGAAAAACAAGTAAAGGGGAATATAGAGGGCCTCATAAAACTATACATTTAAAAAATCCAGGAATTTTTTTTATCAATAATACTTGAAGATAACGCAAAATTCCATGTCTTTTTAGTAATTCCTCAACAATTTATGAAATTTTTCTTAAATTCATTATATTCAAACCCACACATGAAATAGTTTAAAGAGTCATTTACCCTTTTTATAAACCTCTTAAAAATCCAAAACACTTCTATTTATCCCTTTTATAAACCATTGTTATCAAATACATTCACAAATCCTGAAATTTATTTAAAAATATATTTTTAAATGTTTCTAAGACACTTTAAATACCTAAAATCTATAAAAAACATGTATGTCAACAAATAATTTTTTATTCCAAGTGAGTAACCACTTTGAAACCATTTTTCAAACCCAAAAGAAAATATCACATGTGTAATTGGTTAAATAAATAAAGAATTTAAAATACTCAATCACACAATAAGAGGACCAAAATTAAGATAAAAAATGACTACATCAATTTATTAGAAATTTATCTAGAATGATCTAAAACGTGTTGTGTTAAGTAGTGAACTCCTAAAAACGGTAGGAGATAACTTATACAAAGGTTAAACAAAACAAATAATGTACTAAAACCACAAAAAAAACCATAATATCTTCATATAATACTTTTTAGGGTTTTAGGAAGAAGTGGGACTGGGAGATAATGAGGGAAGGAGGAAGGAATAAGTAAGAAGAGGAGGAACATAGGGGTTTACCTTGAATTATTCTCTTAGAAATGAAGAATGGAGGCTTTAAATCCTAAAATAGGAAGGGGTATAGACTATCACATTACCATGTTTTTTCAAAAGTAGTAGGGGGAAGAAAAGGGTGGATACCCCCTTAGAATCAATTAAGGGAAACTTTGGAAAACAAAAAAATTTAAATATGGGCATCTCCACGGTTTGGCATGAAACTTTGGTAAACAATGATCCAACTATGTAATCCTAAATGCAGACCCTTAAAAAATTATATTGATTAGCCACATTTTTTGTAAATTATAACACTCAAGAAATTTATATTAAAATAATAATAATATTGATACCTTTCTTAATATTCATCACTGTGCTTTAAGCAAATTGAGATATAATATAAAAATATTATTACTAAAATGTAACATAGCCATTGAATTGGTAAAAATGAATATGAGAAAAAATATTTTGAAATATATGTGTAATTATCCAACTCAATAATAATATATTTATAAATTTTTATTAAATAATTACTCATTTTTTATGTAAAATTATTTCATGATTCAAAAATGAATTTTTCTTTAAAAGTGATTTTTTTACAATTTTATAAAAGAAATTATAATTAATTTATTACACCTTTAGAATTTTGAATTTAAAATATGAACCTAATTTTTGAAATCACTATATCAAAATTAACTCAGGGTGAAATTTTTGAATTTTTCTAAAATGATTGATTTTTCTGTGAATAGTGAAAAATACTAATTTTTCAAATACTTTCCTTTATTTTCATTAAATAAAGTAATTTAGAAAAACCATTGTATTTTGGATATTGTATTAAAGTTAAATTTGTTTAATTTTATTTATAATTATCTAGTTAATTTAATTTTAATCATAAAAATTAATCATTTTTATATAAACTAATTTTTATGCCTAAAACACATTTTTTATAAAAACTATTTTTAATTATGTTTTATGAATTTATTATAAATTAAATTTTTGAAACCTATAGATATTAAATTTTATAAAATTTATTACATATTACTAATAATCATAATTAATATTACGTATTAACTTCAACTTAATTTTTTGACATAATGAATAGTAAAAACATTAAAAGTTGTCAGAGCAAAAAAAGTGAAAATCATGTTAACCTAGGTAAAAGCTAAGTGATAAGGCCACCATTTTTTTATATTAGTTCTTATTAGATGAATTTATTTTGACCCTTACTACATTATTCTATATATTTATTTTTTCATGGGACACTTTTCCAAGAAAATGACCTATATAGTATTTTAAGTAATGAAAAATACAAAATGCCACTCTCTATATTTAAAAATGTATTATATATTCACATAGAGATAAAAATAAGTTTTTAATGAATATTAATATTTATTTAGATAATAAAAAAAATTATTGATGGTTATTTACTTATAATTTTAGTGATTATATAATTACCTTAAATTCTTATACAATGCTGACAAGGTGCTTGTTCAAGCAGTTTAAAAGTCAAAGTAAGTGATTTTAAAAAGATAAAAAGTAATATTTTTTGAATGAATTATGTTATAAAAATAATTTTATATTTAATAATAATATATAATTTATTTTTAATGATTTTATATTCAAATTAATTTGTTAGATTTATGTCCTTAAAGTCAAATTAAATGAATTGATTAAAGATGAGATTAATGATATTTTATAAAAAAATAATATATTATTAAATTATTTAAAAACGTAAAATATTGAAATATGACAGTTATGATGATAAATTGTTGAAAATTTTACCCCTTCTACATATATGATCCAATATTTACTATAGAAGTAAAATTGTAACCCTTAAAATTGAAAATTTTGTTATTTTGGTTAAGGTTAAAAATGGTTAATGAATGAGTTAAACCAAAATGTAAGGGTTAAAATAACCTAAAACACGATTAAACCTCATTTTTGGTTTTATTTAGACATAATACTTATCACCATATAATATCCATTTTTCTTAGAAATTGACTTAATAATATTTTGGAACATTGAAAAAATTCAAGTGTGCCACTTAGCTCAATTATAAAAGGGAACCTCCTACCCTAAATTCCATACACATGTTGAAACATTTAGATCAAATAAAACCTAAAAATATATCTCCCAAAACTGATTTTACACATTATAGAGTTTATTTTATTCCCAAAAGACAATGCCCTATGGTCCTTAAAAAGAGATCCAAATTAGGTTTCACTAAGAGAAGGTAATCCTCTTAATGTAGCTATTTATTTTTTTTACTTCTTATATTCCACAGAAAATATAGGCTATAAGAAATAAAATATAATAAACAATTATCTCCCATATAATTAGATATTATTATGTTAATGGATTAATATTTATCCATCTCTTTCTCCATCAAATTTGAAATAAAACCATCACTCGTGTGTACGTCGGACTACTACTTCACGAACCAATGTAATTTCTCTTCCATCATCATATCACATGGCTAGTAATAATTATTGAAAAATTATTATATATTATAATAATGAAATAATATTGATTCTAAAAATTTAATATATCATCTAATTCCTTACCCTTTAACTCATTAAGGATATAATAATGTCACTTTTGTATAGGTACGACTTATAGTTTCCATAATGTGATGTGATTTATTTTCCATGTATAAATTTCAAGAATGATTCTAAAAACTATATAATAAATAAATATTAAATTTATAACATTAATTTTATTCTGTATATGATGAAACAATATCTTATTTATAATAATCAGAACATCTATAAAGAAACATACATTATAAAGCAAAGTAGTTAATATCTAAAACAATAATAATAATATAACATTATCAATGAACAATTTATAATAAATTATAAGTGGATCAAATATGATATGTTAAATATGAATATAGTTATGGTATAAATTAATAACAAGTTATAAAAAATTATAAATGATTCAAATAGACATTCAATGAAGTAGAAGCATGAGGTAAGGGAATTTTTAACTCAATTTTCATTCATTGGTTTATGCTTATACTTTATTGAATATGTTATTCCATGTTAATGTATGAAATAGACACTAATTGTATTATATTTTATTTACACTTATTTTTTTATTTTAATTATTTATAAATAATCACTTTATAACTGAATTATCACTTCAATGATATGAACTTTTCAAGGGATTTTATCTTAATTTACACTCTATTGAGACATATTTAGATTTATGTACATATTTATTTTTATGGGGTGTATATACTAAGAAATGGATGTATTTAAAATGAATATATGTTTATTTGTGATTATTAATGTTTCAATTCAGTCTTAATCTTTCAATGGGTTACAACCAAAGAGGTAAGAATTTAATTTACAATCTCATTTTTCTGGGATTGATTATATTTTAAATTGAAGGAATATTGTTATATATCCTTCATAAACATAATAAATTTTATTATCCACTATATATTTATGGATTTTACTTGATTTCCAATAAATTTTCTCTTATTTTTAACTTCAATCAATATAATAAATTTTTAAAATAAAATTAGTTCTTATTTCTCTTTTTGATCAGGTATATTTTCCTTCCATGTATATATTCATAAAAACTGTATTTAAAAAGTGCTCTTTATTTACTTAAATGATTTATTAATAAAATTTATTTTATAATTGACTTTTTACAAGTTTTTAAAGTAATATTTATAATTTTTTTCATGAATTTTAATTTTTAACTTTCATTTTAAAAGTGAAAAGCAATGTTTCTTTTCTTAATGTATATGGTGTTAACAGATTTTCCCACTACCATTAATATTTTATATAGTTTAGCATATTGCAAAAATTTTAAATTTTTTTAAAACGAAAACTCTTAAATGAAAGTATATTTTAATGTTTGTATTACATTTTATTTATTTCTCTATGTGACATAATTTTATTAAAAAACATATATTACTAATGAATTGACTGTCCTCGATTATCTCTTATTAATTTTTTTGGTCATTAATGTTTTCTTGAAACATTCAATTTATTGTGATCAAATTTCATTAGAAATTTAATTTCTCTAAAATATCTATATTCTTTGTATAATAGATATTCATTTTTCTTAATCCATCTACCATTTATATATATGGTTTTTTACTACGAAAGTGATTTTATTGACTGGGGAAATCATTATATTCTATATCCATTACTCAATATGGATATTTATTGATAAGGCATGTTTTATTAATTAAATTAATCATTAAATATTTTATGAATGAATTATACATGAAGTGATAGGTGGGACATATAATTATATAACACCTCAATGCATCTACTGGTCTCATGAGAGAAACTAGTTGGAAAAACTTTTTATATTAATTTTCAGTATAAACCTACCCATAGTTTAATCTACCTTGGAAAACGGACTTTACAATATGAACATCATAGTTTCTTAGATCATGAAATCATAGATTATTCATTTAATTTATTGAGAATTTATTTATCATTATCCATGAGATTATTTCATTGATATTATCCATGGATTCTTTTTGTGCTCAAGTTATTAATTAAATGGAATGTTTTAGTTATTTAACTTTTCATATTAATTATGACTTATTTACTCATGATGGATTTTGTTTCATGTTACCCTCAATTATAATTTAATCTCACACTTATTTTTTTTCTTTCCCTAGGATATGAATAAGGAATATTTTAATGAATTCAAGGATGCATAATATTTACTTTCACTGTATTTTTATATATTGTTATTTACAATTTAAAATATGAAGCATGTTTGAATATGGTTATTTAAGACTACAAAATTTATTGATACTTGGTGATGTATTCCCTTATATATTAATATAATGTAAAAAAAGTATACACTACCTCTAGGTTACTAGAGTTTAATTTATTACAAAAAAAAATATTCCAACCATGAAAAATTCCTCTATAACCATCTACATCAATACCACATGGTTGTCATGTATTTACTAAAAAACTGTATAAAATATTTTAAGCATCACCCCAGTATTAAAAGGTCTTATATGATTTTATATAGAACATATATGGATTGATCCAAATCATGTGTTTCTCATGTAGTACAAACCATACAAGAATAAAATGAACTAAACAGGTCTATTCCCTTAAGACTCTGAATGGATTTTCGTAGCTCATGGATAAAAACTATGTAGCTGAAGGAAATTTATATAATTTAAATAAATTAATCCTAAAACTTTCCAAAATTTAAAATTACCCCAAAATAACATTAAATAAATTAATTTATAGTGACATGAGGTATTAAATATAGAGAAGGATTCTAATTATTTATTTGAAGTATTTCTAATTCACACTTCTTCCAGCATCATCATTACATAGCTTCACACCAACTACCATGGGATGGGATACTTACTTATAGTTTTTCATGAAAAGTTTCATCAAAAATTAATTACTATAATTCTCTTGGTATATAAATATGAAATCCTATTTCTAAATAAATTGTAATCCTAAGAAGAAAATCATTTTTTCAGAATTAACATTTCAAAATGCACCTCCATTTTCCTTATAAATTCTCTAAGAGAATTCTCTCTAACTATAAAAATTATTTCATCAATGTATAAAAAGAAAATTAGAGTAATTGTTCTCATATCTTTCAAAAATATGTCATTTTCAACTTTTCCTTTAGAAAAGTTCAACTATTACAAGATACTATAAAGTTTGGAGTACCAGGATTTTGGGGCCTATTTTAACTAATATACTTATTTATTTCATATTTATAACTTGTATCCATCACTATCAAGAGTAAATCCTTCTTATTTCTTAATAAAATTTATTTTCAATATCTACATTTCAGATATTATACTATACCTCCATTTGATAATTTTTAAGTGTTTTTGAGATAAAATAGTTTGAAACATTAAAATAACTTCATGTCATATAACTAGTGAAAAATTTTCTTTAAATATGATGCCCTCCACCTAATAAAAAACA
This sequence comes from Viscum album, assembly GCA_963277665.1. Lineage (NCBI taxonomy): Eukaryota > Viridiplantae > Streptophyta > Magnoliopsida > Santalales > Viscaceae > Viscum > Viscum album. The sequence goes on along the minus strand of OY728136.1, from coordinate 1,812,592,661 downwards.
TTTTAAACCAATCTGACGTTGTTTCTTTAGTCCACACACTTATCATTGAGTTTTTTTTAATACCATTGTGGTTCCAATAGAATTATTCTTCTTAGGTATTAGAAAAAGATCACAAGAATAATTCTTCTCAATTTAATAAATATCTTTATTCATAGAATTTATACAATACTTGTTCTTAACAACCTCAATAATTTTTTTCGGTTCAACTTTTGAAATGATGACTTTTTAGGTTTTCAAATCTCAATTTTTTCATTGTCTGTATAGGAGATTCATGATTTACAATGATTTTTTTGGTTCTACACGCTTTTCTAGTCTATATTTTTCCAATTTCTCATATATAGTAGTACCATCATCATTACTTGTCCGATTCGAGTCAGTATCAGTATTATCTAGTTTATTTAAAACTCCTTATTTAATAATTTTTTCTAAAATATGTATTTTGTCCACTTATATATTTTAAAAAATTGTATCACGTTCCTTTCCTTGATTGGGTTAATTTTCAATAATATTCACATTATAATAGTTAATTTTATTCTCTATCCTTTTTTCTAACACTTATATCCATTTCTAATATAAACCTATCCCATGAACAAACTTTCCACATATTTTTCATCAAATTTTCTCAAATTTGATTTCTTACTTTTCATAAAACATGTAATTACAAAAAAAATTAAATATTTCATAGTAGGTTTATTTTTATACCACATTTCATAAGAGTTCATGTTTGATTCAGGTCATAGAAAACATCAGTTTTGAATATGTATAGTGGTACATACTCATTCCCTCCAAAATAATTTTTAAATTTTGTGTTCACAAGTATAGTTATTCCTATTTTAACTAAGAATCTATTATTTTAAATACTATTCTTTTCAATATAGGATTAAATATTATTATATGTGAACTCCCTTCCATTATAAGTTCTCAATATCTTGATATAGGCTCCCAAATCTTTCTCAACCTATCTCTGGGAAGATTTTAACATATCCATTACTTGTAAATTATGCTTCAAGAACACTAAATTATTCATTTTTGTACGATTATAAATTAATATAATAAAGTATATATAATATCTTTTGGATTGATGTCTCATAGGAAAATATTAATCTGAATGTATTATTTTATGTGTCCTAGTAGGCTGAATTTCCTATTTTTATGAGTTCCATTTACTATATTCACCTATTAACATTTTTCAATGATAAAAATGTCTTTATATGTTCAGTTATGGTATGTTACTCACCATATATTTATTTTATATTTTACTCAAACATCATTGACTAAGATGTTCAATCCTTTTATGCCTTTAACATTGGAACTAAGATAAAAATAGTTTATTGGATTGTTAATTTTGAATAGGTTACCATTTATTGTTTATACCTAGTTAATAAATCTTATATATTTTGATAACATGGTGATACATGAATTTTTCTTAAATATAAATACATTCCAATCATCACATAGTTTTATTACACTAATTTTTTTTAAGTCCATCAGTAAAAAATCATATTTGGATTTCATTTTCTATGATTTAATTTTAGTCACACCATCTCCTCTAATTTTTATGGTTATAAAATTATCAAATGTTAACATACCTTCATCATTATCCTAAATGTTATTCAATATTTTTTTATCACCCTTCATTTGAGAGGGAAAACTACTATCATGCATATATGTCGTAGATTTCATGCTAGATTTCAATGAAACTTCAATAATAAGTGACTTTTTTCCAATATTTTTTTTTGAAATCCTCTCTTTTCTCATCAAAATTAGACTATCCTGGAAGGGTGATCATTTAATCTTCATCATAATTAACTTTTTTTCATATCTTCCAAAAAAATTACTTCATATACTCAAAAAAAAATTGAGTGGTTAGAAATTATGATTTTTTTTCAAAACCTTCATACCCCTCATATTCTTATATTTTCTTTATTTTTTATCAATATTGAACCTCGTTGATTTATTTCTACTCAAAGATAGTGACATTGTGTCCCAATATGAATACGATTTTTTCCTAAATATTCCACAACAGCTATAATAACCAATAATCATAATCTTCCCTATTAATAAAAGTTATATCCAGAAAAAATAATTTGTTGTCTTGTTATATATTATGTTTCCTTCTAATGTTGCGAGGTAATTATTTTGAGATAATATTATATTCCTATGATGTAGAATGATATTTATCATCACTTTTCTTGACCCAAACTATCATGAAAGTGGGTTCCCTAGACCCAATTTGAAAAGTAATTTTTTATTACCAAATCATGTATAAATAGAGTTATTTGTGATCTTATGTTACAATAATAGTGTTATTACATTAATATAAACTATTAAAATAGTAATTCCATTATATTACATGTCAATTAAAAAGTTTAGAGCAACTCATGTCTATAATGAGATCTTCAAGATACTATGGAAATAATCTTAAACACATACTACTATAACTTGGCCTTTTATCAGCGCTAAAAACTGACATTAACAGTGCTAGAAAAGTGCTGGTAATGCCAGCATAGAAAAAGGGGGTCCCCTTTATCAGTGCTCCAAAAAGCACTGATAAAGGCCACCTTTATCAGCGCTAAAAAAGAGCTGATAAACAACCCCCTTTATCAGTTCTTTTTTAGCACTGATAAAGGTGGCCTTTATTAGTTCTTTACAGAGCGATGATAAACGGGACCCCCCTGCCCCTTATCTATGCCGGCATCAACAGTGTTTTTCCAGTACTGATAAAGTGGTGCCTCTATCAGCACTATTTTGAGCGCTGATAATAGGGCCCTTTATTAGCACTCTTTTAGTGTTATTAAAGGAGTCCTTTATCAGTGCTCAAAAAAGCGTTGATAAAGGCACCTTCCCCTACACCTGCACACCTGCACACCTACACAAAATAGCACCTGTACATGAACCAAGAACCGAAATATGACAAAGCACACACAATATTATGACAAACATTTCTATATACATTTACTTAACATCATGAATACAAAAAAAACACACTGCTATATACATTTTAAACAATTTTTTACATGGTTAAAATTACAATTATCAAAAAAAATTTATAAAAATTAATGTTTCATCCTCTGATTTGGGTGATCCTATCTCAAAAATTGACATCCATGGTATTTTTTGCCGAACAAAACATCCGAACTCAAGGGAAAAAATCACCTATATTAGAAAACAAATATTATTTTAGTAATACAATAATTAAATAAATTAAAACATTAATATGATAGAATACATTAATATGGAAATGTGAAACTAAGATATGGAAATGATAAATTCAAGTGTTTTCATTCTGATAACAATGAAAGGGAATAATGTAAAATCAATATGTTTTTGGATGATTTATCTCATTTAATAAATACTAATTCATTATCTAATGAAAATATTTATCGGTCACACTATGCCTCAGATTGAGGTGAGGTTAATTTTTACATGTCACAAATGACTGATGGATCATTTTCCTAAAGTATCAAAACAATACAAAGGCATTTGCTCAGTTTCTCGTATGTCACTTGTGTTGTTTTCTAAAGTTAATGTAAATTTCAAAGTGATATTAGACATTTTTAGCCATATCAGTCACATCGTGTGTCAGATTGAGGTGTGGTTGATTTTTACACATCAAAAATGACTCATGGATCATTTTCTTAAAGTATCAAAACAATCCGAACACATTTTCTTGTTTTGGCGTATGTCACTTATGTTGTTTTCTAAAGTTAATGTCAATTTCAAACTGATATCAGACACTTTTATCCATACCATTCACACCGTGCGTCAGATTGAGGTGTGGTTTATTCTTACACATCACAAATGACTCATGGATCATTTTCAAAATGTATAAAAACAATCTGAACACGTTTTCTTGGTTTGTCGTATGTCACTTGTGTTGTTTTCTAAAGTTAATGTCAATTTCAAAGTGATAATAGACACTTTTACCCATACCGGTCAAACCATGTGTCAGATTGAGGTTCGGTCGATTCTTACACGTCGTAAATAACTCATGGATCGTTTTACTAAAGTATCAAAACAATACGAGTGCATTTACTCAGTTTTCCGTATGTCACTTTTGTTGTTTTTTAAAGTTAATGTCAATTTCAAACTGATATCGCACACTTTTAGCCATACCGGTCACACCATGCATCGGATTGAGGTTTGTTCAATTCTTACACCTCACAAATGACTCATGGAATGCTATCCAAAAGTATGAAAACAATTCGAATGCGTTTTCTCAGTTTTCTGTATGTCACTTGTGTTGTTTTCTAAAGTTAATGTCAATTTCAAACTGATATCAGACACTTTCAGCCATACTGGTTACACCATGCATCGGATTGAGATTTGATTGATTTTTACACGTCAAAAATTACTCATGGATCATTGTCCTAAAGTATCAAAACCATCAGAACGGGTTTGATCATTATTCCGTATGTCAGTAGTGTTGTTTTCTAAAGTTTATGTCAATTTGAAACTGATATCAAACACTTTTAGCCATATCGATCACATCGTACGTCGAATGGAGGTGAAGTTTATTTTTACACGTCACAAATGACTCATGGATAATTTTCCTAACATATCAAAATAATATGAATGCTTGTTCTCTGTATTCTGCATGTCACTTGTGTTGTTTTCTAAAGTTTATGTAAATTTGAAACTAATATCAGACACTTTTAGCCATACTGATCACACTATGCATTGGCTTGAGGTGCGGTTGATTTGGACACATCACAAATGACTCATGTATTTTTTTTCTTAAAGTATCAAAACAATCCGAACGCGTTTTCATGGTATTCCGTATGTCAGTAGTGTTGTTTTCTAAAGTTTATGTCAGTTTCAAACTGATATTAGTCACTTTTAGCCATACCGGTCACACCGTGCATCGGATTGAGGTGCGATCAATTCATATACATCAAAAAATGACTCATGGATAATTTTCCTAAAGTATCAAAACAATCCAAACACATTTTCTTAGTATTCTGTATGTCACTTCTGTTGTTTTCAAGAGTTTTTGTCAATTTGAAACTGATATCATACACTTTTAGCCATACCGGTCACACCGTGTGTCAGAATGAGGTGAGGTTGATTTATACATGTCACAATTGACTCATTTATAGTTTTCTTAAAGTATCAAAACTATCCGAACGTGTTTGTTCAGTTTCTCGTATGTCACTTGTGTTGTTTTCTAATGATAATGTCAATTTCAAAGTGATATCAAACACTTTTATCCATACCGGTCACACCGTGAGTCGGATTGAGGTGCGGTTGATTCGTACACATCACAAATGACTCATGGATTGTTTTCATAAAGTATCAAAACTATCTGAACCTATTTTCTCAGTTTTTTGTATGTCACTTGTGTTGTTTTCTAATGTTAATGTCAATTTCAAACTATTATCAGACACTTTTAGCCATACCGGTCACACTGTGCGTCGGATTGAGGAATTCTGGATTCATACACGTCAAAAATGACTCATGGATCGTTTTCCTAAAGTATCAAAACAATCCGAACCCATTTTCTTGGTTTTCCACATGTCACTTGTGTTGTTTTCTAAAGTTAATGTCAATTTTAAAGTGATACCAGATACTTTTAGCCCCACCGGCCACACTGTGCGTCGGATTGAGGTGAGGTCAGTTATTACACATCAAAAATGACTCATGGATCATTTTCCTAAAGTATCAAAACAATCCGAACACGTTTTCTCAGTTTTTCATATGTCACCTGTGTTGTTTTCTAAAGTTAATGTCAACTTCAAACTGATATCAGATACTTTTAGAAATACTAGTCACATGGTGCATCAGATTGAGGTGTGTTCAATTCCTACACATCAGAAATGACTCATGTATTTCTTTTATAAAGTATCAAAACAATCCAAACAGATTTTATCAATTTTTTATAGGTCACTTGTGTTGTTTTCTAAAGATAATGTGAATTTCAAACTGATATGAAACACCTTCAGCCATACCGGTCACACTGTGTGTCATATTTAGGTGTGGTTGATTCATACACATCAAAAATTACTCATGGATCATTTTCCTAAAGTCTCAAAACAATCCAAATGCATTTTCTCGGTATTAAGTATGTCAGTAGTGTTGTTTTCTAAATTTTATGTCAATTTGAAACTGATATCAAACACTTTTAGCCATAACGGTCACACCATGTATCAGATTGATGCACAATTGATTTTTAAACGTCAAATATTACTCATGGATCATTTTCCTAAAGTATCTAAACAATCTGAACGTGTTTTCTTGGTATTCTGTATGTCATTTGTGTTGTTTCCTAATGTTTATGTCAATTTGAAACTGATATCATACACTTTTAGCCATACCAGTCACAACGTGCGTTGTATTGAGGTGTGGTTGATTCTTACACATCATAAATGAGTCATGGATCATTGTACTAAAGTATCAAAACAACCCGAATGCGTTTTCTTAGTATTCCGTATGTCAGTAGAGTTGTTTTCTAAAGTTTATGCCAATTTGAAATTTTTATCAGACACTTTTAGCCATACCGGTCACACCGTGCATCGGATTGAGGTGCGGTTAATTCATACACATCACAAATGAATCATGGATCATTTTCCTAAAGTATAAAAATAGTCTGAATGCATTTTCTCGGTATTCTTTATGTCACTTGTGTTGTTTTATAATGTTTATGTCCATATGAAACTGATATCACACACTTTTAGCCATACCAGTCACACATTGTGTCAGATTAAGGTGTGGTTTATTCTTACATGTCGCAAATGACACATGGATCGTTTTCCCAAAGTTTAAAAACAATTCTAACGCGTTTGCTCGGTTTCCCGTATGTCACTTGTGTTGTTTTCTAAAGTTAATGTCAATTTCAAAGTGATATCAGACAATTTTAGCCATACTAGTCACACCGTGAGTCAGATTGAGGTGAGGTCGATTCGTATACGTCAAAAATGAATCATGGATAATTTTCCTAATATATCAAAACAATAAAAATGTGTTTTCTTAGTTTTTCGTATGTCACTTTTGTTGTTTTCTAAAATTAATGTCAATTTCAAACTGATATCAGACAATTTTAGCCATACTGGTCACACCATGTATCAGATTGAGGTGATGTCAATTACTACACATCACAAACTACTCATGGATTTTTTTCCTAAAGTATCAAAACAATATTAACGCTTTTCCCAGTTTTCCGTGTGTCACTTTTGTTGTTTTCTAAAGTTAATGTCAATTTCAAACTGATATCAGACACTTTTAGCCATACCGTTCACACCTTGCGTCGAAATGAGGCGCAATTGATTCTTACAAGTCAAAAATGACTCATGGATCATTTTAGTAATGTATAAAAACAATCCAAACATGTTTTCTCAGTATTCTGTATGTCAGTAGTGTTGTTTTCTAATGTTTATGTCAATTTGAAACTGATATCAGCCACTTTTTCCATACCGATCACACTGTGCATTAGATTGAGCTACGGTTGATTCTTAAATGTCTAAAATGAATCATGGATATTTTTCCTAAAGTATCAAAACTATATGAATGCGTTTTCATGGTTTTTATTATGTCGCTTGTGTTGTTTTCTAATGTTTATGTCAATTTCAAACTGATATCAGACAATTTTAGCCATACCGGTCACACCGTGTGTCGAATTGAGGTGTGGTAGATCTTTACATATCAAAAATGACTCATAGATCATTTTCCTGAATTAACAAAACAATCCAAATGCGTGTTCTCGGTATTCCATATGTTAGTAGTGTTGTTTTCTAAAGTTTATGTCAATTTGAAACTGATATCAGACACTTCTAGACATACCGGTCACACCATTTATTGGATTGAGATGAGGTCAATTATTACACGTCAAAAATGACTCATGGATGGTTTTCCTAAAGTATCAAAACAATCCGAACGCGTTTTCTCGGTATTCCATTTGTCACTTGTGTTGTTTTCTAAAGTTTATGTCAATTTGAAACTGATATCAGACACTTTTAGCAATACCGGTCACACTGTGCATCAGATTGAGGTGTGGTTAATTCGTACATGTCACAAATGACTCATGTATCGTTTTTATAAATTATCAAAACAATTCTAATGCATTTTCATGGTTTTCCTTATGTCACTTGTGTTGTTTTCTAATGTTAATGTCAATTTCAAACTAATATCAGACATGTTTAGCCATAGCGGTCACACCATGCATCGGATTGATGTACGGTCAATTTTTACAAGTCAAAAATGAAACATGTATCATTTTCGTAATGTATCAAAACAATCCAAATGTGTTTGATTAGTTTTTCTTATGTCACTTGTGTTGTTTTCTAATGTTAATGTCAATTTCAAAGTGATATCAGACACTTTTAGCCAAACTAGTCACACCGTGCATCAGATTGAGGTGCGATTGATTCTTACACATAAAAAATGACTCATGGATCATTGTCCCAGAGTATCAATACAATCCTAACACGTTTTCTCAGTATTCTGTATGTCAGTAGTGTTTTTTTCTAAAGTTTATGTCAATTTGAAACTGATATCAGACACCTTTATCCATACTGGTCACACCGTGCGTCGGATTGAGGTGCGTTCAATTCTTACACATCAAAAATTACTCATAGATAGTTTTCTTAAAGTATCAAAACAATCCTAACGTGTTTTCTCAGTATTCCATATGTCACTTTTGTTGTTTTCTAAAGTTAATGTCAATTTCGAACTGATATCAGGCACTTTTATCCATACTGGTCACACCATGCATAGTATTGAGTTGCGGTTAATTCGTACACGTCACAAATGACTCATGGATCGTTTTTCCAAAGTATAAAAAGAATCCAAATGAATTTGATCAGTTTTTCGTATGTCAATTGTTTTGTTTCCTAAATTTAATGTCAATTTCTAACTGATATCAGACACTTTTAGCCATATTGATCACACCGTGCATCGGATTGAGGTGTGATTGATTCATACACGTCACAAATAACCCATAAATCTTTTTCCCAAATTATCAAAACAATAAGAACGTGTTTTCTTAGTATCCCGTATGTCAGTAGTGTTGTTTTATAAAGTTTATGTCAATTTGAAACTAATATCAGACACTTTTAGCCATACTGGTTACACCGTGTGTTGGATTGAGGTGTGGCCAATTCGTACACGTCACAAATGACTCATGTATCATTGTACTAAAGTATCAAAACAATATGAACACATTTTATTGGTTTTCTGTATGTCACTTTTGTTGTTTTCTAAAGTTAATGTCAATTGAAAACTGATATCAGACACTTTTAGCCATTCCGGTCACACCGTGCGTTGGATTTAGGTGTGGTCAATTCATACACGTCAAAAATGACTCATAGATCATTGTCCGAAAGTATCAAAACAATAAGAATGCATTTTCTCAGTTTTTCATATGTCACTTGTGTTGTTTTCTAAAGTTAATGTCAATTTCAAACTGATATCAAAAACGTTTAGCCATACCAGTCACACTGTGCATCGGATTGAGGTATGTTTGATTCGTACAAATCAAAAATGACTGATGGATCATTGTCCTAAATTATCAAAACAATATGAACGCGTTTTCTTGGTTTTTTGTATGTCATTAGTTCATAAGAGTCTCTCATTAAGTTATTCTTTACTAGAAACTAAAATCATTTCTCAAACCATTCTTCATAATCAAAGGATATGAAACATAACAAAGGGTGATCATAGATGCTCAATAAGTGTAAACAAGGGATATATCCATGATTATATAAAGATAACATAAGTAGTAGAAATTCACCTTTATTTTCCTATTTGTTTACATTCTTCCATCAGGTACACTGCCCATTTGTTTCTAAACACATCTATATCATCTTGTGAATATGAGTTTTTGCAACAGTCATAGTAGTACTGAAAAAATATAAATACACAAAATATTAATAAATATTTTAAATGAACTAGTAATTATTTTCAAAAATACCTCTTCAAGGATGCTAGTTTGTTCATGAAATATGATCTCTTTCATAAATTTAAAAACATAATAACTGTAGTCCTTTCCTTTTGTTTGTTTCGGACAATGCAAAAACATCGCAAAAAATAAGTAATATATTTTGATATGTATTTGGATAGTGCAGTATAATTATATATACCCTAATACTTGTCCATTTTTAGATCGTGTGCACCTTGTCGTCCTTAGGCCTTGGATTCATTCCAGCCTTTAGACGATATTCATACACCACCCTATCATAACAGAATCCTTATTAAAAGATAATATAAATTTTATAACTACATACTTATTTCTAAAATGTTGGATCTAGTGTATTACAAATTGAAAATCCCCATCATATGTGGTTGGTTTGTTGGATATCCATGCAATGAATCCAGAAAATAAATCTTTGGAGTATCCAAATTTACTGCAATGAGCATCCAATGCTGCCTAAAAACACAAAAAGGAATGATAGAAATGAATATATAATTGATATGATTAAAATGTAGAGTTTTACCCCTACAACGTTGGTATAAAAAATAGATTATCAGTTTTGATTCTGCATTGAAACATTCTGAGCAGGTTTGATATTAATTCATCCTAAAAATCAGAATCTATTACTTTTTGTTGTGTAGACTTGGTGTGAGGACTAACGAGTCCAAATTTGTATTCATGGGAAAATACCTTCAATTGTTTTTCATATATACACCTGCGAAAAATATGAAATGTATTTAGCCATAATTATCATAGTATATCAGCTTCTGTAAAATAAAATCATGAAAACATACCTCATGTATACATTTATAATTGAGGTGCCTAGCTAGTCGTATGTGATTATTTCAGCTACACTGTCAGCACTAACGAAATCTAATGTTTCCTCTCTATACATATCTTTTTCACAAACAATTGTGTGATTATAGCCACCTTTAATTTTTTATCCACATGAGCATGCAGTGATATTAAATGTCGATATAGAATGTTCGGGGTGAAGGTGCTCTTAGTAGATAGTTTTGATCGGTTGGTTGATCCTTTTGATCCGTTATTTCATTTTAGATCCTTCCTTTTGTCCTTGTTTAATTATATTCATCGGTTCAGCCATTTTCTAATTAAATGTTAAAGGTTCTTCTTGAAAAATGAATTAGAAATGAATACCTCCTGTTCGACATGTTTTTCTACAAGATTCGACGGCAATGCAACGAATGTCCCAAAATCTTTTCCCACCATATGAATGTCTTCATCATCATTTGGCACGGGTTTCTCGGTGCTCAGCTCATGACCTTCGTTAATCGACACTTTGACATGACCGGTGGGAAGTGGTCTAGAGTGTATCATGTCATTATTCATATTGGACACCGTATCCCTCACTACGAGGTGATGGGTGGGAGTTGACATATATAAATTACAGTCATTTTCACCTTGTAGAATATCATTGTAAGAAAGGTATTAGTGTCTATGTGATTCACATTTGATAGAAACAAATATTAGAACATTTATTACCTCGGTTGAGTTATGTCTTTGAGGGGAATGGCTTGCCTCAAAGCTGGTGGGGGTGGGGAGGAATCTTCTCTTGTGGGTTGTTCATGAGTTGTTTCTTCTCTTCTCCTATCCCACATCAATGTTTCTAGCAACTCTCCCTAACATAGGAATTTTTCTTCAAGGGTAGCTAGTCTATCTCTCATCATTTTCATTTCTTTAGTTTGTTCCTCCTCTAGTTTTTTTTCTGAAAATATGTCCGGGGTGTCACCCCAAAACCCACACCTCTAACGTGGTAATACTGTTCTGGCTGTTTCAAGGCCGCTGAAAGTATGTTTTCATCCAATGCGGGTGTTTTTTATTCATGTGACTATGTAAAATAGAAAATATGGGAAAATAATTAATCATCATTATACAATAGTGATTTAAAGAAAAACAAATTTATATTATGTCATACTTACACATGTTTCTAACACTTTTTGTGTGTTTTCATCTACTAGTTTTCCCTCTTTATTAACATGAGCCTCCTACCATAGCACATGGCGTGGGATGGAAATGGACTGGAATTTAGATTCATCAATCTGCATATAAACAGAGAAACATTGTTACAGTGTTTTTTTATGTCACATAGAAGTATTACAGTACTTTTAAAATGCGTACCAATTGTTTTCCATTGAAGCGTACCCCAGCCTTGATTTACAGTAGGGGTACGCTGGTTTTGTTGTTCATTATTTATTTTCATCACTTAGTTGTTGTTTCATAAATAAAATATTGTCAATAAAAGTGATGAATACAAGAAACGTTAAACAATGTGTTACCAAACAGAATGTACCTGAAAAGTCTGCTTCGCATGACGATTGCAAAATGCATCCCACTCTCCTTGGGATATCAAGAGTGCATAAAGAAGAGGTGGGTACAACTTGATTTTCCCTTCATCATCTTTCAGATGAAATTTCATTAAAATGGTGTGAAAGCCTCTATGAACCGTTCCTTCTAGTCTTAATACATATTCTTTGTGTGAGACATCTACTGTAAATGCACTCTATAAGAGATGATGAATAGTTAGTCAATATTTCAGTATTTTATTTTATTTTATATTAATAAATTAAATAAATGATATCATAATGTTACCACAATCTCTTCCCACATTAATGTTTTTAGCCCGCTGACAACATGGTGCCATGAATCTATATCAATCATCACGCATTGCCAAGTGATGATTCCAATGTAGATACTAAACATGGATTTGTTTGGGTTTACATGATGGCCTCGCTTATTCCATCCCATCTAATATTTGATGCCTTTTTCTTTTTCCTTAAGAATTTTGGCTAAAGATGTCAAACTACGGCGCACCTGTTTTTTTTCTATCGGGGTTAAATTTTCTACCATTTCCTCGATTTCTGCATCATCAGTATGTTCCTCTGAAGCGCTAGCATCGACACTAGGACCAACAATAATATGTTGAGAAACCTATTGTACCTCAGTAGTTGGACCATCAACAATAGGTTGAGAAACCTGTTGTACCTCAGTAGTGGGACCAACTGCAACAGGTTGAGAGACATGTTGAAACTCAGTAGTGGGACCAGCTGCAACAGGTTGAGAAACCTATTGTTTCTCGAGATTGGGTGCATTAGTAGGGGCAGAAGTCATTATCTATGGAAGTGGTTTAACATTTAATTTATATCACATAAAATCAGTAGTGAATAGATAATAACATAATGTAACACAATATATATTACAATAAAAAATAATCCTGATTATTGAACTCGCTTTTTTTAAAGGCTAAAGGGATTTGACCCCTCTGTCGACTATCCATATCCATTCATTGTAGTCTCCTCTGACATACAAAACATCACCTACATTGGGTCCACTTCTAAATGATTTGGAATTCCTAGTGAAAGGGTCATCCTCAGTTGAATTTTCATCTGAACCTTTAGTTGTTTTGGTCGATAACAGAACAAATGACTAGTTTCGGTTTGCGGGATCCGGAACATAAAATACTTGCACTGCCTGTGATGCCATTATAAACGGTTCGTCTTTCTCCCCTTCCTTAGTGAAATCAAATTTCATGAATCCCAATTCATATATTTTAATATCACTCCTATTATCAACCCACTTGCATTGAAAAATTGGAACTTGGAATTCTATATAATCCAACTCCCATATTTGTTTGATGATGCCAAAGTATGACATATTCGCATAAATTGGATTTCTGTCCTCAGCACCGGAAACATGAATCGCTTTAGCCACAAGTGAACCCCCACTGTTTTTCATGGTACTATCTTCATCATATTCATCAATATAAAATTTATAACCATTAACTACATAAGAATTGTAATATAATACATACACACTTGGTCCTCCTGCTAGCCATTGAAGTCATTCGGAAATTGACACTGGATTTTCATCTGACTTCTTCAAAATATGGTCCCATAACCATACTATAAATTGTTGATTATGTGTATCTGATATCCATTTTTCAGACTTAGATGGATTCAAATGCCAATGATTTTTTTTGGGGGATTCAACATATGGGTCAATGTCAAAACTGTTATGAAAAAAAAATAAAGGTGGGCCTGCTCCCGATTTGTAATATTGATTGTGACAACCTACCTTCTAGAAATTCCTTCACCCTCAAGTTGCTCAACGTGATGAGATTTATGTAGGACAATTATTTCCACCCCAGACAAATATTCGGTATAGAATTCAACGGCTTCCTCTACAATATATCGCTCTATAATACAACCCTCTAACCAACTTCGATTTTAGACATACCCTTTCAAAATCTTCATATACTATTCAATGGGGTACATCCATCTTTAATGTACGGGACCACATAGTTGAATCTCTCTCAAAAAGTGGACCATCAAATGAACCATCATATCAAAAAATGAATGCGGGGAGAACATTTCTAATTAACATAATATGACCGCAATTTCTCTTTCCATAGTTGGAAATTTCACTGGGTCTACAACTTTGCTTCATATAGCTTTGAAGATGAAACACAGTTTCTTTAATTTATGGAGGACATTCTTGGGAAAAAATGCAATGTAAAGAAATAAGAATGATATTTTCCATCAAAACATGGAAGTCATGTGATTTCAGACATTTTCACTTCAAATCACTCATTGACATGAGGTTCGTGATATTTGAAGAATACCCCTCTAGAACCTTTATGTCATTCAAGAAGTTGCAAAACTGATATCTCTCTTACCTGGAAAAAGTGTAAGCAGTAGGAGGAAGAAATGTTCATTTTTCACCCTTCACTGGTGCCAACTCTTCTCGTATTCTCATCTCAACCATGTCCATCCTAGCCTTAATTCTATCTTTTGTTTTTCCAGGTGTATTTAGCTACGTGTCGATGCCACTATCAAATACATTTTTTTCTACATGCATAACATCAAGAAAATTTCTTACATACAGAAAATTCTAGTATGGTAATTCAAAAAAACTGATCTCTTTTTCCAATTTATTTTCATAAGGTTTTTCGAAGCCGATTTACCAAAATTAGTGTCCAAAGTTTTAACTTTATCAAACAATTGATCACCTGTTAGTGGAGACGGTGTTGTTCATTCTTCTAAACTTCCATCGAATGATGTCGTCCAAGATCGGTACTTATTTCGTCGGGGTAGAAAGTTGTGATGTCCTAGAAACATGTTTTTCGATGAATGTTTCAACCTAATTGATTGTGTAACTTTCTTTCAAACGGGACACCCTTGAGTTCCTTTAATGATATATCCTGAAAATTTTCAATAAGCAGAGAAGTCATCTATCATCCCATACAACATGGCTCTCAAAGTTAAATATTCTTTTTTGTAAGCATCATACAATGTAACACTTAAATCCCACAATAATTTCAAATATTCAATCAATGGTGCTAAATAAACATTAATATTCGTACCCAGTTGTTTTGGTCCTGATATAAGCATAGATAACATGATTTATTTTTGTTTCATGCATAACCACAGTAGTAAGTTATAATTTACCAACATAATCGGCCATGTACTATGACTGTTTCTTTGAAAACCAAAAGGATTCACTCCATCTGTACATAACACAAGATGAAGGTTTATCGACTCATTTACAAATTCAGGATACTCATGTTCAATTCTCTTCCAATGAGGAGAGTCTTCCAGGTGACGTAGTATCCCGTCTTTAATTCTTGTTCCTTCATGACATGTCAATTTTTTTGTAGTCTCCTCACTTCCATATTGGCGCCTAAACCTTGGAATGATTGGAAAGTACCATACAACTTTAGTAGGACTGGATTCATCTTTCTTATATCGAGAATCACCACACATTGGGAATTATTTAAGTGATTTGTGGTCCTTGAGAAACTGTATATAGTTATTCGGGCAGGCGTGTATTCTTTCAGAGATCATGCCCATCAAGCATAGCATTTGTTTGGAATCGTTTGTTCGTCTTGGGAGCTCATTATATTCTGGTAGCATGTCATTCAGGAGACCAAGTAGTTATGTAAAATTGGATTCACTCCACCCATTGTCTACTTTCAAATTATACAGCTTCAGTATGGATGACAGTGCTATATATTTAGTGCAACCAGCATACAATGGCATTTTTGAAAAACTTTTTAAATTCTCAAACAATTTTGGGAAATCACGAAGATCATATTAGATGGTCCTTTTCATTTCCTCAATATGATCTTTATCATCATTCACATTTGTAATCACATCCTCCATACAGACATCTTCATTGTTCATACTTGTAATCATATCATATGATCCATAAAACATAGTGTAATCCTAGCCACTACCTAGATTCATTATTTCCCCATGTTTTTTCCAACATGTATAACTTTGATCTATTCTGTGACAGATGAAGTTTTCTTCCAAATCCTCTAGACTAATTTGTTTTGAATAACAACAGCGTAAACACGGAAAAAGTATTTGAGAAGGGTCATATGCATAATCTTTTGCAAACATGATAAACTCTTTCACACCTTATTCATACTCTTTTGTCAACCTATTGGCATTCATCCATTCGTTATTTATATTCATCCTATTTGAAATCCAAAGGATGGGTATATAGGTTAAGGGATAAGGAATATGAGTATAATTTAGATTAGAAACTAGATACTTCAAAAAATGGTGGGGGCATGCTCATTAATAGAAAATCTTGTGTGGTTCTTGGGATTCATCCATTCTCTTCCTCTCTTAGATCCCCATGAATAGGGGTGGTTCTTGGGATTTTATTATAGTGTGTTAGTGAGTTCTTCCCTCATAATTTCTCCATTACTATTATACTTTATTTCCCTATGATTTGGGATGATTTTAACTAGGATTTTTGTGATGATTTCACTATATCATATTAAAATCAATTCAGATGATGTAGATTTTGTTTGTATTGGAGAGAGGTTATCCTCGTATGATGAACAGACCATGTTTTGCGTGGTTTAGGTGGTTTTGTGTTTCCTACTGAGTTTTTAAAAGATTATTCCAAATTATATTAAGGTGATTAATTAATTATAAGTTTCTACAATTAATTATTTGGGAATTATTCCTTAAGATTGAGTCTCAATCAATGGTACAAGATAAGATAAGGCATGTATAGTCTTGGTTGAGGATGAGTTGATCTTGTTGGGGGGTTACTTCATTTTTTGAGGTAGGTGGATCCTATAATACAAAAACAATTTCCAATTTTTGCATGTTTGTGCATTCATGCATGATTATATGTGTTCCAGTGAAAGGGATAGAAATCAAGAGCAACCTATGTAAATAAATAGGGTGTTTTTGATCCACCAAGAGATAGAGTGAGAGTTCTATTGAATGTTTGTGATTTTGTGATCATCCAGAGATTATGTCTCCATGGAGTTGAGGTTTCTAGTTGTATTAATGAGAGGATCATTTTGGGAATGAGATTTTTATAGCCTAGTTAGGTTTTCTAAGGCTATTTGAGTAGGTATTATAGTCTTAGGCCTAAAAAAGATGGATAATATAGTTTTATATCATGAATATGATGGGTAACATGATCTTAAGGATATATAAGAGTCATGGTGTGTGTGATGAGTAAGATATTACATATAGGGATTGGTGAAGTGTGACATAGAAAATTTCATCCTTATAATTAGATTAAGAGATCTCCATTGGGAGTTGTGATATGGTACCTTAGAGAGGGTCATGGTAATAGTCTGGATGACTTAACATAGGGTATCCAAGGCTCTTATTGTGAGTTTCTTAGGATGGTCATTATTTAGTTTTAATGAGTTTTAATGTGGGAATTAGGAGATTATATAGACTAGACTATCTAGGACTTGATCAAGTATAGCATGTGGGTTGTGACATTACCATGTAGAGATGTGTGTGTGTTGGTATCAATGAGCAGAGAAGGGTTTGGTTTGTAGAACCCAATAGATTCCCTTATAGGAAGAATTAGAATGTTGATAGGTTGAGAATAATTTTTAAGTATAACCAAGATGGTTTTAAGGAGATTATTATGCAAGGCAAAATGGATGGTGACTTTTATCATTTATGGTCATACCGATTAATATATTGGGACTTCATATGTCTTTCACCTAGTTGAAGTATGATCATCCTTGGGGCCCACCTATTGATGATGTGGTTTAGCTGGTATGAGAGGTAGGTTATCTAGATACCCTATTTATATTATTATTTATATGTTTTGTGGCATGAGACAAGATGTATGGCCTTTATTTAAGTGATAAGGTGTTGGTAGAACCCTACTTTCAGTTATAAGGTATTGGTCAAAGGGGATTGGTGTGTGACTTCCATGGGATCCACCTATTGATGGTGCATTTTGACTTGTGATAGATTTTGGATATTGTGATTCCCTCCTTAGATCATTTTTTGTATGATAATATGATCTGAGATATAGAAATGGGGATCACTTAGTATTGTTTTTGAGTAGTTTTGTGAGAGGTCTTCTATAGAGATTCCCTTCTCAAATTGTGTTTTATGTGATGTGATGGTGAGACCCACCGTAAGTGAGAGGGGATTAGCTACTATGTTGTGGAATTAGAGGATATGTGAATCACACCCAATGTGAGATGTTAGTGGCACTGTTATGTTAAAAGTAAGGATGTGATATTTAAATTAGTACATGACCCAATCCAGAGAGAGTGGGTAGTGGGCAGGAATTAATAGAAACCCTATTAAAGTTTATTTTTTTCAAACCCAAGGAGAATAGTGTACAATATAGTGTACAATATATAAAATACTAAACATATGTCTCATCACGTTGGCATGCCTAACCTGATGACATGAAATCACCAACACTGATGGTTCAAACCCTACCTAGCCTAACTATGGGGTTGTATCCAAAATTAGAAAAAGATCCATACTAAGGGCCACTAGACTGAGTGAATTCCTAATCTAGTGTAACAAACATTCACAAAAAATACTCTCTCTATTCAGGTTTGTATCACAAGGTTATAGTGGGGAGAGCTAATCAAGATCAAACAAGCAACCCACCACATATACATGTGTCACACACACAAGCATCACACACAAGAATCATGCCAAATCATAATTAATCTCAATATTGAAAATAAATGAAAAAATAATTAATTCATGAAAATTCAATTTGAGTCACCTTAATGTGGAGGACCTGGTGGCAGAGGAGGAGAAGGCATTGACAGCGGAGGCAGCAGAGGCAGTGGAGGCAGTGCGGAGGCAGTGCGGAGGCAGCGCGGAGGCAGCGTGAAGGTAGCGGAGGTAGCTCGGAGGCAGCATAGGCAGCGAAGGCAGTAGAGTAGGTGGTGGAGGAGGAGGAGGAGTTGCGGCCGAGGAGGAGGATGAGGAGGATCCGTAGTGGAGGAGGAAGAGGTGGAGGATCTGCAACAAGAGGAGGAGGAGGAGAAGTAGGCGCCGAAGGAGGAGAAGGAGGCGATGGTGGAGAGGAGGTAGCGGCGGAGGTGCAGGGTAGGGACTTCCGCGATTGACAGGGTGTGGGGAGGAGG
The DNA here is from genome assembly GCA_963277665.1 of Viscum album. NCBI lineage: Eukaryota > Viridiplantae > Streptophyta > Magnoliopsida > Santalales > Viscaceae > Viscum > Viscum album. The sequence goes on along the minus strand of OY728136.1, from coordinate 1,812,573,342 downwards.
ATCCGTGACAAGAGGAGGAGGAGGAGGAGAAATGGGTGTCGTAGGAGGGGAATGACGTGGCAGTCGTGGTAGAGGAGGAGGAGGAGGAGGCCGCGGCGAAGAGGAGGCAGTGGCGGAGGTGTAGGGTAGGGCTTCCCTGAAAGCTTGATAGGGTGAGGGAAGGAGGAGGACCCGATGTGACTTATAAATCCCGCGGGGACCTTTATCAGCTCTAGTAAAAAGCGCTGATAAATCCATACTTTATTAGCACTAATAAAAGCACTGATAAATGTATAAATTTAATAATTTTTTTATATTATTATATATTTATTTAAAATGATATGTATGATATATATATATATATTTATTAATAATAATAACTCTAAATAAATATATATTTATTTATACTTATAAAATTATTTAAAAGGTATATTTATATATATATCATTGAAAATATAATAAAATATATATTAATTTTTTAAATATAATGTAATTTTAATTATAAGTGTACATTTTTAAAAACATATATATTATATGGGTAACATAATGAATTATAAATCAATAACACATCAATGTGATATGTAATAATAATCTATAAATGAACATTATTCATGCACATATATGATCACATAACATATACGCATGATATATTCATTGACCTCAATTCATTGGAAAACACATATATATTCAATAATTTTAATTATACATATATATTAAAATGTATTATATATTTATAAATAAAACAAATACATTAAATATAAACAAATATAACAAATATATATTTTAAATATAATGAATTAATAAATCTTATAAATCTTATAAATCAAATAAATATATTTATTATTAATATTATAATTATTTAATTAATTATATATATATATATTTAGTTATAACATGTGTTTTTTATTTAATGAATACAATAAACATTATCAGTGCTATGAAAAGCGCTGATAAATGTAACCTTTATTAGTGTTAAGAAAAGCACTGATAAAGGGATATTTAAAGCACTGATAAATGTACCCTTTATCAGTGCTAAAAAACACTGATAAAGGGTACACCTTTATCAGCGCTTGTTTTAGCACTGATAAAGGGTAAATTTATCAGCACTTTTTTAGCGCTGATAAAGTCTTACCCCTTTATTAGCGATTTTTAGTTAGCGCTGATAAAGTCAGGTGCCTTCCTTGCCCAGTTTTGTGGTAGTGACATGTCCTATAGTCAAGATTCATCATAATTACAGGACACAGATGATGTCTAACTATCAGGTGTTGGGGGATCAGAATCGTTGATACTTATTTTTGTGAAGTGATTTTTAGTAGAGTAGATCATGAGGCCCAACCCTCCAATAAGAATACCACATGTTATGGGTGTCATTGGTTGTTTCTATCTATGAATGAATGTATCGGTCTCTTGACTTGAGATCAGTATCAATGAGTGTCATTTTATTTCATACATTAACACAATATGGAAACCATTAAATTTATGTTGTGGTGTGATAGATTATATTGGGTGTGTCATCAGGGGTATCACATTGATTGAATGATTAAGACATGATTTTTGACTTATAAAAAGAAGAGATATATTGGGACTAGTTAGCTAGGATGGTAATACCTTTATTAAATCTATGGTCATGGTAGAAGAAGGTTAGTATTTCTGAAATGTTAATTAAATAACAAATAAATCAAGAAAATATAGTGGCACAAGTGTTGTATCCTATTTTATGAGATATCACATGGAATAGGAGAATATATTTCATGGTGCATGTTTATAGAAGGTTTTTGTTATTATGACTAAACCTTATCTCTTTAGGGGTTATGATGTGTTACTAGATAGCACTATTAATCAAAGAGTATGACTTAATGCTATTGTGATACCTAGAGGTTTTCATGCAAATTTTATTCGAAATCATTCCCAATTATAATGAAGTGGTATTTAGGACATGGTGGTACCTATGGTGTTGTCGAGTTATTTCTGTGATTGAATGATCATAAGAAAAAAATAAATTTAATTTCAATACATTTTAGAATAATTAATGATGAATTTATTGAAACATTGTATTTTCATGTTATTCATTGAATAAAAAGGAAAAATATTTATGAGAAAATATTTATTCAAGATTCATTAAATATTTTATTTTGGAAAAGATTTGAGTTCATTGATCAAATTTTATTAAGTAAAATTATATTGATGTTACAAGTAATTGATAAAATATTTATGATGTTTGTGACATGTTTTGTTGGTCACATGTGTCATTGAGTGATTATTTTGAATGTTAATCAATTTCAAGAGCTAATATATAGTTTTTGAGAGTCCTAAACAACCTATATAATCTAAAAGACATCCAGATTCCTATTACTATTCATTTCATGGATTTTGAGAACTTATCTCTCCCCTATTTCAAGTTCTAGAGGGATAAAAATAGGTTTGTGGAACCCTAATCCAAGATCTATAATTCGAATTAAATAAATAGTGTTCCCAAGATCTTGTGGATATATATGACACCATAAATTATCCATGCTAGCAGCCAAAAAATGATGATCAATGATCTTTAAATATTTCGAAGTGAATATAGATGATATAGAGGGTTTCAGATTTCTTCTAGCAATGATCATTAGTGAAAATCGAAACACATATTCGATCAAAATTAAACAATGTACGGTTTCAAATAAATTTTTCATGATTAATTAAATCACATTGTATCCTCATGTTAATAAATAGGTGTACCTTCACCAAATATGATGTAATAACATAAATATAGCATTACAAATTTTAGTTTCAAATGTTTTTTACTACCACTACATGTCTGATACGAGTAAGTTGCATCATAACTATCTTGCGATTTATTATGTTGAAATTAAAATTAATTTTATTGAAATTAAAGTATATGAAATAATTATGATCCCAATAACATGAATAATGATTCAATCTGATCTTTGATGGTCGATATATGGTCATCTGAAGATTGAAAATATATATTTTTAGGCTTAAAATATGACTTGATATATATATATATATAATAAGATTGGCACATAAACAGAGTGATGGTCTTATAGAAAATGTTCACTGGGGGTGTTCCATGCCTACATGGTAGACTAGATAAAAAGGATAAATCATATCTTATTAAAAAATTTAAAATAAACTGATGAAATTTATAAAAGGGAGAGTGGAAAAAATCCACCTGTTTTAAAACAAGAGACAATTTATGAAATAATAAAAAGAAAATTTTCATTTTTTAGAAAGGACAACACACTATATTCCACCATTAGGCACCTACATTCTCTATGGGGTATGTTATTTCTATGACCTTACTACCCAATTGGGTCTCCCTAACCCATGTTGGGATAGGTCAACCATTTTTGACCTGTCTGGTTCAGTGTGGGCCTAATAAGGACCCATAATCCATACAAGGGTTAAAAAATAATTAAGATCCCAAAAAATTATATAAAAATTCCTAAAATTATTTTAATATTATAATATATATAAAAAATAATGTTGTGGGGTCGTGCGACCAATATTTTTTGAATTAAAATTAGTTTAATTTATTTCAATTAAAAATTAATTCACTCAAATGTAATTAATAGAAAATTTATTTTTATTATTTATGTTTACTGAAATCTAATTGATTATGAGATTATAATAACTAATTTGTGTTTACTATTTCATATATATATATATATATATATATATATTTCATGTGTGATGTTTTCAATAATTATTTAATAAATGATGATCATTCTGTCATATCTCGCCTCATTATATGTATAAGGTCAAGCACATCTACAAGTGATTTTATTAATGTCTGTCCCACATTCCCAATACCCACACACTTATGTGAGGGTATTTTTTAAAAATGAAATGTTTTAAGGGAGGTGAATATCATATTGATATATTTCAGAATACTAAATGGAATTTAGATACATTAGATAGTGTGGGCGATGCAACTCAATATGATTGTGACTCAGGTTTTACCCCTAGGGTCTAGATTTTTCCACTACTTCTTGATGGTTCAAAAATTTATAAAATATCATGATCACAACACTTTTATATATTTATACACGGTTTATTATTTTTAGTATGGGTAGTTTACACACAAATCACAAGTAAAAATAAAAAATTATGCATAGATAAAATAAAATTAATTCATGATTAATGTTTTCTATTTACATAATGGTTAAGTTGTGAGTGTTATCAAATAGAATAATTATGTTAAATATAAAATGAATTTTATTCACTAATGACAACTACAAATCCATCAATGTAATATTAATTCATTAAATTCCTTTAATCAATTTATTTTTAATGAAACCATAAGTTCATGGTGCTCATCATCCATAACTATTGTAAGGATATTATGAAGGAAGTGGTTCTTCATAACTAAATTTAGAATAAAAAATAGTTTATAACTAGCTTGGTAAAATTTTAGATTCAAAGTGTTCAGTAATGAAAAATTACTATTTATAGAATTTAGGTATTTAATCAAAGAATAATGTATTTTTGAGTTAATATAGGTGTTTATCCAAAATACTACCATGAAACTCAATAAGTATTAAAATATCCATAACTTATACTATGAATAGAGGTTTCAATGAATCATTACAACTTGAATACTCAAGCGATTAGTTATTCTAAATCAATTATATGAGGGATACTTGTAGTTGATAAAATATTGTGATATATTTAGATTAATAAATAAATAATTTCTAATAAAAAATAATCAAGATAAAATAACTAATCTGAAAAGGTTTTTTTTTGGAAAAATGATATGCTATACCACCAACAATCTGTGATAAAATTTAAAAAAATAAAATTTCTTAACCAGAAATAATTTCCAATATTTATATAAGATTTATATTCATGTGGGAATTATTAATTCCTACATGGTTACTGAATTTAAAAATTTATAAACATGATAAAAAATCACTAAACAACAGGTTAGTATAGGATAAGCAATTCTGAGGTATAACCCAATGATACAAGTTTGGATAAAAAATGAATTAAATAAAATAACCCAAAAGTAATTCTGAATTTTAGAAAAAAAAAATATAAGCTACTAAGAATTTGATTTTTGAATATATTAGGAGAATAAAATATAAAAATGGTGTCAAGCAGAAATAGATCCAGGTTCATGGGTTGAAAAGGTATGAAATAATCAATTAGAAATTAAGAAGTCTTCATAATCATGTCCTAGAAATTAAAATGGGCATGATAATGATCTCTATCTAAATATCTCATTTTATTATGATTAGTTACTTCATATTTCAATGAATGGGTAACCTAAAACCTTATATAAACATAAGGAAGAAACAAACCCTATGGTCAAAGTGGAGTTATAATCCCTATATAAAATATTAAACAAATGCATTCAATAAATCTAAGAAATGTTCATGCTTAATGAAATAGAGATATTAAACATGATCCCTAATCCCACTCATAATGGTCATGCAATAATAAATCTAAGAAATTATGGAATTGATGAAAAAATATGAAATCCCAACTTGAATTTCAATCAAATATATAATACCTCATAATTTCAAACCTCAATAATCATGTATAACATGAAAAAAATAAATCACCCCCTGATGTTATCCATTAGAGGGTGCATAAATAAATAAGGAAAAATCTAAAGAGAGGTGAAAATAGCAGGGTTCTGTAGTGGGGTGCACATCCTTCAATAGGCGTCCCTCATTAAGGATCTCTACTAATTAATCCTAAAGGATCATCTGAGGTGGTGAATATAAAGGTTTTGGAGTCAAACCCTTAGTCATGGTTCATTTAATTTTTTGTTTGCTAAAAAATACATGATGTTTAAATGATTACACAACATGTAATCATTAAGTTTACTAGGGTTGTGAATTTCGGCGTATCCTTTCCAAAAAAATTGTCACAAAAATTTACATCATGTAAATGGAATGTACAATGTGTAAATGTTCATAATAACTTAAAAAGTTAAATATTTAGTTCATATGGTGAGAAAATTGAAAGATAAGTCTAAAAACCTTGTGAACATTTCTATGTAAATGGATATTTTGTAACATATGTATAATAAATAAAAGGTAAAGAGAAATCACATCAAATATGTTATTATTTGTTACATATGTGGCAATAAATGTCATTGGAAGAGAACATGAAATTAATTTCTTGTATATTCATCATTTCATGTGATATTTATAACTTACATGTTGGTTATTATAAATTATATGTGTTACGCATATTTTTATACAAGTATAGTAACCAAGTATGTTCAGAAACACTATAATAAGTAAGTTCAATTCTCTAAGTAACTAGGGAAATATGATTCCTATATCAGTGGTGAGAAGTATATGAATTTTATTTTTCCAAGCTGATTGATTATAGTTGAAATTTTATTGATAATTACCATATAATTTATCTCATTTTTCTATTGGACATAATGAAACATTATTTCATTTTAGAAAGAATGTTTTCTATGATGTTTCATAATCAAATAATAGTTTTGAAATATTTGAATCATCAACAATAAATGATGAATATAAAATGTAAAAATAATTTATAACCTGATGTGGAAAGATAAAATTTGGTCATGTAAATCTAGAATCACATTTCAATTAAATAACAAAAGGGTACTTAAACTCTTCAGGACTTAAGACTCTTAGGCATTAGACATGATCGTTTAAACTATTTAAACTCACTAAATCACCCTAAGAATTAATGGTGGTAAAGGAACAAAGCCTCTAGAACTAGTTTATAAAGATACATGAGAACTATTTCTAGTTTAATTTAAATATAAATTAATGTAATTCATGACATTACTTTAAGAAATTTATTGCATGTAAAAGTGATGAGAGGTTTATGCTTTACTAAAATATATGAGTTTCTTCAGGCTGATGATCCTAAGAGTATCACAACCAAACATTCATAGATCATGTAAATGTAGAGTGTATTTATTTCTAAAGTAAAATTTCCTTATACACATCAGATCCTGATGTAAGAAAAACAAGGATCAATGATGTGTCTTATAAGTTTTGTACGGTGTTCCAATTTTCTTTTGAGGTGTGCTTCACAAATAGTAGTGTTAACTATAAAACCATTGGATTGTTATTGAGGTGATAACCCAATTAATTTATATCAAGAATAGTTTTTTATTTTTATTTTTCATTATTTAATTGGTTATTGGGAGTTGGAGTGGTGTTTGTGGTTTTCCAGGCGTTGGAAGTATACTAGGAGTTGTTTTAGAAGGGTTGTGAGGAGATTTCTCTACGTTTTAAATTTTCTAGTCATCAAACAATGTTCAGAGAGTGACAAAATCATGGTGATATCCAATAGAGTGCTAGTGGGAACCAGGGGGTCTATGATAGTGACCTCCACTCTAATTTAGGAGAGACTGTGCCATGTTTTTGGGCCATGGGTAGCTCTACATAATGTTCTAGGTCATGGTTCATAGGGATGGTATCCTATTTGAAATAAACAATGATCACTATGTCATAGTTCTCACTAGATTGTGATGTATATGTTTTGGCCTATAAAATAGAAATCTTATTGTTATAGAGTTGTTCATGGTGAGGGGGTAAATTTTTTTTGTGAAATTATGAGAAACCACCCATCATGGTTTCTCCTTGTAACACCCTAATATTTTTTATGAAATATTTATCTTTAAACAAGTTTATTTCAATAATATATTATGTTTCATGCAACACTGAGTATAAATAAACCATGATATTCTATTAAAATATTATTATTTAACATGACTGTTATTATCTAGCCATTTAATTGGTAGGTATTAATAGGAATAATCATATTATGAAAAATATTTATCTATTACTTTTTAGTCAATAAAAATTTAATATTTAGTAAATTCATTTTATTCTTCAAAAAATGTTTTCTTCAAAAAAAAATGTTTTTATTTCACTCTATGAGAAAATAAATACAATTAATTTTTTCACTCTTAGAAAATTTATTTGAAAAAATAAACTTCATTTTTTAATTCATCATGTCAAAATTATCTAAGGATGAATTTTTAGGAATTTTCTAAAAAAAATTAAATTTTAATGAATGGTGAAAACTACTAATTTACAATGAAGATTTTATTTTATTTTAAATAATTTAAAAAATAAAATTATATTTTGGGTTAGTTTTAAAATATCATTAGTAAATTTTTATTATAAATAATCTAATTATTGTATTTGAAATTAATTTTTCGCATGAATTTCATAAAAACATTTCATACTGAAAAAAATAGTTTTTCAAACAAATTGTTTTTCATTGCATTTTTTCAGCTTAATATTAAAATAAATTCTTCCACTTACATGTTTTGAATTTGGTAAAATTAATTCAATATTTTTAATCATGAGGTCCAAATTTATTAAATTTACTCTTTATTTTTTGGTCAATATTAATAGTAACTTTGGTAATTTTTATTATAACGGTTAAGGGTAAATCGGGTAATTAATGGTAAGAATAATATGATAAGGATCATAAAATGACCCTAAAACTTTCCCACATTTGATTGGATGAGTTTTTTCAGACCATAATCATCCATGGGTTGAATTTATGACCCTTTGGAGCCTCTTTTGTAAGATCCCAACATTTTCTAAACATGTTTTGTGCTCATTTACAGGTACTCAATTACCCTTGTCTAGGTATATCATGGATTGTCCTTACTTTGGGGATGTTTCTAGTAAAATTATTTAATTTTGTAACAAAAATTGGAAGTTCACGGTTGGTGCATGGTTTTCCCAAAATTTTGTGTCTACCCCCACCAAACATTGCAATCTTAGACAGAGGGGAATTTCAGGGTTGGTGCACAGTTTTTCATACCCTAAACCATCTTAGTAGAAAATCTACACTGACAAAGAGAGGCACACAGTTAAGTCATATGGTTTGTAAAATTGTGCTCCCCTACCCAGGAAACCATGCCTGTGGGTTTTAATCCCTCCAAAATTTTTTAAAAAACTATTGAACCATCGGTCTTAACCCCAAATCAACCTAGATTTACTCATAACATATTCCATGGAATTTTGAATCCCCTGAGACGGTTCCAAGGCTACTTAAACCCCATTCTTGATGAATAAAGGATTTTATTGAAGTATAATCTCCCCATTGATAAGTATTTTTCTTCCCCATTTGATTCTCTTTCTCTCTCTCTCTTCCATCCCTCTTTCTAGATAAAGAGGAATTATTTTTCCTCCATTGTTGATGGTTTAGATCTAGGTTCTTATGGGTGCAATCTAATGGATCTTGTTCATAGGTTTTTGTACTTTATCTTCCATGAGGTTTTGATCTTGATCATTCCATTCCAAATCAGGTATTTCTGATTTGGTGAATGTCTATCAATGATCTTGAGGTAGGTAGTGTAATTTTTAATTCCTATATATTGGATTATAATTACATTTATATAATTGGGATATTTCAATTACCATGTTGGACAATTGTATTTTTGAATTTAATTAATTAATATCATTGGGATTATTAAAATGGTGGAATATTCAGATTATCAAATTGATTGATTAATTAGATTATGGAATTTGTTAATTAATGAGATCATGGAATTGTTTGATAATTAGAATTAAAGGGTTAGTTGGATTAACCTTGAAGGGTTAGTGGATATTATGATCAATTTTAGATAAATGGAATAATGGTAGAATGTTCAAATTATTTCCATGTGATTAAATTGATGAACCATGATGGTTATTATAAATTGAAATGGTTCACCGTGATGTGAATAATTTATAAGAGGGTTAATGATGCTTAACCTTGATATATATGGTATTTGTGATATTTTTAATTTATGTGATTATGAGTGTGGGATAGTTATTGTTGGTCCAAATAGATATATGTGATAATGAGTGCAAGATATAGATTGATGCTAGAATTACCCATATTAACATTGAGGTGTGGGACATGGAATGATGCTTCAAATACCCATGGGTTTCTAGACATGAAATTCTAGTCCCATGATATTTGAATTGGACTGAAATTCCAAGTATACGTGACATAAAATTAGAATTAAATGGATAATGGAAGCTAATGTTATAATGAATTCTAATTTGCCTATGTGATATTGGCTCAAAATTCAGCATGAGACAAAGGAGTTGTTGATGGTTTGGGTTTCATCGTGAACCCAAGGAATTATGTAGTTAAATAAGACATAATTTAACTATGGAAACTATTTACTTTGTCAGTTGTATTTTTTTCATTATACAACTCCATACACTGTTATCGGTTGGATATTTTTTTAGACTCTATTGGTGGTGTCCTACTGAGTTGTACTCACACCCAACTCAGGCTACCAGATCAGTACCCATATAGACTTCATGTTTGCATGATAGTATAATGGAAATATCCCTATGTTTGATGGATGATTTGTGATTTTGTATGTTTGTTGAAGCCATACATGATATTGGGACCCACTTGGGAATTTTTAGTGTCCTTATTTTTTGTTTTTCATTTGAAATATAACACATATATGCCAAAAATATCTACTTATTTAGTTTTCATAATTTTTTCTTATTTTGTTTTGTCATATTATTTTGATCTGTATTGGTTATGAAATTATTCTTGTTGTTGTTCTTCATTAGTTGGTTATTATTTATTTATTTCCTCTATTTTGATACATTGATAAAGAGAGTATAGTCTCTCCATGTAACATATTAGAACCTTGTTACTAGTAAGTAGCTTCTAGTGTATGCGGAGGTGTTCCTATGTTCATGTAACCAACTGGCATAGGTTACCAGTGTGTGGAACTCGGGTCAAGACATTAAAAATATTAATCAAATGAGTTTTATTTTTAACTTTATTTTTTATTACTATTTGTAAAAGGCATAAAAGAGATAATTTTGAGTACAACCTTGGTTATGAGCTCATGTATGGGAGCATCTAACCCATGTACAAGGGAAAACCCAAGTACCCTGAGTGGGATTGTTGTTATTGATATTTGATGTTACTGTTGATTGTTATTTCATCTTGGGTGATGCACTTGATATATGATATTATTATTTTATTAGATTTTATTTGTGTCTCAATATTGCATGGAAGTTGAGTAGACATTAATCATTCTAGTAACTTAGATATTATTGTGACATGCATCATTTTTGGCATGCATAGAAAAGCGAGTTTTGGGTGAGTTTTTTAAATAAAAGTTCTTTTCTTTACTTGTGAAATTTAAATGTAAAATGGATCCTAATATGAAATTTAAAATTATAAATGTTGATAAATATGGTACATGAAATGGGTAAAATGGGGATATGATGTGGGGCCTAATGATATGAAAATGTTTTCCCTATGTTAACCATGACCCAGGTGATGGATGGTTGAGGGTAGTGGTAACACTAAGGTTTTGAACGTGTGGTAGGGTATGGGGGTGATTTTTTATGGATTTATGCGAATAGAACTTATTTAAATGTTATAATATTGTATTATGTGTCATAATACATGTGTTTTTAACTATATACATATGCCTCCATGAGGAAACTTGTTGACAAGATGATAAGAGGACATGGTTGGAAATGATCCTCTAGTAGTGGAATGTGAGGCCCTGATAGTTTCGAGTGAGGAAGATGGATAGTAGTTCAATGAGAAATTTTCTTACATTATATAATTTATTGAAATATACCCAAAGCGGGTTGTGAAGACTATGTCTAACTTGACATTGGAGTTCCATTTTCAACACCCTCCAATGTTCACCATAGAGGGAGTACCTTTGGTAGCTGAATTATGGATTGAGTGTATCCAAACTATCCTCGGCCATTTAGATAATTCTACTGAGAATATAGTTATCATGGAGGATTATATGTTATGTGGTCAAGAAAATCATTTGTGGGACATCCCTAATGAGGATGGATATCTGGATAATATGGAGTGAGAATACATTCAATAAAAGTTATTAGAGCACTTTTACCATTAGATTCTCAGGAAGGATATTTCAGCAGAGTTAATGAGGTTTTACTAGAGGAGTTTGTTTTTGATATACTATGATGGTCACTTTACTAATTTTCAATGCTTTCTCCCACTGTTTGTTGGATATGAGTCCACTATAGTGAAGCATTTTTAGGATGTTCTAAAATGTGATATTAAATCCCAGGTTAATATCATTCAGATGAAGAAGTTGTATGAGGTAGAGAATTAGGCTCTCATATATAAGGGGAACCTGAAGTAGGATTATAGTAGAGGATAGGTGGTAAAGGCTCCTGCTTGGCATCCAAGAGACCCAGATTCAAAACCAGGTTGAGGCAAATTTCCGGGTACTATATCAGTATTGTAGCAGTCACTGCAGCAGTTATTGTTCCGTACTCTAGCAGTCAGAACTATTCACCAGATTTGGGCCCTCGGGCCACCGGTTTGGGCCTACAGGTCTCCAGGGCCTTCGGGTCATCAAAGGCCTTCGGGCCACAGGGCCTTCGGGTCACGTAGGCCATGGAGTATCCAAGTTCACACAGAACAGGCCCCAGAAGAGGATCAGGGCAACATGAGTAGTAGCCACCAGATGGAGAGCTAACCGGATTGGAATAATGAGAGGGTATGATAGCCGTCATCGAGATCAGGCACTGTGCAGCTTTGTATAGGGAAATTCTAGTCGATTATTAATGAAAGGTGTGGAGCTAGGTGATCAATGAAGCAGAAAGCTGGGGAGGGGTAGTTCAAGTGGTCTAGTCCTATGGGTCATGTATTGGGCAGGGTATGCCTCTGGGCCTTCGGGTCATGTATTGTGGGTTTGTCGGGCCTTGGGCCTTAGGCCTACAGGTCATGTATGGGTTCCCCTTAAAACCTTAAAAGGGGTATTATCCATTATAAAAATAAAAAATAAGTCCTTTTGTCCATTCGGGTGGGGGAGAATATAAATCAAGGAGGTGGAATCCATGGTGGCTAAGTGGAAGGATCAGTTACTCTGGAAATTACTTGATTTCTCTACCACCATTGCGATTTACCAAGTCATTTTTATAGAAAATTCACCCAACCCCCAGTAGAGTGCTGAGATTGAGGAATTCTGGTACATGTACAAAATTTTTGTAGTAACACATGATAGATGGGTAATGGCAGGGGAGCCTGATAGAATCATCGTATTGGAATGGGGTCTTCTACCCCATATCAGTCTCGTTGTTGGACTTCTACTAGCCATGGTGGTTGAGGTAGTGGAATTAGTACGTCGGGGAAATATCACTCATATCGGCATAGTGGTGCAACTTAGGGGACTCATACTGTATAATAGGGAAGAGGGGTGGGAAATTTGCATACAGTTTAGTCTACACATGTGGATACCATTTATGGACCACCAATGGTTATAGGTACCATTCTTGTAGCTTATACAATTTATACTGACTTATTTGATGCAAGAACCTATTATTATTTTATATATTCTATTTTTTAATGGTTTGAGTCTTGTGGGGGAGTTTTTGAGTGGGGTCATGACTATTGACATACCTTTGGGAGTATGTTCAAGGGAAATCTTCTTATAAAAGTTGTGTTTGTAACATTTCAAACAGAACCACTAGGGCTGAGCTTGAATACCACATGACCTAATGCATGTCTCCCCATACAAAAGAGGCTATCGATTAGCAGTGAGAGTCCAAATCCAATAGTGGGGAGACTATACCCTCTATATCATGTAATCAAGTAGGATAATAAATAATAATAATAGGATAATGAATAAAAAATCAGAGTTAATATGGAAAATAAATATTGAATATGTGGTATATAAATAAGAGTTCCCATAGTGGAAAGATATCCAGAGTAATCAAAGTAGATAATGAATAAAAGAACTATGGGATCCTCAAGTGTCTTTACTGGTCCACTCAATCTCTGTGCTTCACTTGCTCATCCATCCACTATAGATCCCTTTCCCTTTGATGGGTTTCTCATCAAATCTACAAGCGCATCAAAATTCCTGAGAATGTTGTGAGTACAAGACTCGGTAGGACACCACCAATGTGTCCTTAGCTATTTTTCTCATGTATACAAGTGTATTACTGAATAATAATCATTTTTTAACAAGAATATAGTCAAAAAAATCAAAAATGGTCAGTGGTATGCTGACCAATCAACCACCAAACCCTCATCGATACCTACATTGACTCCGTGCTAGAAAGGTAATAATGGAATGTCTCAAGGGGCATAAAACAGTTCATAGAACTCAAAATATATCTTTAAATGGACCAGTGCATGGCACTCAGAATCCATCTCTGAATGGACCAGCACATGGTGCATAGAATCCATATCTTGGAAAAGTCAGTAGTAACCAAACTAGACAATAGGCTGGCGCATTTTTTACTTGACAACCTCATGGTATTGTGTGTACATCCAACCTAGTTTCAACATGGTCCTCAAGTATGGCATGTTTTTTATCATCTAGGAATCTAGGGTGATGCTCTCAAAACAACTAGGAATCAATCATGCTACTCTCAGATCGACTAGGAGTCAAGTGTACTAATCACAAATCAACTAAAAATCAAGAAACCCGATGATTGGATTCAAATTTCCTGAGTGCATCCTCAACAAAGCACCATGATATCATCATATCACTAGCCTCAACTATGTAATGATGCTCAAAAAACAACTAATTGTCGAGTACGTCACTCGAAAATCAATTAGGAATCAAGATACCTGATACTTAGCTATAGAGTATAGCCTCAACATGACATTCCATAGTATCTATAACTTGTTCTTGGGTCCATCATTGAAAAAAAACGAAATTCAAGCATACTCCCTCTCTAAAGGTTAAACATGTCATGATAGTCCACCTATTCCGAGCACCAATAATGGTACCTCCAAAGCAAGACAACGTACATAGAAGGTATAAAATACAATGGAAAACATATAATATTATATCATCAAGAGAAATAAAGAAGAAAATATTACATTGTATAATAATAATAAAACATGGAAAAGGCTAAAATAATATCACCCATGGAATCACAACAGGTATCATGGGATACACACACAACCACATGCCATCACAGTAAAACATAGTATCAAATAATCCAACACATAAGTAAAATATGGAAACTTGTGTAAATGAGATCCAAAGAGGTAAGGATCTTCCTACCACATGGTTGTCCAAGTCAATGTTGATTTTTATAAAGGTTGACTTCACCAGAACCATGATCTCACCCAACCAGAAGACGATCACCCACAAACGACTCCTTGAATAATCCTCATTTAGACATTATTTAAAATTATCACTATCTTTAATAATTAAAAATATTAAATTAAATATGAACATATTACCTCTCTACCTTCAAAAAATCCCTTGGAATAGATTTCTACCCATCGAGATGAATCCAATGGCACTAATGGTGCATCAATATGTTCAATATTGGAGAATATATTGACATTTAAATTTTGAAGAAATAATAAAAATAAAATAAAAAGGGAAAATAAGAGGCGGAGAAGAGAGAGTGATAGAGGGACATGAGAAGAAAGAAAAAGGGGGGATAAGAATACATGTGTGCCTATTTGGGCATTTCCACTTTAAAGAATATTTTTTTAACTCCTAAATTAATATTATTCTCTCTCCTCGTGAAATACACTCAACCCCATTAAAATCCTCTATAAAAACTTCATGAAACTCCCCCATATCCTATTTAATGATTTATTTATTTTAATTTCAATAAATAACATTTTCTCATACATTTAAAAATTTATGAAATATCATCTATATATACATATTTATTTATTTATTTATTATACTCATGTATATACTCATATATATATATATATATATATCTGTGTGTGGGTCTGTGTCTGTGTCTGTGTGTTTGTTTAACCCATATATACACATCATTATATACCCCTGCACATGTAGACAATCACACACACACACATAGATATATAATATACATATCTTATTTAATTTTCCACACACAAATATTATTTTTTCCAATTTAATAATAACAATAATAATTATTATTATAATAAAATATCTCACATTATTTCCATCATTAATAATTTAAATATCAAAAATTGAAAATGATCATTAAATCAACGATTCAACGTAAATTTAATGATCAGGTTTTGAAACTTATCCATCAGTGGCATTGTATATTTTAAATCGGTATAAATTGTTCTATTTTGAAGCTTCCAGATTAATACGGAATCATCAATGGTGATATCCACATTGAAATGTTAGAGAATATGAATTAATTTCTAACAAATGAATTTTAATTAAATAAAATATTAATAATAATATAATTAAAATTTAAAAGGTTATTCTCACAACTGATGTTGACAAGCACCATATTTGCATAAAATTTATACACCACATAGGGTAAATTCCATATCCCAGACCTAATAGTGCTCTCAGATTTCTTATGAAATACATTGTTTGTGAGATATTAATTATCTATTATTTCAAAAATGAAATAAATAATTAATTAGTTAACTATAAAAAGGGTATTATCATGTGCAATGTTTCTAAAAATATGATGCACATAAAATTAATTCCCCTCCTAGGGTAATAACTATTTTTCAAACCTAACATTGGTCTTAGATATCTCATACGACACACCATTTGAGAGATATTCAATTATTTTTCAAAAATAATAAAATTAAAAATATTAAATAACTTATCATTGCATGTGATCTGACTAAACATCAAATACTCAAAAATGTTTTACCCCGCCTAGGGTAAACACTACATCTTAGACCTAAAGGTTTTCTCATATTTCTCATATTATGTACCATTTGTGAGTTATTCAATTATTTTGAATAAATCATGTGTGTGTAAAATAATATAATGAATATTTTTATTTTTTCTATGTCGAGAATATATGGGCACCATAATCTTTAACAAACATAGTGCCTAACTCATAATATATTTAATATAATACTCCAATATTCTAACTGGGATTTTATCCTCACTCAAGAATTTTAAAAAATTTATTAAGCTATTTTTATTAAGAAATTACATTTTAACATAAAAATACTTATAATTTATCAAAAAATATTTTTTTATTATATTTATAAAAATTAGGATATTATAGTGTTCTCTCAAGGATAGGGAGTATCATTTATATTAAGATCTATACATACTTGACATGTCATTATTTGACTTGATTTTGGGCATAGACTAGTTAGTATCAAACTGATCCCACGTAGATTGTTACCATAGGAGAGTAACCTTTATGTCTCATGAGGGTAACAGTTTTTTTCATTAGGTAGAGTAGGATATCCAGGTAGGTCATGAAGGGACAATTCATCTGAAACTATGGGAGCTTACAACCTAGGTTACAAGTCTTTTACTGGTTGATGGGGGTGTAAAGAATGATTTCTTTCCACCAGTAGTAGACTAGTTCTCGGATTCTTTTATTGATAAATTCTTAGGGCTTCCAATTAAGATGGATTTGGATTTTATTGTTTTTATGATTCCTAGAGCTAAGTTGGTTTCTATTACAACCTATAAAATGAAACCAATTGATCTTAAAGAGGTTAAGACTCAATTGGAATAGTAGATGGATAACGGGTTTATCCGTCTGAGTATGTTTCCTTGGGGTTCTCCAATTTTTTTTTCTAAAAAAGTTGATAGGAAATTGCACTTATTTACTGATTACTAGAAGTTGAACTAGATGATATTAAAGAACTAATATCCCCTTTTATGTATCGATGATATCTATGACTAGTTGAGAGGATCTTGTGTGTTCTTTAAGATTGAAATGAGATAGGGCTATCATTAGTTGAGAGTTCAACCTTCTGATATATCATTGAAATCTTTCATAAGTAGGTATGGCCTATATGAATTTTTTTGTGATGTTGTTCAGACTAATGAATAAACATGCTATGTTTATGGCCTTGATGAACCAAATATTCCACTCATAACTAGATCAATTTGTGGTTGTTTTGTGGATGACATAATGGTTTAATCCAAGACCCATGAAAATCATGACCAAAATCATGAAATCATCTTATGTAAACTATCAGGGTAATGGATATACACCAAGACATCTAAGGGACAATTCTAGATTGATCAGGTTCATTTCAAGGGTCACATAATCTCAGAGTAAGGTGTGTTAGTTGAACAAAAGAAAGTTCATAAAGTGGTTTCTTAGGAGAAGCCTAAGAATGCTTTTGATATCCATAGTTTTTTAGGTTTGAAGGATTATTATCAAAATTCCATTCAATACTTTCCCCACTTTTTTTCACTAATTTTTGGGCCAACTAAAAATTTAATTATGTTTGAATGGTCTGTATCATGTGAGAATTCTTTTGAAGAGTTAAATAATTATTTGAATATGATACTAATTTTGATCCTACCCGAGCTAGGGGAGGATTATATATTGTTTTATGATGTGTCTTTGGTTGGAAATAGAGTAGTATAGATACAAGAAGATCAAATTTTAGTGTATGGATTAAAACATTTGAGGTCACATGAATGGAACCACCATACATAAGACCACGATTTAGCTGTAGTGGTTTCTGCCTTGAAGTGTTAGTAGCATTATATGTTTGGTGAAAATTTTACTATGTATACCGGCCCTAAAATATTAAATTATATATTTTCAAATATGGATTTGGATATCTGGTAGTGGAGGAGGGTTGAGTATATGAAACCATTTTATTTTGAGATATCATATACACCTAGGAAAGGAAATAGTGTTTTTTATGCTTTGAGTAGGAAAACGTAGACTCAAGTATTTCATGATTCCCGTTCCGAGTGGAATTTGATGACTTTGATGGATGAGATGCATATTTTGTTCCACGAGGGCCAAGATCATATGATCCTCATATTAGTATCAGTATCAGTGGAGTCCACAAATTTGATCTTCATTAGGGAGAGATAGTATGAAGATCCTGAGTTTTTTTCCATGAGGGAAAGACTTCAAGTTGGGGAGTCATCTTTGGATTAAACCATATATGTGGATGAGATCATATATATATGGAATAATGTTTTTTAAAATATGAGTATGAGAGAGGAGGTGATTCTTGAGTTTCATTCCTCAAAGTGGGAGGTGCATCCTGGTTTGACCAAAATGAATCAAGACCTATATGTACAGTATTGGTGGTTGGGCATAAAACTAGAGTTGTTAGGGTTCATGAAATGATGTTACACCTGTAAAAAGGTGAAGGTTTTACATCAATGGCCTAGTGGTTTACTTCGTTAGTTGACTATTATAGAATAGAAGTGGGATGAAATTACTATGGCTTTCATGTTGAGTCTTCCAAGGACTCCTTGGAAGAATTACTCTATATGGGTGATAGTAGACCAATTGATGAAAGTTGCACATTTCATTCCTATTTGAAATAAATTCTCAGTTGATCAATTGGGGGACATGTATGTTTAGGATATAGTTCATCTACGTGTGTATCCAAGGAGCATAGTTTAATACCTTGACTCATGTTTCAGTTTACACTTATAGAATGGTTTGAAAAAGGCTCTTTGTATATATGTATTTCTGTATATATATTTCTACCCAAAGATATATGGGAATTAATAGCATACTATAAATGTATTTTAGGATATGATATGAGTGAACATCCAAGAATTTAGTGGGGTTTTGGATAAATACATAGTTCTCATTAATTCATCTATAACAACATTTATCCAGAGACTATTCAGATGCCACCATATGAGTCTCTTTTTGGTATTCCATGAAGATCACCACTATACCGGATAGTGGATGTGAGTTAGAAAGATTGGGACTGAGTCTCAAGAAGGATACATTGGATAAGGTTCAACTAATTTAGAAGTTTATGGATATATATTATAGTAGGAAGAATTCATATGTTGATCAACATCGATAAACCATTAAGCTTACAGTGGGTGACCTTTTATTCCTTCGGGTGCTTCCCAGATTGGGTCACTGTAGTATTCGGAGATAGAGAAAGTTGATTCCCAAGTGTTTAGGACCGTTTGAGAGTGTGGAGATAATCAATCCAATGTTGTGCTGATTGTATTTTCCACAGAGGTATTGTGCTATGTATGATGTTTTCATGTGTCATGGATTTTGAGATATCGCCCTAACCCTTATCATGGGATCGATATTGATGACATTGATCTTGAGACTGATGTGTCCTTTGAGGGGAATTTGATTTGTGTTATGGATCGTAGTGACAAAGTTTTTTCATAAATGACTATGCTGGTTGTTTGAGTATTGTGGAAACATAGATGTGTTTAGGAAGAAACATGGGAGATATAAGAAGTCACGTGGGGTCATTGACCTAATATTTTTACCACACAATCCTAAAGATTCTTGGTTGTACTTCTTGAGGATGAGTTATTATAAGGTGGGGTGATTCTAAGATCCTAATATTTTCTAAATATGTCTCATTCTTATTTATAGGCACTTTTTTACTATTCTTTTATGTCATGGTTGGGTTTTTGTTTTGGATAGTTTCAGGTGAAATAGGATAATTTTGGAAGAAAACGTTTTAGGGATCGGTTAGCGCACAATTTTTGTAAATGATGTGCATAACCCCAAAAAACCATGATATCCTAGACAGAGGGTAATTGTGTGTTTACAACATGGTTTTTTTAATCGTGTTCCCTCTTAGTAGAAACGGGTTTTCCCTACAATGGGGTACATAATTAAGGTACAAAGTTTGGAAAATCATGTGACCTTACCTAGGAAACATGTGCATTGGTTTTAATCCCTTGATAAATTACTAAAAAATTATTGAACCCCAAATATTAACCCAAAAAACTTAGGTAGACTCTAAAACAATTCCTCCAAATTTTGAAGCTCCCAAGAGGGTTCTAAGGCTTCTAATACCCCATTATTAATGAATAAAAGATCTGATTTAAGGATAATATCTCCATTGGTAAGTGTTTTATTCTCGGATTGGTTCTCTCTATATCTCTCTATCGTACCTATTTTTGGATGAATTTTAATGGTTTTTTACTCCCTTGGTAATGTTTTAGATCGAGGTTTTGATGGGTATTAGTCTGTTGGATCTTGTTCTAAGGTTTTGGTCCAATGTCTTCCATGTTGTTGTGATCATAATCTTTCCACTTCAAATTGAACATTTAAAATTTAGAAAACACCCATCAATGATCTTGAGGTAGGTTATATAATTTTAAATTCTCATTTTCTTGAATATAATTGAATGTATGTAATTGTGTAATTTCAATTTCCACATTAGGAAATTTCATTTTGGAATTGAATTAATTAATTGATTAATGGGATTATAAAATAGGTGGAATATTAGGATTATGAAATTGATTGATTAATGAGATTATGAAATTTTTTAATTAATGATATCATGGAAATGATTTAAAATTAGAATTAAAAGTTTGGTTGGATTAACCTTAATGGGTTAATGGATATTATTATTATTATTAAATGTTGATAAATGGAATAACGGTGAAATGATCATATTATTTTCATGTAATTAAAGTGATGAACCATGATTGTTTTGATAAATTGAAATGGTGCACCATGATGTGAATAATTGATAAGAAGGTTAATGATTCTAAACCTTGATGTATTAGTGATATTTTTGATATTTTTTATAAGAAGTGTGGGACAAGGACTGATGCTTCAAATTCCCATATGTGATAATGAGTGTGGGAAAGGTGTTGAAGCTTCAAATACCTATATGAACATTGAGGTTTGAGACATGGACTGATGCTCTAAATACCCATGGGGTTCTAGACATTACGTTCTACTCCCATGATACATTCTAAGAAGACATGATATAAAATTATTAAATTGATCATGGAAGCCCATGTTATAATGAATTTTGATTTCTCTATGTGATATAGTTCATACTTCAGCATGGGCCAAAGAAGGTACTGTTGGTTTGGGTATCATCATAAACCTTGAGGTTTATGTGGTTAATTAAAGAATAATATAATTTTGGAAACCGTTCACTTCTTCAATTTTATTTTATTATTTATATAACTACATAAACTATTATAGACTGGATATTAATTTATATGTCGTTGGTGGTGGCATACTAAGTTATACTCACACCCTACTCGGGCTTCCTCATCATTACCCGAATAGACCTCATTTTTGTAGGATAGGATAATGGAAAGATCCCTATTTTAGATGGATAATTTGGGATAGAGTATGGATGAGGGAACCAGACATGATTTTGGTATCCACTTGGGAGTTGTCGGTGTCTTTATTTTTGTTTTTTCATTTGACACTTGACACATATATGGAATGACATATATACTTCTTTGGTTTGGATATTATTTTCCAATTTTGGTTTTTCATGTGATATTGTTTTGTATTGGTTATGGAATTATTTTGTTTTTTATTTACCATCAGTTTTCTATTTTTTATTTCGTTGCACTATTGTGCTACTTTGATTAAGAGAGTATAGTCTCCTAATGTAATATATTAGACCCTCATTACTATTTGGCAGCCTCTCGCGTACAGGGAGGCACACCTAAGGTCATTTAACCAACTGGATTGGGGAACTAGTGTGTGGAACCTAGTTTGGGGCAATACAACTTTGTTGATAACAATTCATTTATAGTATTTTTTAAAGGAAATTTAAACATGTAACAATATTGTTTTTAATAATTATAAATTTTTTAATATGTTGTTATCCAAAAGATATGTTCAACCATGAATAGTTATTTTAACTTAAAATATTTATATACATTATAGTAATTTATTTTTAATTTTTAGGGAATAAATAATTTCGTTAAATTCTTACAAAACAATTCAGTAGTGATTATTAAATTAATGTAATAATCAATGAAATAATATTATAAATTTTAAAATAAATATAATTTTAGATTTTTATGGTTATCCATGAATTCTATAGATGACCATGACATGATTAGGATATAATAAAATAGTTGGTTTGAATTTTACTTATTGTTTTTTTGTTATAAAATTCAGAGTAAAAATTGTTGCCTAGAATTTTACTTTATTTTTTGTTGTTATAAAAGTTAATGTAATGAATAGTGTAAAAATTGACAGTAATTATTTTTCATGAATATAATATTTTATTAAATTATTTAAAAATCATAAAAATATTTTATAATCACAATGGGTATAATAAATGGTAAAAAGTTCCATCCCCAATGAATTTATTGGTTATTTTCAATCATTTGGATCAAGATTAGTCATATTATATTTTAGTATTTTAAGAAATTCCAAAAATACCCCTCACCTCAATTATTAATGGGGACCCCTTCCTTCACTTCATCACACCACATTGAGGCATCTACTTCTATAATCATATGAAAATTTCTCTTATCATCATCCTATTTTAATTACTTATAATTTTATCTCTTACAAAATACCTACCCTAGGACCCTTAAGAGAAGTAATAAAGGTTCTCTTTTATAGAAGAGGTAATCATCTTTACCGACTCTTTCAAATTTTGTTCTTCTTCTAACAAATATTAATATAAAATACACATAATAAAATAATAACTATAGTATCATATATGTACAGAGATTTTATAATTAATGGGATATATCCATATTCTTCCTTTTATCGATCCTATGAAAAATGAAAGCATCACGTGTATATATGTATAGCTCACTGCCTCCATGTAGCAATGTAATTAGTTTATCTTCACCAACATACTTGCATGGTTATAGTGATTGAAATAATTTATATATATGATACTTTTGACATGATATTTATGATAAAAATTAATATATCATCCATTTATTTATCCATTCGTAATTAATGTATTGATATTGTCGCTTGGGCATACGTACGACGTACCATCTCTACAAAATAGTGAAACTCATTTTCCATATACAAATTTCAATAATGGTTATAAAAATGTTTTAAATAATTCAATATGATACTTATATAATTATTGAAAGTCTAGATATGATGAATCTATATCCCAGACACATGAACTAGAACTTACATGATAAAACATTTAGGGAAAAATGAAGAAGTTAACACCTAAAACAATGGTAATAATTAAATATTATTACGGAGTGGATGGTAAGGGGTTGTATAAAAATTATATATGATATAATAAATATTAATATGTTTCTGATATAAATTAATAATAATATTTAAACCATTAGACATCAGGTTAAAGCTTGTTAAATAAAAGTAAAGTGTAATGTAGGATATACCTCTGAACCTCCATATTTTATTTGGGTTATGATTTCTCTCTATTTTCATAAATTTATCTCTTCATTGTTTTTATATAATTCTCAAATATTTGGTTGATATTTACAACACAAATTTATTTAGCTTAATTAATATTTTTATGGGTAATTACATGTTTAAAAAGGATCCATTCTCAATTCCTCTCGATAAGAAATCCTGATTGAATGGAACTTCTCAGTTTCTTACCTAATTTAAAGTACAATACCTAAAATAATTTAAACCTCCAATATTTTTATAAAATCACTAAATTTTTCATAAAATCTATTTTAGTTCATTTCTAGTTTTATAAAAACAATTACACCTTTATCCTCTTTAATGACATTATTATTTTCCCAAAAAATGCATTGGAGTGGCACATTTCTAAAGTTACCAAGCCATTATTTTTCATGTTTTCAGTTTAGTTGGAAATAATTGTTCACATTATACTCTTATTTTTTCCTTTACTCATATTAAATAATTATTCAATATCTTATTTTATTGATACCATTATGAATGCCCTTTGGTTATAGATTATTATAAGATTACGATACTCATTTATTTATTTGGGTAACATTAATTTTTATTCCATATGTCTGAATATTTATGTGTCACACATATTCATGAACATTTTATGATAGGTGCACCAAGATATCACTTCAATAAATTTGTTAATGTATTAGTTGCATGATATATTATGCATCGAATTACAGAGTATTCTTAATTCATTATAGGACAATATCCACCATGTGATAGTCTTTTATATTAGTCTTGGATCATGTTTATGTCATGATATATGTTTCTTCAACATTAATATTTTTCCATGATCATATTATTACATTTTCTATATGATATGCCTTCATGCGTTTATTTAATCGGCATTCCTTTATGTTATAATGTTATTCCTTATGACTCATGTACTATGCTTTATTTTCCATGTATATTCCCTTAATGGGATTTTTATCTCACCCCTTTTGTTTGTGTATTCCCTAGGTTATCCTATGCAGTTTTAGGAGATCAAAGAGAGTTAGGAGCTCGTTATAGAGATTAATAAAAATATGTTGTATTCTAGTTTTATATTTTCTAATTAAGTACCACGTCTTATAAAGATGCTAGACTTTTTGATACATGGTCTGTATTTAAGGGATAATTATGCCATAAATTGTGTAATAGTATGTGTAAAAGGCTTAAGTTACTATACTTGGAATCATACGAAAAAGATGTAATTTGATCCTTTGGAACTCTCATGTGTGAGAATTGGATGAAGCATGTCTTTCTTCCTAAGGGATTCATGAGAAATAGGATGCCATTGAGGAAGGTGGTGTGTTATTCCTAGGAAGTGTAGCCTCTCATGAAGTACCCTTATAGTTATCAATCATAGTCCACTAAAAATAATTCCAGACCACTATATTGGGGATCAGAGGATAGTCTAGTTATTTTTGGGGATTAGGATTAGAAACATTATTAATAACCCTAGGGATAATTCTATTACCATGGATAACCTATATTAAAACATAAGGAATCATAAGTTATGATATAATTTTAATATATAAGTTATTACTTCTATGTTCATAGTTTCATTTTTGTATTCTCATTATTTAAGTATTCAATACCCCTAATTTTTTTCTTTTCTATTTAATGGTGGGAAATAGGAGAACCCATTCCAACAACCTATGTGATAGGAAATGTGTTGATTTCTTTAATGAGATTCAAAAAACTAATGGGAAAAGAATCTCATAACCTCGTGATAGTAATCACTCAACTAGATCAAGCTATGAATAATAACTTGAATCATGTATAATAACCTTTTTCTCATAAAAAGGATCATGTTTTGGTTGAATACTTTATGTGGAAAATGCCTCTGACCTTTAGTGGATCTTTTGATCCTCTCATCATTGAATAATGTATTAACTTCATTAAGAAGATATTCTATGTCCCATAATTCTCAAAAAAAGAAAAATTTGTGATGGAGGTCTATTGTTTTGATGGGGAAGTTAATCAGTGGTGGGAACTACTAAATATTACGAAGTCCAAAGATAAAGTTGATTTAATGGAATGATAAGGAATAAATAAAATATTTTTTAATAAATATGTTCACAAAACTCTCTATCTTAATATAGATACGGAGTTCCTCATAATTATGAAAAATGAATATGATCCTATTGAATCATATGAAGAAAACTTTATAAGTCTTGCACAATATGCCTCTAGCTTTTTCAGGAACACCAAAAAAAAGTTGGATCACTTTTTTAGTGGATTAAATGAAAGTTTACATGAATATTTTGTGATTTGAGAATATCATAGCTATTAGTATATTTTTCCATTGTACAATTAAGATTGATATGGAAATAGGAGACTCTTATTGGTATTGTGGGTATGAAGATAAAATGAGGAAGTTGGATTTTAATATAGGATCATAACTTGATAAATCTCATGGAGGAAACAAAATCTAGCATCCCACATGTCAAAATTGTAGGAAAAAGCATCCCAATAATTGTATAAATGGGACCGGGAGATGCTTCAATTGTGAAAGTCAGGGGAATCCAAATAATCATTATCGAAGGGATTTGAAGATTCCCACTAAAGAAAAATAATAAAATAAGGTTAATATAAACACTCACCCTTCAGTATAGTGTTTCGACTATAGGGAACATGGGAATTATGTAACCCAATTCCCTAATCCAAGGGTTTTTAGAGACAATCAAACACAATAACCTTGAATGTAGTTACGATGGGAATATGATATCACTAATGTTCAGGTGGATCTTTATAATCATGTAGTGATAAGTACACTGGTTATTCATTCTAGAATAGAAAACATACCTTGTGATTCTAATTTAACACATTCTTTCATATCTTTCAAGTTTAGTAGAACTATTCAAACACCACATAAAAATTTGAATGTTGAATTATCTATGAGAATAGATAATGAGGAAATTATTTCATATAAAATAAATAATTCCCCCCCAGTAAATTTTTGTGGACTAAAATTCCAAGAAAATATCATATAACTTTATTCGGTTCAGTTGGATGATATATTGGGCATGGATTGACTATATTTATACAAATCCAACCTCAATTATTTAGAGATAGATATCACTCTTCATATCCCGAGGCATCCTCCAGTTTTGTATAAGTATAAGGAGCAGTATGAATCTCTTTTAGAATCATCAACTCAATTGAGGATATTATTTCCTTATAATAAATCATATATTGATCAAATGATTTAGGACAAAGAGTGGATAATGTTTAAAGACAAGCCCATTATGAGGGACTAAATTAATGTGTTACCTAAATAATTTCCTAGTTTTACTCCTTACTGAGAGGTTGAGTTCTCATTTGATCTTACACATTGATATCTTCCAATATCAAAGACTCCTTCTAGGATGTCCACCATTGAGTTATAAGAATTAATAAAGAAGTTACAAGACAACCTTGACAAGGGTTTTATATTCTTGAGTACTTCATCATGGGGTGTTTTGGTCCTCTACATTAAGAAGAAGCATTGATAAATTAACTTATGCATTTATTATTGTGAGATCAATATAATTATGATAAAAAACAATTTTTCCCAGTCATGGATAAATGAATTATTAGATCAACTTTGTGGGTCCATGTATTTCTCTAAGGTGGAGTTTCGGTTGAGATATCACCAATTAAAGGTGAATAAGGAAGATATTGAAAAGGCTAACTTTAGAACAACCTATGGACACTATGATTTAATTTTGATTCCCTTCATACTAGATAATTCACTTTAAATTTTCATGGACTTAAAAAATAGTTTCATTAGATATTGACTAGACAAATTTGTGGTAGTATTTGTACATGATATTTTGATATAATCCAAGATAATGGAGGATCAATATGAGCATTTTAATACAATGCTAAAGAATTTTTGAAGGGAGAAACTATATCAAAATTATAGTAAATGTAAGTTCTGTATGGAGGAAGTATCATTCGTGTTGAATGTTGTCACCCATAAAGGGATATCTATATATCCTTATAATAAAAAGGAAATTGAGGAGTTGACCAGGTGAGCATATATAATGGAGATCCATAGTTTACATTATCTAGCTCAGTATTACCAATTATTTTTTAGGAAAATCTCATGATTTTAAAACCCACTAACCAAGATGAATCAAAAGGGAGTGAATTTTTACAAGACCAGAGAATGTGAAGACTACTTCAAAGAGTTGAAAAAGAGGTCCATCACACCACCAGTACTTACACTACCCATAAGAGGAGAAATCGTTGTGGTATACAATGATACATTAAAAAATAACAAGGTTTTTTATTGATTAAAAATTATAAATTAATATCCTACACATAAAATCAACTGATTGTTCATGACTTAAACTATACCATGCATGATTTGGAGTTTGTGGTTGTAATATTCGCGTTGAAAATATGGTGGAATTATCTATATTGAGATAATTGTGAGATATATACTGATCATACAACCCTCAAATACATATTCAAATAAAAGTAGATTAATATGCACCAGAGAATGTTTTTTTATATCATTAAGAATTATGACCAGTCAATCCACTACCATCCTAGTAAAGAAAATGAAGTGGTAGATTCTCTAAGTAGAAAGGATCCTGTAACTTTATAAGTGATGATAATTAAGAAGGATCCAATATTAATATATGTACAAATGATGGACATGATAATTATAATATAGGGCCCTATCCTTAAACATTACATAATCTTGAGTTAAGCTAATAATGCAGATTGAGGATTTTTTTAGGTTTATCATTTTTGAGAATTAGGTTGTAACTATTACATTACATCTCAAAAATTACACAGTTGACACTTCTACTCTATCTAAATTTTTTCACATTAATAAAACTCATTATATAAAACAAGTGTTCTTTTATTGATATAAATCTTCTCGAATAACTCCTTTATCTTACCCTTCCTTATACCCTGTGAAAAAAAATTCAAAAACATGGGATGAGCATAAAAATATCAGGAAGGTTATAAAATAAGGAAAGAAAATATTAGTTTATCAATACATACAAATAAATGAAATAATACTTCTAAATCATAAAACATAAACTCTTTAACATACCTCATGAAATCATAAGATTTATAAATAACACATAGAAATCATAAATCATAAAGGTAACTTGTGGCATCCATAACATACTCACAATGTAGCTTTCACAGCTACATAGGGAGTTACATTTGGAATTACCATCATAGTATATTCCCTAAATATCTTAGGATAAACATTAATGTTTGCCTTCATCATGTTACACAATGAATTGGAGAGCTAACCCGGGGTTTCCTACCCTAGGTTTATCACGGAACCACCCGTATATGTAAACAATGCCCAAGAACCATAACATAATCGTAACACATGAACAATCATAAAATAAAGATAACATTTCCACATTTAATTCACAATATATCAGTTCAAGATATTGACATAATCAATCCATTATCAAAACGATTTTCAATACCAAAATATGTAAAAAGGGTATATAGTATTTATTTTCCTTTTAAAAACATTACGGCTTGTTAAGGAAGCCAAATATCAAATAATGCTCGCGGCGTTGGAAAGCTCATTGTCACCATGTACATTAAAAAGAAACAATCCATTTTTCATTTAGTAAAACGCTACGTAGAAAAAATATTCCCTTTGAATGAAATTAAAATTCAAACGGGTTTATACATTGTATAAAAGAAAGTCATGTATAAATCAAAATATGCCTCAATGAAAGGAGATTGAGATGAAGTCCCTTACAAATATTGTATCCTTATATAAAGGATAAATCAAGGAAATAATTATGTGTGGAAAATATAAATACACCCAAAATAAGTGGATATTCAGTGTAAAACAATAATAGGTAATTCACACATATTCATGGAAAAACAAAACCAATTACATGGATGTTTAACTCAATGAATGAATATTGAGTTAACATTTCCATTACAAAGTTAGTATAAATGATATAAGAATTAATCAATGGGGTGATTATGCGTAGCAACAGTATATCCACACAAAGGGAAGTGGAAATTAAAATATAAATAAACAAACAATGAATCCACACATAATCTTTTCATAGTATAATAAATGATGTATACATAAAACCCAATGAGTAGAAATTGAGTTTATAAATTCCTTTATAAAAATTTGGCTGCCTAACGGCATCACTTAAAAATTCAGAAAATGAGATGATGAGATTGAAAAGGGTCTCTCATCACTTTTAAATAAAATGGATAGCAATATGGATATATAATAACATATCCCAACATAATAAAATGGAAATTAAAAGACATAACATAAATTAGTCATTAACTAAAAGAGGAGGGTGAGAGGTTCTCTTACCTTGAGTATGACTCATCACGTATGTTCCTTGTTCTTTCTAAATAATAAACCTAAGTTAATTTATACTTTCTTCAGAACCTTTTTAAATTTTAGGATTTATTTTATATCACTTATGACCTTTCTATAAAAATCATATAATTATTCATGTTCATATTGGGTGTTTTGTTGATGTTTGGTGCTTGAGTCAAAAATGAACTTGTTATAATTACAAATTGACCATGTAGTCAAAAGTACATTATCTACAGAATAGTATTAATAATTTAAATATCATATATATAGATTATATAATTATTTATAATAGTCCATAAAATTTGGATATAATAAATGAAATGCACTGTTCACAGATACGGTAAGTCGTACATACAAAGGAAAACAACATTCATTTATTTGTCATATAAAAGAAATAAATAAAATGATACATAGGTATATTATAATTCCCATATAATATAATTTTATATATTTTTTACATAATTTAATTAACTCCATACTTTATATGTTCCATGTATGTCATGAATGAATCATATCACTTGGAGGGGGCAGTAGTTCGCACTTTTTCAAATGAAATTCTCGTATTTACACATCATGAAAAGAATAAAAGTATGTTTGTAAATAAAAATGATAGTATCATAAATTAAATATAAATATATTATATATCATATATATATATATATAGTTCCATCATAATGGACACCACGATAGGTGGTAGGGGAAATCGAACAATCATCGTTTCGTGAGGCAGCAGTTCACTGTACAAAGAAATAGTATGTTTGTATCCATTAGATGGAGGTGTGTGTAAGTTTAGTTATAATAATCATTATAAAAACATACTAGTATACTGAATATACTGGTGTTTTTATAAAATAGTTGAATAAATATAGTTTAGGGGGCCGAAGAAGGAAAATAAATGGAAGAATATTGAGAGAAGACATTACCTCAAATCAGGTAACACCTTTTGATTTAAGCTTAAAGGCCTTCTTGAATTACCTTATATCAAGGTAAGGCTTATAAAAGAAAGAGAGGTATGTTAAGAGATTATTTTTTCAGAGGTAGGATGAGATAAGGGGGTTTGAGAGGTTTGAGTAAGGGTTAGAGGTGGTGGCCTTTTATAAGTGGGAGGAGTGGTACTTTAGGAATGTTTGAAAGATTATTTTATTATAAATGGAGTTTCTATTTTCAAAAGGCCCACAACACATTTATTTAAAATATAATATTATTATTTTTCTAAATCCTCTCAACCAATAGTTTTTATACATGTTTGGTTTCAAATTTATCCTTGTCATTTAGCATTAACCCTTAGTTAACTTATTTGACTCTAACTATGTCTTCATGTATATTCAAACTATATAGTCAATATAGTTACTATAAATTGACATTCAAACCTCAAGTGGTTCATTAATGACATTTTCATCATTATCTAAGAAATTTTTCTTGATCTCATATTTTTAGGAATATTATATCATTTAATAAAAGAGAATTTGTTTTAAAAACGCATTTATGTCAATTTATATACTATTCATATCGTGATTTTTAAAAATTACATAACAACTTTATTATTTCATAAAAACCTCATTAATTAAGATATAAAAAGTAATAATTATCCCAAAAATTATAGGATGGAATAAATAGTTTCAAAATAAATTTATTTTATTTTCTATAATCTTATTTATTGAAAACATTCATTAATAAAGTAATTACTACATCATCATTGTGTCATAAATAAATTTATTTAATTGAAGTCTAAAAATTATAAATAAAATAAAATGATGTAGAAAATATTTTTATATTTATAATTTATAGTTATATTATAAGATATCACTTATATGACCACATACAAAAAAATTAGTAAAAGAAATATTTTTATGTTATATTTTCATTAACTTTAAATTAAAAGTACTGAAATGTAATTTTCACACAAAAGTGGATCCATGGGGTCCTAAAATAGACCCAAGTATGCATGTAGTCGGAAATATCTCATAATATAGGATTAAAAAATGTTTTATGGTAATTTAATATTATTATAATATTAACTTTTACCCATATTTACCAGATTTACCCTTTAACCATAGTAAATAAAATATATACCGAAGTTTCTATTCATAATATCTAAAAAAAAAACTTACCTATTTATAAAATTTAGATTTCATAATTCAAAATATGGAATCCATTTTTTCCAAATTCAAAAAACAAAAGTTTCATAAATTAATTTCAAATTAATTCTTATTGTCAAAACCAAAAAAACATGTTTTTAAAAAGTAAAAACTACCAAAAGATTGACATATGTTTATGTACAATTTCAAAGTGAAATTACTTAAAATTAACAAAATTGGATTATATGATAAAAATATAATCCAATTTCACTTTAAAACCAAATAAAATTACAATCTAACTATTAGATTAAAAGTTGGTTTGAATTAAAAGGTAGTATTTCTCATTATTCATTAAAAATGAACTTTATTAGAAAAATACCAAAATTTCATCCAAATTAAATTTAGATGTCCCACTTCTAAATAAGAATTTTAATTTTTTCAAATAGAACATATAAAAGTTACAAAACTAGATTTAAAAAGGGTTCTCTATCAAAAGGAAGTGATAAACCTTTTAAATAATATTAAAGTATTTAATGCTTAAAATCAGATTCATTCTTATTTTATGCATCTAAAATTTATTGGATAAATTTTAAAACATTTAAAAAACATGTGTAATCATAATTTAGTTAGTTATGTTCATTCCTGGAAATACAACTATTAAGCATTAACTACCATTTAAAATAATAATAATTTTATTATTTTATTTTTTGGTATAACTCAAAGTTGTGTGCAATGTAAGATTTCAAGGAAACTCATTGTTGTGTTTTGAGTATTCTATAATACAAAGAGTCTTATTTAAAATAAAATTAATATCTTATTCATAAATAATAATATAAATGAAAAAAATTATTATTATATAAATACACGTGTCGTTATATATAATGTAAGGGACAATATCATTTGTTTCTCAAATGTTTTCTCACCCATCCCTTATAGAGAAGATAAAGTGTTCTCAAAGAAAAGTTGTGAAAATTCAGAAGAAGGTGGAATCTATTAAGAATGGTAAATAATCAGAGTTCAAAATTGATGAGGAAGGAGTCATAATATTTAGTTTATAACTATGTGTACCACAAAATCTTAAGATAAAGAGGGATATTTTGAATGATGCACGTAGATTGACCATCTCCATCCACTCATTGAGAACAAAGATTTATTGATATCTTCAACATCACTATTGGTGGGACAATATGAAGAATGAGATTATCAAACATACATAAAAGTGTCTGGTATGTTATAAAGTAAAGGTAGAAAATAAAAATTATAATGGTATTATGAAACCATTACCTATACCTATATAGAAATGGGGAAACATAGGTATATACTTTTTCACTATACTTTTGAACACATCCATAGGAAATAATTCTATATAGGTTTATGTGGATCTTCTTAAAAAGACAACTCACATTGTTGTAATTAGATAAGACTTATCAATCAATCAAATTGCATAGATATACATCAGAGAAGTAGTGAGGCTGTATAGATTACCATTATCGATTGTTTCTGATTAAGATCGGATATTTACCTCTAAGTACTCAAAAAATACCCAATATGATCTAAACAATAAGTTGAACTTCAGTACATATTATCACCCTCAAACTGATGTTTAATCAGAGTAAAATATTCAGACACTAGAATATATGTTGAGAGCATGGTCAATAAACTTCAAATGAGTATGGGATCAGTATCTTCCACTGGTCAACTTCTCTTAAAACAATAGTTTCTACTCAATCATCTAAACGGACCCATATGAATCCCTTTATAGGAAGAGATGTAGAACACATGAATTCTTCTAAAATATTAGAGAACTTATGATACTATGACCTGAAATGGTCTAATAAATGGTAGAAAAGTTAATGTATATTCATCATCATATTAGGGAATCCCAATGTTGATATAAGATCTATGGAGACAATCGTCGATGGGACGTAGAGTTTAAGGTTGGAGATGAGGTATTCCTAAGCATATATCAATGGAGGAGAGTCATAAGAATTCAAAATAATGGAAATACATGTCCCATGTACATTGTACCCTATGAGATTCTTGATATCTTTGGAGATATGGAATTTTGACTTGCACTTCCCCCAACCATGTCTCAAGTACATGATGTGTTCCATGTATCACTCCGGAGAAAGAATATACCAAATCTATCAAATGTACTAAATTCAAAGGTGGTAGATATTGAAAATTATCTCTATTATGGGGAGAATCCTATAAAGATCTTGGACCATGTAGATAAAGTTCTACACAATAACACCACTAACCTGTTTAAATTGCTATGAAGGAACTACAAAAACAAAGAGGAAACATAGGTATCAGAAGAACCGATAAAGGACAAGTACCCTCACCTATTTTCACCATAGTATGTAAAATTAAATTTTGAGGGTGAAATTCCATAAGGGGGAATAATGTAACACCTTGATATTTTTTATAAAATATATATCTTTAAATAATTTTATATATTTGGTATCCTGGGTTTCACATGACACCATATTTAAACAAACCGCGCTATACTGTTAAAATATTGTTATTTTAACATGACCATTATAAATTTTCCATTTAATTGAAAGTTATGAATATGAATATTCATATTATGAAATATATTCATTTATTAATTTTTATGAAATAAACACTTATTTTTTAGAAAAGTCATTTTATTCTCAAAAAATAAGTTTTCCTAAAAAATGATTTTATTGATTTCTATGAGAAAAATAAATATAATTAATTTTAAAACATATATAAAATTAATTTTATAAAATAAAATTCATTTTTTTGAATTAATCATGAAAAAATCATATTAGGATTAACTATTGATAATTTTATAAAAAGTTTAAAATTTTAATGAAAAGTTAAAAATACAGATTTACATTTAAAACTATATTTTCTTTTCAAAAATTTAAAAATTAAAATTATATTTTAAATTAGTTTTAAAATTTAATTATTTCATTGTTATTATAAAGAAACTAATTTTGGCCTTTTAAATGAATTTTATACATGAATTTACTAAAAACATTTTACAATTAAAAGGGGTATTTTTCAAAAAAAAATATTGTCTTTTTCTAGTTTAATATTAAATTAAATTATCCCAATTCTATGTTATTAATTTTGAAAATTCGATTACAAATTTTTAATAATGAGGTCAAAATATAGAAAATAAACCTCGTTTATGTTTTTCAATATGAATAATAACCTTAGTACGTTTTGTTACAATGATTAAGGGAAAATCAGGTAATTTAGGGTACAAGTAATATTATATGGAATATAAAATTACCCTAAAACATTCAAAATATATATTATATGAGTAATTTTAGACCATAATAATATATGGGACGAATTTATGACATTTTGGATCTACATGGTTGACATTATTCCCATTATAGTATTTTATTTAAAGAAAGGCCAAACACATCACACAATTGTTTTTAATAGGTAAAACATTCTTAATATGTGGTTATCTATAAGATATGTTCAAACATAAATATTATTTTGAAATATAAATTATTTATCTTAATCATTATAAGTTATTTTTAATTTTTATGGAAGAAATAATTACCATAAATGCTTACACAATGATGATTCATTGATTATTATTTTTATGGAAAAAACAAATAAATGATATTAAAATTTTTAAAATAAATTTAATTTGATATATTTAAGGAGTTTTATGATTTATATAGATTAATATGAAATTATTAGGATGTAATAAAATAATTTTTTATAATTTTACTTTTGGTTTTTAGGTTTTTAAAGTCAATATAATGAATATTATCAAAATTGACAATAATGATATTTCAGGAATATAATATTTTATTAAATTAATTAAAAAAATAAAAATATTATATAATAAAAAAGGGGATAATATATAGTATAGAATTTTATAACATATTCATTTATGGTAAATTTGGAATCATTTGTCTCTATAATAGTAATATTATATTTTAATATTTTGAGAATTTCCAAAAGTTCCCCTCACCTCAATTATAAAAGGGAACCCCTTCATTCACATCTTCAAATAACATAGTGTAATATATATAGACCATACTCTGACCATTTATATTCTCATCATCCTTATTTATGTTCTTGTAGTTTTTTATTCCAAAAGACTTACCCTAGGTCCCTTGTGAAAAGTTATAAAGGAGATCCTTCCTTGAAGTGGTAATTGTCATTACCGATTCTTTCAAATTTATTTCTTCTTCTACCACCTCTTAATATTTTATAACCATAATAAAATAATAACTATGATATAATATATATAAATATATGTTTTTATTATTATTATACAACAATATTATACCTTTTATCCATCCCATTAAAAACAAAAGCACCTTGCATGCATATGTACGGCTTACCACCTCCACGTAGCGGTGTAATTCGTTTTTCATCACCAATTTACTTTTATGTTTATAATGATGTAAATAATAAATATATATGATACATATGAAATTATATTTATTATTTAAAATTAATATATAATACATTTCTCTACCCATTCACTAATAAGGTAATGATATCGTCACTCATGCGTACGTACGACCTACCATCTGTGCGAAGCGATGCGACTCATTTTCCATATTCAAATTTAAATCATGGTAAACAAAATATTATTAAATAGTTAAATATTAAAATTATATAATTTAGAAAATTATATATAGGATGAATCTATATCCCATTCACATGAACTAGAGCTTACATGACAAAACATGCGCGGAAAAATGAAGCAGTTAACATCTGAATTAATGGTAATAATAAAATATTATTAACAAGAGGGTGGAAATAGGTTGTATAAAAATTATATATTATATAAAAAATAGGAATATGGTTATTTTATAAATAATAACATAATTTAAACGATTATAAATGTGTTTAAATCATTTTCAACTAAAGGAATGCATAATATAAGGGATCTCTCCAAACCTCCATATTTCCTTTGGGTTGCACTTTATCCCTATTAACCTCAATTTATTTCTTAATTATTCTTATATAATTATCCTATATTAGGTATATATTTACCAAACATATGTATTCATATCAATTCATCTTTATTTTATGGGGAATTTCATTTTTTAAAGGGTTCCCTTCTCAATTCCTCTTGATAAGAAAACCTGATTAGAGGTAACTTCTCAATTTCTCACCCATTTTCAATTACACTCCATAAGATGATTTAAAAATAATTTTTTTTTCTAAAATCACTCAATTTATAATGAAAAACTATTTTACTTATTTTTTGGTTTTGTGAAGAGAATTATTCCTTTATACTTTTTAAAGGATCTTTATTCTTTTCCCCAAAACCGTGTTAAAGTGGAAATTTTCCAAAGTTAGCTAACCATTATTTTTCATGTTTTAACTTTATTTGGACATTATTACTCATGTTCCATTATTATGTTTCATTTATTAATGCTAAATATTTATTTAATCTCTTCTTTTATTGATACCTTTATGATACACCCTTTGGTTATGCCTTATGACAAGATTATGATGCCCATTTGTCTTTCCATGGGTAACCCTTATGTTTATTCCTTATGTTTGATTATTTATGTGGAAAAAATATAGAAGAACATGTTATGATGGGTGTTACCAGATAGTGCTCTAATTCATTGGGTAATGTTTTAGTCTGATGAGATGTTATGTATGGGATTAGGGACGAACCCAATTCCATTATGGGACTTTGTCCACCATTTTATAGTCTTGTATGTTTCCCTTGACTCATGTTTATTTCATGATATATGTTTTTTCCATATTTATATTTTACCATGATCATATGATTATGTGTTCTACATGATATTCCACCATGTTTTTATTTAATATCCATGCCTCTATGTTTTCATGTCATTTCTTCCAACCAATGTTGTATGCTTCATTTCCATGTTTATTCCCTTATTGTGATTTCAAACTCACTGCTTTTGTCTATTTATTCCCTGGTTTATCCTATATAGTTGTTTTATCTCAAAGGTGGTTAGAATATCATTATGTATATTTTGAAAAATATCTTCTATTCTAGTTTCATATTTTCTAATTATGTACCTGGTCTTCCAAAGACACTATAGTTTTTTATCCTTTGTTTATATTTAATAGATAATTATGGATAAAATTATTCAATATTATGTGAAAAAGGATTGGGTATCTATACCCCTAGTTAGGCTATTTTGGCTAACCACAGTTAGTTTTTCATTATGGAGCCTCCTAGGGTTCTAGGGGGAGTCCCCTATCTGAAATGTTTAGGAGCACCCTTATCATGTTGTCCTATTTATTTAATTGATAATTTTGGATAGACCATAGTGAGTTACACACTATAGAGTTTTTTGTGGAGTGGTGGGTTCCCCTATGTAAAATAGCAAGGTTCGCCTCATCGAATATATGCTCTAGCCCTCATGGTGTCTCAGACTGGTGGAGGGGAAACACACTCTAACTTATATAGGCCATGTCATGGTGAGTCCGGTCCAACCATTTTGAAAAGAATGATTTTTTTATTATGCCCTTTCTCTATTGATGTTATTTGGGGAATGTTTTTCTCCTCTTTTTCTACTCAGACCCTCCATCCATTATCCTTCTTCTCCAACAATATTTGGTGTTTTCTCTCTTGATTCTTTGAATAATCCATTTATATCTATGTTTTCCCTAGTTTAGTGTTTTCATCTACTTATTCTATTTTCATCATATGATCTTGAATCATAGGTTAGTATATAATTAGTAGATATTAACTAGCATAAGGTATGTTCTCTTAATTATATACCTTAAACTCTCAACATTTTTTATAATTCATGTGAAGTTTGGTCTCATCCGTATAACACATACTTGACCTAAAAATAACTAATATTTTTTTTGACCTAATTCTAGAAATTCAACATTCCCATGGGTCATGTTAAGTATTTTTGAGAGTGTAGCTTTGTATTTTAGTCACCCCATGTGGTGTGTGTGTAACCATGTAAATTAAATAGCGATTAAGGGGAGACCAAAGTAGCTTAAGTAAATGAATGTTTATGTTTTTATGGATGACTTGTACATGCTCTAGGTTCTAGTATAGATATTTGTTATGTGGTCCCTAAAATGATTAAATTAAAGGATTCACTACTAGGAATCTGACATATACCAAAAGTCAGGTAGAAATAGTTTAAAAATAGTTTTTATAGGTATTGTTTAACTTATACCAATTTTTTAGTAAAATTATTGGTATACCAATGGGTTGACCAAATATTTGGTATAGGTTTCTCATTTATCCACCTATACCAATGATTTGGTGAAACCGTTGGTATAGTTGAAAAAATTATTTATGTGTAATATTATCAAAAATACTAAATAAATCAAGATTAAAAATTATTTTCGTACACACACACATATATATATATATATATATGTTTTTTTAAGAACACAAATGTGGTTTTTGAATAATGGTAAATTCTATGAAATATAATGGTGAGGACCTAGTATCAAATCCTAACATTGGAATTGTTTTCAATAGTTTACCTATACAAATGCTTTGACTAAAGCACTGGTTTTTGTATCTTCTTTAAAACTACCTATACCAGTGGTTTGAGGGAATGTAAAAATGATTCAAAACCATTATTATAGCCTTTTTTAGTGGTTATTTTATAAATTAATTGTATAGATATTTAGAATACTATGAATATGATCCATAGATTTTCTAATGAGCCTTTAAATTTATAATTCCTTAGATATATTCATTGAATAATTAAGTGTGTCTATTGATCAAGAATGTCATGGTAAATCCCCTTATATTTTAAAATGAGCCTATAATTCCTTGGAATATCTCCTTGGATATGATAGTGAGACTAAAGATAATGAATACCTTGGATATGATCCTTTGAGTTGGAATTAAGCCTATTGACTCGTATTTCTTTAGATATAATCTTTGGATTTGGATTTTAGCCTCTTAATATGAGATATTTTTATTAGATACATATGTAATTGGAAAAATTAGGTATAGCTTATCTCAAGTTTCAATGTATAACCCTAGGATCAATAATGGTCTATTTATTTATGTTGTTTCCTTCATTTTATTATGCACCAAAAAATCCACAATATACTCAAAATTGATATGTTTATATACACCATTGGTTATAGACAACGGAGTCATACTCACACCATGTTCAAGCTACCATTTTTATCCAAATAGACTTAGTGGTTGTAGGTAAGGGCAAGTTAAAGGGCCATGTGATTGATAGATGGTCTATTTTGACTATAAAAGAGCACGGGATGTGGGATAGGGATAGACTCGAGATCGATTTTTGGATTTTATCTTGTCTATATTTTTTTACCCTTTTGTGTTTTTGAGACATGTGATCGACCATAAAGGATACCTATTATATGTGTGAATTTCCTGCTATGTATATATCTCTATTTTTTTATCTCATGAGTTACATTATTATTGGTACTTTTCATTATATTTATATTCCTTATTCATTTGTAGTATGATATTAGTATTATTATCATTGTAATTTCACTTTATATGAGGTTTTAGTCTCTATAAGATATTACCATAGACCCCCACTACTAGTCAGCAGACTCTGGTATATATGCAGATGTTCTTGAGGTCACATAACGAATCCATCCTCAACACTGGTTAGTGGTTTCTAATCATGGGACATTAAAAATGGTATCATATCCCTTTATTTTTGTCGTACGATTTTGGTAAGGTAGATATGAGATAGGTTGTTGTAAGAAATTTTTTCTGAACTTGTGTCTTAGAGTAGATAACTCACATATAAGTAAAGTCAATTTTCATAGGGATGGGATTACTATTTTTGTTTTAGTTTTTACTATTGACTAATTTCACCTAATGTGACATGCATGATTTTGGAATTTATAATTTATGGGATTTTTAACACTTGGTTATAATTTCAATAGTTCATGTATTCATGACTTATATATGGAATATATGATTCACTTTTCATTTTCATAATTTACTATGATTGGTTACTTTTGTTATGACATAGAATCAATTATTTAATGTGTTAGTGATAATTTATATAAATTTTCCCATATGAATTCATAGTGGAATATTAATTAACTGATTATAAAGGTGGTTGAAATATCATTTCATTTTTATTTATCTTGATTATTATATGGTGTCTATTAAATAAAATTACAATTAAAACATATAAATTGTTTTCCTCTATAACTTGAAATAGATATTTCATTTAACCAATCCTCAGTTATTAAAACTATGGTTAAAGTAAAATGGAAAATATTAATAAT
Organism: Viscum album; assembly: GCA_963277665.1. Lineage (NCBI taxonomy): Eukaryota > Viridiplantae > Streptophyta > Magnoliopsida > Santalales > Viscaceae > Viscum > Viscum album. The sequence continues at coordinate 1,812,531,751 of OY728136.1, read as the reverse complement.
TTTGATCTAATATATATTATTTTTACCATATTTGTATATGGTGATGACCATGTGTATGGGTAGATGGGGCTAGTGAGAGTTCCTAAGTTATTAGATTCATGTGATGTGAGATATAGAGAATAGAGGGGTGTTATATTTGTTACAAATTTCCTTAAATTGTGATATCAAGGATAGTTATAGTAATATTTTTTGATGAATTTTTTTTTGAATTATAGACAATTTTCTCTACAAAATCCTCTAATTGAGCACTGGGATGGTGGTATTTCTTCCATTTTTTGATTAGTTCATAGAGGAAAAGGGACTTATTTGGATGAGTATATATCATTGATGTTCTAAGATCCTTTTTACAAATAATATGTATGGTTACTTATGACTATTCATTAAGTATCATAAGATAAACAAAGTGACAGTTAAATATCAATATCAACATCTATATATTGAAGAATTATTTTGTTAACTAAGATCCACTTGAGTCTTCTCTAAGATAAATTTGAGATCAAGGTTCCACCAGGTGAGGGTACGACCTTTTGATATACCTCTCATAACTTTTAGATGTAATTATAGTATATAGGATTATTTTTTAATGTCATTCAGTCTAAAAAACATTCCTATAGTGTTCATGGATTTGATGAATCAGTTCTTCCACCTGAATCAAGATACCTTCATGGTTTTTCATTATATTCTTTTATACCCTATGTCAAGGGAGGTGTACACAGAACATATAGAAATTATATTGGGAACACTTCAGGACCATCAGTTATATACCAAACTCTCTAAGTTCCAGTTTTGGATAGACCATGTGAACTTATTAGGGCAAAATATATATGAGACATGAGTTTCCATAGACCCAAATAAAGTAAAAGTATAGGTTTATTGGGAGTGTCAAAAGAAATTTTTTGATATAAGTATCCTTTTGTGTTTAATTAGTTATTACCAAAGGTTAATCTAGGACTTCTTCCATTTTCAAGCACTGATGATCGGTCTAGCCAAAAAGGGAGTGAATGCAACATAGTTTGAAACATACAAGAGAACTTTTTAAGAGTTGAATAGTAGATTTACTATAGTGTTGATACAGACCTTACCTAGGATAGGTAGAGAGTGCACTTTTTATTATGATATCATGGGTTAGTTTGAGAGAATCCTTGATATAGGGAGGTCTTGTGGTTTCTTATGGGTCAAGAAAGCTAAGGAATCATGAGTGGAATTACCCAATCCATGACCTTGAGCTAGTAGTTGTAGTACATTCCTTGAAGTTTTGGTGTAATTAATTATTAGGGGATATATTTTAGGTGTATACCGACCACAAGATCCTAAACTATGTATTTTCAAAATACGACCTGAATCATCACTGGTGGGGGGTTGGTATTTTTAGTCCTCTGATTTTGAGATGGTATAAACCCTTGGTAATAGAAATGTGGTTGAATATGTATTTAGATAGAAGTTATGGAATCAAGTGGTTCAGGATTATATTAGTGATTCATAGTTGATGGACCTATTTTTTGAGATGTATTTAGAAGTTTGAGGGTAGTAGGGTTGAGTAACCCTTACATCCTTATACATTTCTTCTAAACTTATAGATAGAATAAGGTGAATGCAAATATCCAATCTGGGGTGTATAACCCTAAGGGAAAACATATATGGTAGGGATCTACCAACAAACTATACCATTAATGATGAAAAAGTTCTTCACATCCATGGTAGTGTCCCAGTTCCCACATGCATGTATGAGGATATGATGATGTATTTTCATTCCTTGAAGTGGGATGCATACCTAGGTTTGACTAAGATGTATCATGGGATATTTAGTCAATATTAGTGTACTCATATGAATAAAGTCATAATGGGTTTTGTTACGTTGTGTTCCACCTATTAGCTAGTGAGGGTCAATTACTAGTGACCCACTAGTCTCATATAGTCATTTCCTATTCCTAGGTGGAAGTGGGATGATGTTATAGGTTATGGGCGCAACTGAAACACAACATGGGTGTGTTCCCAACTTTGAAAATATCCATGATAGAGGATTAATATAGGATCAATACAATGATAAATTCTAGTATCCATCGAATTTAATCGAAGATAAAATACAGTGGAGAGAATTCGAAACAAATAAGAGAGGATCGACATATTTTGATTATAATTAATTTAATTTAATTAAACAATTACCTCTAAGGTGATTCTTTTTTGTTGATACGTTTGACCATGAGTTCGAGGTGAGACTTTATTGCGATTTAGAATAAAAGGATAGGAATCCTATAGTGTTGATCCACACGTGATCCACATATCTCTGGACGTCAATGAAGGAGTCTCCGGGTGATAGCACGAAAGATCCTTATGCTTCCGATGTCCACCTTTGATCTCCTTGTGAATCACTTCCATAGTGTTCTCCTATATCTGTTGGAGGAGGATCTCTCTAATTCTTGATAGGGTTCTTAGTGAGGTAAAAGTTCTCTAGGCTTGATATTTTTTACCAAGGATGTTGTGAACACAACCATTGGTCAACAGGTAGGATGATCCCTTGGCTAATTTGAAAATAATAACATAACGGTGAATTTAATTCACCAGATAATAAAAAATAATTAGCACAAGTGTTGTTACTTATTTTATTATTCCATGTGAAACCCAATGTCAAATAATAATAGAAATGATATTATTTTCATGACATGTTCTTAACTTGAAAGTTATATTTAAATATTATTTAACAAAATAATATTTAATATTATTTCTCACAGGACCCATAACTTGGTCCACCTATCCTCCTTAATATTTATCAGGCCTTGAATAATTACTATATATTTATTAAATAAATATAACAGTATTATTCACCAATAAATAAATATTTCTTCTAAAATATATAATCTCAAATAACTAGTGAAGAAATAAATTTTATTAGGCATACATGAATAATTATTAAACCACATCCAGTAATAACATTTATTCAACTTGTAAAATAATAAATTATTTAACTGAGATACTCGCTACACTTAGTGTGTGACCCTCTAGGACTCTTTCTCATTGGAATTAGGCATGATTACTTATGTTTCAGGATTATTGTCTAACAATGGGTCAAGGAACCCAAGAGAAATAAGTTGATGTCACAAGGAAATGTCTCCTCATATGAACACTTATCGTGTAACATAATCCTTTTTTATGATATCTCTAATCAAATAGGTTTCATTCAAGTGTGATCAACCCATGTGCCCAATTTCTCATTCTTTGACTTCCCAGAATTGATCCTTCCTAGAGAACACTATAGCCATGGATTTGGTTAGGATATATCATTTTTATTAAACAACCTAAGATATCTACTTCTATAGAAGTGAAAAATCATTTCTCACATTATTCATTAATGCAGTATTACTCGTAACGCACCTAAAATATCCTACCACATCGCAAACATCGGTCGTCACAGATTTCATCAATACATCTAAGTACGTGAGACATAATACCCATTAATAATAATATAATAACATAAGGACCAATGCATGATTCCTTGGATAGGAACATCCAATGACACTTATGAATGTGGATTTCTTACTGGCAGGTCTTGTTCTCATAATATCCTCCTGAATATTACGAAGGGTGAAAACCATTAGAAGGTTCCTCAAATTTTCATAAGTCCCCACCCCTGATATCCTATATCATTTTTGTCCCATCAAATGATATCATCTATCCATAGAAAATATATTAAATAACAGTGTAATTGAACTTCCGAGTTCTCATCATAGTAGGGATCCTCTATAAACTTTTAGTGTGGCACTGATTCTTAAGACATTATCACTTACTATATCATGAAGAAGAAAAATCATGATGTGATAAGGAGTTTATTAATATTCATCTAATGAATACAAGTTTATCATAAAGTACAATGAATTTGGTTTCTAGGGAACCAACTATAATAGATGTGACCATGGATTTTATAATAGGTATTTCAAGGACACTATGAGGCAGTGACATGGTTTGGGTGATCATTGATCAGTTAACAAAAGTGGATCATTTTCTACCGATTGAGGAGACCTTTTCAATGGATGAGATGGATAAGCTATATATTTGGGATATACTACACTTTCATGATATCCCTTAGAGTATTATTTTGTAAAATAATGCCTATTTTACATAATTTTTTAAGGGATTATAGAAATTACATGGTACAAGGGTTTATCTAACCACTTCATGTCATCCATAGATAGATGGATATTCTGAGCATATTATCCAGATATTAGAGGACATGCAGAGAGCATGCATTCAGGATTTGTGTGGATATTGGGAGAACTGATTGAACCCTGAATATTTCACTAATAATAAAAAATTATCAAGGTTCTATATAGATTTCACCTTGTGAGTACCTATATGATAGACCTTTTCATTACCCTCTATAATTTTTAGAGGTCGGGGAAGTAGTGGTTATTCGGTCAAGTCTCATGGAGGAGATGACATAGAATATTTAATTTATCTGAAAGTGTATGGAGACCACCCATGGTAATTATAGGGCATAGGAAGATCAAAAATATTAACCTATTTATTTTTGAGGTGGGTGATCATGTATTATTATAGGTATCACCGAGGTTGGGGAACCACTGTGTACGTAGATAGAGAAATATAGCATAATGGTACATGGGGTCATTCAAGATAGTTAAGAGGATCGATCCAGTGGAAAACCAATTAGCTCCATCTCATAATGTTTCAGTGTTATTCATGATTTATTCCATGTATCATATCATTTATGATACTAACTCGATCCATATCTTGTGAGTGTCATCGACTATGTTAAGCTTGAGGTTAGAGCATGATTTGAGGGGAATTTGATTTGTATAGTGTATCAAAATGAGAAGATATTGTGCAAGAAGAAAATTAACTGTGTGTATGTATAGTGGTAGAAAAGATGCATAAAATAGGATAAATGGGAGTGATTGTCTTATATAATAACTCAATAGCCATAGTTATTCACCAATAAGTCCTAATGATGTTCAAGGTTAATCTTGAGGATAAACTAATATATAATGGGGAGGTTATAAAACCAATGGATTATTATTGATGTGTGAGACCATTAAATTTATGATAATATTTATATTTTAATTTATTTTATTCATGATTTATTGATTATAAGGATTTTGAGTGGTTATGTTGGTGTTTTGGGAGCTAGAATTATCCTGAGAGAAGATTTGGAATAACTGAGGTGAGCCTACAACCAAGTGGCATGTTTTCAGGTCACCACATCAGGGAAAGGGAGTAACAATGTTATAGTGATAACCTATAGAGGTATAGTGGGATCATGGGGATCCAAAAAGGGTACCTAGACACTATTTTGGATGAGAACAATATATTTAGTTGGACAATAGTGATCACCACATAATTTTCCAAGTTGTGGTTCTCAGGGAGGACCCCTTTCTAAAACACTCAGTGGGAACCATGTCATGGTTTTCATTAGAGAATTTTGTGTTTGGTTTTTCCTAGTCCATGATGATCTCCATGACATGGATCTATCTATGGTGAAGATTTGAAGTCCTATAAGAAATGATGAAAAAGTCTCTCATCATTTTTTCCCTAGTATGGTTGTTTTGTCTTACAACATTGAGGTCCATGTTGTTGATCTTCCCATAGTGCAAGAGGGATTATCCTATATGAAACCTAAAAGAATAGCCTAATAATGGTTTCCACTAGTGTTCCTTAGGAATTTTGGTCAAAACATGTTGATATCTATGTAATATTGCCTGATTTGGTGAAGGGGTGAGGTCTCCTATGTAAAATGGGGAGGGGAGCCACACCGTATACCTCCCCCATTCCTCATGGGGATTAGGGATAATGTAGGGGGGCCATGTCATGGCCCCTATAGGATACTTTATTGTGAGGCCTAGTTATACCTTCTAAAAAGTGTGATTTTACTATCCTACCCTATCTCTATTTTGAGCCTTTGAGGCCACTATTCCCCTAATTGTTCAACTAAATTCCTCCCTCATATACCCTTATCTTTATTTTATAAGATTCCATATTTTATCTCTCAGTTCATTACAAAATCATTCTATATTCATTTTTACAGTGATTAAGAGGTAAATCTATATTTATATTTCCTTTATTTCTTAGTTTCCTTCTCCATATCTTTATCACATACCATTTATATATATTTGTGTCCCAGTTCATTGTGTTTATCGACTTCTTTAACTTGTGTTTTTTGAGTTTGAATGAGAGACCAGAATATAATGAGTATACATATAAAAGAATAAGGTAGTATGTTTGAAATATATCCCTCGAGGTATCACCATTTTTATAATGTTTTTGATGTGAAGTCTCACCTACATAATGCACTATTTACCAAAAAAATAACAACTAAATGATTGTGTGTGTTTTTTGGGGATGATAAGGACATGATCTACAATCGGGTATTCAGGATTATTAGGTGATCACTAAAATAATTAAACTAAAGGAGTTGATAAATGAATTTCTTAGAGATCTATAATGCCTTAGATGTGTTTCATATATTTCAATTCCTTGGATATGTTCCTTGGATTACACAGGGATGCTATTGATTTAGATTTCCTAGGGATATTCCCTTCTATTTAGCAGTGACCCAATTGATCTATAATACATTGGACACACTGCTTGAGTTCAATAGTGAGACCAAAGATTATGAATTTCTCAAAAGTTATCCTTATATTTAAACATGATCCTATTGATGATGAATTCATTGGATATGATCCTTAGATTTAGCTTTGAGTATCTTCATATGACATATTATGATCAGAGACATCCAACACTAGCTAAATGAGGTATGGTTGATCACAAGTTTCATTGTAGAACTCAAGGATTGATGATGGTTCATTTTTTTATATTTTTCTATTTATTTTATTATAAAAATTATCATGCACTATATACGTAAATTGGATTTATTTATAAGCACCATTGGTGGTAACCTTTTGATTCATACTCACACCAAACTTTGATCATTGTTAGTAAACAAAAAGAATTTACGGTTCTTGGTCTGGAAAAGGGAAAGAGACCTATGATCAATGGGTGACTTGTTTTGACTGGCATGGAGCATTAGATGTAGGTCTAGGCTAGGATCAGGACTAATTCTGATATTTTCCCCTAAATGGTTTTTTTTAAAATTTTGAGGTTTTGATACATGTGATTTAACATGGAGGATCCATAAAACTACCTAAACATTTATAAATAAAATTACCATTTTTAAATGGGTAAATGAATTATTATTAAATGAAATTATATAAAACACATGTATGACTTTAGTTATTTTGAACCATTATAAGTTATATCATGTCTGATTTAAAAGACCATTAATCATCATTACCATTATTTTATATCTATTATATAGTGATCATATTATTATTATATAGAAATGTAGGGTAATGATAAATCCAATTGATATAGAAAAAGAAAGTGATGGACTTGACCTGTAGGATCGTACCATATGAAGCCCATTTATAAGAGCTTCTGATAGATAAAACACCACTGGGATATTCTCTTGACCAAGACCAAGTTATGATTCAATAACTAAAGCATGAGAAAAACCATTTATAGGAGAAGTTGAAGCTCATAAATATCACAATCCAAACCATGTTCACCGAACCAACCCATGAAAATCTCACTTGCACACACCATACCCTTAGGTAATTCAATAGTGTAATAAAGGGATATATATCTAGACCTAAACAATATGGGTTTAAATATTATTTTTCAAATAAATTAATTATAATATTTATCTTTTATTATTACTTTATGATTATTAAAGAATAATTTTTAAAGAAAATAGATTTTAATATGGTGAAACACAAATTGTATTTTTTTTCGAAATATATAGTTCTAATAAAGACACTCTTTTTATGATTAAAGAATTATTGAAATAAGTTATATTTTTGTAAAATATTATAATTAAAAAATATTAATTAAATATAAATGATAAATTAATTTTATGAAGTCAAATGTAGTTGTTATAAGGGTCTGAAAACTGTTATTTCAAAAAATATAGAATTGTTTTGATAAATGGAGATTTTTTTAAATGTTTAAATTATCATATTTATATAATTATATAAAATAAATATTATTTTTTAAATCATCATGTAAAAATTATCCAATAGTTATTTTTTCAAAATCTTCTGAGACAATTTAATTTTTGGGTAAAAATTAAATACTATATAATTATATGGTATGTATTATGATATTATAAAATACAAATAGTGATATAATAAATAATTAAAGAGTATACTCAACCAAAATTATGTTTACTTATTAAAATAATATATTTTTTAATTAATTTATTAATTCTTTAAATCCTTAAATAATCCTCCAAAACCTATATTTTATTTAATGTTTTAAAATTTATTTTTTTGTAAACATGACTCATATCCACATCACAAAGGTTGTTTTTAAGGGGATAATTTATTATCCTTATAAAATACTTAAATAAACTTCTCTTTATAAGAAACCGTGGTCAAAAATCATGGTTTGGTTTATTTTTGGGATTAATTTATCATATAGAGTCCCAATCCTATGTTTAGAATTTGATAAAGAATTCACCACTCTTTTTCTATAAAAACAAATCCAAACTCCCTTTATTCTTGAGTAAAAACCCTTGTATAATGAATTTAATATTTTATTCCTTCTATATATCCCTTCCAAGGTCCCCCCAAGATCTGAAGAAGATCTTTTCAATCTTTTAGAATTTCCCTCTCATTGTAAGGTATCATCTTCTTCTCCTTTTTATTTAAGCACATTTTTTATATTTTCCCTTTTGATTTGTAATTTTTTATTTTAGGATATGTTTTTAGACCTCCATATTACTATTATTATTATTTAAAAGTTTTAATATACTCATTTATCTCTCATTAAACTCTTTCATTAATCTTTATGTACCCCCATTATGTTTCCAAAATTATCTTGTGATTTTCCATGACCAACGTTTGTGTAGTGAATACCCATACCCATTTGCAATAAAGGGTATTCACCTTGATATACCTATCCTTAATTGATTGGGAAATTCCATATTTATAACCCAAAATCTTTAATCTTAGAATTATCATTTATTAAATACATCATTAAGTTTTATGATATGTGTGGCACACTTAAGCATGTACAGAATATGAATGCGATAGGTGTGCCAAAAATTATATATCAATCCATACATTGGGTAATGATTTTATATCATGAGATTCCATGTATGGTGAATGTTATGTTATTTTAGGAACATTATGTTATGCTTTATTAGTGTTTATCCTTGACTTATGTTTATGAGGTCATGTTTTTGTTGTTTCCACATTCCCATGTTACCTTTATATTGTCATCTAATATCACGATTCAGTATTAAAGTTTATGATTCTCACTCCATTTATGTTATTTTTATATTCTTATTGAATCAAATGTATTAATTTTTCTTGTTATTCTTTAATTATTTCCTTATTGGTCTTTATATATGACCTCTTTTTTATATACATCCCTTATTTATCCCACAATGTTTTAGAAGATCAATTTAAATTAAGTGAATGTTATAGAGTTCTAGTTTATGTATTTGCATTTATATTTCAATTTTTTATGATATGTAACTAATTATCCAAATACCTTAGGTATCATAATATTTTAGGGTTATATTAAGTGTATATTTATGCAATAAATAATGAAATAAATTGTATAAAATATGGTTTTAATAGGTGGTAAATGAGGAAATAATAGTTATTTTTGGGGATTTGGATTAGAAAATTCTAGTGAAACATTTAATGATAAAAAAAATATATAAAAACATCCCTAAATTTTGGTAAATTATTGGGTATGTGGTTTAAAATACAATTCATCCATTTTTGGATAGAATAAGTTGATGTGGATTTGGAACAATTGTAACTTGGGGTATTAGCTTCCAAAAGGGTGCATAGATATATAATTGATCATCATATGGTGCATGGAAAAATAGGAATTTATGAACACCTAGTTTGAAACTCTTTAGGAATATGCTTTGGTAAATTTTCAAGCTCATTATGAACAACTATTAAGGGGAAAATTCCAATAAGAAATAATTATAAAAAATAGATCATGTATAACATAGATTCAAAACTAAAAATTCATAGGTTAAAAAATATATATCATTTATGATTTGTCCCTCTAATGTTCATGGTTTCATAATTATGTGGTTATAGTTTGAAAATTCTCCTCCCTGTGTCGATTTGAGATGAAGTATATGATTAGAACTGGAATTAAATAGTGAAATGTAGGCTCACCATTCACAGTTTTGTGCATTCATTTAAATCATGAAAGTTTATTATAACTATTCAAACATCACTAAAAAAAATTATACCTATCAGTGAAAAGGGTAAAAGGGGAAATTATTGAATTCCAAAATATATAACTCATCCCCTATTAAATTTTATGTGCCTAATTTCCCATAAAACCTTGTAATACTCCCTTGAGAGAAATTTGAAGTTATTTTGGTCGTGGATTAACTTTTATTATACAAATCTATTACAAATTATCAATAGAATGAAATAAACCTCTATATCACAAATTTCCCTCCAATTCTAAACAATGTAATGGAGGAGGATTAATATCATTTAGAATAATCATCTCTATCATAGATATTATTTCCTTGTGAGAAAGATTATATATATCAACTGATTGATACTGAGAAAAATATAATCCTAGATGACATTCCCATTATAAGATAATTTCCCAATGTGTTCCTCAAATAATTTTCTGGTCTTACTCCAAGCTATGAGGTTGAGTTCTTTATAAAACTTACACCCTAATATTTTCAAATATACAAGACTCAATATATACTTTCCATTGTTTAAATTTAGGATATTAAGAAGAAACTACACAAGAATCTAGAATAATGGTTTATATAACCAAGTTCTTCACCAAGCGGTGCACTGGTCCTCTTCATCAGTGAGAAGGATAGTCAATGATCCTCTACATTGAATATCGTGAACTTGAAAAAAATCATGATAAAGATCATGTATCATCTTCCATATATTGAAGACATATTCGATCAACTATGTTTATCCCAATACTTCTCTTAGGTGGATTTTCATTCGAAATAATATCAAGTAATTGTCAATAAGGAGGATATCCCCAAGACTGCTTTTTGTAAAAGGTATGGGCACTATGAGTTCATTGTGATTAGATTTAGAATCGCTAATTCTTTAATAATCTTCATGGACTTAATTAATATAGTATTTAGGGATTACCTTGACAAATTTATGGAAGGATTTATATATGACATTATTATCTCCTCCAAAAGAAATTATGAGCACAAGTATCATTTGGATTCTATTCTGAAGACCTTGAAAAAATAAAAGATGCATATAAAGTACAATAAATGTGATTTTTGGATGTATAAATTAACATTCTTAAGTAATATTATCACTATCAAAGGGATGTCTTTATATCCTTTAAAAACAAATGCAATTAAAGTTTAGTCCAGACTAACCTTTGTTATGAAAATTTTTAGTTTCCTAACATTAGGTACTATCATCAATTTGTGATAAATATATTATTATTTTTAATCCAACAAACCAAGATAACTAAAAAGAGGGTAAATTTTATCTAGAATGTTGAATGTGAAGAAATATTTAAAGAGATGAAGAAGAGTCTAATCACTACACTTATTCTCACATTACCCATTAGTGGGGAAGGATTTAGGATCTATAGTGATGTATCCAAAAATTTCTTGGGTTGTGTACTCCTGCAATATGAAAAAGTGATTACATATGACTCCTACAAATTAAAGATCCATGCGAAGAAATGCTCGACGCATGGCCTATAATTGGCTACAACGACGTTTGTGATGAATATTTGGTGACATTATCTCTCTGAGAAGAAGATTAACATATATATGAATCATAAAAGTCTCAAGTATATATTCACACAAAAGGGGATAAATATGTGCCAATTTAGAAGGTTATAACAGATCAAGGATTATGATTTTCAATCTATTGGTATCTTAGTAAAGTGAACAAGGTGGAAGATACTCTAATTATAAAGGATCCTACAACCCAATCCATGATGAGAATTTTGAGGGATATATTCTTCTTGGAGATATAGT